>CADEBD010000292.1:7663806-8917499 GCA_902825455.1 Arctia plantaginis
TCATATAATAGTCATAGATGTGATGTTCATAGTCCAGCACTTTGCAGAAACGTAGTTCTGGGTTAAACGCGGTGCAGTTGATGAAGATACTACCTACCTGTATAGCGTGAATCAATGTTACTAAAAGTTGCCTATCAACTTTTAACAGGCTGCTTCTAAACATTTTTGTAAACATTCTATTGCTTTGATCTTCTTTTTATATTTCAGAAGCAGGCAGTTTAGATATTTGTCAGCTTGAAGTTCTTGCTCTGAATTTGTCAGTTCAAAGTTTTAATAGCAGACTATTTTACCGTGTAAAAAGATTCAACTCCTTCACGTAATATAAACAAACTGATCACATCAACAGCCTTTAATAGTCTACTGCTGGACATAGGCCTCTCCTTAGAAAAGAGGTTTTTGGACTACTATACCACGCTGGCCAGACGGGTTGGTATAGGGTTTAATTTGAGGTGTCGGCCCATGTCGTGCGGTGTTCCACAGGGGTCTGTTCTTGGACCCCTCTTGTGGAACATAGGGTACGACTGGGCCCTTCGCGCCGATTTCCCCCCCGGGCTGGGTGTAATCTGTTACGCAGACGATACACTGGTGACAGCCCGGGGGGCAAACTTCCAAGAGGCGGCGCGCCTGGCCACAGGGGGAGTCTCCCTGGTGGTCGGGCGCATTGAGGCGCTGGGCTTACGGGTGGCCCTAGATAAGACGGAGGCCCTGTTATTTCATGGGCCCCGTCGTGGTCCACCCCCTGGCGCCTCAATCGTGGTCAACTCGGTCCTCGTACCGGTTCGGGCCCAGATGAAATATCTGGGCCTGATCCTCGACGGGAGGTGGCTCTTCGACGAGCACTTCCGACAGCTTGCTCCAAAGCTGGTCGGCGCTGCGTCTGCCCTAGGGCGACTCTTGCCCAATATGGGTGGACCCAGCGTCGCGACAAGACGGCTGTACACGGGGGTTGTCCGGTCAATGGCGCTGTACGGTGCACCGGTGTGGGCGGCGGCTCTGACCGCCCAGAATAGGGTACGCCTCTGGCGCCCTCAGAGGGTAATGGCGGTCAGAGCCATACGCGGTTACCGCACCGTTTCTACGGAGGTGGCATGCGCGTTGGCCGGAACTCCCCCGTGGGATTTGGAGGCGGAAGTGCTCGCCGAAGTTTATCGGCGAGTGGCTGACTTCCGGGCGGAGAGCGGATTTCGCCCTCCGCCCGAGGATGTGCGCGAGTGGCGCGAAGCCGCTCGCCGAGCCACGATGGCTAGTTGGTCGTTCCGGCTTGAGACTCCACGCGCTGGCTTCGCCGCCGTGGAGGCTCTCCAGCCGGTCATCGCCGAGTGGGCAGGGCGGCAGCACGGGACCCTTTCCTTCCGACTGACGCAGGTGCTTTCCGGGCACGGTTGCTTCGGAAAGTACCTGCACACGGTCGCTAGGAGGGAACTGAGTCCCGCCTGCCACCACTGCGACTGCAGTGAGGACTCGGCCCAGCACACGCTGGCGGTCTGCCCCGCATGGGCGGCGCAGCGCCGGGCCCTCACTGCAGTCATCGGAGTGGATCTCTCGCTACCGGCCGTAGTACGCTCCATGGCCGGTAGCGACAGTTGTTTTACCGCGGTCGCAACCTTCTGCGAGGTAGTAATCTCGCGGAAGGAGGCGGCGGAAAGGGCCCGGGAGGACGACCTCCACTCGGACCCGATCCGCCGCCGGCGAACCGGGCGGCGGAGGCCCGCCTACCACAGCCTCATGCCGCCCTGAGTGTGGCCGCGGGTGGACGGGGTGGGTTTCCCCTCCACCCGCATTAGTTTGGCCAGCCGCGAGGGGGCGGCGTCCGCGTGTGCCGGACGTCGCCTAAAGAGAGGAAAAATATTGAGACGGAGCCCGCACCAGGAGCGGGCTGGCGCTAGGAGGGGTCCGGATGTCTTAACAACAGCTGTTCCCGGATCCCTCCTGTTACAGGCGCAGAGTGGCACACCGTGTGGTTTTAGTCGGTCCGAGTCCGACACACCACCCCGCCGCAAACCCCGGAGGGGTGACGGTCCGAGGGGATTTCCACACGTTAAAAAAAAAAAAAAAAAAAAAGGGTTTGTGTCAAGTTTTCCTTGTTTTTGCAGTGCTGGTGTCCTGCGTGGTTTTGCGCCCAAATTCGCAAACAAACAAACTGATAATAAAGAAAAAATCTTAGTGAAATGTGTTCAACTACGTTCACAGCTGACTGTGTCATTTCAACAATACTAAATGCAAATATAATACCCAGTTTTGCCGATATTTAGCAAAAGTTTTTTTAATTCAAGGATTAACAGATTATCATCAAATAGATTTAAAATTTTCATTTACAAATTACGATAAAAACTACAGGCAGTGAGAGTATCTAATGCACAATAAATACGTGGCAAATGATAGAGCCGCTCCACTCACTTGGCACTAGGTATTAACTAAACAAAATTATCGCATACGCCACACCGAACTTCGTAAAATGGTGCTTACGCAAACGTTTAAATTGATAAACTCTTGCGCAACCGCATCAAAGCACTCAAATATGAAAAGTCAAAAAATAATTCATCCGTAGGAAGTCCTTTACGTTGTTCGGGGTTGTGTATGTTTCATAAATTAGTAAAATTATTAATGCACTTCCTGGGCGGGGCGCATTGCGCGTGAGGCGTCGTACACACGTGATTTCTCTAATTTATGGTTAGTATGTGTAGTAACAGATGAAACCGAAAATACTTCCAAGACCGCATGACATTGAAAGAATTATCCATTTCTCAAAACAAGATTCTATTTCTTAGTGGCATGAAATTGTAAGATTTGTAAATATATTAGCTATTCCATATTCAACAAAAAATAGTTCTTGAAGATATCTCCTCGTTTCATTAAACATATAAATCGGTTTCTTCAATTAGGATGTATTTAAATCATTGGCAAATGCGGTTATAAACTGTTGTAGTTTATACGAATAGGTGCTGTAAATAATGATTTATTCGAAAATATGTTACGTCTTCTTCATAACTTTCGATTAATATGAGCTTTAGGCATTCACTTAAGACAACAGTTGCCATAGAAAAAACTGGAATCAAATGTGTAATTTATTTTAATTTATACAAAACTTGCACTTGATTTGTACCTTAACTTAGAACGTGAATCAACCCACCAGGACAGCAAGCGGGACGAGGAGGCCGACGACAACAGCTGCGAGCGACGCAATCTTATACTTGTGCTTCCTTGCGTTCACGTTCATATACGCCTCGAACCGATAGAAACCGTTTACGTCGTAATTCAGTCTCTGGTACTCTCGAAGTTGACTTACGAAGCCAGGGTTGGGGTTGATGAACCGCCGCCGTTGCCTAACATACACAAACGCCTGCTCGAATGTCAGTTTGTATTTGTCCATTATGTATGCAATGACGATCGTGGCGGACCTGGATACTCCGAAATGGCAGTGCACGAGAACATTTCCTTTCTGCAATCCCTCATCGATGAAGGCGTTGGCCATTGGGAAGTAGGGCAAGATATGGGTTTGAGGAGTGTCGTAGGCCCTAATGAAGAGCGTGCTAATATTGGTATCAGCAAAAGTAGATTTTGGCAGCCTATGTGCTTCGATCGTGAGCACATGGGTGATGTTAAGCCGTTGAAGGACTTCGGGGTCGGATGCTGCTCGGGCATTGCTGAGGTAGAGGCCAGGGATTATCTGGCTATAACACGATTGATTACATAAGTCGATCTTATTGTAGATGGCTTTTCGGGACCAGTTCTTCAGTCCAGTGAAGGCAACGACAGGGTTTGGAATGCTGAGAAAGGCCACAATAAAAGCGCTTCTCAACATCACCAATAACAACCCTTTCACAATTGTCATACTATAACTACTACTTCATTTCACTTAGTTTCATTTTTTTGGTTTTTTTTTATTACATTTACAAAAAAATATATATTGACATAATTTTGACGCTACATTTAGAAAGCTGGATTTGACAGCACTATTAGACTATTCTGTCAGACTCAGATTTCAGCCAGTTTTCTTAGTCATATGCATATCTCCTTACCTAAATATCCGTTTATGGGTATTGAACCTTCTTCAATGATTATTATAAAATATTAAGTTTTTTTTTAGATGTGGGCAATTCAATAGCTATAAACTACATTATCTGCTAAAATTTACTATTGCTAACTAATAAGTGAAATATCCCTGTTACTAAGTATTATTTAAGTTTCCCTGTCTATAATTTAAGATCGTTTAATTTGTATTACTTACTTGTCAGACTGTTGTTAATTTGTATTTCCAATTCAAGCTTTTTCTTTCTTCTCAATCACAGGATTGCACTTACGTCAAAATGTGGGAGAGCTAAAGTTCGGCATGCATGAGTCGGCAAAATAATTCCTGTATAATTATAAACCCGTCTTTTACGGGTTATATAGGACTAGATTGAGTTGACTCTAAAATAAAACGGGATGAAAAGCATCTCTGCATTTCAATGATACGTTGCAAATCAGCGGCATTCGTTGTATGCATCTGATAATACGGCATCGGCATCTCCACGACCGGCCCTTGTGACTCCTGAGCTGCAGAAGTTCATGGGCGACGGTAGCTACTTTCCATCAGGTGAAAAAAACTATAACCGTGCCATCAGATTAAAAAAACTATTACCACCTCTCTATTTGATAGCCAAATAGGTTTTGTATTGAATATTAAATATATACACTCCATACTGTACTATGATATCCTATAATCTATATACACATGTACTCACGCAAGGTGTTTTTTTTATCTTTGTTCTTTAGCTTCTCCTTTTAGAGCTTGTATAATATTTTTTTTTTAAATAATTAAACCACATGTAAAACTTGTAAATCTAACTACTGTGGGGTTGTGACCTGGTGATCAAACCACCACGATAAATATCCTAATACCCTCTTTATTGTGAGGAGAAATAAACGTTATTATTATTATAAAGATATTTTCGTTTATACGTATACAGAAGAATTCATTCTTAACGTTATGCGTCACCTTAAAATTGACCGAAAGTTAATTAACTTGACGTAAATTGCACTTGCATATTTATATGCGCACGCCGTTTTAAATAAATAACGACTAAGTGCATACAGAAAGAAATACATGTACATAAATTATTAGTCCAGTATAATGCAACACTTGTTCTCATTCTCGCAGTATTATTACTGGTGTATTATCACTGTCGAAGTAGGGCGTGGTTATCCACGCCCTACTTCGACAGTGTATTTAGGTCGTCCAACGACATTGGTTTAATCATCAACGCACGGTTTCGCATCACTAGTTAGATGATTATGCGAACAATAATTCTTATTAGGTGCTTGGAGTCATACCAAGATCATAATTGTTAGGTTGTTAAAACTATTCATATCTGCATGTGCGACATGTACTAGTTTTCAAATAAAAAACGGCGGTAGCCTAGTGGTTAAGGCATTGAACTTGCGATCAAGAGTTCGTGGGTTCGAATCCTGACCAGTACACTACCTACATGAACCCACTCCTAAAACAAGCAATTTAGTTTAGCGAGAGGGGTTAACGGGAATACTAGTAATTTGGGGTTGCTGGTAGACATTAAAAAAATTAGTTTGTTCTGAAGAAACTGGCCGTAATTGTTTCTTATATTTACGATCGGACGAGAGGGGCCCGTGGCTAAGTGATAACTGAGTAGGTGACTACATTGCAAAGAGCGGCACTAAAGGCAAAAAGCAAGGTATTACAGCACAAATAAAGGAGAAATTCCAAAAAATGTAAAAAGTTGAAAATTAAGGTAAATTTTGATACTTACAAGTTTTCGCAAAAATCTACCTAAAATCTGGGTAGGTACGAAACCCTCGGCGCACTAGTTCAACTCGCACTTGACCGGTTTTTTCTTGGGACTCTAACTTTTTAACTAACTACACCCATCAGAGATTGGTAGAAGTATTTTAATCAGTCATGAAGACTCCGTATTGTAACCGTTAATCATTATATTAATGTCTTAGTAATGAAAATGAGAAAAAGACGAATCTTACAAATTACAACGGATGTGAGTCAATCTGCGGCAATAAATTATTTTTCATTTTCATTGTTGTTGGTGTATACGTTCTGAAAAACGATCGAAATGCTTGTCAGAAGAGAGGAAATCAATTTCATTTTAACGCCTCGATGACGAAGTATTAGGTTTTTGGAAACAAAATTAATATCAAACTCAAGTCAAATGAATAGTCATCTTTACAGGTTCTTTTCCAGAATTTCACAAGTAGATGGATCTTGGTAACTTCACCACTTTTCAGAGAGTTTGTGGTATCACTCCACTCGAGACGGCCCTCTCCCGCGATAAAAATGATTAGACAAGATTCATTTGATTAGAACAGGTAAAAGACAGAGATAGACCCATTTAAGAAAACTCGAAAATACTTGAAATTATTATAGCGAGGATAAAGTAAATTTGTCTATTATTATTATCTAAAGTAGACGATGAATGCCAAAAACAATACTAGAATATTTTTAATTTAGTATGTCATTGTCAGAGAAACAGGTGAAAACGATGGCAAACGCGTGGATGATTTGAAATGAGTCGCAAGCTCTAAATATAAGTAGTCCTCGTAAATAAACTACCTGCTGATGTATGTCTAGTGTAGGTTCAAGTACATACGAACTTCAACTATTATGATATTTCTAGAAGAATTTTGCAATAGCAGATATAGCGGATACTATACAAATAAATAAAATTGAAGTGTATGTTTGCAATGTCAAAATAACAGGTTTTATTTATGCTTACACGGTTATTTGCACGATGCTATGCTTACAGTTTCAATATTTTTTGTCTGCCTGAATTTTTGTTCCGTGTAATCTTCAAAACGGTTGGACCGATTTTGATAATATTTTACTACCAAGTAGCTTTCCTCTCAGAAAAATCCTTTAAAATTTTGTTCGGTCCAGGAGTTGAACGCGGGGCATGGACTGCAGTCGCATATCGTATTGCACCACTAAGGCAGCGCTCTTTATATTCCACGCAAACGAAGTCGTGAGCACCAGCTAGTTTAAAATAATATTTTAAAGCAATGTTTGCTACTGTTTACTAATCTTTCTAAAATAAGGCATTATTTTAGATATTATACCTTGTATTTGCTTTACTTATTAGGTATATCTCATCATTTATATTTCAATAATATGTTTAAAGATTTAACTTAATAAAAACAAAGCTTTTTTAGTCTGTTAGTTTAAGCCAAGGCATTCTGTGCCTACACAAACTGTAATATTATAATATTGCCACCCTAAGTTTTTTTTACTACCGTTGTTCATTTGTAAAGTATGTTAACAAATCGGCGAAGTTAATTTTAACCCACAGTTGCTGTAACGAAATTAATCTTTGTTTGCAAATGTAGGTTAAATGTAAATACTATAATTTGGCATCTTAAAGCTAATCTGATGATGAAGCCAGGAAGTGGATAATGGAATTATTTAGTGGCTGTAGTGAACCCTCGAGTTCGAGACGAGTCGAGACGAAAACTACATGACGACGTCTAATGAAATCTGAAGGTAAATATAAGAGCTTCTATTAAGATTTTAATTTGATTCACCATTAAGTATGTATGTTTTTATAGTTTTTCTAAACTATAAGTATTTCCAAGATGTGAGTGCGACCATAGAAAACATATATAAAGTAATAACATTTGCATTTTAAAGCTGCACTGGGTTTTAAAACCATGAACTCTTACATGACATTAACGTAAAACAGTGAGCGAATTTATTTATATTTTCTATTTGTTTATATCAAAAAACGTATATAAAACCACAGAAATTAAATAGAACACTGAAACTTTAAAATCCTTGTAAATCACTGAGAAGTTACAGCATTTTGTATTTTTCGAAACACTAAACATTTTTATTTTATCATAAAACTTTTATTCGTATGATTCACAAGATTTTTTTCTACAGATAAATAGTTATTCTTAAATTGGTTTATTAATGTTGATTATATACATTGTATTATTATCAGATTATAATTTTTTTATTAATATATAATTTATAAATTAG
This sequence comes from Arctia plantaginis, assembly GCA_902825455.1. NCBI lineage: Eukaryota > Metazoa > Arthropoda > Insecta > Lepidoptera > Erebidae > Arctia > Arctia plantaginis. The sequence continues at coordinate 7,671,806 of CADEBD010000292.1, forward strand.
ATTTTTCAGTTTTCGTCTTTTCATTAATATCTTTCATTAATATAGATTTTAGATCGCCATTTCATTCTACGACTAAATAGGAATTTGTTGAAGAATATAACATCCAAACACAATAATATTTTTATTTTTTTCAATTTACGTAACTGTACAAATAACTCAAACACAATGACAGCTAGATACAACAACCTAGAATAAACCGAACTCGTCTGCTTCCGACATGGTATACAGTTGTGATACATGTGTCTATAGACGTTTAATCCTATGTTGCGCAAGAGTCGGCAATCTTGCCATGCCGTCGTAGCTAATTTTGCATATCCCGCACGATTACAATTTATTCTTGACGACAATAAATTTTGTTAAAAAATTCTTGCCAATCATCACTTCTATACGCTCTTTCAACATTTTAACAAAATAATTCTTCATTACTTTTAATATTATTCCTGTATATTTGCAATGAAGTAAATTCAAACTTTATTAATAGATAATAAAGTTAGCAGTTAGTACATTAAGATTACATGAATATAAAATGGATTTGTCGGCCTTTGCCAAAATGTAGTTTTATTTTCGTATTGTAACTAGTTTTATGAGGTGAAGATATTATAACTGCTCTGCGTCACCCAAACCCTTTTATTGGATGTGAAAGAATGTATTAATTTAATGGTATTTTATTTGCTTATAGCGGTATCTAGATATACCTAACAAAATGACATGCCGATAGAAAATATTATTCTATTAATCAAGGAATCGGATCAATCGAAATCAAGGAATCGAATAAAGTTAAGAAAAAATAACTTGAAACCAGGATTCTAGCTAAATATTTTTTTAAATTGAATTTTCAAGTTTTTCCATATAGCAGTACTGCAGATGTCTTCTCCTCTTCCAAAAATTCGATGAAACTGTAACATTCTAGGACTTTTTAAAATACATTACTTATAAACTTGTAAGTCGGTTGTCGCGGTAAAAATTATGTCCTTCGTCAAGAATCAAAGTATCTCCATGCTAAATTTTACAAGCTGAGTTACTTTCGCATTTGTAATATAAGTAAGGATAGTGTTTGTATTTGTATAATGCAAATATTGTGTAAATTGCCACTTAATCACAATTATAATAATATATAATAATGAGTTTTTATTACATTCACACAGCGCCATCTAGTCCCAAATCAAGCAGAGCTTTTACTATATCTACTAGACATCTGATATAAATACATATAATTACTTCTTTTGGAAATACAAACAAATTATAGATAGAAACATCCAGACCAAATCAAAAAATAAATGTTCATACACACAAATGTTTGACTTGAGCGGGAATCGACAACGCGACCTCTGGCGTAGCAGTCCGTTACACTAACCATTATGCCATCCGAGGGCTGAGTTCAAGTTTATTTCACATTCACTCGCTCTCGACAACGAGCGCGTTTAGCGTTGCGATTGGTGGAGATTTCAGCGCGGGCCAATCGTAGCGCCGAACGCGGTCAGTAAAATAAAATCACACTTGGGCCTCCTCCGGTCGAATAATAGATGGTGAAATACAACAAAAGAAATGCCCAACGCCAGTTTTCGAGCCTGCCTAGACGTGCTGAAACTTGGCTCTTCCACGACAGTCTTTAATCATACCTTTCACATTATCTAAAAATAAATTAATAGTTATGATTTATGAATGGTCAATTATGATTGCACGTCTGGAACGATTCCCAAGGTGTAGCATTTGTACGCATGTAGTTTTATTAGTCTAATGTAGAGCCATTTAAATGGACAATGTGTTGAGGTGAACTTGCTATAATTATTAACTAAATGCGTTCCTTCAAGATTAGTTCAGAGCCAAAAGTCTTTGTGTATTATTTCATTCCTCGCTGTACAAAGTAGTGCATTGAGCAGCAAGAATGTAGAGAAATTCGTTTGCGTACAGTTCTTCGAATAAAATCAAATCCAATAAAGTTATTTGCATGAATATGGTACAAAGTTTAAAAAAAAATACAATCAGGATAACAGCATACTCCTATATGCCATAAGTGGCGTACAAATGTTAAGTTAAAAAAAAGAAAAAGTTTTGATACAGGCAGTTTAATGAGTAGGAGAAGATCTATGTTTAGAGACTGTCATTTAAATAATCGTTAACATATATAATAACATTTTTCAGATAGCAGTTTTTTTTTATTTCTTTTTAACATAATTTAGTTTTAATTTTCTATATACATCCGGAAGTTTATTGTATATTTTTGATGCAAAAAAAATCGCTTTATTGGAGTCATTAATATTAGTGCCTTGATGTACAATCTTTAATTTAATTAAAATCGGTTGATTGCCTTTAACCAAAACACATAACTTGAGTTTTACCCTAATTAAATTTTAAATTATTATTATTATTATATGTTAAAGTGTTATTAATGTCAGATGTCTGTATTCCTTTTTGCAATATGTGATGTAATTACATGAATGTGTAGTACTCACAGTTACAGTACTAATTATTTATGAATTTTTGTCATACTCCATATAACTACTGGTTATAGCTGCTATTTTTTTTAAATCACTAAATTTTTTTATTTATCCTTACATCTAAAACGGTTCCTTTTAATGTCTAAGTTAAGAACATCGATATGAAGAATGTTATTAGCCCAAATATTAAGAATATATAAATTAAGAACAAAAAAAATAGCAGTATGCAATTTTGCAAAAATATGGCAAATTGAAATCCCTAAGTCCCTAAGTGCCCACCGTGCGCTGACGAGAGCGAATTAAATAATAACAATAACCTCACACATCTCACACACGGCCGTCTGATCCCAAACTAGGCAGAGCCTGTGCTATGGTAACCAGACTGCTGATAAACATACTTATATATATTTTTAAATACATACATATTATAGTTAAATTACACCCAGACCCAGAACAAATGACCGTGCGACACAATATTTGTCCTGGGTGGGAATCGAACCCACGACCTCCCAGCTTAGCAGTCAGGGCCACTAACCACTAGACCAACAGGCCCGTCAGAAATTGAGTGCAGGCCAGTCGCAACGCCGAACGCAACGCCGAACCGAGTTAATGCAATCTAAATCACACTAGAACCTCAGTTCCACATTCCAAATTTACTACTTACTAACAAGACTTACTATATTTTATAATATGTAAATTGTTTAAAAGTAATCTGTGTAACTTACTACTCAGATTTAAGTTCTCATCCTTTTTGAATAAGGCGTGCGTATTAAATATCATTCTAATACTCGTATACTCTTAGAAACGGAACAGTGATCACTAGAATATTGATTATCTGTATAAAATGTTTTAAAAACAAATCGAAGTTCAGAAAAACTAAAAGAAAAACAGTATTTTTTGGCAAACAAAATCAATAAGTAAAGAAGTGTTTCACAATTCAACTCCTGGCTCATTCGTCAATGTTACTAAGTCTAATCGGTTAAACTGGACAAAGCGAATCATATGAAAACTTGAGAGGTTTATGAGTAATTTCTAAAGAGTTAAGCTATTCAGCTCTGGACTCAGTTATTCGATCAGATTTAAGGTGTCAAATTATAGTATAGACAATGAATCTACGTATACGCCCAAAGTTTCATGACGATACAACAAAAAAATAATTTCTATGTTTTGTTTACATAGTTAGCTAAGTTTTTCGGTAATTAATCATATAGGCAGTTCATTAGTCGGTTACTTAATTAATTTAATTTGTTAGTCAGCTATTTGTTTGACTATTATAGTTAGTACTTAATTCTTCAGCTAGGTATAACTGATGATTTTAAAAGCATGTTGAAAAAACATTATAGTAAGTATATATGAGAATCGAACCGGCTAAGCCTACATACAAAATATTTACTAGTAGGTAGGTAGTCCATTATCTGGTTTTATCCATGAATAAGTGGTACACCTTAGACATATTTGTTGGTGACCAGTCAGGTACAGTTCAGCGTTTTTAAAGTGGGAAAGCTGTGCTTGCCGGCTTGACCGGAATGACTACATAGAAAAGAAAAGCGGTGTTGAGGTCAGACCGCATTTGAGCGGCGCTGCGCGTCAAAATATCCTCCTGGATGCAACTTTGCTGCTACGCCTAATGCAGCGCCGCTTTAATGCTACATACACTATACACAATGACTAAAATAATGTTTTGACGCGTCGTGCCGCGCCGTGCAGTGAAGCACAACGCAGCTCAAATGCAGTCCGATCTTTAAGCTATTCTCTCATTTCTTTTCACCGAGTGAGTGAGGTTACTGGAACCCCAAACCTCCATCCTCCTATTCCTTGGACAAAGAGGCCTCATCTCCTCGTTGACACTCACAATTAAAACCGTAAATCCTTAATTAATAAAGCTGATTTTGTTTGTCTCCCCGTTTGTTTATCTGTTTTGGCATAAACTCTCAACTCCAGACTGAGACTTTATGTCAACACTACAGACAAACAAGACAGTTTTGTATAAGAAAACACTTTTATGTTTACGTGTACTTTCCCACCCAGGATAAATACTGTGTGATGAGCGCTATCATTAGTTCTGTGTCGGGGTGTAATTTATATATAATATGTATGTATTTAGAAATATTAAGAATGTTTATCAGTAGGCTGGTTACCATAGTACAGGATCTGCCTAGTTTGGGATCAGACCTAGGCCGGGTGTGAGATAATGTGTGAAGTTATTATTACTATTACTTTTACTAGCAAAAGTAGTCACTTTCAACAGTAAATAGTCACTTTCAATATTTAGTTACTATACTAATCTTTATGTTATAGACAACATTATTTAAAAAATAATAGATATTTATAAAATACCTATGTCCTATGTATCGTCTATGTAACTATGTAAAAGTCTGACTATTCAAAGGTATACCTTTGAATTGTTGACGTTTTAATCGTCCAGTATTAATCGCGTTAATTCTCGTTAACTGGTAATAATTATTTTTAGTTACTTTCAAAAACTATCAAATACATATTTCCAACCGCAAGCAGTAGCTGTAATTTCAATAAAACATCTGGAATACTCCGTATCGCGGATTTGATGACACCGTTAACTAAACATGGGGCTCTCCACGGTATAATCTTTCAGACTGGTATTTTCGCAGTTTCGCTGCAGAACAGACAAGAGATAGTTTCACCGCTTATTATCCAGGCCGATTGATTCAGGCTAATAGTCAACATTCGCATCTCTATACGTTACATAGAGAAATACACTATTTATAAAGAGTGCTAAGATTTATACTGAAGCCTAGGTGTTATAAGTGTTGTGTACACAATGCCGGGTATTTTTGGAACGTCGAAGCGCGAGGAGGGTCCGTTCGCACCAGTTGAGTAGTGGCCGGCGCCGGACGCGAGCGCTACCGTGATATTCGGCTCGCGATCGATCATTTACTTAGTGAGCAGTGTTTAGTGTCAACAACTGTGTAAGTGACGAGTGATATAACCAATTAATGCTTCGGGTGTCGCTCAGTGCTTCTGTGTCGTCGAATCGGATTAAGTGAAGTTGATAACTCGTCTAACATCGCAGGCCTGTGCTAACATACTAACGCATGCGGGGGCTTGTCGGGTTGTATGCGTGGGCGGCGGTGTGGGCAGGGAAATTTGATAAGGCGAGGTGCTGGCCGAGCGGCTCGCCACTTTTGTATGCAGCGGAGTGGCGCGCGGGCGCGATTCTGTACTATTTTTGACTCGCGCTGAGCGAGATATTTCAGCAACTGGGCGTCTTGCGTGCGTGCAGCCGCCCGCGCCGTTACTTCCAATCTCCCTCAGGATTATGAGCCCCGTGTATGAGGACACGTCGGCATTGCATGACGCTTTCACACTGACAAAATTCAATGTGATCTGTGATATATATAGATTAAATAATAATTCTATTAATGTAATGATCATGGACTAATGCTTGCACCCCCACGCTAATTATTGCGTTTCATTTGCAAAAAAAAAAGTATGACGTCACGTGAACGTCCTATGTTAGATTCAAGTTCACGAGAGATGTTAGTGTGTGAGAGGAGCATTGATGTGGGTGATTCATACCTTAATGTTTCACCCTCAAACGTAGAATATTTTCTTTAAATTGGTTGTACCAATTTGATTAAATACAGAATGATTGACATCAGTTGACGACAATGATGTCGCGTAACGTACACACAAAAATAAATATTCCTAACTTAAGAATATCGTCTTTTCTTAATATAACAAAAAAATATATTTATTAATGACATTTAACTGACCTGATATTATTTTTGAACTTTAAACATATACTTTTGCCTAACCAAAAACATCATACATACATTTGTATCGATTTCAATCCTTTATTGTTATTATAATTTTATTAAAATGTAATTTATTTAAAAATATAATCTATGAAACATTAAAATATTTCGTCATATTGTGCAACATGTACTATACTAAATAATGTCGAGGTTACTCACATTTCACATTCATTCTTACAATGTGAATGAACTATTTAATTTTGGATGTGAATAAATTTTATATAACTATTTAAAATCAATATATTTCTTTCATGAACTTACTTAAACCAATTGGAATATCGTCAAGTATGCAAGTACTCGCAGTCCTACTGAACTAAGCCAAATATAAGTTTAATGGGAGTTCTATAGAAGTATAATGACTTGTTCATATAATTTACAAGGCAAGAGTTAAAAAAATGTAGCACTAACTAATAACCACACTATATAATAGTATATAATATAGTTCTGGGACCCTAATGTACATGTCTACGAAAGTGCTACGCAGTTTCGTAGCAATAATATGCTACGAACCGTCCGATCTCTCCGGTCTTAGAATGGTATTTTTTTTCTTTATGCATTTTCTGCCGTATGTCAGCAAATATATACACCGTCTGTAATGACATCACCGTTCTCGCATAACTGACACACTCTCTACTATATAAAAAATATTTTACAATGTAAGTTTAAAAAAACAAATCTAATGGAATTAATGCTAAACTACGTATTAACTATGTTATGAAAGCTTCTACTAAAAAACTATTACTTATTTTTAGAAAAGCCACAAACAAAACAGAGCGCTTAAGCGACTGACAAATTGACAGACAGACGGATGGTGATGTGCGGAACCCAGGAATATAGGGCGACATACTGTCGCTTGTCGTCCCGTTAGGAGTTAACTATTTTTTGCTTCGAGTAGTTAATAAATCATGACTCATAAAATTTTCGCGACGCGAGGCGACGACAATAATTGTGTACGTATAACACAATTATTGTCGTCGCGTTAATACACGATCACATTTTAGGTTTACATACTTTTCTATTGCCAAACGTTTTGACTATTTTGCACTGCAAACTGTGGTCAAACGCTGAAACAATAAAATATTTATTAGTCCATAGAAACTGATGGGTTTAGTCAAGTCACAATTTTTGTTAATTTACCTTATTTAAAGTAAAATTTAAAAAACTGAAAAGAGAAAACTTGACACAAACCCTTTATTAACCCGTCTGGCCAGCGTGGTATAGTAGGCCAAAACCTCCTTTCTAAGGAGAGGCCTATGTCCAGCAGGGGACTATTAAAGGCTGTTGATGTGATGTGATGATCAGATGGTGAAGATTATTTTTTATGGTATGGTGGGTAAATGAGCAAACGGATCAGAATCAAATAGAGGGGTTTGTTTTTTTTATGTCAGAGGGGGCAGAATAGCAGACTCGTCACCTGATGGAAAGTGACCATCGCCACACATGAACGTCAGCCACACGTCGTGGTTGATGAACACACTATTGGTGAATAATCAACGAAGGAACTTCTTAACATCAGTTTTCTGTGAGACCATAATATCACCCCGTTCGAGCCGACCTATTTGTATCGAAGATTGTCTCTCCCACGGCAAAAATTCTCCTTAAATGAAAACTACACGTCTTTGACCGTTCCGTTACCGTCAGTAAAGTTACAGTTACTTTTAACCTCATAACAAGCAAATAACACGGGTCTCTTTGTCCACTGGTTGGTGATATTGATTGGTCAGCCAGAGGTTCTATTACCATTGAAGTCTAATTATTGTGTTTTGTCTCCATCATTGTTATGTGTTTTGGTGTAATTTATCTAATACATCAGTATATTAACCAGCATACTGATTATTATAAGTAGATTAGTACAAGCTGTACCTAATTTGCCATCAGAAGACCGAATGCAAGATGTCTTAAGTTATTTTAGTTAAAGTTTAAACTTGAAATTGACTCTCTGATGATTAATTTGCTGTAAGTAAGCTGTAAGTTTTCCATGTAATAACAAATATTCGAATTGTTGAAGCATAATTTTAGTTATGGGATCTATATGACCCTATAATATCACCACATTTTTTTGTAATATTCCGTATTTATAAACTATTTCGTAATATCTTAATTTTAAACATTAAATTAGTTAGCTTTGTCCATGTTGTAACCATGTATACAACGATAAATACTGCGTCTACATATAAAATCACAGTATCATCTCTTAAAACAGTATTTTACTCTTCGAGTCAAAATAGTAAAGTACATTAACTTTTATTATCTAGGGAGAATTAACAAAAATAAATAACGTAATTCAATGTGATGAAACCTAAATGCATAACCAAACCATATCAAATATCTTATACCAAATATATCAAATATCTCAACGGTCCACACAGTGTTAGCCCGATGGTGGCATACGATCTTCTCCTTATTTTTTGTTGCATGAAGAAATTGTAAAGTTTCACTGAGTTTTTTTAAAGAATCTGATTTGGCGAGCAAGCAAATAAAATGGTCAAAACATATCTAACTCACACATAGTAACAAGTGTGTTAAATTTAAGTGAATCAAATTGACCCTTTGCTTGTGATTCAAAACCTTTTAAATTTCAATACAGATAAGGGAATACATCAATATTATCTTGCGTGAACTAATACATGAATATATAGATTAAATCTTTACTTCTTTATTTGCAAATGTGAGCTCAAGTATTTATTATTAAACAGTTTTTGTTATCGCAGTGAAAAGTATTATATGTACTTTCATTTTAATTTCATTAAAGTCGGTTCAGTTGTTCAGCCGTGGAAGCGTAACAGAGATACTATGAGTAGAGATAATATTAGTAGGGATTATGTTATAGATCGATGAAATAGCAACTGGTCTTCATTTGAATCGACATTATCTGCCCAGAAGATGACTCACATTAAAATAGAAGCAGAGTTAAGTCAATCTAAAACTGCACTAGGAAACTTTGCACTTTTAGATTGACACACATTCGATTTGAACTTAAACTAGAACGTCGCCCTTCCTTGTCGGAGACGGCATCTGTCGACCACGACCGGGACAAATAACATGTTAAAAGATTTCATCTGATGTTAGATACTCATTGAATAAATAAAACATCAAGCAGATGTGTTCATATTTAAAGTATATATTGCTATTCTAAACGAAACGTTTGGCTGTCACAAGAGATGAAATGATAATTCTTCATAGCTTCTGCAGCTGTTGATATGACACATTTATTTTTTCTTTTACCTTTCGTGTGCGATAGCAATTCTTTTGAAGTTTTCAAGACAATGATTAGAGGAGTTAAGAGATTTTAGATTTGCCGAGTATTTTAGTAGTAATTGTGATGATGCAGGATGCGAAGCTATTCTTTTGTATTCACTCCTTCGCAACTTTAAGCATGAAATGTTACTTATTTTAGACACTACATAATAATAAATATGATTATAGTACGTGTAACGCTTACTATGAGTTAAGTCAATTAACTTTGCAAACATATAACACTAAAGTTGATATGTAAAATAGGAAACTAAACAAACTGATTGCATGAAAAAGTCCGATGAATCTTAAGTATATTATCTGTACATTACCACAGGAATTATTTTCGTGTAACTGGCGACATAATGAGAATGATTTGTGAGTGAAAGCACCAATGTCTTCGGTAAAGTACAAACCACCTAAGTATACTCTCGATGTAAGATAAACACTTATTTTTAGAAAGGAAATGACTCCCGATAATACCATGTCGACGATAAGGTGCACGGATTTGTCTTGAAATATACGGATCAGATAAACCTACAAAGTTACATGTTTTTGTCCTCTGGTTGTTTGCCAATCTGATAACTGGACATAATACGATGTTATAAAAACGTTCCTTATTATCTAATAACCCGCATTTGTCAAGTTGTCAAATGAAACAACTAATTGGGGCTATAATGGTGAACGTACGGCCTTCAGCAGGTGAAACTTCACCTCAATTTTGTTATTTTCAGAACAATCACAATGTTTAATGCGATACCTTTCTCTAAAGATGTTATTTACGAGTCTAGATTTTCTTGGAATACTTGGATTAGGATTACTGATTAATAATACACGGATTCGGACATCTGACACAGAACGCAGTCTAGTTTCAAACTAAGCAGGGCTTGTACTACGAGTATGAACGCTAGATTGACTGATTGAACACTTATATACTTTTATTAAAGAGAACTTAAAAAAATAAATGTAGCCACTTACTGTATACTAGAGGAGACGGAGATATTAGTTTTTATATGGTCTTATTTAGATGTTTGTGGCATCAGTCAGTCATATCCAAAATCTTAAGATTGTCGCTGACAACTGTAACACTGTTTCAGAACAAAAATGTTTGTTGATGAAAAATTTTTAGGAGTTTTATTTTTTTCTCTAGAGTCAACACAATAAACTTTTAATTTATTGACAATTTAAATACATAAAAAGTATTTTGATACTATCCCGAAACAGGTACTTGACTTAGTATCAAGTACGTTCGATTCAATTATTTTTTGATTAGGTATATTATTAACATGTATGTAAATCCAGAATTAAAAGGACCTTCGTTCTCTGATTCATAAAGGCTAAAAATTCAAGGCTCAAGCTAAAGACAAAATACATTGTGGCTATACAATACCCAGAATGTGTGTGTAAAGTGTAATGGTGCGATAATCAGCCTGTTTGATGTTCAGTATTGAAGGTTTCATACCGATCGAGTGAGTCATCTGTGCATGATGCTATGCAACCCTGACATACATGTGTACGAGTATGTATATACAAACAAAGCTTTTATGTTTACACGTTTTCGAAATTCATTTCGAAAACGAAGATATGCTTCTACATATCTTGGTTTTTATATTACGAACATTATTATATAGTACCTATATTATTTAAATTCGTATCATTAGTTAGTGTGTTACATCTGTTAGATAAAGTACAACGTCTGCACTACTTGAGGCATCAGGCCCATATTCACATTACATCACGTTTTGCCTTTTGGATATTTCTAGAAAAATATCAAGTATTAAAAAAATGGAAAGATTTGTAGATATTATTCCTTTTTTTTTTTTTTTTATATCGTTTTATATATAGTTTTACGTTAATAATATAGTTAAATTATGAAGCTAAAATTAAATAAAAGACACAGAGACACATGCGATTGGTATCTTCAAAAGGACCAAAAATAAACTATGCACTAGAAACGAAATAATTTCACATGGAAACGGAAGTCTTTATTTGCATAACACAGGAAAGCGTTGAAAGCACCACGTGAACGCAATATGTCTTCACATAATTATTCTTCCAAGCTTGTGACTCCGAAGTTGCACGCGTTCATGGGCGGCGGCGCATTCCATCGGGTGACCCGTCTGCTCGTTTGCCCCCTCTTTTATAAAAAAAAATGTATTATGTTGGTGCTGCTGTCGCCATAAACGCCCACTATGATGTCGTATACTCCTTTTTTTATTATTACTGTTGTATCAACTGACACTTGTAAATATAATAGATAATATTCAATGCCCTTGAATTATGATGGTAGTGAATTCCATGCTCTTAAATTTTTTTTAACTTAATATAGGTTCCATGGGATAGCATGTACATTGCAATGCAATGCGATAATTTCAGACACAACACACTGGCAAAAATTGTCGGATATTTATTTATTTCTGTACTTCTATTTTTATTCAATTTTATACTAAATTTCAATCAACGTTAATGCAAAATTTAAACAATTTTTATGTCTAACTGTTAATCAAGTACAATAAATGTTTAGTTTAGTTTCAAACACAGAACCTTGTAATCGATACGTCTCTTACTAGAGCAGTGTTAAGTCAATAAATTCAGAAAATATTCGTTTAGCGTATCCTCCAGATAATAATAGCTGCATTAGTTCCAGACATTTGCAAGCAACTCGTAAAATTATAGGTCATGGAATAAAACTTGCAACATAAATGTCAAATGTGGTAAATACTCTTTGAAATTGATTTTTAACACGAATTAGATATTGCTTTGTTGTTTGTGGTATAACCTTCTTATCAGACCGTTTGAACCTGCTTGAAGTAGTTTATCTACTGCATGTTTTGGCAAAAATGTGTTTCTCTAATACTTAAAAATTAACTTATTTTTTATAAAAGTTGGAGATATCACAACTGTTATTCAAATTTCTTTCTAGTTTTTTCGGATTCCCTGTGAATTATATCTAGTTTATCCATAGTTGTGATCACCTTTGGGTTTATAAGCCAAGACTGAGTATTTGAATGAAGCTGAAGTAAGTAGTAGTAGTGTAGTTTTAAGTAGTTTAGCGACGGTAGCTAGTAGTTAAGGTTAACCCACTCCTAAAGGAGGAGTACTAGCAAAACCTTTAAACCTTTTTTAAGTACAAAGGAACATATAATTATTTTTAATCGCCCATCTCCTTAAAATCGTATTTTTTTGCGATTGCCAAATCGTTCAATTTTAATTTTCCATTTTTTTCCACCGCCACGTTATAGATTTTTTTTCACCTATTTGTAAAGGTACTCTGTGTACTGTACTGTGTCTGTGTACTCTGTGTACTGTATACCTGGCAATGTCTACGAGATATTTCATAAAATATTAAGAAACAAATTTCAATTTTCAAACAAAATTACAATTTCTTGTAAGTACTAAAACTAGAGTCAATAAAACAAAAGAACATCTGTACCGTCAACAGTATACTAACTACTACTAACTTTGACTACTACGTACTAACTTTTAAACTTTTGCGTTTTATTGTACTAATAATTAGAACAGACATTACTAACGCTGAAATCGAACAACAGTGGTGGACGTATAAAACGATCACATGTTGTTAAAAGGAAAAGTGGGTAAGAGGCATGGTAGGAAAAAGATACAACTTACACGGACGAATCGTGGCTATGTCACAAAGCAGGTTAGAATCATATCCCTGTATTAACACAATCAACAAGTATTACATGCCTTTGAATTGCCTGACGTCTCGAGCAGTATATCAAAACCTCATGAGCCTTTTCCAATCTTGCAATCAACATTTTCAAACGACGAAATTTATTTTATTCTTCTCCTATGTGCTTGGCACTTGCACCGCTCTCGAAATGTGTCAAATTCAAAAATATAAAATTCAGCTCTAAAAATCTTCTCCCTTTGATGCGTAGTCTTTGATCGACCAAATAAATTCAACGGTTTACAGCCGACGGCTATAGGAGAGACATAAAGGCATTAAAACTTTAAAAAGCTTAAATGACAATGCCTTTAAAATATTCACTTAGATGAGAAAGAGCATTTTTTTAACAAATACTGGTATAAAGGGAGAGTCAGTGGGTCTAATAAAATTAATAAGAAATGAAAACCAAACTCGTAACTCTTGGCAGTTAACAAACTAACCCCTTATACCGATGCTTCATCCATGTAGGCAATGTGAAATTGAGTGTACAAATGATATATAACAAACTTACACTATTTAAATATAAATTATTTAATTATTTAAGGTCATAATTTATCTGTCTTTTATTATTAAATATGACCGTTCTTTTACAACTCAGGTAGACAGGATTACTAATAACCTCATACGTATCTGGAACGCGACCTGATTTAAATTTATGGTCCAGAATCCAGAACCATCTTGCACTGTGGATTCTGTAACATAAATTCTGTTTTTAAATATATACATGAAACCCACCATCGGCCCCCGTACTGTGGTGATACCGTACTCTATTAGAACTTCAGACCCGATATCTGATATTTAGTGCAAAATTTGGTACACATGAATATGTTTGTTTCTTAATTTGTATTTGTTATTTCTATTTGTATTATTTGTATTTGAGCATGATAGCTAGATATTGTGATTACCTGTAGTAACAAACGTGATCATGCCAATATTTTAAGAACAATACGATGCGTTGACATAAGTGATAAAATTAAATTTAGTGGGTCTAAACTTCAAGATACAAAACTCACATTCATAACTTCTCGTAGACTATAAATTGTTTAATTTACAACAACGTTTCGTAAACTAGACTAAGAGTTAGCAGTTATTTTGGGGAGCTTCTGCAGTAATTTAACGGGGTTCATGCTAAATCTGGAGTCACCTATTTACCGGGTAATAACAGAGATTTTTTTCGTGGCTTTTCCCACTTCATCTACTGTAAGTTCAGAAGTTCCATCCAGTCCAAATCCGTGTAGCCATGTGATTGATTTACAAACATACATGGAAACTTTCGCATTGGTGATGATAGTTAGATTTATTATTTTATAATGTTTTCTGTTGTCTTTAATGAAACCATAGAATGCTTAATGTTTTCTAAATGTATAAATTGAAAGCAAGAACTGTATTCTGCCATATTGCCAGAAAAAATAATTCGAGCTCTTTTGAAAAAAAAAACATTATTATTAAAATGTTTTTCGAAACTTGAAATTAATATTTTCTTATCGCAATACCTATGAACCGCTAATATGTTATTTTTATTTTGTATTTGTATTATTTGTATTTGAGCATGTTAGCTAGATATTGTGATATTTTAAGAACAATATGATGTGTTGACATACGTCATAAAACTAAATTTAGGTGTTTACTACAAGATACAAAATTAAAATTAAAAAATAAGAAATATAAAATTTATTCAATATTATTGTATAATATAATATTTTTTACTTCACTTCTACTTAAGCTATCTGTATCCACTGTAATTTGCCTCTAGTGACATGACTACGTGTAATTGTTGAGGTGACCTCAGAAGGTGAAAGAAAGACAAAACTGAATCTCAAGAAATAATAAGAAAATTTACAAACTAACTAGTAAAAGCTGCTAACCTTCAAGAAGTAAGACAAAAATATCATGCGAGTGAACCAACCGACCTATTCATAGCTGGATTCATAGCAACAGAAGGCCTTAACATAAATATTTTTCACACAAGATTATCACCTGTCCTGTTCGCACTCAAGCGGAAATATATCTACTGTCTCTATCACGATGGAAAGAAGCCAACAGCCCGTCAAAGTAGTTACGAAATATGAAATCTAATTATGAAAGTTTTATAAATATATATTGCACTTGTCAGTAAGAGTAGGGTCATTGTTAAATGTAAATAAATGCTGATGGATTCAATCGCCAAATAATTTGCTGAAGATTTGTTAAGTAGTAACAAGACTACCCTACAGACGTTGTTCTGTCTTGCCTCAGTTAAATTGAGGTATTTTTTTGATGGACCGATTTTAACAATAAAACAAATTTGCAAAAATTCTAGTGTGTTGACTAAAGTCTGCAAGTTATAAAACTTTCACCAAAAAGAAATACAATTTTTAGAAGACAATTAGTGTCATTACGAATTTAATTTTCAATTTCAACTGTCATAGAATTTACTCAAGCGCAAAAAAAAATTTCGTTTACATCCTGGAGCCAAATAGCAGAGCTACCGATCAGATCACACACAAACATACACAAAAATATTCTTTATAACCATCAAACCGTCCACTTATTTGTTACGAAGAGAAACGACAACAGAACCATAAGTTCCCTTTTTTTGAATTCAAATTGTTTTTTTTCAATTTGACCTTTCCGAACTTACTCTAGCTTAACGTAATCCTATCAATATTTTCAACACACCGCCATTAATCCGATATTCGTATAATGAAGACAAAATGTGGTAATGGAAAAAAAAAGAAATTATAGAGCTCTCTATTTTTATTAACGCATAGAGAACTTGGAAAGATTAAAGAAGGAATTAGGATTAGTGCATCAACAAGTGAATAACATAATTGGAGACGGAAATGAGTCTACACAGCAGCAATTTTTTGTAGAATCATAGAAACTTAAAGAAGTGAGATAGTACAAAAATGCTAAGAGAGTCTGTGAGGACAAAATTTACCTTTGGAATATCAAATATCAATTATCACAGCACGAAATTAAGCCATGAAATTATCTCTATGGACATTTTTGGATTGTAAAGAAACACATATTGTTTTATAGGAGAGACTTGTCACATGCAAGAGTCTTTGACTCTAAAACCTTGACATACGCTTTGCTGCCGTAAAAACATGTAAATTATATATGTATGTAAATTTATATGCTTATAAAATCAAATTATATCAACCATGACAAATTTACTTGAAAGTCGGATGGCAGTCATGTGATTCAGTATGATACTTCTTGATAATTTATACCACATGATTAAACTGCAAATAAAAGTTTTTCAGTTAGAGAATAAAAATAATGATTGTCTGCAACTACTAAATATTTACTTTGGCTATCTTTTAGTACTAATTAAACTGAGCAGTTGGTCATCTAATCTATTATTGAACTACCGCAGAGAGATCACGATACCTCTCCTGGTGAGTAGATACTGGTGAAAGGATTGGCTTACCCGGTTGTTTCGATTTTTATTCCAAATGATAAATGATTCGATTCGATTCCTGGGCCGGACCAAATGTTTATATGATATGCAAATATTTGTTTCGGAGTTAAGTTGTTTTCTATGTATAATTTGTAGTATTTACGAAAAAAAACAGTATATAAGTATTCTATCAGTTTTACTAGCTTTCGTAGTATATCCTCCGCTTAGTTTAAAACTAGATGCCGTTATGTGTCAGATGTCCGAAAAAAAAATTGCCTGTTGCAGTCCCTGTTAAACATAGGTCTCTCTCAACGTCGAGTGGTAGAATCATTTTTCTCAGACCATTAGTCTATCTGGCTGGGAGCGTCCCATATATAGTAAAAAAAGCGGAAAACTCTAACACTTCATGCTTCTTATAAAACTTATGACATACCAATATTACGGATGAAGACAATATGCAAATGTAATGATTTTAAAATTGAAGTACTGAATACTTGGAGACGACAATTTTACTTAGTAGGCAAAACCTCTTTTACAAGGAGAGGCCTTTTTCCAGCAGTGGACTGTTAAAAGCTGTTGAGTAATGATGTGAATTTTGTATAAGTGACAAGTTTAAATATTAAACTGAATACCTGAATTATCATGTTTATTTATTTATTTATTATAGACACGCCAACAGTATACATAATGTATACATAATATCGTAATAGTTAATGTTCGTCATTAACTATTACGATTTGCGTAGGTTTCCTGGTTGTTAACTTATAACATCCATTTCCAGCTAATTGTTCTTAACAAAATTACAATAATTAACTAAGGCCAACAAAATTTGACAAAGTTGCTTACCCAGAAACCAGTGAACAGGGTTTGCTTGGTTTAGAAGCTTGTAGTTCAGTTAAAGGTTTCTTAGCTGAACTCAGGGTGGGCAGTATTTCATTAGTTTTGAGGCGAAAAAATTATGTTATTTAAGCAAACGTCACTTGAAAGCTTAAGACATGAACTTTAAGTGATTACGAAGTACTTTTTAAGGCATAATAAAATTTATAGATTTACATACCCTCAAAAATTGGCAAAATTGCGTTTTTTTGCACTCTTGGGTTAGAATATGTCAAAAACCTGACGTAATAGAGCAATTCTACAGCCGGATTTGGATTCAGCGCACCAAAATTCTACTGAAAAGCATACTTTGGTTTATGGGTAAAATTTTGTTGACCTGTGTAATGACTCAAACGCTAAGTTCTATACACGTCAAACTCAAACTATCTTTATTTCCTGATAATGTTTAAAATTGTTTGAACTCCTCTCTTGTGACTAAAGTCATAGATCAACACACACAATTGCAACAATCTTTGTTTTATCAAATATCAGAAAAATAAATTTAATAAATAAATACGTATGGAAAATCTATTATATGCTGGTACCGGTGCGGTAAAATCTACGACCGCCCGTTTCCAAGGTGTTGAGCCTTATGAGAAGAAAGGGCATACAATGTCATAGTCACTCTTTTTTAAGTAACAAATAGATGCAGTCGCATCATTAAACATACCACAACATTATTTTCATGTGGGCCAGTATGTTATTAAGGAATAAGAGTTAAAAAGGAAATAAAGAGAAAAAAAAGAAAAAGTAAAAAGATGGAATAAAAAAAAGGAAAGTAAGCCATGAAACAAAAAAAAAAAAAGAACACACTAGCCCATATCACATTTCCACTTAAGAAATAGCCTGTGCTAAATTAATACCAAGCATTCTTATCTTCCGTGTGGTGACGGATTAAGAATACGGAATGTCACCACCCTTATTCATCCCGTGGGTGTCATAAGACCCGACTAAGGGAACAAACTGCACAGGCCAACAGCACTGCAAAAAGAAGGAAAACTTGAAATAAACCCTATACCAACCCTTCTGGCCAGCGTGGTATAGGAGGCCAAAACCTCCTTTCTAAGGATAGGCCTATGTCCACCAGTGGACTATTATAGGCTGTTGATGTTGATGATGATGATGATGATTCTTATCTTCTATGTAATCCACAATTGAGTAATAGGCTTTCTGACATAGTTTATCCCTGCCAATATTTATAAGGATATTATTTTTATTGTTCTGTAATGAGAAATTTTAATCATAACAGTTAACTTATTACTAGATACAAAAGATACATTTGGCTCATGGTTACTCTATTAGTCACAAGTTTATTTTGAAATTTTAAATATTTTGCCGCAACTGCAATATGTAGCTTGGACACCGAAGAAATTGGCGTTAAACGACTTTAAAATATTCGTTAATTAATGAGTTAATGTCGGCAATGTCATTAATTCTGTTTTTTGAATATTCTAAAAACTGATTTTAAAATATTCGTTAATTAATGAGTTAATGTCGGCAATGTCATTAATTCTGTTTTTTTTAATCCCTTACTTTAGTTTGTGTTAGTTCTTTAAAAATTCTTTAAAAACAAGTTTACAAGCTTATTATTAGTTTTATTTTTTACGACTTCATCATAATTCTAATATGCGAACATATTTCAGTCAAGTGTCACCTCTCTTATAGTTAAACCGCCGTAAGCGTGGCCCTCCTTATGGTTTGGGGGACGCGGGGCGGGGGTGCATTCAACCAATTAGCTAGTGCGTCGCTGTCCGCCGGCAGTGACTGACGTGAAAGTATGGCTGTACGTGTTATTTTTCTTAAGACTGCTACACACGGTATTATTTTGCAACATGGATAATCTGCCGACTCTGCGTCAGAAAAAGATTTAAAAACTTGAAGTTCGGCTTACAGAGGTTCTACTGTTAAAGTTCTAATAAAGAATAGTTATTATTTCACTTAATTTTTAAATTGTATCTGAATATAATTTACATGATGAAGATAAGGTGATTTTATTAAAATTATTTTACAGTATTAAATTATACAATTAATCATAAAAACTTACATTACACTGACATTATAATACATGGAAATAAATTCGATTTTTATGACATCGTGTGTAGATTAAATCTCAAACAAATAAATCTGAAGATATCGAGTTAGTACATCGTGTCATGTATAGCCGAGCGCATCACCCGCCCCGCGTCCCGCAAACCATCAGGAGGGCCAGCTTACGGCGGAATAACTATAAGAGAAAAGGCCTTACTAACCTTTTTTCATCCTCCCTTCTTTTCTTAGATCTTTTTCAAGATTTGTTATATTTTCTTTAACGGTTTTAAAATAAATAGAATCTCGCATACTATAATTTCCATAATATGTTATCTCGTGCATTCTTGCTACAGCATATATGTAAATATACATCTTAACATTTGCAGTTGTCGAATTACAAAATTACATGCTAATTAAGATATTCTTATTTTCTTTACTTTAAAAGAAATTGAGAGGCACCAGTTGTTTCTCCGTATTTACCATGCCATTGCCATTTCTTCCACATTCGGTACGGGTATTAAAGTCATCATCGGGCATCTAAAGTCTTGTTTTAAGGTATCTGAAATACTATAAATTAGAGTTGCTCAAATTTATGGCAAAGTAATTCCCATTCGGCAAAGATATAATAGCCGACCAATTTCAGTTAAGCGTTATTCATCAGTAAACTAGCTCAGGTACGGATTTTTTCAACTTTTATAAAAGGCTTTGGGAAAACTTTTTTAATCATAGTGATGAAATAATTTCCAGATTATTTAAAGATCCACATTCACATCACATCAACAGTCTTTAATAGTCCACTACAAGACATAGGCCTCTCCTTAGAAAGAAGGTTTAGGCCTACTATACCACTCTGGCCAGACGGGTTGGTATAAGTATTCCTTTTCTTTGTAGTGCTTTTGTCCTACGTAGTTTGCTCCCTTAGTCGGCTCTTACGACACCCATGGGATGAATAGGGGTGGTGTCTGGTGGTGGGAATCTATTCAATGTTTGATTTAGTTATTAGGAATTCTTAAAATACATTCATGAATAAACAGTGGGTAAGGTTTATTAAAATGATTTACACATACAAACATAGATGTCGTTCATTAATCATGTAGTTCAATTTAACTATAATCCTAATTTACGATGACATATGATAGAAAACTTAAAATAAAAATATTTCTTAACAAAATTACAGTGATGTATTTGAAATGATATTTATGATAATATATATTTTTACACAACATATGTAGGTGTTAGCCTGTTTACCTTAGTAAACTAGGAATCGAATATTATTAGGTAATTGCTGCTATAACATGTGTCTGTCTGCCTGAATGAAACAATAATAAATCATCTACACTTATTAATTGCACTAACAACTGAATTTTATCATCTTCAAAGTCCATTTTTACCTCGCTTTTATTAGCTTGGTATATATGTACTTGTCTTCGAACGTTTGCGTGCTTGCGCGCTTCAAAACCTGGAATCAAATTAAAACTTTGCACACTTATCAAGGACCGATGACAATACAATAATTTGATAAATTTGGCCGATTATCCTGAACAGGATAGCTCGGATAGCTAGGATAGATCGGCTTTAGAATTAAGGGCTTTTTCCATACCTAAAAATATGGTAGTGTCTTTTGCTGCGTACTAAGAGGCGTGTGCTGAAGCAAATGTAACTTACTTACTTGTCACAAGTGTGTTTCTGTTGAAATCTGGAATCTAGAAAAGCACCTCACGCTTTCAAGGAAACACCAAAGTACTTCAAAGTCTGCGTGAAGACACTTGTAACTTTCAAGACCTTTTAAGATTGTAGTGTAGAATACAGATTGTAGTCACTTTTCATCAGAACTTCTGTTTGCTTATTTGATTCTATATCATATCATTAAAAAGTATTTTCTTAAGATTTGGATTTTAAAAAAATACCTAAGTCTAATAGGTTTTTGGACATATTGGCTAAGTTTTAGAATAGTAACATTTGAAATCCGGCAAAGTAATAATTACTGATGAAAATGATTTCTTACATTATTTTGAAGAGTATTGCTAAGAACACAAACGGTCATATCATAATGCAAATAATATATGTCACGGGAACAACTAACAGCAGGAATGTTGTCGGTTATTGTTATTGATATTTTAGAAATAACCTTTATCACATGTTAATAGGGTGCTATCACATGTTAACTTGGCGCATGAAGGAATTAAAATTTCTTACAAAAAGTTTTACAAAATAATGAAAAGAGATCGAAATCGAAAGATACTAGAATTCGTAACTTTAATAATTTAATTATTTTAAGTAAGAGAGCGATAGAAGAGCGAAGAGCGATAGATGTGATGTAGATAACTTATTCAGCTTTCTAATACATATATTTAAATGTCACGTAATTTCTCTATCTTCCACCGTTAGTCATATTCATTTTAGTGCTCAAAGCTTAAAGTTATTCCATTTCAATGGATCATTTGAGTTAACTGAGATATCTCCTACTCGTATGTTGGCCTTCAAAGTGATAGCGTTAAAACATGGTGCATCTTGTTGGCGAGATGTGATGTTCATAGATCATTGTCTATTTTTGACACAGACACTGATACTTCTATTATTATCTTGTTGAAATAGTATGTTACTATTTTAGAATACTTTAAGATGAAGCAAATAAACACGTTGCTGTGACTAATTTATCACACTTTCCAGATAGACAGACTGTTAGTAATTCCAGTGAAGGTAGAAAAAATCTAGTTTTACAACACGTCAGCACGCAAATGAATATACAGGGCTGATTCAGCGCTAATTTTAAGATTTTGAACATTATTTTTAACATTTGTGAAGAATCCAAAATTTACAAATGATTATTTTGTTAACGTTGTCGTTGTTCATTTGAACACAAAAATATTACGTCTCTTTTTGGAATCTTTCTGAAATAAAACCATATTGAAATATTGCACAAATACAATATTTTCCTATTACAGCTGGTTGTGTCGGCATTTCTACTGCATCCACAGAAAGCTATTTATTCGTTAAATATGTTTTTGAGACGTTTAGGATCGGATCTATTCTGTTGTTATGTACTCGTATAGCGAACTCTTGGTGACCAGAAGGCGAGCCTTTTTCTAACACAGCGATTTATCATTGCCATTCAACGTGACCAAGCTACCAGCCTTCTGGAAATACTACCAGTAGCTATCGATAAGATTTACTTGTAAATAAAAAAATTAAGAAATATAAATTTTTATACCTAGATTAAGTTTTATTAATTATTTTTAGTATATTTTTATTATCAATTAATTTATTAGCAAATAACAGCAAAATTTAATTTAAAAAAACAGGAAAATTGTTAAATTTTCGCTTTGTTACTATTGTCCCTTTTGTATAATAAATCTCTAAAAAACACGTAGCTATTTAGTTTTTTATCAAATTATTTAAAACACGATGACGGTAATTTCACAAATGTCAACAACAAACAACGTCCACCTACATTCTTCTAGCTAATTATGTCCGTCACCCACCATTTGGCTAATTGGATGCCAGTTTGTATCATTACTAATAGATGATCATGCTGAAAAATATTTGTCTGGCGTATTTGCAGAATACAATGGCATTACAAACTGATTTTGACGGATTATTTATTTATTATTATTTTGAACAATCAGGGGACATCCATAAACTATGTCACATGTTGAGGGTAGGGAGAGAGGTCGACGAAGTTTGAGATTGTGTGGGCCGACAAAGGGGTGGGAAGGGTCGTAAGTGTCGTGAAGTCATATTTTAATGCCTAATGTATCTATCTAACTAATTAACAGTAAACTTAAAAATATTAAACTGCTGTTTTCATTTATAATTCCTAGATTAAAGATTGCATAATATGTGACGCCACACCAGAGTATATAGATTTGTATAAATACACATATTGAGGCACACCGGAGAGTCTCACAAGCTGTGACAATGAGCAGGTGGGGGTCAAAAACCATCTAATTCGTGTGATGTAATTTATGAATGACCCAATAGTGTGCTGGCCTTGACGCTAGAGAATGAACGAACTATTTCAGAGATGAAAGTGCATCTTGGATCATTACAGTATGAGCTGACGATCTGAAAGTGTAAGGAATTAGGGACAAGATCCCTCTTTTTTAAACAAATTTTTGGGAGTAGTAGAAATCCACTGAATTGAATAACCCCTACTCTTATGTATTATCAGATAGGGTTGGGCTTAGTGAAACTCCGCCTTTCAGTATCTCCACCCCTTTCATTCAAGAGACGTTGTTTACAACCCCATCGAATCCGAAACTCTAATCCACGCAGCATGTCTTCTCCCCAATTCTAAATTATGCATTGTAGCTCGTACCTACAAACCTTGTAATTTATAATACAAACTTGGGCTTGAACACCTACAACTCAGAAGTTAAAAGCGCGTTGACGGCTTTGAGGTAATTGAGTCCCGCCTGTCACCACTGCGATTACAGTAAGGACGCGTCACAGCGAAGGGGGAATGATGTCCGTCCAATTCGCCGTCAACGAACAGGGAGGCAGAGGCGCGATTACCAGCGCCTCATGGCGCCATGAGTGTCACCGCGGGTGGACAGGACGAGTTTTCCTCTCCACCAATTGAATATTTGTAACAACGTTTGAAATTCATTCTGCACCAAACAAATGTTTATTTATTAGTTATTTTACAACTGATTTATTTGAGAACAATAATAATTATGACTGTAATTAAATCCTATGACTAGCAACTGGTAGACCCATTTGTAATGGACAACATCTGTCCCATAGTAAATCATTTCGATCATACTTATTTTAACATGTGACAAATGACGCTTCAATAATTATGACCTTTATTTATTAAAGAGAATTAGAAGATATTAAAAGAAATAACATATGAAATGAAACAGAAAAATTTGCTAGATACTTCCGTACACATCATCACATCACATCAACAGCCTTTACTAGTCCACTGCTGGACATACGCCTCTCCTTAGAAAGGAGGTTTTGGCCTACTATACCACGCTGGCCAGACGAGTTGGTATAGGGTTGGTTGCAAGTTTTCCTTCTTTCTGCAGTGCTGTTAACACACGTAAAAGTACGTATGCATGTATGATTCTCTCTCGAGTTCTTTCTATGCACTCGATAATAATAAAATAAATTGTGTCATTGCTAATTATGGATTAACAAAACATACTTAGCATCTTACTCAAGCTGAGTGCATGAATCACCGAACACTTACTATCGTTCTATCACGCACAGAGGCTGACGCGTGCTCACCTTACTTGCCAAATCACTAGAACTGAGTAATTGATCAGTTGTTTCGATAAACATTTGTAAATGATCTATTACGAGTCGCTGATCTATTAACGGACTTGAAGAATAGTATTTCGGTGATATTGATTTATTGAGTACTATTTTATTTAAGCAATTTGTCTCGTACAACCAATATGTGGCATAAATTGTCGCCGGTCCTATTTCCGGACCGATACCGAACCACCGAGAAAACCACCAGCAAAGCGCTTGGGACTCCTGAGTTGCAGGCGTTCATGAGCGGCGTGGTCGTTTGCCCCTATATCGTAAAAAAACAGACTGATAGATTTATACATATAATAAATAAATAAATAAATTAGCCTTTATTTCTGTTTAAACTTACATAACATTGACATTGACTTTAATGAACTACCTATTTTTTTTTTCTTTTTTAATTAATGTTATCCTACTTATATTTAACTTCGTATATCGACGTTCGGTACAAAAACAGCTTGTCTTTCGACATAGGCCTCCTCCAAAGATTTCCATTTCGCCCTGTCTTTTGCTATTCGGAACCATTCTGGACCAGCCACCTTTTTTATATCGTCCTCCCATCTTTTAGTTTGTCGCCCTTTGTTTCTTTTACCATCTCTGGGGTACCACTCCGTTACAATTTTCGTCCATTTCTCTTGTTTTTCCCTTAACATATGTCCTGTCCATTGCCATTTCAGTGTTCGATATAATGAATTTGCCTGCTTGAATTGTGTTTTGTTTTTAATTTCTGTTAGTCTAACTTTATCTCTTCTCTTGACTTCAATAACACTCCTCTCTATGCTATTTTGGTAGACGTTTATTTTATTTGTTAAGGTTTCTGTTAAAGTCAGTGTTAACAGAAACCTTAACAGATTTATACATAACTTACAGCCAAATACAGAACAAATTATCATGGTCGGCACAAAATTATTTTTCCCGGGTATGAATGAATCGTAGGAGACGTCTGGTTCAGCAGTCAGAATCACTAATAACAGGAGCTACAGGTCTTCTTATTAATAATATCGTAATCCTAAAAATAATAACTTCACTTTATTGTCCTGGGTGAGAATCGAACTTACGACTTCTGGTTTAGTGGTCAGGGACACCAATTACTATAGACCAACAGGCCCGTCAAAACATGTAATCCGAGTGTTGGTATAAAAATAATCAAGTCGTCTACTTACAATGTTAGGTATTTCCTGTTAATAACTTTAGTAATACCAATCAATTCAGTAACTTGGCAATAGTCTTAAGTGTACAGCAAGCCAAATTTAAAGCATGTAGTCATAAGATAAAAGAATTATAAACAGTAACGGGATGTTTTGTCCCGCCTCCGAAATTATTCAATATGTGGGCAGTAACACATGTATTTGAAAACATTTAAGCAATGTTTGAAATAGATTTCCTGAGACGTAATGATCGATTAATATTTAAGTATGATAATAATAGAACCATTACTGATATCATTCTTGGTAAACTAAACATTGATCTGAAACCCAAAACTGTTTTCTAAGAATGAAAAAAGAGATTTGTGAATTAGAATTTTTTAGAACAATGATGTTATTGGTGAAACACAACTACTATAGTATTTTTTTCCATTACGTGAAGTGAAACAGTAAAAAAGAATGGAATAAGCAGAAAAAATGCAAGAAATCATTTGATTTTTTACCAATCTTAGACATTTAAGTTCAATATTTATTTTTTTATCCTCATCTAAGCTTTATTTAAATGCTTGCTCTTAAAATACTGAATGATTAGCATTTTTATTTTTTAACTTATTAATTGTAAAAAACAAAGCAGGCAACTGAGTAACGAATTATATTCTATAATTTTATTTGATAGTGCAAGAAAGACTTTTTTCTGAGCATATAAGATAGCTCTACTAAGAATATGATCCATGTAGTTGCAGTCGTAATAGTGTATTCTATTTTGATCTTAGTTTAAATCTTAGAAAAAAAATCTAAGTTTGTTGCTCAAATACTTGATTATTTTATTTATTTTAATTTAAGACTATGCTTCAAAATGCTCTATTTTATCGTATAGTTTAACCTGTATAAACTCATTACACTGCATCACAAGGGATGTTTTTCAGTAGAAGTTATACTGTTTAGCCTTCCTTGATGTCATCTCACTGAATTTCTAACTGAAGATTCAGTAACGTAATGAATTAGCACTTTATCATTGTCTCAGAGCGGCTTTAGTCTATCAATCTCAGAGCCTAAAGTATTTACATGTTGACACAATTTACCTGCTGATTTATTGGTCAGCTGACTTCTCCAGTTGCCAAAGGGTGTACATCAATGGATACTGAAGAAGAATTTACGACGTGAATTGATTTATTTATTATAATAAAATTGGACTTGCTTGTCAAAATTGCGAACTGAGAAACGAAGATATACTATATTTTTAAAGATGTTTTATAAAATGTGTCGAAGGTTTTTGGTTTAGAATAAACACTGATTTAAACATTCTCAGAGACGTGTTTAAAGTAAGTGCGTAACAATTTTCTGTTAAACAAAGGGATACCATTTTTTATATTCAAATATGTTCAATCATAAGTTCAATTTTGAACTATTCCATGGTCGAAGATCAGAATAGGTATATTTGAAATTTTATGAGTTATTTAACTGGAAATATTAAATGTACTGTTATAAGATGGTGATTAAGCATGTTTTCCAAATCTTTCTTATAACTTACATGCAAAATAAAGACCAAAAACTAAAATACTTTAAATTTCATGAAGTTTTCAGTACAGTAGTAATCCAGTAGTGTAAAACTATCAGTTCTTGACTGAAATTTTTTGAACAATGCCACAATGAAACGCCCACATCAATTTAATACATTAATGACGGGTTAAATCTTATTTCAGTATTAACAATAAATGCCATAAAATCAGTTTCTATCATCGGTGGAAAACACCTCTGCACCAGTGACGTCACACATGATGTGTCCGTTATCCAACCTATGGCGGTGCCTGCACTCACCCACGCAAATTCCGCCCGCCCGCCTCGGCCAGCCGCCAAAATTTTCATAGTTTAGTTACGATTTCGAAAACGACCCGACGCGTCCCACCGCCGGCGACCAAACTGCCCGATTTCTCTGACGAATTCAGTTTCTTATATTCTTCGTCAAGTTCTCTAACGTCTTACTTTACTGTAATAAGTACTTTTGTGAATGTGTTTTGACTGTGTGTCGTGAAACCATTGGATTAGTTGGTGTTATTTGTTGGTATGTCTATATCATTTACTAATATTATAGCAAACTAAGTTAAAAAATGAATTTATAGTTTAAGTCTTAAGCGTCGTATATGTGTACTCTAATTGAATGCATTGGTTAAAACATGTACGCCTTTGAAACTCCTTAATCCATAAAGTTGAAGATATGTATATTTTTATGACACTCATAAAACGGTTAAACCATAAAAGTAAATTTGGAGCGTTCGAGTGGGTACTTCGGGTTAAGATGCATCATTAAATCTGAAATTAAACGAGAGCGGTTAGGTAATCAGAAGAAGTTACAGTTGCAAGTTATAAAATTTCTTCTCCGAACGTTCGGCGCTAGTGAAGCTCCAGAGGCCTTCGGCGGTTACAGAAATAGATCGAGACTCTTTCGTTTCGTTCACACTCGTGATAATATGAACACTGGACACCCACTCGGTTACACTTCACCTTGCCAGTGGTGATGGCGCTGACCGAGGACAGTGAGTCATGCCGCGAATCGGCTCTCGAGTGTTGAGCTACATTTCTTATGATAATATATGATGAATGGTTTTCAGGTTGTTAATATTAATGAGCGGAACAGTATACTTGAGGCATGGTATGTTATAAAACAAGAGTAATTGAATATTTTAAAGTAGAAATATATAAAATATTTGAAAAAAGAACTATTTTATGCATAAAATATTTTCAAAATACAATTTGATTCAGTTTTGAATAAACATAAAGAATAGCAAAAAAAGATCAAGTTTCTTTTTAACTCATTTAAATAGGTCCCAGTCCTAAGTAAATGTGGAAATGTTAAACCTCAGTTTGGTTAATAGCGATTTACCAATTTTAATAGGTAATAGTTTTAAACGCATTTATGGCATCAGCTATATAGTGAGTATAGAAGATATCTCTGATCGGAAAAAAAGCCCACAAAAAAGTCCAAGAAATAAAAAATAAGACACACAAAACAATAATAATGTAAGTTTAAGCAAATAACTACGTTAAAACTTAAGAGTTTCTAAAAAACTTCTTTAATACGGCCTGAAATGTTTAGAAGCAAATAATAAAGAATAAATCGAGCAACTTTATGAGCTGCTTTATGTTAGTAAAATTCATTCATTAAACATAAGTATTTTACAATATTACTGAAACTTATTAAGAAACTTACGATTAGGTACCTTCAAGTAGACCTGGGTCATCGAATTATTATAAAGTTATCAAATTTGTCTAGAACTACAATATAGTTCTAGAGGTTTCATGTTTTTAGATATTTTACGGTATAGATAAATGATAATAAATTAGATATTTTACGGTATAGAGAAATGGCCACCGCTATCAATGGACACCTGTAACTCAAAAGTTACAATTCCATTGCCACCCTTACCGTCCGTAGGGACTGAACGGGCACCTCCCTCTTACCCTCTTATTGTGGGGCTCATCCCGGGGGGAAGGTTTGGGCTCCGGTAAACTTACTCACTCTGTAAAAAGCAATGAAAGAACTGCTTAACGCCGTTTTTCTGAGAGGCCGAGGCCGAGCCTGGAGCATATGCGCCGGAGCATGGCTTGCCGACTACATGGCCACATTCCACTTTTTCATGGGCTAAACAGTAGCCTTGAAAGTTACCAATTTGTGTAATAAAAAAGACGAGTAAGGAAAATTAAACTTTTACCATTTAATACACATTAAAAAAAAAATTATGTAACCCAGTCAATTTTAATTTTACCAAACCTCAAGCTTTCTTAAATAATTATGCAGAACCTGTATTCTACTTGAATCATTTGGGATGAAGTCGTATTACCTAATAAGTTATTATAAACGGTATGTATACTATAGCTGGTGGTGACGGATTAAGAAAACGGAGTGTCACCACCCCTATTCATCTCGTGGGTATTGTAAGAGCCGACTAAGGAAGCAAACCATGCAATGCAATAGTACTGCAAATAGAAGGAAAACTTGAAACAAACCCCTATAATTCCAAACCGTTTGACTAGCGTGGCCAAAACCTCCTTTCTAAGGAGAAGCCTATGTCCAGCAGTGGACTATTAAAGGCTGTTGATGATGATGATACCAAGTTTCGGGATCACCGATAAACTTAGTGATAATGACTGATTGACGCCATTATTACGACTGCACCGCTGCCTGCAGTGCTGAGTGTTGTGGGTTCGATCCCCACATTGAAGAACACATTGTGTGATCCACAAATTGTTGTTCTGAATCTGGGTGACATTTGTGTGCGTTTCATGAATGTTTGTAAAGTCCTAATGCGTTGATATATTCCTAATGCGAGAGTTGTCTTTATTTAAAATTAAACAAGTCGTAGTACTATGATATTATTACATTTTTTTTACGAAATAACATGAATTAGACGAAAAAACAACATTATTTCAGATTGAATACCTCATACTCACTCCAATTTTAATAACTGTGAGAAAATTACGAATAGATTAAATTACTGATTTAAACATAACCAACATGATCTCAGATAAATCTAGTTAGGGTAGCAAACTAACATTCAACTTCACTTGGTTACGATAAATGAGAATTTATGTGATAGTGTAACAGTCCCAATTAGATGAATGACAAAATATTTATCTACGTTTTTATCTTCCCCAGGTTGAAGTGTAACATCAGAGCGGCAGTGTTGGTCCAGCCGCGATCGTAATGTCCCAAAGATAGCAATGGGGGTTGCCGACGATTTAGCCCCTAGCTTCACACAGAAGCCCCAGCTGCGCCAAGAAGACGATGGCAACAAACTCGTCTTCGAGTGCCAGCTGATCGCATCGCCCAAACCGGAGATTTGCTGGTTTAGGGGCGATGAACAGCTCAAAGAAGATGGAAGGACCAAGTTTAAGTTAGTATTATCATAAGAGCTTTTCTGAGCATTTTCTAACCTCATGATAACTAAGTGGGGTCTTATAGTAAGTTGCAAAACGGTTATTGCCTAAAAAGAAAGCAATGAGATTCTTATTCTGTTAATTTATGATAGAAATTAGTCATTGATACAATCTAAGCTTTTTTAACTTTAGTTTACTTAGTAAACAGTGAGGCTTCGCTAAATATAAATTTAAAAACAAAGACCAAAACAAAAATGGAAGATAGATGTATGTCAGAATTTTTTGCCATCTAGTTACCATCACATATTTATGCATATCACTGAAAAATCAATGCAAATGCTCACAAAAACACAACATCAGTTAACACAACACGCACACCTTATTTTGAAACTTATGTCATAAGATATTTTTCGTTTTGGGAGGTTGTCACAATTATTTGAACTTTGTTCCTATCACATCATTTTGACGCTACTTTAATATACCTATAAACTTCTATAAAACTATCGATAGATATATATATAATGACATCCCCTGACTGATTCATCAACACCGAGCGTGAACCGCTGTTACTACAAACTTGAAATTTTGGCAGCTGATGTTTTTTATGTTGCAAGCACCATCTAAGAAAGGATTTTTGAAAATTTCACAGCTAAGGTAGTAAAATAAGGGATAAATGATAATTTTTAAAGTTAGAAACACTAAATAAAAAATAATCACGAGAGTGAAAAAAAAAATTAAATAAAAAAATGCATTGTTTTATAGTGCTTTAATGGCAGATGATTTAGTATAAAAATAGACATCGCTATGTCTAATGGGTATGTCATGGTATCTTATTCTGACTAATATTATATAGATAATATCAGGCTTTGGGTTGTTAAGCTTTCACGACTTAACTACGACTGATCATCATGAAGTATAATCGATAAAAAGAATCATACGATTCGTCAAGACAAAACTCAGCTTAATTTTTAGTTTTGTGTCTAAGTTCTTGTGTGATTACAATGATTCCATATAATTCTTGATTTTTAGTTAGACCACAAATACACTTGAAAATCAATTGATATTAATAGTGGTTTCCGATGTCAACAATAGTAAATTAAATAAAATATCAATAAAAACTTTTGCTGTGAACTACATATATTTTTGACATATTAACATTGAACCTTTACCATTTCTAAATCTCTTAATATTATAATTTTACAACATGTTTCTAAGCAGTTTTCCTCGTTGAAGAATAGATCCCCAATGATCCAAATCAAACTTATCTGTACGTATCATCTGAAAATCACAGCCAGAACATCACTATTTATTTTTATATTCACGAATCTATTTTTTTTAGGGTGCCTTGTGCTCCCTTTCAACAACGTCTACTCTTAGTACATCGTCCAAATAATGTCATCAAATCAGATGAGACATGTCCCATTCTATTGGGTCAACGTTCGATATCGTTTGCTTCACTATTGGTTTGTCCCAAGTATCCCTTTGATGTGATCGGACCGGTCTCATCGGTTGACATACTTGGCATCGAATACCGCCGTCTATTAATATTTTAATGAGGAATAGAGATTTGGTGGTATACGTGTAGCAAATCACTATGAGCCTCGTGATATGTGTTATGATAATAGTTATTCTTAAATAGTTATACTGTACGAAGCTTCGCTCGCAACAATCACAACTTATATATCCTAGTTTTAAATATTCATTTAATACGGTCTTTTGGAGTTTTTTTTAAGTTTCTTTCCGCTTTCTTCAGGTTTTCTAGTAATTCCTTCTAGATATACCATTATCGTTTTCATGTTGGAGGTAGGTACAAATGCGTATGCGTAAAAACGTTGAAACTTGAACTCTTGCAAAATAGATAAAAACTTGAATGATTATTTTGCTATTGATTTACTTAAAACACTCGATGTTAGCAAGATAATCCACTCAGGAATGCTATTGTTCTCTCGATACAGCGATCGCCGGTACAACTCATAAAATCCGGCTCGAAGGACCATATGTTTGGGGAATAAGGTCTTTATCTATAAGCTGGTGAATAAAACACTTGCAATACGTCTTCACAGATATGACATTTTATTTGTACTAAAAATAA
The DNA here is from genome assembly GCA_902825455.1 of Arctia plantaginis. Taxonomy (NCBI): domain Eukaryota; kingdom Metazoa; phylum Arthropoda; class Insecta; order Lepidoptera; family Erebidae; genus Arctia; species Arctia plantaginis. The sequence goes on from CADEBD010000292.1 coordinate 7,704,626, forward strand.
TACTTAACAGCATAGAACTTATGGACTGTATGAATGTGTGAGCACAGTATGTTTGTGAGTGTGTAAGTGTTGCTACTGATTTTAAAAACAAAAGTATGATATTTAGACAGAGTTTAATATGTTCTGAAATGTCGTATTGTTTCAATGGAACTGGTAATTAATTACCTTTAAATCACCTAAGCATTTCAAATTCATTCATATTGAGAAAAATATTAATTAACCAAGATTATTTTTATATTGTGATCATACAGTGTTTTTTTATCTTATAGCATATTCATTTTCTTGTTGCACTTTGGTTTCTAAATTTTGCATTTAATTCTTTATTAGATCATCTTTCACATTGAGTCTCCAATTTATTTAAGCCCCGATTCGTGAACACCTATCAGCGCTGTAATTTGTACAATCGGCAAAATATAACATTGTAATTAACTAGCGTGTGTAGTCTGATGTACTAGAGACATTTAGTATTATCTAAGAACATCCAGTAAATAGTGTGTACATTGCCTATATTAGTCACTTTTAAGAAAAACATCTCTATAACTGCCTATCCCATGCATCTATCTATCAACCAACCAATAATAATTAATTTATGAACTAAATAACCTACTCCACATAGGAAACGGTGTTTAGTATGAGATTTATGTGACTTAAATCGTTCTGTTCAAGAGATATACTCGTAAATCGTTATTATTTATGGATTCATTTACTTTTTGTATTTTATAAAAAGCGACTAAGTACGAGTCGGACGCGCCCATGAAGGGTTCCGTAGTAGCAAGTATGCTTGTAGTTCGTTGTAACTTTAATCGATGTTTATGAAAGGTAAATTGCGGTTTACGATTTATGACGTATTAAAAAAAAACTACTCACTAGATCTCGTTCAAACCAATTTTCGGTGGAATTTTGCATGGTAATGTACATCAATTATTATTTTTAGTTTTATCATTCTCATATTTTAGAAGTAACAGGGGGGACATTTTACCACTTTGGAAGTGTCTCTCGCGCAAACTATTCAGTTTAGAAACAAATGAAATTAGAAACCTCAATATTATTTTTAAAGACCTATCCATAGATACACGTATGGGTTTCATGAAAAAAAATGTTTGAGTCTCAGTTGTATGGGGAACCCCCAAAATTTATTGTATATATGTATAGTTCTTATAGTTTCGGAAAAAGTGGCTGTGACATACGGACGGACAGACATGACGAATCCATAAGGGTTCCGTTTTTTGCCATTTGGCTACGGAACCCTAAAAACCATTTGAGAAGAAGACAACTTAGTAAATATTTTGGTTGAACGGGCCTGTTGGTCTTGCGGTCAATGACCCTGTCTGCTGGTCGTGGGTTCGAATCCCACCCAAGACAAATAAACAATATAAGAATTGGTATTCACTTCCTTAATCATAATTTATAATAATAATAATTTATACGTGCATTATAGATATAATCAAAACATTTTTACGGGTGTCATACATTTTTTAACATTTCCCATCCCCATAAGTACGTAGACCTGTATCTTAGGAATCCGAGTAATTTTCGATGTTATTTTATAACAACCGTGAAATTTTTAACTTTACTGTGGTGAAATAAATATGCGTCTATATATTAAGTACTACGGGTAATGGTTTGTGTATAGGAGAGTGTCGTATGTGTGAACTGCTGTATAGGGTTGAGTGTGGAGTGGGTGAGTGTATGTATTAAAAAGGTGTAGTGCGGTCTGTTTATGTTAGGAAAATTAATTTATGAACTCTTTCTAATATTTTTTCTGTGTTATCATATGTGAGTGATTGTAACCAGTCCTTTAGCCTAATTTTGAGTTTTTACAAAGGCAGCCTGTATACGTGAATTTCTATAAAAAAAAATATAAATCAGGGAACTTTGTGCTATGAATTGTCTACTGGCAAATACAGTACGGTAATACTGGTATGCCTTTTATACTTCTACATAAAAATGTATGAGAATATATTTTTATTTCTTTTATCTTCGTGCTTCTGAGAGCATGTTGAGTCGTCGATCCCGGTTCTTAAAATTTTTATCATTTTTTCTATCCTCATACATTTCAGTTACAACTTTTATGTCACTCACAACCAAAAACTATTTCTAAAATTTAATAACTTTAAAACCTTTTTAAATTAGTAACGTCAAATTTGAAAAATATTACCTGTTAACTACTTTAAAAAATTATGATCGTTATCTAATAATCTCTTAATCGGTTGATGGTAGGAATTTAAAAGTTCAAAACGCCAGACAGTTAATCAGTAAACTTGAGGGAAGAAGATAACACACTACACGAAATACTTGACTTCAAAAATTGATTGTACACTTCAAATGGTAAAGATAATGAGCCGACTGTCTGTTACACATAATCCTTATTGTACGCATAACTCATGTCTGTTATGTGGTAAGTATGATTGAGTTATAACAACGTAAACACATTTTATAGGCTGTGCATTATGCTTTCTTTATTACGCAATCATAGTCACAGAGCATACTACAAAGATACGTGGCTATTATCTGAAATTGCTTACATAAGAACAAGCACTATAAAAATAAAGAAACATTTAAATTTGTGGTGATCTTCGGTTAGAGTTACGAAACAGTTTAATGTAAAAATATTTTTGAGATACCAGATACCACAAGATAGCGAGAAAATCTTAAAACGATTACTTACGAGTTGTAGCAGGCTATCCGTCTGGGTCTTGTTAAATATCAGTGTCCTTCATGTATATAACACTGTCTAAGTCTCTTGATATAAAAATACTTAAGCAATATGAGTAACTTTATTGATATTAAGAAAAGTTATTGCTTTATACTACAAGTGAAATATGGCTGAAAACGTTTACAGTTAATTTATTAAAAATATTGTATGAAAGAAATTTGACAGGCCTGTTGGTCTAGTGGTACCTTTTTTTTTTTTTTTTTTTTCCCGTGCGGAAATCCCCTCGGATACCACCTGTCGGTGGCATGTCGGACACGAACCGACTAAAACCGCACGCCTTCGCCGGGTACTAATAGCCGGGGAACCAGGTATACCCTAGAAAGGAAGGCCCTGGTGCCCCGACATACCTCGGGTCATCTACAGACGAGTAGACGACCCCCGCCCCGTGTGGGAACCCCATGTTCCCTGTGCTCCCTGGAAGCGAGCGCGCTTCGCAACGCGCTCGCCGCCTCCCCGGCCTGCTTCTGCTAGGGTGACAGATGGCCTCACCTGTCACCCCCAGGCCTGCGCTTATGGAGGACGGAGGTCGTTCTGCGACCTCCGGCGCCCGAGTCGCCTGCGCTGCCTGGCCCGTGCCCGGGCCTGGCGGGCCGGGAGAGTTCTAAACCTCTCCCGGTCCCGCTCCGCCGTCTCCTTCGCGAGCATAACTTGCTCGCAGAAGGAGACGGCAGAGTTCCACGCACTCTCGCTCCGCACGATAGCCGCAATCAGGCTATCGAGCGAGAGAACTCCCACTCCGATGGCCGCCACGAGGTCTCGCCTCTGCTCAACCCACGCCGGGCACTCTGCCAGCGTGTGGAGAGCCGTGTCCACGGTCTGGCCATCGCAGTGGTGGCACTCAGGCGTTGGCTCCTTGCGGATCAGACACAGGTGATCTCCGAAACATCCCTTCCCAGTGATCACCTGCGTCAATCGGTATGAGAGGGTCCCGTGACGCCTCTCGAGCCAATCCTCCATAACGGGTCTTACCGCCGCAATGACGGCGTGCCCGGCGCTCGGTTGCCCGAGTCGTTCCCTCCACTCCCCTATGATGACCTGGCGGAGTTGGGATTTCCGGTCATCGATTTCTCGAATCTCGGGGCATCGACCCAACTCCTGCGCCTCCTTGCGCCACTGATACAGTGCTGCAAGGGCTCTCGCCTCCAGGTCCCACGGTGGAGTTCCGGCCAGGAGACTCGCCGCCTCAAAGGAGATCGTGCGGTACCCCCTTATGATCCTGATGGCCAGCATTCGCTGCGGTCGCCGCAGTATCGCGACGTTGCTGGCCTTCAGGGCCCCCGCCCATACTGGGCACCCGTAAAGGGCCATGGACCGCACAACCCCCGAGTAGAGTCTCCGGCAGGAGTCATCGGGTCCCTTCATGTTGGGCAGCAGCCGCGCCAACGCACGCGCTGCCCCAACCAACTTGGGGACCAGACCTCGGAAATGATATCCGAAGTCCCATCGGCCATCGAGTACGAGCCCCAGATACTTGATCGAGGGCTCGATGCCGATGCGAGTGCCTCCTACCGTGAGGCTAGATCCCTCAGGCGGCTTCCTCCGAAGCCCGTGGAAGAACAGGGCCTCGGACTTGTGCAGAGCCACCTCGAGACCCAGCCGCCGGATACGCTCAACGACTTGGGCAACCCCGGCCGTGGCCCTCAGGGTTGCCTCGTGGTGCGTCTTGCCGCGCGCCGTCACGAGTGTGTCGTCCGCGTAGCACACGACGGCGACACCATCCAAGAAGGCACCACGAAGCACCCAGTCGTAGCCGATGTTCCACAAGAGTGGCCCTAACACCGACCCCTGCGGAACACCGCACGACATTTCACGCCTACCGAGACCGGTCCTACTGGGGTAGACGACGGCTCTCTCCGACAAATATGCCCCGACTATGCGGCGGAGGTAGAGAGGCACTTCGTGATACACGAGCGCCTCCCTGATGCAGCTCCAGGGCATAGTGTTGAACGCGTTGGCGATATCCAAGGACACCGCCAACACCACTTCACCCCGGGAGACTGCTTCCTCCGCCAGAGCCTTCACGCGCATGATCGCATCCACGGTGGAGCGCCCCTGACGGAAACCGTACTGGTTGTCCGCCAGATCCGGCCCAACCATCACGAGATGCTTGACGAGGCGCCTTGCAATCACTCTTTCAAAGAGCTTGCACACCTCGTCAAGCAACACTATGGGCCGGTAGGCGGACGGTGAGTCCGCCGGGCGCCCCTCCTTTCGGATGAGGACCAGTTTCCCCGTCCTCCACAATTTCGGAAACTGGCCCCGCTCGAGGCATGCGCTGAAGAACCCTCGCAGTCGGGGCTCGAGAGCCTCGTCGACTAAGGCCAGGACCCACGCTCGGCCAGGAATGCCATCGGGTCCCGGGGCGGTGTTTTTGGCTTTAAGCCGTAACACCGCCACCCTTAGTTCCACCCCAGTGACCTCAGGTACGTCGTCGTCATCCACGTTAGGCGCCTCAAGCGCCGGAGGCGGAGCCATCTGTGGCGGAGTATGCTCCACCACTCGCGTTGGGAACAGGGAGCCAACGACCCTCTCAAGCAGCTCTGGCTGAAGACACCGTGTGAGCGGCGGGGCCCATGGGCGCATCTTGCCCCTAACCATACGGTAGGGGCGTCCCCACGGATCCCGCTCCAGTGTCTCCAGCATCTCGCGGCGGGCCTCGCTCTTGGCCCGCTTTATCGCTGCCTGAAGGGTCCTCTTGGCAACCCTGTAACCCGCTAACAGCTCCGCCTCTCTCGCTGCCGCATCTTCGGGGCGGCGACGCCTCCTGCGGAACCTGGACCACTGGCGGCGCGCGGTCACGCAGGCTTGACGCAGCCGTGCGATCTCCGGCGACCACCAGTAGACCTGGCGCCTCGCAGTATTGGGCTGAGCCCTAGGCATCGCCGCATCGCAGACGCGGGTCATGACCTCCCGGAACCACTGTGCCTCATCATCGACGTCGACAGGCCTGTCCGGCGCAGGAGCCCAGGCCTGTACGATGGCGGCTTCCAGGAGGAGGTCGCGATCTAAGCGCTTGAGCGCCCAACGTGGTTCAGGTGGTGCCGGTCTGACCGGCGCGCCATCTGTAGGGGCGGAGACGTCAAACCGAATATATCGGTGATCCGAACCTGTCTCCTCCCCGAGGTCTAGTGGTACCTGATCCTGACTGCTAAGCCATAGATCATGGGTTCGATTTCCACGAGGATAAATAATTGTGCGACGAGTACGATCATTTATTCTGTGTCTGGATGTACATTATCTATATTTATGTATTTAGAAATATATAAGTGTTATTACATGAAAGTTTGGCTAAGTTTAAGTTTATCAGCGGTCTGGTTACCATAGTACAGGCTCGTCTAATTTGTCTAAGACGGCCGGGTGTCAGACGTGTAAGGTTATTATTACAGTTATTAATTAACCTAACTTAGTGACTGCACGGATGGCGTAGTGGTTTAAGTGGTCGCCATGCCACTTCATACAACTGAGTGTTGTGGGTTCGATCCCCACATGGTACAGCACTTCGTGTGATTCACAAATTGTTATTCTGTGTCTGGGTTGTGAGTCTTGGTGTCCTTTGTGTCCGTTTTATGAATGTTTGTAAAGTCCAACGCGACACAGGATATATTCCTAATGCGGGAGTTGTATTATATCAGTAATTAAACTAAACTGAATTCTGAAGCAACCGAATTTATTTAGGTTTGAAATAGTTCCGATTGGATAGCAGAATAAGTATGTATTGACCTTGATTCTGTGAATTCCACGGCGATACAATAAACAAATGATGTTAATGTACATACGATAATAAACTTTACTTTAAATTTTTGTTTTGCAATAGAGTTATTGCAGTTGTGCCTATACAACATAGCAGATGATGAACGTAGAACCTAGAACGTATAGGACCTATTTACCACATCCACAAATTAACAGAAACACGTAAACAAATAGGTTAAAACCATAACTTTCATTACTTTCGCTTTATTTAACTTTTTATTTTCTTAATATAATATTTTGCAATGAGCACAAGTCTAAGAAATAAATAGGTTAGCGTCATGCTCGGGAACGAGTGTCATTTGTCATGTCTAAACTGCTTTTACTTTATTTTACTGCACGAATTATCCTAAAAACAATAGTGTGTAAAAATTGTTTCCAAGCAGAGCTATTCATAAAGTTATCATCAGACAGAAATAAGTTGGTATGTTTACTGAATTAAATTGTTGTTGTTTTTAAGATTGTTTTGTGTCAGAACAGTATTCTCGCCTTCAATTTGCGTTTATAATCAAGTAAGAAATAACTTTTTTCAAAAGTGTTAAAAAAGAGTGTCCATTTTAAGATTTCCTAGCTATCTTGCGGTATTTGGTAACTCAAAAAAAAATTTTTGAGATACCAGATCTCAAAAAATATTTTTACATTAACCTGTTTCGTAACTCCAAGTCAAGAAAGGCGAAGATCACCACAAATTTAATTGTTCCGTTATTTTTATATCCTTAATTTTTTTAGGAGCAGAACAGTTAAAAAAAGGACAGACTAGCCGATGACTGATAATTTTCATTAAAATTTTCATTTTTTAATATATAAGGTTGTTTTTCAAATTCTTTAAATAATACACTTCATATAATCCAGTTTAATCTGAGCGCCAACATTAAACGAGAGTTATTATAATCCAGTCTAAAGCAGCTGTGGGTGCTTTATTTTCGGATTTAATTTTGGCAGTTTCTGGGAAATCGTTTAGTCGTTTGTTTTACTGATATAGCAAGTTAGCTTTTTCAACTGACAGCCTTATCTGTAAATTTTTTAAATTTTAATATTTGGTTTGAAACGATTTTAATTAAGTTTTCAGACAGTTTTTAACTCACCAATGATATGGATAGAGTTTAAATATGAATATTGTATGTATGTAAAAATTTACAGTTATTTAGATATATTTCAGAATAATAGAATATTTAACGAAAATATAGAATTCAAGAAATAGAGTCTGAATAGTGTATGGACCGAATCTATTTATAATTTTACTTTTTCTTTAATGTCTTGTTCTCTATGTTAGGAACTGTTTCTCTGTAACTTACATTAAATATATATTGTATAAAAACTCAAATATACTTTATTTCATAAAACTTTTAACATTGTTTGAATTCGTCTCTTAGGTAGACTCTTAAATCATAGATCAAAACGCACAATAGCAACATTATTTGTTTTATCAAATATTTAGCAAAATAAATTGTATACGTATCGAAAATTACGTATTATATGCCTGTGCCGATCTGCAGCCGCACGTTTTCAAGGGGTTCCTTATGAGAAAGGGCAAACAAACTCACGGCATAAACAATATAAAAAGTCAAGAGCATATCATTAATTTGATGATACATTGTGATTTAAACTCTATAATGTTATTCTACATTGTTAACAGGATCCAGAGCATCGCCAACAGTAAGTTCCTGGTGGTGCTCGAACTAGATGACGTGATCGAGACCGATGCGGGGCTATATAAAGTTAAAGCTAAGAATAAGATGGGCGAGGTGGCCGCTTCCATCAATCTTAACTTCAGCCGTGAGTATTCTAGCAATAATATAATCTGTCATTTATTTTGTTATTTTCGTGTCTTTGGATAAATAGGAAAATGGCTGAGGAAAGTGAAGAAATCGATGACAAAATATATCATGATTCTTTTTTCGATTTACCAAGATGTAAGGGCCTAGTGTAAGATTATTTCACTTCTACTCGATAGTCCGCATTTGGCCGCATTTGGCGTAATCATCACACATCAACAGTCTTTACGAGTCCACTGCTGGACATAGGCCTCTCCTTAGAAAGACCTTGGCGTAATGATTAGCCCGAACTTAACTCTTCACTAATTACAACGCCGAATGCGAAAAATAAATTACACTAGGTCACCTGTAATAAACCAAGGTCAGTTATGAATATCGTCATTTTCTGGTCCTTAGCCGAATTTTACTAGAGGTCAGTGTTATGTAAAACATTGAAAAAGGTTTAGGTTAGTTTCTCTTATCTAGGCGGCCATACGCGACTCTCCCTGAGAATGTAATCGTTTTAAAATGAGTTCTTTTTCACAAAGATAAAGGTAATGAAAATAAATAGGGTACTGTAACTAGGGTAAAAGAAACCGCAAATTTTGGATAGGACTGCGATTGTAGTAGCTCTAAGAAACCAGTTTGTTAACCTATGTATCCGTCAACTTATTGGAAACGCAAAATGAATAGGGTAATTAACTGGCCATGGTGAGGCACAGTATTTATGTAAGTCGTTTAAGCCAGATGATCGCCATCCAACAGCTTTTGTTCAAATTTCGTAAAAATAGTCTACCACAAGTTATTTTCACAATAGTACATACAAATAACAAAATATGACACAGACATGTCACAATATAGGTCCGTAACTCAATACTGGGCCAATAAAAATACCTTCACAAATAACATTATTAGTCATAGACATAAATAAATGTCTACGAGAAAAATGTACTGTTGAGCGTTAACCCACGCTCGCGGGTGGTGAGCCAAGCTTGCGCATACGCGTTGGCAACAACTTTGTCAGAAAGTGCTGAAGGTGTGACGACGAATCGATTGACGAAATGTTGGATATTGTATGATGGCAGCTTGGCACAACGGCTGTATTTCCAAGAATTTGTTAACAACATTTTATTTGGGATGCATTTACACTGCACGAGTTTCAAAATATATGGTGCATTCTTTGAATTTTAAGGAGACTTTTCTCTATAATGTTAATGTCTTGATCCTGCCTGTTCTGTTAACATGTATAGTAACATATTATTCTTACTGTTTATATCTGGAACAACTTAAAAGTATTGTAACGTTGCTTACAACTTTTTCTCCTTTTTGTGTCTTATCATATTAATATAATTTCCTAAAAATGTAATAGATTACTTATAATTAATTATTCTCTTTTCAGCCGCTGACGAAGAAAAACAGAAGTAAGTATGCTTATATTTTTCTTATTATTTTTCCTTGGACGTATGAAAAAAAGATTAAGATGCGAGTCAGAAATGATTTAGTTTTAAAATTACTGCCAAAGATCAAATTAGATAATAATTATTAAGATAATGTATAAAATATATACATAAAGGGAAAAAACTATTTTTAACCATTTTAATAGTTTCGGTTAATTCTTTGGTCAATTTTATGAACATTATAAGTGAAGGATTTAACCTTTGTGCAGATTCATCATGCATCGAGGAGTGCTCGTTTTTGTCAGCAACTCAAATGACTAGGCCCTCTTCTCTTTAAACAGATTTTAATAAAAGTATGGTATAATTAATTTCAGACAAGTAGACGGTAAAGCGCCAACGTTCGCGCGCAAGCCAGCCATCCGGCAAGAAGACGATGGCAAACGGCTAATATTCGAATGCCGCATAGAGGCTGAACCCTTGCCCCAAGTCTCCTGGTTCCACAGTGGTGTGGAGGTCAAACAGGGATCTAGACATAAGGTGGGTTCTAACATACAACATTACAGCTATAATATAAAATAATATGTAAAGCTAAATATTGTTTTGTTTGATTGAATGTACAAGCGCGCAAATGTCTAGAAGTATCAGCTAGACTTAGATTCATATTGTTTTTGTTTTGAATAGAGCATTAATTGAGTAAGAGTACAGGGTGTGTGACGTTATGTTCTGACCCTTAGGAGTGCTTTATACTCACATGGCTATCCGTGATGTGGCGGATTAAGAATGCGGAGTATCACCACCTCCATTCATACTATGGATATCGTAAAAGCCGACTAAGGAAGCAAACTACGCAAGGCAAGAGGACTGCAAAGAGAAGGAAAACTTGATACAATCACTAAACCAACCTAGCTTGGTATAGTAGGCTCAAACCTCCTTTGTAAGGAGAGGCCTATGTCCAGAAGTAAACTAGTAAAGGCTGTTAATGTTGATGATGTTGATGGTGTATATACGGATGGGTCTCTTTTGTGGTGAGTGAGTACAGCCGCCAACGGACACACGTAACTCAAGAAACATGTACATGGCTGCTCTTGAGTGACCTCTTCAATCATAATGGGGGAGCTGAGTTTAAGGTATTCTTGCTCACCCGGTGTAAAGCTACGAAAGAATTGGTTTACAGTGGTTTTCTGTGAGGCCGTGATATACTCCGGTCGAGCCGGCCTATGTGTGCTGAAGCATATCTCTCCCATGGGTATAAAATATACATAATCTTGAAATAATAAATAGTGGTAAGAAATAAGAGTGATGGTTGCTGTTCACTAGCAACTGGGGTTTTATAGATCAAGGACGCGATTGCACACACAGGGACTGACTGCACGGATGGTTTAAAGGTCGTGCCGCATTTGCGCTGCGCTGCGCGTCAAAATATTCTCCCAGAGGCACGCTGCGCCGCAAAGCGACGCCCAATGCATGTCCAATGAACATTGCTTTATTGAATAGTATCTGCTATTTTAAATATATAGTTAATATGTCTTCATTTAAAGTTAAGCAAAAAGTAAATTAATGGTTTAGCAAAAAGGCTGAAGTAGAGGCTTAAAGGTTTATACCTAATATGACCGTCAAGCAGACGTATGTGTTAAAGGAACTAGCTTAGTACATATACATCAAATCTATGCAAAGCAATCTGTTGCAAAGAAAATTGATATAAAGGTGGTAATCATGAATGTTCGAGTATTAATAGTACTCAGAAATGGCCTTGACCTCGTTCTAGTTGGCTGGTGACGATACCAGGTGTCTTGCTTGCTCGTGCGATGACCTTCTTCATTTTAAAATTGCATTAGTAACATCTGTCTGATAAAGCCTTCCTTTTTTAAATGACGGTTTTATTATTATAAAGTGAATATCAGCAAATATTATTTAAAAAAGCTTCATTTCTGTTCGAACAAAATCCTTTAGAAAAAGGATAACTGACCTTAATTAATTCATCATTTAGCCTTCTGCATATCTATAATTTTATCCTGAAAGGTAAAAGTCCAACATCAATAACTAGTAATCCTTTACCAAATATTTATATTCCCGATGCTGATTCTTAAAAAGTTCTCCTGGTACTTTGTCATACCTTTTTGTTACGTATGGAAACCCGCTCTGGCCGTCATCCCACCAGGGTTTGCGGGTGGTGTGTCGGAATCGGACCGACTAAAACCACACGGTGTGCCACTCTGCGCCTATAATAGGAGGGATCCGGGAACTGCTGTTATTAAGACATCCGGACCCCTCCTAGCGCCTGCCCACAACGGCGCGGGCACTACCTTCGGATACATTCTCTATTTAGGCAATGTCCGGCACACGCAAACGTCGCCTCCTCACGGCTGGCTCTTATGACGGGTGGAGGGAAAAACCCGTCCCGTCAACTCGCAGCACTTGACTGGCATTGAGGTGTTGTTTAGGAATATGATCTTTGTTTCCGAAATTATAAACTCTAACCGTGATAGTTTTAAAAGAAACATGTATTTATTTAAATTGATTCAGTTACTTAATTAAAATATACATGCTTAATCATTCGTCCCACCGTGAGTTAATTACATGTATTGATTCTTATCGACTCCTCCAACTAAAAGTTCAATTGTCCAATTGAAGTGTTCGAGTTCAAGTGATGACTTAACTATGAGTTTGCCACCTGAACTGTATAAGCATTATAAGCATATATAGGTTTTTTTTCTTTAAACAGCTTACAGTAAGCAAAGAAGGTAAATCGTACTATGCATCCCTGGAGATCAACAATGTTACCGTAGAAGACGCTGGCAAGTATAGGGTGACAGCTAAGAACGAACTCGGCGAGAGTAACGCCACTATCAGCTTAAACTTCGACAGTAAGTCTTATTTAATTTAACTTGTCTGTAGATTCAACGAATCGTTGAAAATATTACCATATTTTTACCAAAAAGATATGTTTTTTTTCTGAAATTATTCCAAGAAGGAGTTTCGAAAATTATGCTTATTATTGTTTTAACTGCTGTGTTATTGTGTCAAGGCTGTTTTATTGTGTGTCTCTAATCCTGTAAATGTGTTAGATGTTATAATGATGTCTCACTATAAACGTAGATATTGAACCAAAGCTTATATCAGTCATTAACTAATTCCTTCAGAATTTCAGTTAATCTACATAACACAACAAGAAAATATTATTATATGTAATTGGTTATTATAATTATACAATAGAATTAAGATGTTTTCTTAATTTGATCAAAAATTTAATACAAATATTCTTTGCACACTCTCTCAAAATTTTACACTAATTTTACTAACACCAAACGTAAAACTAAACACTTCACAAATTACACTTACAGGAAATTGATTATTAATTTCTTAAATTTATAATAATATATGTATCATCTTTACCTCATTACTCTTATTATATCACTTATTTATGCAAGTATGCTTTAATTAACCCTGAACACACTAGCGATTATAATTTTGTAGTTAGTAATAATTTTGCAAATTCTTCGCTTTAGCAATGCACAAATAACACAATAACTGAAGCAACTGTCATGCGTACTGTTGGAAAGAATGAGAGTAGAATAAACAAAATATTATGAACGTATTCTAAATTTTTATATATATATCTATATATATATATATATATATATATTTATACTCTATATAATTTATCTACTTTCTTATACATCCCTCGATTAACTCGGAATGAACCTGATTGCGTATCTTAATATACTAGAAAAGAAAACATCTTAAGTCTGATAATATTACTACAGCTACAAATTAAGTTAAACTCATTTTAATCGTATGAACATTGAAATAGGCGACGAAGCGCCCGTGCCTGAAGACTATATCAAACCGACATTTACGGAGAGACCAGTCATCAGGCAATCGGATGATGGTACTAAAATCACATTCGAATGTCGATGTGTTGGCAAACCGAAACCAACCATCACATGGTAAGACACAATTCAACAACTCGTATTTGGTATTATTTAAAATATGAAATATATTTTTACAAACTTTTATATAATAATATAGGTACCATGGCAAAAAGATGGTAAAAGAAAGTAGTAGATATAAAATAACGTTAGAAGAGGACCAAACATTGTATCACATGGCGCGACTAGAAATTATAGGCGTTGAGAATTCGGACAGAGGAGAATACAGGGCTGTAGCGAAAAATAAACATGGTGAAGGCGTAGCGAAAATAAATTTAAACTTTGAAGGTGGCGGCAAACCTAAGTAAGACAATACATCTAAATAATTAATTTTGCAATAACAACATTCATAGTTGGGGTACTTAAATATTTTATCTTTTGAACAGAATACCCGACGGTAAACCACCAAGATTTCCTAAAAAGCCAACCATTAGACAGGAAGGCGAATTACTTATTATGGAATGTATATTAGAAGCATATCCAGTACCCGACATCACGTGGTTCCATGGGGATAAGGAAATCAAAGATGGCGCTAAAATGAAGATGTCCAGAAAAGCCACCGGCAAAGATACTTTTAATTTGACGTTAGAAATTTTAGGCCCCACGAGGGAAGACGGTGGAAATTATAGGTGTAACGCCTTCAACTTGTTTGGTGAAAGCAATGCTAACATTGCTCTCAATTTTCAAGGTAAAATACGAATAAACTAAAAAGTTAATATTAATAATGTACGCATACAGTAGCCAAGGCATGCAAGGCTTTAAGCTTTAGAACAGCATGAACGTATAATTGCAATTCATATTACTACAAAATGTTTTCAATTTACAGGTGGGGATGACGAAAATGGTTTCGCACCATCATTTGTGGAGAAACCCCGAATCATTCCCAATGAAGATGGCACACTCATTACTATGCGTTGTGTCTGCAAAGCAAAACCGGCGGCAGAAGTGACGTGGTACAGAGGCACGACCGCCATCAAGGCTAGCAGTAAAATTGAAATTAAATCATCTCAAATGAGCGAGGACGTTTATGAGTTACTGTTGCTTTTATCTAACCCTTCGGCAGCGGATGGTGGTGCTTACCGTTGTCATGTGCAGAACGAATTCGGTGAAAGCAACGCTAACCTCAACTTGAATATCGAAGCCGAACCGGAGCCTGAAGGTGAAGGACCCACGTTTGTCGAAAAACCCACAATTCAATCCAAGGATAATGGTAAATTAGTTATTATGGGTTGTAAAGTAAAAGCTAGCCCACGACCAACGATTGTATGGTACCACGAGGGCAAAGAAATCAGCGACTCGTCGAAAATTAAGACCAGGATCGAAGTCAAAGAAGATATTTACACAATCATATTAGAACTTATCGATCCTGGCATTGAAGATTCCGGATTGTACAAATGTAACATTAAAAATGAACTTGGAGAGCTCAATGCGAATCTTACGCTCAATATTGAAAGTGAGTAGTTTATATTTTAAAGTGAAAAGAGGACAATTACATCATATTTATTAAAATTTCAACACTAATGATAATTTGCCCTATTTACAGTCATTCCAGTTATCAAAGAAAAACCAAGGATCATTAAGATAGTTAAAAAGAAGACTGTTATTGTTGAATGTAAGGTATTAAGTAAATTCGCTCCTTCATGTACGTGGTTCAAGGAAGCTAGTGCTGTTAGAGAGGACTCGAGGCATACTGTTCTTATTGAACCACTTAGAGAAGTAAGTACTTACACTTATTTTAACATATATTTTTTAACCATCTGAAGTGTGTATCACGACTTTATCAAAACGTTATTGTCAAGAATAGACATACCAGCCATTACTAAAGTTTTAAATATATATAAATGGTAATTCCAGGGCGAATTCACAGTCAAATTAGAAATCTCGAACGTGTCACAAACCGACAAAGGTTTTTACAAGCTAGTCGCCAAAAACGAGAAGGGCGAAGCTTCATCACAAGAAGTCGAAATCACAGATATACCTGAAGAAAAGGGTGAAAAACCACAGATTATCAAACACTTCAGAAGTTTGGTAAGTATTCAATTTAATTAAAGATTTTGTAAGTTACTTCGCTTTGTATAAACCAACTATTGTCAGTTTCTTTAAACCACTTTAAATAATTATAAAAGTTTTTTCAATCTGTTTGTAGCAAATGTTATCAAAGAAATATATCGTGTTATCAAAACTATTAAAGAAAAACCATAGTACCTATTAGTGAAGATTGAAGTTAACTGACTCAAAGAACAAAATATATTCTTTTGACTTTTGAAATTCTGTAATGCTGACATAGTAGACCTTGGCCCCATGTAAAATTCGATAAAGCGATAAAAAGGTGTTCACACCATAAAAGCCTAATACATATAAAATTTTTGAAACCCTGACGCATGACCATCTTCCGGATTTCTCCTGCGAGAAATTATAGGTGCAGCTACATTGTTCAAAGAACTTGCGACCCAATGTAGCTGCACCAATTCAATAATCAAGTTCAATAATCTTTACGTTTTTACTTCGTTGTTGCATCGTTGTAAAGTAGCGTTTTACAAGCATCTATATATACTCGTCAAGAAATGTATATTTCTATTCTTCTTTTAATATTCCAGTATAATCAAAACCATCCTTTTTTTTCAGGCTAAAAAGGAAAATGAGGAAGCCGAATTTGTGGCTGTTCTCAAGACTTCAGACCAGTCGTGTAGATGTACATGGTACAAGAACACATCAGTCATCAGAGACTCCTCTGATATTAATACGTTGTTTGACGGCACTAATGCTAGGATAATTATCAGAAAAGTTACCTCTAAACATATTGCCAACTACAGGGTCGTAATTAAGAACGAATTTGGCGAAGATGAGTCTAGCGCTGATCTTACTATCGTTGAAGAAAAGGTATGTATTTTCCCCTCTTCATTTTTGTACATTATTATACGTTTGTATAATGGCCCAAGTTTAAGTCTAAAACTTCAGCACATCTGCCTATTTTTTTCCATTACCCTTTTCTATATTATTGTTTTTATTTATAAAGAAAAAGAAAAAAGAGGAAGAAGAAGAAGAAGAGACGGTTATTGAGGAGTCAGAGGAGGAGATGTCAATTGTTGAAGAAAAATCCGTGATTGAGGAGAACCACGTTGATGAGAAGAAGAAGAAGAAGGTAAAACTATTTTTATAAACAATCTTATTAGTGTATATTTTTAACTCATCTGTCTGACATAACTTTCGAATTACGAATGAAACTTAACTATTTTGCAAACACTAAGTAATAACATGATGCATTACTTTATGATACTATATAAATTCAACATTGGGTGTTTAAAATGATAGGATATTAAGATTTTTAAGATAGTCAATCTATTATTCTAACACAAATTTAATAAATATAATTAAACAAGGAGGAAGTTTTCGAGAAAGAAGAAGAAGAAAAAGTTTCCGAAGAAAGCAAGTCAGTCCGAAAGGTATCGAAGAAAGAAGAAGTTAACATTGAGAAAAATGAAGATGTCAAGGTGGAAGCCAAGAAAACCGAGTCTAAGACTAAAAAGATTGAATCTAAGAAAGAAGAAGTTAAGAAAGCTGAAATTGAAGCGGAAGAAACTAAAAAAATATTAGAAAAGAGAGCATCAAAATCAGAAGAAGAGAAAAAGGCGCTTCTTGAAAAACTTGAAAAGAAGAAGCCAGAACCGGAGCCTGAAAAGAAGATTGAAGGCATTCCAAAACTTAGGTCTGTCAAACCTAAAGAAGAAGCAGTGGAAGAAAAGAAAGATGAAACAAAAAAGAAAGTAGAAGAAAAGAAAAAGGTGGTGAAAAAGAAGGTCGTGACTAAGAAAGATGAGGTAAGTATTTTTTTTTTTCTTTCGCTGTAAAAAGCTTATCATGAGAGAATGTATTATCTGGTTATTATGTTCAAGAATACTTAAAGAACAGTATCATTTTGGCGTAGTTAAATTTAAATAATAATATCATTTGAAAGTCTAAAATTGATGCAGTTACATTAGTTATTGAATTATTTAATTTTTTATACGATGTATTAGATAATGTTATTAAATACTCAAAATCTATTAGAGTAACTCTACAAAATCCACAATAGTTTTAGGAATATTTTTCATTGCATCAATTATATAGTTCAAAATACAAAACAGTCAAGGACCACTATCAAGGTATAATTTAAATGGTGCATTTATTCTTTCAACTTCTTTTCGTATATGCTTTCAAGTGATTAGCGTTTAGTGCAAATTGTAGTATATAATGACTAAATAAAAATGTAAGTAATAGAGTTCTCTAGATTGTGATAACTCACTTTTTGTTGTTTGTTGTTGTGTTAACTAGATGTGCTAAATGTTATTTGAATATAGGACGAAATCGAGTTCGTTGATGATTACGAGAGACCTGTATTGGAGAAATACGAAAGAATTACACCAACGCCACTAGATAAAAAAGCGAAAGAGGATCATTTAACAAAGGTAAACATAAAACACTACACTTACACACATCTACTATCAAAATGTTATATTGCTTTGAAAGTATAACTATAATAATTAAATTTACCATAGGCTAAACGCGCGTCTATCGCAGAAAGTGTTAAAAGTGAAAAAGACAGTGAGGACGAATCCTCAATAGCTGCACCTACACCAGAGAAAAAGTCTAAAGTTGAACCTGAAAAGGTAACATATTTCATTATTTTCATAATTAACACAAAACCAACTGAAAATATTTTAAACGGAACTTAATTGTCAAATTTATGATGCTGCAAAATCTTAAAATATTTCGCGATTTTTACTTAGGTGGAAGAACAAAAGGCCGAACCAAAAAGACTTAGTATTACTAAAAAGGGTCTTCCGCAACCGGAAGAACCTGTGGACGAATTATCTAAAGTTAAACTATCAAAGATTCCACAGAAACCCGAAGAGACTAAACTTGAAGAACCACAGGTTGCAAAAACTAAAAAACCAATCAAAAAGGTAAATTTAAGCCTATTGCTACAGTATAATATCATTTTTTCGTAGTGTGAAAGTTGTAACAATATCTTAAAAAAAATTCAATTTAAAGCCAGAAGAACAAGCAGAATTCGTGGATGACTACGAAAGGCCTGATCTAGAGAAATATGATAAAATGACGCCAACTCCTTCCGATAGGACTAAAAAACAAAATGGAGTGGATGAGGTACAATTACTTTTAAATCTAACTTAAATACTCAGTATGAGTAGTTAAATAAAAATTAACTGAGTAAATAATTATTATAGGCGGATCGCGGATTTGTTGACGATTATGAGAAACCTGAACTAGAAAAATATGAAAAAGTTACACCGACACCAAAGGACAAAAAACGTCCTGTCGAGGATCAGGTATCAAAAACATACTTGCATAACATATAGATAACTTTATCTTTTTTCAATACGAAAAGTAAATCATTTTCTATACTTTAATAGGATGACGTTGACATGATGAAAGGTAAAATTAAACCGAAAGAAAAAGAAGGCGAACCTGAAATGCCTACGCTTCGGAAACGTCCTGTTGCTAAAGATAAGGTATTCAATTTGCTAATATAAAACAATACTATTTCAAATAATTTAAAAATTACCAATTATTATTAATAAACTATTTTTAATTAGGAGGAGGAGAAAAAGGTAGATGAGAAACCAAAAACTAAAGCTAAGAAAACAGATGAGCCCGAAGCCAAAAAACGACCCTCTCTCAAAAAGAAAGAGGTATACTTTTACACGTACACTGTACTTGACAGATATTTAAAACATAACAGTTTGGTAGACCACGATAACACGATTGAAACATGCGAATCTATATTACATAACAGCACTACTAAATTTCAAAATACACTGCAGAGTTATTTTCAAATTCACGCTATAATCCTCTATCGCGACAAAATATTTCCAGCATTTTCAGCCCTTAAATTAAATAAAAAAAGAAGGTAAGTACGCTTAGCTGCAAGCATGGCATAAACTGTATTTATTATGCATTGCTTCTCTATGTCTTTGGCTTTTCAAGATTATTTACAGCGTTCCTGATAACACTTTTTGTACTCTCGTACAAAATTAGAATTAGAAAGTCAGTGCTTTCATAAAGTGAATTCCTTAATAATCTGAAAATTCACATGCACATATCTAAACTGATATTGACAATAATTATGACTAATGTTTGCATCCGTTTCTCTCATACTCTTCAAAAATTCAAGGTTGTGGAAGAAGAATTCATCGACGATTACGAAAGACCTGTCCTCGAGAAATATGAAAGAATTACACCTACACCACTCGAGAAAAAGAAAAAGGTACACTGTTACTCATTTACACTATTCCAAATATACTTTGATTTTAAACATTGTCTTCATTAACGTATACCATAAAATCAATTAATTATTTAGGACGATAAAAAACCTGAACCAGAAGAGGAAGTCCCTTCAGCTACAGCAACTGCAAGGCGACGATCAGTTAAAGACAAAGATAAGCCGGAGGTAGTATTTATAAAACAAATTATCTGTTTTATTTTCTTTAGAAAAACAAAATATTAAAATGTTATCATTTTATTTAGCCCATGGATGTTGATGAAAACTTTAGTTTATCTAAACCAAAGACACCAGCTAAGCCTGGACAAGAACCCGAACAAGTTTCACTTACACACAAGACACCGGCTGCTATTGAGCCTACGGTTTGTAGATTTATAATCAATAGTAAATAGTTAACCAACACGTCAATGCTTTAATGCGTAACCGACAGCTGAATTGCTTATTTTATAAATATATTAGTTATTTTAAAGCAAAAAATTTAACTGATACTCATACCCTTTAGGAGGACGAGGCTGAAGCTAAGCTTAATATTAAAAAACCAGAGGTAGTCGAAGAGAAAACGATTAAAAGACCTTCACCCAAAGATCAGGATAAGAAGGTATGCTTAACTAAAGTATTCAAAACCGTATCGCATTAAAAGTTACTTTATAATTATATTATATATTACTTTGTAATAGCTGTCTATGGCCATAAATTTTAAAAATATATACAATGGTTAAATATTACTAAATTGAACGTAAATTACAGGCTAGATTGAAGCCAATCGCTAACAATACACAATTTTCAGAACAGGTTTTTAAGCGAATACTAATTCTTGACAAGGTACCTCTATAGAATATGATGTAGAGATAGAAATGTATCACAATTTAATTAAAACACGATTAGTTTTAGCAAAATTTTGAAGCACCCACACGAATCACGTTTAAGACTTCTATTAACATTTTTGAGAAACATTGTGAACATGTTTATCTCGACTACACCAAATTTATCACTCGGACATTACGCTGCAGGAGTGATAAAATTGGTTACATTTTTCTGGCTTGCTCTTTCCTTACGTAGTATAATATAATATGTATATGTTTGGGGCTAGGGAGAGGACACTGAGGAGGCTGTCAGCCTTACTAAGCCTCGTACTAAAACAAGCACAACTGCTCCTGAAGAGGCCAAACTTACACAAAAGACACCCGCTAAGAAAAAACCGACGGTACTGTCATTTCCTATTATTTCTAAATATCTCAGCTAATTCAAATATTGTTTATATAATACATTTTAAGTAACTGTGTAATGATAATTTAATAGAACACAGACTATCATAAACTGTAGTTGGCATCTTACAGAGGTTTTTTAGAACGTATGCAGATGTCAAGTGCATCAACTGCAGGCACACAGATATTTGCTTCTATGTGTGTGCAATAGTTTACAAAAAACAATTTAAAAATGTCTGAATATAACCATTCCGTGCAGACACAACCACAACTAGCTACGAGTAAAATTATAGCATGGTGGAATTGGCATAATTTAAATATTAAATCAAATTTAATCCAAATTTATAGGAGGGTTCGGAAGCAGCACAACTCAAGGTCAAAAAACCAGCAGTTGTTAAAAAGGACAAGGAAAACGATGATGAGGTAGTTTAAAAAACGCTAAAAAATGCTTAAATGCTCTCGTGTAGTTAGACTACTGGAACTGTTGTTGTAGTATTACTGATATTGTAGTTAGATATTGACAAATTCTGAGACCGTATTTTTTTTTTACATAAAAACGAGTTGTAGTTAATCTAATACTTTGTGCATACTTTTAACATATCCACGTACATTTTAAAACAAAACTTACGTAACTAAATATATGACACTTATAAATATACTGTAAAACTTGTCTTTAACTGACAAAAATTGTTGTTGAATTTTAAACTTTGTTAAAATTGACTTCATGACATGCAATAATTAGAACTCATGCTGGTCATGAAATTGATTTTAGTGGATTCGTTAAGGTGATGTTCACTGTAGCATGTTAAATAACCCACAATTATCAACAAAGCACTAATAAAATAGTACCTGCACTTAAACCTAAGCCTCTCTTATGGGACTTATTTATAACCTTGACTGATTCTCTAGGACCCAATCATAGTAAAAGGTGGTAGATTTGAAAAACCCCAGCTCAAGAAAACTGTTAAGAAGACAACAGAACAGTCTAAAAAAGCTGGAGTTGAAAACAAAGTGAATTATGATGGGGTAAAAACTGTTTCAAACGTTACTCTTAGTGCTGTCCACCTATACCTATCTCTTTCTCTTGATCTATTTACTATACACTTTATGTTCTGTCCGATTTCAAAGCACAACTTTTATCACGACGAGCCCACGTTAAAACACAACTCTACAGATTTTTTGGCACATACCTCACTTACACCTTTTGAAGATACCAAATTTTTTTGGTGTTAGGCGTCGCTCGTTGTACAGGTGATTGGTTGAAAGTCGCATGCTGCTTTTTGTGCTTTATATTGGCATTTTTTCCACAGGTTAACGTAATCGACACCAAATTTTGCAGTTAATCTAGCATGGTTATGCCTTATAGTTTATTTAGACTACAAAATTTACAGTACAGTAAAGATTTTAACGCACTATTATTTTTAGTCGAAAAAAGCACTATTGATTAAAAAATAATGCCGTGGCATAACTCTCTGTGCTTGCTTTTTCTTCTTTTTCAATATCTACATTTTATAATGTTTGATTATTACAGATTTCAAAAGAGTAAGTGTTATTATTACAATAAGAAGTGATATCAATTCGTTTGAATTCATTTCGTTCATAAGACCAAAATATGATAGATGAAATAGAAAATGTAACATATACATATATGAAAATAATACATAACTATTATAATTGCAGCTGGAACTAGACTTTGTCGACGATTATGAACGGCCAGTTCTTGAAAAATATGAAAAGATCTCTCCCACTCCGACTGTTCGGGAGAAGAAAGAAAAAGAAACAACAAAGGTAAGAGATTTTACTCCTCTTAAAATTATTAAACTACTCGTATATGATATTATCTCAACTTGTAACGTAGTACTCTACCTGTATCATTCTGGCTTTCCTGATCTATCTGAAACCTCTATATCGATTATGGATAAGTTTTGGGATTCTAAAGAGTAGAATAATTACCTAAATGTACAGTACAACTAAAGGTACAGTGAGTAATGATAATTATATTCTAACAAAACAGGTTACCATTGCGCAACAAGCCCAACATCTTCAAGTAAAGGTATAAAAGAAATCCATTGGCGTTTCCCTTTCCTATTGTGATTAAAAAAGTGTGCTATTACATTAAACAAAACATATACTTGCTATAATCATTGAATACCTTGTGAAACATATGTCTTTGTGACCTTAATATTAGGGTCATTATTCCATATCGTGACTCTTTGTAAATATGTTTTGTCCTGTACCTATACATGTTCATCGTGCAACATTAATTATCGTACGAAGCGACTGTTAATATTTCTTTATTGTATCATCATCATAGGTTTCATCTTATAAGGGTGTCATTCTAAGATAGCACTGTACGATATATGTATTTATATTTAAATTTCTACCATCAAAGGCAAAGCCTCCATCCCCATGACTTCAATATTATTATTGGCACTCCACCACTGTGCGCTTTTTAATAAACTTACTTGCACAACCAATCTGTGGAATGAATTGCCGACTGTGGGATTTCCAGATGATGCGACCTCCAAACATTCTGTGTGACGGGCGACGGGCAGTGGTAGTCACTTTCCACCATAAGATGATTCGCCTGCTCGTGTCCGTCAACAGCCTAAGGTTATCCGTGATCCATGTTACTGCGACGTTTAGTTTAGGTCATGATATTACTGTATTATACGCCCATATTTAATGACTAAACGTTAGTAATGTGCCGAATATTGGCTATCACTATAACTATCACATTAGATTCCTCTTTAAGAATTCGGTATTAGATGCAATAATAAAGTGTCAATTATAGTACAAATTTCATGGTGTATTTTTGTTTTTTTACCATTTGTATATACTCCAAAATTCTTTTTCAATACCTTCCACTACCTTTGTGCTAAAATCAAGTATGTTTTTGTTTCCGCTAGACCGAAAGCCGACGAACATCGATCCAGAATGAGGTTTGTTTGTTGATCATACTATAAAAAGTTAGCCTTAAAAGTATAACTATTTAAAAAAACACGATACAACTTTTGGAAACTGAAAATATAGTTAGATATTTAAAATTATCTACAAATTCTATAACGTTATCTCTATTTATAGACCAAAGAAGAAACTAAGACTGAGAGTCGAAGAAGCTCCATCATTGAAAACAAAGCTGTAAAGGTAATACTGTCAAAACATATGTATATTTAAAACCAAATCAAATTCAAAACAGCAAATATAATAAATAATCTAAAAAGTGCGAGACTGACTACCGCACTGAAGATATACGTAAAAGTTTGTTTTCGCAAAAATAGATGGGATAGGAGATATAATTTCCACATCTTTTCCTTAATTTTTATCATACGATTCCACTTCACACCAAATTTCATGATTCTAAGACAAAAGAAAATATAAAGCTAAAAGTTGACTTTTGCATTGACTTAAGCTTGAATTTTTTTTACCATATACATTAGTGGTTGATGCAAAAAATTGCTACACTGGTGACTGGTACCAGTGTGTCTCGAAGGATAGACAAACGAACAATTAAGTGATCCATGATGAAATGGCCAATAACGTACCTTACCTTGCGTTCTAGTAAAGACAATAACAATGAGACTGCAATTCTTTATAGATGACCAAGGAAACTGCTGAAAGCAGAAAGTCCTCTGTTGCGTCAGTTGCCGAGCAACAAGAAGTTGGTGCTGTGAAAAAGACTGCACAAAGGGTAAGTAACTTTTGAAAAATATTTCAAGGACTGTGAGAATAAATCTTAAATTAATTTGAATCAAAATTTACGATCACTTTGTTCGTGACCAATAAAGAAGAATTATTTTCACAGCTTCAGTATTTACTGTTTAATATTTAGCTAGGTAAAGGCATATCCCGAAGCGAATTCGCCAAGCAATATACTATTGAGTTTGTGATGACACCATAGGCTCCGAATTTCTTAGAACCATGAGTTTTGAGGCTGTAAATCCAATGCTTTTAGATATATAGAAGCACACCACACAACAAACTGAAGCTTAAAGCATAAGTAGTTAGATTATTTGATTGTTTAATAAATAGTCCTTAGATCTTAGTCGTACATTTTCCAAAAATTTCGGACATGACATTTATTACTAAATTCAACATATTATCAGTTGAATTTAAAAAAAAAATCTAATATGTTAAGAAACCACAGTTAGGACTAGCCTCTAAACTTTTTAAACCTACTGAATTCTGTAGAAGCTCCCCGTTCACGCTTATTTATATTCCCATTAACTTGTTATTTTAGACATCGATAAAGGCAGCAGAAGCAGCTGAAATAGAACAGGTTAAACTCAAGGTAAGTTTCCTACGGCAAACCTTGCATGCCTCTACAATATATTTAAATTATAAAGGTCTACAAAATATAAATGTAATTGTTTTTTCTTTTGTATATATATAAAATCTACTTTAAAATTTCAAACAAAATACAGACTTTTGTTTGAATATTGTGTGCAGTAAATAACTATGTGATAACATAACTGTAAAAACTATTTTTAAGCAATGTTTAGAAGGACGTTGAGATTTTAAACCATAGACTAGATATTAAACAATTTGTGTTTGTAAATAGGAAGTGAAAGACAAGGTAGAAGATACGGTAACAACAGATAAGCCTTCAGATAGTACATATCCATGGCGACCTACGAAAACAGACACTAAGGTATACCCACACACATACACACATACCCGTACATCTCTTATCATATGTATACTAAAGTAGCGTTCAAAACTAAAATGAAATAAGTAATTTATTGCGTAATAGGAACCTACACGAAAAGAGGAACCAAAACCAAAGGAAAGTTCAAATCAACCCAAGGAGACTGTTGGGTCTAGACGCCGCGACAGCGAAACTGAGGTATTTCTCTATAATACATAGAAAAGTATGATAGGCTTCACAAAAATTGTACTAATTAATCAGTACATTGTCTCTTAGGATATAGAGGAAGTGGAAGAAGTTGAAGAAAAAAGTAAAACAAAACGTAAACTGTCTACTGATAAACCCAAAGAACCTCAATCTAAACGCCAACCCCAGAAAGATGATAAGGTAGATTTAAAGCTTTTACTTATTCTTTCATTGATTTTATTCTGCAAACATAATAATATACGCAATACGTATAATAAAAATAAAACAAGATCTTTGAAGTTTAGTACGAGTATTTTACATTCTATACAAAATAAAATTAATATCCTTAATTACATAATTATTGATATCGACAGGATAATACTGAAAAGAAAGTTTCTATCAATAAGCAGACAAACGAGGTTCAGCCTAGCCAGCCAAATGAAGTAGTAAAATTCTGTATAACTTAACTTCTACAGTATAAATCTAAAACTTCAAATTGTCTAAAGCAAAAATTATTTTGAATAGGACGAAAATATGGAAGATGACTTTTGGAGAAGCACTGAACCCAAACGGCGGGTATCTTTTGATAGACCCACAGAGCCTACATATCCTTGGCACAAGCCTAGTATTGTTGAGGTAGATATTTTTATAATATTATATCTTACGGACAATTTAGTAAATTGGTTAGTCAATAAAAAAATAGAGGATACTCATAGTAACTAGACTATTGTACTAGACTAACCTGAAAAAAAGAGAAAATGGGTCTTACACAGTACACGTTAATACACGGGCAGTTTCATTAGTTTTACTACACTTTTATTAAAATCTATACGAAGAGTGTATACGAGGACACGAGTTTTTAATGAATGGTGTTGATGCACAGATTTATCATCTCATTCTAAACTAAGAAACTTTCACCGTTCTCGAGTGATTCTCAAATGCGAATTCTAAAAACATCTCCTCCATTTGAGCTTATCCACTTAAAATTTATTGAGTTAAAAGAAAGCTAGATGTTAGCATTCAACTTCGACTTAATGATAAGCACATGTAATCTTCGGTGATTCTTAATATGCGATTTACATTTGTTAGGAACCTGAAGCACCAATGACACCGGTACAATCACCTTTCTATTTGAGGCAAAAGTCTTTTGCAGAGGTAGGTTTCCAGTTTATTAATACCACATGCACGTTACAAAAAGGGACGGTAAAAATTTAGCATTGAAAAATTTTAGGAAAGTTAGTGACTTTTAATACCAAAATCTTATCCGAATCTTACAAATCAAGAAAGAAAGAGCTGATACAAATAAAACTATTCTTCAAATAAATATAATTAAGAGTATTATTTTCAGGGTTTTAAAAGAACGCTAGAATTATTTGATAAATCTTCACAAAAAAATAGGATTTTCTGTTATTTTTTCAAATCAATCAGCTAAATATTTACTATACCTTTATGTAACATTCTGAATAATAGAACTTAAAATAATATGTTACCTAAAGACATCTAATGGATCGTATTATTTTATTAGGAGCCCGAGCCCACATTCTGGGATTCTGAACCAGATAATAATCTTAAAAAGGTACTGATCAAGTAAATAATATTATTAAGTTAAATTGTTAAAGATATGGATCTAACACAATATTTGTTTGTTAGGAACCTGAAATACCACTGATACCCAAACAAACACCATTCCATGTAAGAAAACGGTCTTTTGCAGAGGTTGGTATTTCATACACTGTTTAATTGTTAAAATAAAGTCTTATAATTTAATAAAAGCACAATAATATACAACAACACTTATTATTTTGTAGCCTGAGCCATCGCCTTGGGAACCCGAACAAACTAAGGTAGCGACTTCTCTTGTATATATATATATAAAGATTACTCGTAAATATAAAAGAGGAAAATCTTTAACATTATTTTTTATTTATTAGAAACCGGAAATACCACAAACACCTACACAAACACCGTTCCATGTACGAAAAAAATCTTTTGCGGAGGTAGGTTTACTTCGTTGAAATACAAAAAAAAGTAGTAATAAATTATTTGATGTACTCTAAAAATACTCAAGAAATAATGATATTTTATCAGGAAACCGAGCCTTCGCTTTGGAATTCCGAACCAACAAAGGAAACAAAGGTAGTTTTGCTCACTTCACTAGATAAATTAAAGCAAACCAAAATCATGTCTTAAGTATTATATTATTTATTAGGAACCCGACGATACAGCAACGAAACTCAAACAAACACCATTCTTTATGCGGAAAAAGTCGTTTACAGAGGTAGGTGTTTCACAGACTACGAGTATTCTCAAAGACATATTACACGAAATACTACACATAACATGCTATACAAAAATATAATCACCTTAGTCTATGTCATGATGCTGCAACACATAATATAATATTACACTTAATTCTGTAGGACCCTACACCATTCTTTTTGAAAACACCAAAGAAGCCGGAACCATCTGAGCAAAGTGCCAAAATTCCAAAGGTATTTATTTAGAAGTTTCGAAATAATGTCTTCTAAAAAACTAGTTATTTAGATTTAATATAAAATATATTATCAATTAATGTAATTTCTCAGGAATCTGAGGCTTCAGGAAAGAAACCCTCAATTTTGGAACCAAAATCAGAGGTAAATGAAAAAAGTTTGCCGGAACTTAAAACGGTTTAATTGTATAAATTTATTAAAAAAATGTGTGTTTTTATTTAATTAAAGTAATTAATTTATAAATAATAAAATGAATTTTAGTAAGATGAGTCTACACCTTCTTTGGAACCTCGAAAAGATTCAATCAAAGAATTTTTCAAAAGCCAAAGGTAGATTTAGTGTTTGTTTAGTGTATTCTATTCGTTTTTCAATTAACATGATATATTCAAAAATACTGTACTTAATTAGAACGTACACGACAAACCGAGTGCAGATAATACACTTTTTTTTTTTTTTTTTTTTTTTTTTTTTAACGTGTGGAAATCCCCTCGGACCGTCACCCCACCGGGGTTTGCGGCGGGGTGGTGTGTCGGACTCGAACCGACTAAAACCACACGGTGTGCCCTCTTTGCGCTTCCAGTTTAGGAGGGGTCCAGGTAGTTATCGCCTTCTGGACCCCTCCTAGCGCCGGCCCGCTCCTATTGCGGGCCCCGTCTCAAGATTTTCCTCTCTTTAGGCGACGTCCGGCACACGCGGACGCCGCCCCCTCGCGGCTGGCCAACTAATGCGGGTGGAGGGGAAACCCACCCCGTCCACCCACGGCCACACTCAGGGCGGCATGAGGCGCAGGTAAGCGCGCCTCCGCCGCCCGGTTCGCCGGCGGCGGATCAGGTCCGAGTGGAGGTCGTCCTCCCGGGCCTTCTCCGCCGCCTCCTTCTGCGAGATTACCTCCTCGCAGAAGGTTGCGACCGCGGTAAAACAACTGTCGCTACCGGCCATGGAGCGAATTACGGCCGGTAGCGAGAGATCTGCTCCGATGACTGCAGTGAGGGCCCGGCGCTGCGTCGCCCATGCGGGGCAGACCGCCAGCGTGTGCTGGGCCGAGTCCTCACTGCAGTCGCAGTGGTGGCAGGCGGGACTCAGTTCCCTCCTAGCGACCGAGTGCAGGTACTTTCCGAAGCAACCGTGCCCGGAAAGCACCTGCGTCAGCCGGAAGGAAAGGGCCCCGTGCTGCCGCCCTGCCCACTCGGCTATGACCGGCTGGAGAGCCTCCACGGCGGCGAAGCCAGCGCGTGGAGTCTCCAGCCGGAACGACCATCTGACCATGGTGGCTCGGCGAGCGGCTTCGCGCCACTCGCGCACGTCCTCGGGCGGAGGGCGAAATCCGCTCTCCGCCCGGAAGTCAGCCACTCGCCGATAAACTTCGGCGAGCACTTCCGCCTCCAAATCCCACGGGGGTGTTCCGGCCAAGGCGCAAGCCGCCTCGGTGGACACCGTGCGGTATCCGCGTATGGCTCTGACCGCCAATATCCTCTGGGGGCGCCAGAGGCGCGCCCTATTCGGGGCGGTCAGAGCCGCCACCCACACCGGTGCACCATAAAGCGCCATGGACCGGACAACCCCCGCGTACAGCCGCCTCGTGGGAACACTGGCCCCGCCCAAATTGGGCAAAAGTCGCCCTAGGGCGGAGGCAGTGTCCACCAGCTTCGGACCAAGCTGTCGGAAGTGCTCGTCGAAGAGCCACCTACCGTCTAGGACCAGACCCAGGTACCTCATCTGGGCCCGGACCGGTACGAGGACCGAGCCGACCTCGATTGAGGCGCCGGCGGGTGGACCACGACGGGGCCCATGAAATAATAGGGCCTCCGTCTTATCCAGGGCCACCCGTAATCCCAACGCCTCAATGCGCCCGACCACCTGGGAAACTCCCGTGGCGGCCAGGCGCGCCGCCTCCTGGAAGTTAGCCCCCCGGGCCGTGAGTAAGGTGTCATCCGCGTAGCAGATTACACCCAGCCCGGGGGGGAGACGCCCTCGTAGGGCCCAGTCGTACCCGATGCTCCACAGGAGAGGTCCTAGGACAGACCCCTGCGGAACACCGCACGACATGGCCCTGCGTCTCAAGACGCCATTTCGGTCCTCGTACATGACGGTTCGCTCCTCAAGATAATCTGCCACCAGCCGCCTCAGGTACTCTGGCACTCCGTGGTAGCGGAGCGCTTCCGTGCAGATAATACACTAGAACAACCCTTACAAACATTATATCCATGGAGAAAGCCACACCCACAAGTAACACGTACAAATATACTCACACGCAAACTACAAAATACTGCACACTAACTTACATACATTTATTTATTTATACTTATTTACTTTATCCAATATAAAACATTCAATACGTTATCAGGTACCAATGTTTGAAGAACCTGCACCAGAAAACAAAAATGAACCACCGGTGGTTCCTTTCTCTTGGGATGTAATCCCTGAAATACCTCAGGTACATAAACTTACGTAATTATCACAAGGTTATGGGATATTTGGGTTGAATAAATAGTAACTAAGACTTTTGTGATCAGGCTGAGCAAACGCCAGAATTAGAAGATAATTACAAACCGACACTTCTCGAAACACCGGAAACAATTGCACCCTGGCGAAGGGGGAAGTCCCCTCAGGTAGACAAATACACATAATCCATCAATAAATTTTAATCATCGCTTCATCACAAACACGCGCACAACCATAAAACATTCTTTGAAGATTTTGCGCACTTTGATTGGCTATTTGGGTTTTTAAAGACAATGATAGATTTCTTTAACGAATAGCAATTATTTCGTTAAGAAATACATCATTGTAAAGCTTGCAAAATTTGTACACAACGTATGGTCGCCAATAATTGAATTTAATCTGTAGGCTGAAACAACTGAAAGCAAAGATGATCGTAAACCAGCTACATTAGAAATTCCACAGCCCGCTTATAGCAGCAGACCTCAAACTGTGGAAGAGGTACACTTGCACTCACGATGTGATTGTACAATATAACAATGCACTAGTATAAGTATTTACAGGAGTTTGAAGAGCACCAGCATTTTTGCACTAGCGTTTGTGGTATCGAGAGCTGCACATGTTTTCTAAGATCTATTTGTAGTAGTTGATGCACTGTCGTAGCTCCTTCGTAAGGAAACCAAAATTTATTTTACACGCCAAATTCTTTGTAGATAGATTGTAAACATAGACGTAGCAGATAGTTTTGTGTGTTAACCACATTTTGTCAATGTATGCATAATTAAATTTGCCTATCTGTCACTATATGCATGTTTATTTTAGTTATACACATTTCCTGCTTCCGCTTTGCTTATTTAACTAATGTTCGTAATTTATATATTTATATTATTGTGTATTTTATTATGACACTTTTCAGTACTACGGTAAGTAGAATCGTAAGTAATGAAAATCTGATTATTTAAAAAAAAAGGTTTTTAGGAGATTTCTTTTACTAGGTACTCTCTTGAATTTAATTAGTATTTTATTCAGTATATGAATTAAAAAAAACTTGTTTTATTTCATTACAGATACTAACAATATTAAGAAATCCCAAAAAATATAATTCTGAATTTAAATTTTTAAAATATTAAATAAAACATCAGTTGGTATTTCCACCAAAAAATTGTATTTTATGTAAGAATATTAAAAATGGTTTGGCTTACAGAAAGTTGCGGTCAAAGAAGAGGTTGTACAAGAAGAAGCAAAGAAAGCAAAGGTGTCAACAGTCAAAAAGAAGGCCGAGGATCTGCCTGAGATCCCTGATTACGAGAGACCTGAACTTGAAAAATTCGAAAAACCAACATTCACACAAACAACTAAAGACAAGCCTGACAAGGTAGGACTAAAATATATATCTATAAAATATTATTGCATCTTACATAAAGAAGCTAAACATTATAATTATAATTAGCCAACACCAAAAGTGCCTGAAATTAAGGCGCCCGAGGAGAAGCCTCTTGCACCGAAGATTGAAGTAATTCGTGAAAAGTCTCCGAAACCAGAACTGCCAAGGAAACCATCCCTTGTACCTGGTGCTCCAGTTGGAAGACGTGGTTCTCTTATACCTCCTCCGGAGGAGATGGGAAGACGTCCTTCCCTCATCATCAGTGATGAAGTACGTACCTCTCTATATTTTGTTAAACCGTTTATAATTTTAAATAAAATATGCAGCCTATATTGTACTTGGAAAGCATATCAACTTCAGTTTTAGTAAAGGTATGACTAGTTTTATAGATATACATACAATAATTGTGCTGTTCTAATAATAGAATTTTACAATGTACAAGCGCTGGCATCGAATCACTCTTTGAAAACGCAAGCTTATTTAGCAGAAGGCACTCCAGCATTTATTTTAGAACACCAAGAGGATGGTATTAAACGCACTCTTAGAAAAACTCTGGTATTCTGGTTACGAAAAGATTTTTCGTTTTCTTGAGGAACTTAAAATATACAGTCACGTGTCAGAATGAGTCAAAAACCAGATTACCAAGTTTACTTACGACAGGCGGTTTGTGATTTTTTTTCATAACCATTCCGCATCTGTTTCAATTTAAGCATGAATGACTAATTTTAGCGAAAATCTCAACGAGTGATTTACACAGATGTTGGCGTCTTCCCACATAGTTTTAGCCCTATAGTAGTATAGACCCTATTCTCTCAAGCCGAACCCATAACACGAATGCATAGATCCTTAAAAAACAAAATCATAATCGTCTCTAGAAGGATGATGCTTATGAATTATCACCATGACCGCTTTAGCAAAGCAGATGAGAGTTGGTTTATAGTGGAGTTTAGCTTGGACCCTTAATTCCTTGCTTTTAGTTTGAACTGAACAGAGTTTAGCAATGTCACAGCAGATACTTTTGAAAACATTAGATGTATTAAGACCGTGCAAAACGTAATCCACAGGAGAATAGAAAACTAAGACCCGGTGAGGTGATCGAAGAGAAGAAGGTAAAACATAAAATGCTAAGAATTCTAAATGAATGTTATTATTGCCGTGACAATTTTTTAACTGTATCTGTATACGGTATTATTAATGCATTTGCATCCGAGGCGGTTTAAAACACTGTTTTAAAACACGTAATACTGGATAATTACATAACCTTTGACACACTTGGTTTTAATAAAAGTACACATTGGTAAATGTAATTATCCAGTTGATATCTGTCTAAGAACCGTTTTGTCGTCAAAAGCACCGAGCTATATTGCACAAATTTGTGGAGTACGCACACACAGATAAATTGCACAGCTTGTAGCACGTTACGCACACGAAATAATCAGGTGGAAGGGTGGACGTGTCGAGACGAGATTTTTTCTTACAGAAATGCTATGGCTAAAGAGGTTTTTCTTACAAATCACGATACCGAAACAACGACTAACATAAATGATTAACACGAAGATGACGCAATATGTAACGTAATAACTTATGCACATGCTCGCTAGGACATTGCACCAAATAATGAACTAAAGTTAGGTTAGGTCAGGTAGCCCAGGTTCGGCAGCGGAGATTTAGATAGGGTTTCTATTATACATGGGATTATCAGTGTTTTTTAACAACAGGTCACGAAATTACGTCCGGGCGAAGTTTTAGACGAGAAAAAGGTGAGACCGATTGGATCTGGTCAGTTTTAGGTGGACGCTGCTCGCTTTGCAAAGCATTTTGTCTTTTATATTTGTTATTTTTCTTTTATTGTTGCACACAGAAGTACATAGACGACTATTAAAGTAGTTTATCTTAGTTTTAAGCTTCTTACAAAATACATAAATTTTAATAATTAGTTTTTTACCACATAATATTATACAACAACATATTTAAATTATAGATACAGAATATACGACATAATCCAAAAGATATTCTGATATGTTGACACATAAAATCTTTCATTCATTGCCGCTAGTTTCCTTTATTTGAATAGAAATCAACTTGTCCCCTCTCTTAGTGCAATCTATGCAATATCCAAACTATCTTTTACATATCTATTTCTATTTAGATGTTCTCTTTAGAATTAGTTTTAGTTACCGCTTTGCCGACCAGCGGGTGGACGATGTGACAGAACATCGCTGGGCTTGACCTTTTAATGTTTTTGAGTAAAACGAACTAATTTAATACATATGAAAACAGAATATTCGATTGTCATTTTCATTTTAAGCATGTAATTAAGTTCCCCAATCATGCTTTCTCCTTTTTTTAGAAAAAAGGAGATAGCATGATTGTGGGAACCTTAAAAAAAGTTCATTTTTCTCACTGACTCAGCTTGGTAGAATTACTATTAGAAAGGCTTTCAATTTCCCTAACTATAGTTTTTTTTAGTTTTCCACTAACAATTTTTCTAAATGCACCAAACATTTTTATCTCAACTTTTACAGACTATAGAATGTGTTATGTTAAGTATTATGTATTACTTTACTCACAAATATTTAACTTCTATATAATGTAAATGCTTATAAATGGTATTTCTCAAATTACGTGGGAAAAACTAATTATATTCACCATTAAAAGTGATGTTTTAATTATGCACAAACACACTCACACTGCACCTTAAAACGATTTACAATTGAAACTACCACACTTACATACACCCAATGTACACTAATTAACTTATAAGCACACAATTTATATTTATTTGTACAGATATTCATATATATCTTTTAAGCACAATTTTAACAGAGAATGTTTTACTAAAACTTATATTTTTTTCCAAATAAGAAACGGACCAGGCCGGGTGAACTCGCCGACGAGGTATATACAATGTGTGAAAAATATATGTTTAGATTATACATGTTCTAGAAAATATAGAAACGTGGCTAACATAGATATTTCCAATGAGATTAATTTTCAAAGTGAATAACTTGTTCATTTGTGAATAATATCTATATGCGTACTCAAAACAGTCGCATTGTAAGAAAATTCAATATTCTTTTCTGGTTAAAATTTCCAATCGGGCAATTTATATATGTGCTGTAAATAAATTAGTGTTAGTGCTACTAACACCTTCTCATCTAAAGAATTTAACAATTAATATAATAATATGAATTATAAGCAGTAAATGATTACACTTAAAATGTTTGCATGTCTCCTATTAAAAACCAAATTTAAATAATAAAAACAGCTTTATTGAAATGGAAAAATAATTTTAATAATTTACTATTTTTAAATGTATTTATCCATTTTGAAAATCTGTTTATGAAAGCTAACTGCTAAACACGAGGTTAATAATATAAAAAGCTTGTTAAAAATTAAGCAATAATACGTGTCCATTATAATTGTGTGACGACATGAGACGACACAAATTATTGCTTTAATCGTGCACGCTTTGGAGCATTTAATTTATTGCTTCAAAACCTACTGATAATTGTTTAAAAATCACAATTTAAAAGTGATATCTATGATGCCGATAAACAATATTAAACAGAATTGTGCAAAACGAAACTACTTAAAGTTAAATTCACTTCATAGATCATAGATGTTTCTTCAACTACGAGTATAATCGTAAAGATGCCACAGAATACACCGAGATCATTAATTCAATTGTAACATGTCACAGGCTAAATTATAATAATTACATCCAATAATTTAAATCAAACGTGGAGAAGTTATGATAAGCGGAAGCAAAACAAAGTAACTGAATATGATTAATAATATAGTAACTAATATTTCTGTATCTATGACGCAAGTAGAACAGTGTGTCAACTGGTTGAATTATTAGCGAACATTGGAAGATGATTTTATTATTTAAATGAATGAAGAAGTTTGAATCAATATAATCAGTAGCAACAGAAAAAAATGAAAAATAAAACTGGATAAAGTAAATTGTTGATCAACCATAACAAAAGCTACATAACACACCTGTTAGAAACGATAGGGAATACGATAATGACGTAGACACTTTTAATGAAGCAAAGAAGTCGTAATACTGCTTGCGCCAGGAGAACATTGATGACAATCTTTATGATTGATTATTAGTCTTATAAATATGAGTAGAGTAATCAGGCCAAGACCAAGATCTTGAAACGTTCTCACCCTTAACGGCTTCAAGTTGCCAGCTCGCTGAGTTATATCTGTCGCATATTGCTGATATACATCTGAATGTTTCGAACAATTTGATGTTTTGTCACCTGAAATAGAAATATAAGAGTTTATATTTGAACATAAGGACGTGTGTATTCGTTCCATGGCCTCGCAGAAAACCAGTGTTAAGCAATTTTTTCAATGTTTTACCGAGAGCTAGCTTACTAAAGGCAAACTACCTCTCCATTCTTTTATTCTGGGAGGGGGGAAAAACTCTAAGGACGGTAACCGCACTTGAGTCTCTTGAGTACCCAGGTGACCCGTCTGATCATTTACCCCCTATTACCGAACGAAACGACGACGAACGAAACGAAAATCAATCCATATCTATTCGTTGACAAGGTACTTACAGTTGAAAAAAAAACAAAGACAGTCATAAGGTCTGCCAACAGAAGTAAAAACTCAAAACAATAAAACTACGCATCGCTAGTCTGGCGGAATAACCCGTAATTTTTTTCCCTACCAAAAATCGCTCAAAGAAGTTTTCACTTCAAAAAACATAGAACGAATACCCTCAGCGCAAGTGAAGAGACTATTGTGTCAGACTACTAGTCTTATAAATATCTAAACAAAAAGCTACACTTGGCGTTCACATTGAAGCTAATAGATAATGAATAATTTATAGAGATACGTGTCAAAGAATAGTATATGGCATCAGATATAAATTTAACAGTGCTATTAATAAGAACAGCGACGGTCTGCAAACACATTGTAAGGGAACTTTGATTGACATAATGGTCAACTGAGAAGGTAGAAATACCTAAAAGGCGCGTGGGTGCTAAGAGGTGAATTTGGATATCACAGCATCGGATCGTTTTTTTTTGGCAAGGGTCACGATATTTTTAAATTTGGCAGAGTTGCTTAGATTTATTTGGTGTAGACAGCTATAACTGTCTTTATTTCCAATCGAAGAGTAAGCTTAATTAATTAATTTCGACCAATCGGAAATTTTAGTTTTTTTACTGTCAAAAGGCATTCGATAGTCTGGGATTAGTAAAAACGTTATCATGAATAGACATCAGGCGCAAACATAAAATTTGTCGGCTTGACAGCGATTCCGACTGGCGATGCAAGCGTTTGTGCCAACGATGGCAATCATCTGAGTAGAATGCATTAATACCCGGTTGCCAATCAATCTTTCAATCTTCTTGTGCAATCTATCTTTATTTATTAATCTAGACAACACTTTGTCTAACGTCGATAAGTTGGCCTTAATGCAAAATTGATTGCTTTCAATTTTTATCTGTTTCAATTCATGCACTTTATAACTGTCAATTCTCTTAAATTTTAACCTTAAATTTTTAAACAATTATAAGCAAGATAGATATCAAAGCATTCTCTGTATATTAGGAGTGCTGATTTAGTAAATGATATGCCTTTTAATTGAAATTGAGAGCTCTTGACCATACATGTATATATTTATATTAACAGCAATGTTCAAGAACATCTTGCACGAATGGCTCACTTTAATCTGGTAATTAATTGTATTGGTCTGCTGATTTGTGCAGTGCATAAATAGATGTCCACGCTCCCCGCGCCCTTCTATAGCAAAGCAATCATGCCCACGCGACCCCTTCTTCAGTCTTTTGACATTCGCGCCCATTTTTACATGGAACGACTAACGAACTGCCCTATATCGAAAATCACTCTACGACTCCAAAATAAAACAAGGAAAACTAGTTAGAACACAGGTGTAACGCTGAATAAATACAAAATAATTGCATAGCATTTAATATTAGGCTTTTTTGGAAATTAAAATGTATGATATGCGTGATAAAACGATTTGTGTAAAACTATTTTTATATTTAGTGATGATTAAAAGAACAAAAGTATGTGTGTAAATTTATAATGGAACTGTGATATAGTTTAATGTAAATTTTAAATTAATCTTCAAGCGAACATAATTGTTTTGTGGCATCTTGTTATATGTGATAAACAATCATTATGGCAGCGGTTATTCAAAAACCTATTGCCGCTTTAGCTAAACCCCAACCAAAGATTGACACGGTAAGTATAAAACTGACTATAATGTAATGATAGTCCAATATTGTCAAAGGTCATTAAAATTATGTTAATTTTTTATAAGTATATAAATTTGGATGTGTAAAGGTACAAAAAGGTTTTTTTACCTCTTCAAGTATTTTTATCGTCGTTGAGGACTTGATGACTTTTCCATCATTTGGAGATCGTATTTTCGCAAGAGTAAATTCTGTGTCTTTTTTGTTTCTCATTTCTATTGCTTTCAACATTTTCGTTTATTGCATTATTGACTAAAGCTGCCCTTTTATATAATAGACCTAACTCTAGGACACTCTTAAAGCGTCAGTAAACGGCTTTAGTAAATCCTCGCAACTCCTCGATTTATCATTGATTTTGACAAACGCGTCCAATATTTCATTTTACCTATTAACGTCAATTTGCTCCCACAATTTATCTTTTACTTACTTTTGATCTTTACGGCTAGTTCTCCACTAAATCAAAAACTATTTAACTAAAAGAAAATATATTTCCCCCGCTTGAAGAAATGCAATCGATCTAGTCTGGATATTTATATGTAGTTCTCACTTTAGATCTTTCAAGAAATTCCAGTCGTAAATATTACAATAAAAGTGCAGAAATAGTCGCACTGATAATATTTAATTTATTAGTAAACCACTTTGATATTTAACTTTTTAGTTATTTGTGTCTTTTTATAACATCTGTCAATGTGGGTAATACAGTTGGCAAAGTACCCAACTAAAATGAAACCAACAAGCTGTAAGGTATCGTGTTTTTTGATACTTCCTTATAATAACAGTAGAAAATAATGACGGTACCAAAATTGTCACACTACGAGACGGGAACATAAACATACATTTGCACATGCGTTACACACGTCAGAAAGTCCAGTTTTGTCAAACCATTTGGCGAACACTCATAATGTAAAACAACTGTCATAATATACTAATGTGTTATCTCACTTTATAAACTGAACCATTTTTAACTGACTTCAAAAAGGCGGAGGTTATCAATTCAGATGTTTACATATATTTGTTTTCGGACATAGCTCCGTCATAAATACAAGTATTTTCAAAATTCTTTTTTGTTTGAAAGGGGTTTATTCTGAAATGGTCCCTTTTGGATTTCATATAGATCTGATGACGAGTTTCGGAGACAGACAACGGGAACTGACAGCCAATCAAACGCTATTGCTGCTAGGTTTTTAGTGCTCTTTGTTAGTATTGTTTGAAGTGGGTTCAACTTTTTTTAAAGAGTTTTATTTGAGTTGTTTGTCATTCACTGCGACAATATATCTCTAAATTCAGTTGTTACATGGATCAGAAGATGATTGATAACCTAACCTAAATATGATTTACTAGATATCACCTGGCGGTCGAATATAGACCGATTTGAATGTCTTATTCAATCTATATTTAGCTTCGAAACACGTACATTTTGATGGCCTTTGATAAAGAAATTTTGATTTATTTTCTGCTCTACTGTGAATGAGATACCTTTTTCTTTATTCTTGTGTACATTAACTTAAAAAAATAAAAATGTATAGTCGAGCAGGTAATGAATCTTTCCATGTTCTATTTCTTTCGGTTTCATAAAAAATATGTTTATGTTAAATAATTTCTTTTATGTCTAACTACTTAAAAAAAAAAGTTTATTTGTCTGTATAGTAAATGGACTAGTATTTTATAAATCAGTTTGAAGTCCATTCACTTTACATATCACTTGACGATTTAAACGTGATTAACGTACCTTTTTCTATTTGAGTATTAAAGACTATGTAGACTTACATAATTGTTATGATGTAGCGACGAAAATCCGGCGATATGAGGAGACCGTCGCTGCAAGATCTTGAGGATCTTATCAACAAACCGTCAGTTCCTCTCAAACCCATTGGAGATGGAGGACCGCCAGTCATTGTCGACGTACAAGAGAGCTATTCCGCTGTTGAAGGCAAGATATTGATTTTAATTTATTGCTATGAAGTGTTTCGAAAAAGATTTATTAGTTAAATCTTAAAGTCAATGAACGTATAAATGAAATGAATTGTATAAACAGATCAAACTGGCTACCTCACCGTACAAGTGGAGGGCAACCCGGCTCCTACATTTAAGTTCTACAAAGGTGTCGGAGAGATTATTGAAGGGGGCCGTTTCAAGTTCGTCACAGATGGCGAAACTGGTTACATCACCCTCTGCATGAGAAAGGTTAAACCTAATGATGAAGGCAAATACAAGATTGTGGTCAGCAACATCCACGGTGAAGATTCAGCTGAAATGCAGCTTTATGTATCCGGTAAGTTTGATGTTTTAAAGACAATAAAGTAGTAGTAGTAAGGACAATGTCGGCAACCTTACATCCAATTTTTTTTTTTATGAAATAAACTCGAAAAATAATGACGTTCACAATTGAAAGTTATCGTAATTTTTTCTGTGCCTCCTGCATGGTGCATTCAAAATTGCATGATAATCTGTTAAATAGTTAAAGTAGATGAAGATAATAAGTAAACATACTCACATTGGCGTTGA
The DNA here is from genome assembly GCA_902825455.1 of Arctia plantaginis. NCBI lineage: Eukaryota > Metazoa > Arthropoda > Insecta > Lepidoptera > Erebidae > Arctia > Arctia plantaginis. The sequence continues at coordinate 7,745,553 of CADEBD010000292.1, forward strand.
TATCAGTTAGGATTCCTAATTAAGAGAATACAATTTAAAAAACACATATTTTTTTGTAAACAAACTAAAACATATTTATTTAGATGCCAGTGGCATGGACTTCCGTGCCATGCTCAAGAAGAGGAAGTACGCCAAATGGGCAGAGAAGAAAGAAGAGATTAACGTAGATCTAAAAGAGGTCGAAAAACCCATTCCACCACTCAAGAAAGTGGAGAAGGTAAGGTTTATCTTCTGTTTAAGTGTGATCATGATAGTAGCAAAAAAAAATGACATGATGGGGCAACGAAGATGGTGATATAAATACTATATATATAAATACATACTTTAAACTTACATACTTTAAACTTACTATGATAAATCTCCGTATATACTCGTAAATAACGATGCAAGACAATTTAGATCTCGATTTGGAACTTGATACTTATCCTGATTCTAAATATAAATGATAAAAGTGAGTAACAGTGCACGGTCAAAACATAATAAGATGTGTTCTTATCTATATTGTCTTGTTGATATAAATAAATTGACAGCTCCATCGGGCTAAATCAACATTCAAATATGAAGCTTCTTAACAAAGGATAAGTCTTCTTTTAATATAATTTTATTTAAAATTATTTGCAGTCGAAACTCTTACCTCTTTGGAAGTTTTTTTTTTGGTTAAAGGCTTGTAACTGATTAAGCTTTGAACGTAAAGGGACCGTAGGTAGTGTCATCAAGCATTCATCTTTCAAAGAATATTTTATTGCTATTTCGCCATACTTAGTTCTTCCACCATCGCTTCCGACAAATATCCTATTTTTTATAGTGGCAAAATTCTTGTTCTGCAGCATTATAATCAATACTATTTCGATTAAGGTCAAACGTTCGAAAACTTATCGCAGTTTACTTTGTTCTTATTTAAATGGCTGTAATAAATTTAACTACTTTGATAAAATATATCTAACAATTTCTTAACACTTTTTAATTTAATTTTACTATGCAACACGCCATTTGATTCTTAGGGCTTAGAAACTGGATATTTCGAAGAGGATGGCTTCATTGTGGTCGTTTCTGAAGGTTTCGAGATGGGTAGATACCCGGCTGAAAGAAGGCACTCCTTGAATTGGTCGTGGGTCAAGGTCATAAATATTTTAAAATATAGCATCATTGTTCATTCCATCTTACATTTCCTGAATCCACAGACTCACTGTAGCAACGAAATAACTTTAATTTAGTGTCCTAACTATTTAATGAAAAAAATTAAATGACGAATTTCCTAAAACACGGGCAAATAAACTTTAACTAGCTCGTCAAATGTACAGATAAAATATTTTTTCTTTAAAAATCATTTTAAAATTTCCATTCGGCATGTACCTAAACATACCTTATTATTAAACAAAACTTTTTCACAAAAAAAAGTAAATTATGTCATAACAACGTCAATATCAATAATTGATTTGTTTACATAAATGTTACTGATCTATTAAAAACAGTATCTATTATCGTCAAGATATTTAAATAGATTAGAGTACGTAATTATATAGAAATGGCTGCTTATTTTGGCAAGTTATTCGCTTGGTTTCATGTTAGTATAAAAGTATTTATGTAAACAAACCCAAAATCAATAGATATTTTACCTTAAACAAACATTACAACTACTTAACCCTAATTTCTGCCACACTCCATCACGCTTCGTAATACGTTAGCTTGAAATCACAATTTTTTGGATAATAAATAATTTATTCTATCAATAACATAGCAATTAAAATTCTAGGGTATCTATCAAATAAGGAGACGTATGTCTCTCCCTGAAATAATACCTGATTGGCCCGAATTGATGGAGGCTGTCAAAATAAAGGTTCGATAAAATAAAAAGATAAATAAAAAGTTAAAAATAAAAGTGAGTTTCTGTTCATTAAAAATACGATTTTGATATTTGAACTTATTAATCAGACACGAGACCAGGTAGCATGCCATTTGCTACTCGGTACTTAAAACATTTTAAATGAATAGAAACAAACTTTTGAAATAAATAATGACTTAAAATCATGAATGATAAAATAACTAAACTAAAATGGAATCCTCTAAAGCTATTGCCTACAACAAACTGTAAATACAGAGATGAGATTGCATAACGCATACACTTAAATCAATGATATCAACAACAACAATTATAGATGTGCGTTCTAAGTTGTAGACGTTAGTTTACGAGCGATTTAAATAAAGAAATGCATTAAATGAATTTTTAAATTAACTGAAAGTTTTTGTATCACCACTTCATGTGTCTAAAACTTAAACATGCCTTCCAGGGAATGTAAGTGGAATGAATTCTATTGACTATCCCACAATTACAATTCAAATATGACTATTTGAATTGGTGTCCATACTATTAAATTACAGGATTTCTTTTGACGACGGATTGAAGCGCTTCTATCACGTCATTATAATTAAAAAAATATATAAATCTCATATTTACTTCATTAATTTCAGCTCATGCATCCGGTGTTACGCAGATGTTGGAATTTTTTATCTACTTTGATAATTATATTCAAAGTCCAAAATTAAATAATTTTATTAAACTAATATGCAGCCCCCACGACGTAACCGCGAGTAACGAAGTGATATCATGAACCGCTTAAAAATCAAATTATAATATGCTAGATAATTCTGATCAATTATGAAGTAACTTGCAAATATTTTTAAATGTCAATAACTTTAAAAAATTTTCTTGATTTAACGAAAACACAAGCTATATTTTGCTTGAACAATGAAAGTAGCATTTTCGGAGATTGATCCGAAACAAACCGATATATTTATTTTTATTATCTTTTCTGCAGTCACGCACTTTTTGAATTATTTTTCTTTCGGTGTTCAAACATCCCGGGTTCTCCTGTATACATTTAGATAATTACATAAAAGTACCATTTTTATAATCATCACTACAATTGCTCAATGTGTGTATAAATCAAAATTGCTATTACAACTAATAACTTAGTCCGAAATTGTTGAACACACAAAAATTGACTTCTGTCGCGATGTAATTTAATAAAAAAGAAATAATTAAGAATCAATGGATATTTTATAGAGATCCCAAATTAGAAGACCGTCACTGGCTGAACTGATCCCGGATTGGCCGGTGCTACACTCGTTCAAAAGAGACGAGGTTTGACTGCAACGTCAATAGGCACAATGCATCTTGAAGTGTAAATCACAAAATGCAAATTATTTGTCGCACACAAATGAACCCCCACGAAACCTGATCTTATAATCTGAATTAATTGATATTGAATATCTTGCACTAATATCTGCCAATAAATTAAATTAAATTATCTTAGCAAATACTTAAAACTTAGATATGAGTGACTTACAGTGCTGACAGAACAGATTAGAAAATAAGTACTTGCAAAAAAATCACTGCACATTATTACGTAGGTCTTCAATCAAAAACTCATAACAATAATCCGCTGACGTATATGTTTTTAGTGTTAGGAATATCCTCGGCAGATAGTTATGCAAGAATATTTGGCTGATTTTTTCAGATTATTTGATCAGCAGCTGCGTGGTCACCGACTAGTCAGTCCAGCACATCTTTGTATTGTTCTTCTATTTCTTCTTAAGCAATCCTTCTGTGCACATCTTCGTCGATATTTTACTAGCAGCACTGCGCACAGGTTCAATATTTAATGCACAATGATTTAAATGTTGTAGGAAATAATAAAAATCCCACCAAAAATGATGGATGTCATTTTTCCATATCTTATTTACTAAGTTTAATCTACGGTATAAGCAAAAATTCATCATTTTTGTTCAACCTATTGTATTATAAATAAGTGAAACGGTATATTAAAAACACGCCCACTTATGCACCCATTCAAAGAATAAAGAAATTCCAATTTCTGTACATTAGCATGGAGTTGACAATTGTGTGGGGGTGGCACCGATAAAATAATGGCTGACGTTTCTAACGCCTGGGACTACGAGTTTCAATTATTTCACTGATAATTTTTATGCACTTGTTACCCCTCGCTCGTGACGTTGACAGCGGTGAGCAGTGAAGCAGGTTTCTTAATAGTCACCACTAAAAGCTTTTGTATGAAGAGCACATGTTTTGTTCTGCACTTTCTCGACTTATGCTGACATACGCATATGCATACATTATATATTTATACCCACTGGATTATGTTCACAGAAACAAGAATCGTTCTTGAAGCCCCTCGTAGATCAATTCGCGAAAGAAGGCAAAGATAAGAAGGTCACTTTCGAAGCCATCTTTACTAAGCCAAATGCGAAGCCAAAATGGTATTTCCGCAAAGATGTAAGTATTTTTTTTTTAACTAACTTTTCTTTTCCACCGCGGTACAGCTATAAAAGTCTACACTTTTTTTGACAGGAACTGTTCCCCGGCTCTAAGTATAAGATGACAAACGAACAAGACTCTTACAAGCTGATCATCATGAACCCGAAAGTTGAGGATACGGGCAAAATTACCATTGAAATCGGCGGCACCACTTGTACTGCCTTCTTGCAAGTCGATGAACCTGATCCCACGTATAGCTTCATAAAGCCCTTGAAGAAGAACATTAGTGGTTACACAAAACATGAGTGCGTCTTGGAATGTACTGTTTCAAATAGCCTTGCTATTGTGTCCTGGTGGAAGGAAGATAAAAAGTTAGAAGATAACGATGAATATCAGATCTCCAAGGATCTGTCAGGTATATGTAAGCTTGTCATCAAAAGCTGTAAGTTTGAAGATGCTGGCAAATATACTTGTAGGATTGAGAAACAACCTGATAAGACTGAGAGTGATATTAAGATTGTTGGTAAGTCTTCACACATTTACAAATTTTGATATAACTATAATCAAGTTTATAATTTCGCTGAACAATTGTTACTGATGTGTAAATGTCATTTTTAGAATACCCATACAAGTTCACCAAAGTGCTCAAATCGCAACAAGCCATTGAGAAAGACACAATCACACTATTGTGTGAGCTCGACGATGCAGGTGGTGATGTTAAATGGTAAGTTCAAAAATATCTGGCTACTGCCTCTTGGTCACAATAGAATAATTAGAAATCATTTTCCAACCTACATGTCATCATCGAATGTTATACGTTCACTTAGTCTTATAATAAAAATAAATTAAAAATACAATAGGAAATATACTACCGTACAATAAGTATTTTACTTTGTATATTTAGCTATTCTCTAACTAGCTTGAGAAAACTTATTTTAGTATATTACCCAATTTTCTGAAGTTTAGCTCTAATATACCTTAGATTTATACATTGTACATGTTTAAATTACGCATTCACTTGTACAGGTTTAAGAACAATGAACCTCTGAAACCAGATAAGCGCATCACAATAGCAAAGGAAGGTCGTAAACGAAAGGTGGTAATTAGAGACGCCAAAGTCACAGATGCTGGTAACTTTAAATGTACCTCCAACGCTGATGAGACAGCGTGCGAACTGATTGTCAATTGTAAGTTCTTCGTTTTTTTTTTTAAACATAAATAAACATATCTATAAATAATATGACTGAGCCGCAGGTGAGCCTTAACCTAAACTACATATTATGTATCTTGGTACATAAGAGTCATAAGATGCCGCCATTAACATTTGACAACATTTTCACCTTAGAGTACAATTAAGGTAAAATGATAATTAATATTATTTTAACGGGAATTAACGCGATCTCTTATTTAGGGTATTACATACCTCTGGTTTGCCTGACGTTTCGACCAGGTTGCACCGGCCGTGGTCACAGGCTGACAACAGGCTATCCTAAATAAGAGATCGCGTTAATTCCCGTTAAAATAATATTAAATATCATGGAACGCGAAAGTTTAAAAGTTAGTAAGGTAAAATGGTTATCTTTTTTTTTCAGTTTTATTAATTCTTCAGTTTATCCCGTTGCCCTGCTATCCTGTTAATACGTTTACTAAATATTATATCACAGCCAGTACAAAGCAATATTGACCAATTAATAACTTTAATGGGACATTAGTCATGACCGAATGAACATCAATTCTTAACTAGAGTATAGACAGGCTCGTTTTATGTACTATTGTCCGGATTAAATAGACCTAAACTGAGTCTAAGCTCGAAATCGTCTAATCTTTCATTCTCAAAATAGGAATGAATCGAAATAGACATGTAATTTAATATGAACAGATATTGTGCATATTCTAAGCTCCTATTTTGCCTTCCAGACTGTAACCGTTTCAACAAGAAATTGAAAGATACTGAAGCTATTGAGAGAGACAAGGTTGTCTTGGAAGTAGAATTGCAGGATCAAACAGCTGAAGCTGTTTGGTCTTTCAACGGACAACCTATTGTACCCAATGAAAGGTAAGGCCTACGTCATTATAGTGTTTAGTTTCTAATAACTTTTTGAATTTTTGTTTATTATAATGACATGCTTTTTCCATCAGAATTGAAATCAAGAACTTGGGTGGTGGCAAGCACCAACTTATTTTTAACAAACTAGAGATGGAGGATGAAGGAGAGATTCTGTGCGAATCCGGAAAACTCACCTCGTCTTGTAAGCTAACCGTCAAGAAGGGCGAGTCCAAGCCGACAATTGAATGTCCGGACGAATTTAATGGACCAGCTGACCGCCCCTTCGTCATTGAGGTGCCTTATAAAGGTATGTATATCAATTTAATCTATTTTCATACTATTAAATATTCTTCCGTTATTAGAATTGCACTATTTGCAATAAAACACACTCCATCAGACCATCAAACTACTTTCCCTTTTGGACAAATCTTACGTCAACTAGAACAAAAAAAAGGTTAAATGAATTCATTCACATCAATTTAGATTATGATTTCTCATTTCTTCCAAATCTTGTAGTTACTGGTACCCGACAAACACCGATTGAAGCCAAGCTATTTAAAGACGGAAAGGCATTACCTGCAAAGGAAGTCGAAGTTGTGGTCGAGCAAGAAAAGGTATTATTCAAAATCAAGAAACCAAGCAGGGAAGGATCCGGCAAATACCAGATCAAGATGTCAAATGCCCAAGGCGAGGACTTCAAGGATGTTACTATTACAATGCAGAGCGTACCGACTCCACCACAAAATGTCGAAGTTTCAGAAATCTTCCAGACTTCGTGTGCGGTAACATGGAAGACCCCACAAGATGATGGAGGTGCACCGATAGTTAAATATGTCATTGAAAGACAGGTAAAAACAAAAAAAAATAAGCTGAAATAACTTTAATGTAACGTAAATATGTTACCCTATTTACACTACTAATCTTTTTTTGTAGGATTTGTCTCTCAAAGCAGGATGGGACAATGTGGCCGAAGTGCCACATGGTCAACCATTGAAATATAAGGTAGAAGACCTGATACCCAAGAAGACTTACAAGTTTAGGATTCGTGCCGTTAATAAGATCGGGTCTAGTGAGCCTGGTCTTTTTGCCAAGCCTGTGCTGGCTAAGGACCCATGGGGTAAAAACCGTTTACGATAACTTCATTAAATGTGTATTGTAGTGCAAAATAGAAATTAAACTTATTTTTATTAATTTAGACGAACCTTCGAAACCAAAGGCAGTCGAGCTTACAGACTGGGACAAAGACCACGCTGATCTCAAGTGGCAGAAACCAGATAACGACGGTGGCGCACCAATTACAGGATATGTCATCGAATACAAAGTAACGTATAAAAAACTTTATTTAATGAGATAGTAGATATAGTAACTAATAATATAATGTACCGAGACGTAATTTTACCAAGACATAACTTTTACTCAAAACATTGAATTTATTCAAATGTCTTGAAAGCATTAAGAGAGATCTTAAATATGTTAAGATAAACCTTTAATAGCTTACATACACACTTTTTATGTTAAACCCTTATTTCGTATTAAATGAATCAAGCAAAGCGTTTAAACATGAACATTATCAAAAATTGTCTTATATACTCAACATTTGTAATTTCTGAAAATTCACAGGAGAAGTTCGGCAAGGACTGGGTTACAGGAAAAGAGGTACCTGGAGATTGTCTTAAGGGTACTCAGGATGGCTTGAAAGAAGGATGCACTTATGAATTCAGAGTTCGCGCTATTAACAAGGCCGGCCCTGGTGAACCTAGTGACAGCACTAAACCAATTGTTGCCAAGTGCAGATTCGGTAAGCAAACTTTTGACAAACTAACCAAAATTTAACATATTAACAGACTTGTTGATAAAAGTAAAGTACACAAACTTGAATAAATATGCACTCCTAAACATTTAGGCAATCATCTTCGGAATGAATTGTTAGTGATTATAAAACTCATTACAGTTAAGCCATACATTATTGGAGAGGGTCTCCAGAGCATGATCATCAAGAAGGGACAGATTATCACCTTCGACATCAAGTATGGTGGTGAACCTGAACCTACAGTTAAATGGATGAAGGGTGAAGAGGTAATTATTATTTCTTTTTATTATATTATCATAAGTAGTTTTGTTTATATGTCGACTTCTGAAGACTCACCAAATGGTGGAGTTTTCAAGTACCAAATTCGAATGGTAATAACACAAATCATCAGAACGAGAATGTCAGTAAGTATACCATGGGCAACGATAAGGATAAAAATTAATGGGAAGATTTTGTTAGAACTCTTTATCAAAATTTCACAATGTATACAAATTTTAATTAGTATTTTATTTTCTTTCCTAAAAAAGAAACGCGGCAAGGCGTACACTGAGAAGGTCAGATGGTTGGATATAAATGTTGTATTGCATTTAAATGTTCTAAACATATACACTTTTACACTATTTTGCTACTATTTTTCATACTACATATATGTGCTAACACAACTATATATATACCTACACAATTTTTTTGTAGTATCGAATTGAATGAAAAATCATATTTGGAATATTTTAGCTATAAGCTGTATTTTTTATTCTATTCGATTTTGATTCACTAAGCAGCACAAGCAAGCATTCACATTATTATAAGTTTTTAAAACATTACACGGTATTATTATGCTTTAAAATGCTTTAGATGTTTTAACTTAATTTTAACGTAAAATAACTCAAAATTCATACGATTCTTTTTATTGGCTCCTTTTTTGATAGAACAATCACCATAATTATTCAGGTGCAATATTTAATAAAAAGGACGAAAACACTTTCTACACCTTTTCTTTTTTTATTGTGGTAACACTCGACAGCGGTATTTTATTATTGCTGTCAACACATAACATTCTAACAACGGAATAAACGTACCACTTGGTACATATTCGAGAGAATCGCACATTTATTATTAACACTATGATTTTTTCATATTGGGGATTGCGTCTGATTTCACTCACAATAATAATAATAAATCACCCAATTTTCCATGTAAAAACACAACAGTTAATTAAAAACTTACGTAAATTAAAATTTCCTTTTTCTCATTTATCCTACCCTGAACATTTACATTCACTTATAGCTACTACGCTCTCACATTACCCACGCACGATCAGACGCGATCTCCTTAATACTCCTTTCTCACAATCTACTTCAACTACAGGAGATCCACGATGATGGTGACCGCATCACCATAGATAAGTATGAGAGGAACACCGTAATCACCGTGAGAAAAACGACCAGGATTGATAGCGGAAAGTACAAGCTAGTGCTTACCAACTCGTCTGGTACTTGCGAGAGTATCGGCGATGTTGTTGTACTAGGTAAGGAGTATTAAGCTTTGTATTATATTTTAATACCCAAAAACACAGAAAGTATTAGTTATGGTGTTACAAAAGGATATTTTATTTAAACATGTAGGTACACCTAGAGAAGTTTGAAAAAACATATTCTGTGCCTAACTCAAGGGGCACTTAGTCATTTGTTTAAGGCGTCATAAAATTATATTGCATCTTTAAAAGTGCACACCTAATAAGACGAACGAAGTATATAATATAAATATAAGATATATCCCTGAAGTTTTAAACAGATAAGATAGAAATGAATGCTTTCAACAATAATTATTTCTCGTTTACGAGTTTTCAATAAGCTCCCTGTCGTCTATTATTGAGGCTCACAATATTAAGAGAAGGTAATATCCTAATTTAAATAAAAAAGTATAATGCAACAAGGACTGCTACATTTTTTCAGACAAACCTAACCGTCCAAATGGTCCGATCGAAGTCACAGATATCCGAGCCGAAAAGGCGACTGTCAAATGGAAGAAGCCCGATGATTGGCAGGGATCCGACATCACTGGATACACTTTGGAAAAAATGGATATGGTTAGTTTATTTTAGCTGTGTTGAATATAATTGTAATGGAAGAAAAGAAGCTTTTCAAACGTAATTATGTCTTTTGACTTGGGGATGATGTGGCGGCCTCTACTCTAGTTAGAGGCCATGGTTCTCTCCATGGTTCAAAATGAGACAGCGCCCCATTCCGACACTTATTATTGTGAGGTAATTATGTTAATTATGTTCTCTAAAGAGGTGGCGACTTTCCAAACCAGAATGGGGGAACAAAGCACGCAATGCTATGGCTATCTAACACGGTCAAGGTCTACCGGGGTTCTCAAGGACTTTCTTCCTAGGGTTTTTTCAAGTTTCTTGCATGCAATAGACATACGGAACTATGTGTATTTTAAGTGGGTTCTATTCTGATCACTTAACTATGAACTACGGTAAAATGATCAGGATACAAAGGAATAATGTACCAATGCACAAATAGACAAGAATACTAAGTAACACGTAACCCTCAAACGTAAAAACGATTAAAATTAAATACTATTAGGTATGAAATACTAAGGTACTTTGTCAAACCCTAAAATAATTTATAACCCTATAACCTTTGTTTAATTACTTTTAGGATACCGGCAACTGGGTACCATGCGGTGAAACTGGTCCCGAACCTACAGAGTTCACAGTCAAAGGACTCACACCAAACCGTAAATACAAGTTCAGAGTACGCGCCGTCAATAAGGAAGGCGAGTCAGAGCCCTTGGAGACTGACAGTTTCATTGTTGCCAAGAATCCTTACGGTGAGTAAATTTTTTTACATTGTCGTCTGCTTCTTTGCCACTTTAATTATATTTTAAAACAGTCTCTGCAAAATAGGTTCTACTCGTGGGTCTTAAATCTCGGGGTAAAGAATGAGTAATAGGGATTGTTCTACATTAAATGAATAGGTAGTAACACTAGAGACCGTTTTTTATTAATCATGATTTCAGAAGAATCAACAAGCAACAATCAGCTACAAGAGCTTTATACCATTTGTTGTAATAAATAGTGTTATACTTATTAATTTTTAGCTTTTAAAATTATTTTTCTATTTCTCGTTCTATTCTGTCGAAATTGGGCGGGTTCACTTTTTAAGAACTTCAGTTCTTAAAAATCTGTAAGAACCATATGAACGACCTTACTTTTGCATTCATAATATTAAAGTTAGGATTCGATTAAATATACCTAAAAGTAATCGTGTTTAACTCATTCCTACTGTAGTTATTAGATTCAACATTACGATAAAAATCGAAGATAATTCAAAAGATGGCTATTTCAAATAAATAACATCTCTAAATAGCTGTAGTAGCTGGTAGCTGTCATTATCGTTTCCCGCCGACAGGGCGCTGTTTTCGAATTTTTAAGATGCCTACAAAATTTAGACAAGAATGTTTATTTTGTCAAAAAAGCCAAAATGATTGCAAATATAATGCACGTTAGGAACTTAAATATGTTAAGAAAGATTTGCTTCGCTTTTGACCTAAACCCCTTTTACACTACCTATCTTATATCAAACAAGTTACTGTGAAAGATTTTCATTGTTAATAAAATGATATAATATGATCATAGACCCACCGAAGGCACCAGGCAAGCCAACAGTTATCGACTACGATAATCAGTCGGCGACGTTGCAATGGGAGCCCCCGTCAGACAACGGTGGAAGACCAGTGCTCGGATATGTTGTCGAGATGAAGGACAAATTCTCTCCTGACTGGATTGAGGTCAGTGTTACGTATTTAACCTGATTAATTATAAATGTAATTACTTAAGAAACATTCTTATAGGTCTTTGTTGTAAGCCGAGATGTATGACACACTCGCCATAGGAAATAATTCTTGTCTTTGTACTTAACAAACAAATAATTGACGCACACGCACAGAAAACCTTCATTAAGCAATTCTATTGTTACATTTCACCGAGTAACTGAGACCATATTCCTCTCCTCCCGCCTCATTATGGAGAGCACACAAAGGGCGACAATGCGCTTGTTATTTATGTGTCCATGGGTGGCGGTAGTCACTTACCATCAGGTGACCCGGCAGCTCGTTTGTCCCTCCCCTCTCTCCCCTCCTATACTAAAAAAAAAACATAGTTCAAGAGTTTATGTTGGACACACAAATTGGACTCATTAAAAACCAATTTAGGTTTGTTTGGGTTCTTGTTTGATCCTTGATATATAAATAAAAGCAAAAATGCTTTTTGCATAAGCAACAAAAAGTCTCAATAAATATGTTATAATGTTGTATATGCTGTTCCAAGCTCAAAGTCTGAGATGCTGATTTCAGATTTTTAAATACACTACTTTTTAAATATTATTTATTAATTGGCATTGATCTGCAGGTGACCAAAACAGAAGATACAAAGACAGAGTACAAGGTTGAGGGTCTGAAGGAGAAGATGATCTACCAGTTCCGTGTAAAGGCTTACAACAAGGCTGGTGTTGGTGATGCTTCTGAGCCCACCGAAAACCATCTCTGCAAACACAAGAACTGTAAGTCATTTGACTATTAAAGAACCTTAAAATATCAAACAATTATAAAGCATAGTGTATAAATTATATTTACTTTTCTATATCTTATAATTAAAGTTTTAAATTTGTTTAAAAGAAAAAATGTCTATAAAATTAAGACATACAAGGCAGATAATTATTATATAATTTAGTGATTAAATACATCAACAGCCTTTACTAGTCCACTGCTCAACATAGGCATATCCATAGAAAGGAGGTCTTGACCTACTATATCACACTGGCCAGACTGGGTTTGATATACGGATAGGGTTTGTTTCAATTTTTCTTTCTCTTTCCAGTGATATTGTCCTGCATAGTTTGTTCCCTTAATCGGCTCGACACCCACTGTATGAATAGTTGGTAACACTATTCTTAGTCCGTCACCAAACGCACTAGCAATATGGAAATATATTAGTTTTGAAATACATTTTGTGTGCTGATACTATTATCACATTTATTCAACAGTGAAGCCACGTATTGAGCGCAGCACCTTCAAATCAGTGATCATCAAGGCTGGCCGCACCCATAAGTGGTCTGTTGATGTCATTGGTGAACCTCCACCAGAGATGACATGGTGAGTTAATTTTATTTCTGGTGTACTTAATATATATGACACAAAGATATTGATGTACCTATATCTATAAAAGAAGAAATTGACGACTGGATGGCATAGTGGTTTGTGTAACGGACTGCTATTCCAAAGGTCGCGGGTTCGATTCCCGCTCAAGACAAACATTTGTGTGCATGAACATTTGATGTTTGATTTGGTCTGGGTGTTTCTATGTATAATATGTATGTATTTACAAAAAAAAAGTATATATGTATTTATATCAGTTGTCTAGTACCCATAGTACAAGCTCTGCTTAGTTTAGGACTAGATAGCGTTGTGTGTATGTGGTAGAATATATTATATAATATTATTCACTGACTGATCAATCTAGGTACAGCTGCAACCACTGGGTCTAGAAGCATAAAATTTGCACAAATGTTTCTTAGGTGGCATAAGTAGAAAGAAAGGATTTCAACAAATTCCACCCCAAAGCTTGCAAAATGGTGGTTGGGTTTTTTATATGATTTATGTGATTTATATGATTTATATTTATTTTTGGTAGTAGCGTAAGTTACTTGCAAAAACTAGTAAATTTATATGATATACTTACATAAATATTTAAGAGTTCATACATAGTTTAGTAGGTATTTGTGAGAGTTTTGTTAAAATAACTAAAGTTGAATTTCATTTAAATATATACTGAAACACACATGTTTAAATTGAAATTACTATATTCCCACTTGTTGTAAAGCAGTAATGATGGCTTAATGGTGAATATTCACAAACTTGGGTTTGAAGGAGTTATGTAGAACTAGACTTACTCTTGATACCTACATGATTTGTATAAATATGAAAAACAAAGTTCCTAAACAATGCTATCCCACTGTGACCACCACAGTAAAGATGCTATTTCTTTTCAAGTACTCATTCAGATAAGATCAGCATTAAGATCTATTCAGACCCAGTTTTTAAATTAAGACTGTATCTAGCCAGTATTTATTTGGTAAAATGTAAACTGACACATTTTTTTAAGTAGAAGTAAATCCATGTACCTATTTTAAAAATAGTGATTGGCATTAGATATCCATGATGTATATTCTGGTATTACACAACATTTTTAGTTCATATGCAATGATAACTCATTGCCATATTACTATAATTTTGTCTATACCATTAATTTTGGTTATTTATAAATATTATTTACATCTCTGTATTCTTCTTAAGTATATAGATGTCACTACAGGAAAAACTAAAAGTCGGTGTTAAGAGTCTCCGCGATGGAATGACTATCCCGTCAGGCGTTGGTGAACTCATACTTACCTGGCATAGGGGATACCGTGATCATGAAGGCGGTTCCCCCAGGGCGAGACCCCTCCATTGCACTGCGGTTGGGTTGACCCCTGCGATTATCCCTAATGTGGATAACTCGGATGCGTAATTTTTGGTAGTGGGGACTGCGTACGCGCTGTCCCCCCATTTAATATGAGGCAATAAAACTCTCTGCACTACTTAGATGGTTATGAAAATGTAGTTGCATATTTAAAGGAATCGAGTATGTACACATGAATATTATTGCTAATTATAAATCATTATTTGATGATATGATTAGTTTCAGTAACAGCGATTGTGATTACGTCAAGGTCAAAGATGTGGCACTAAAATCAACCAAAATTCTTTTTGTCAAAGATACACTTTTTTTTAGATAAGCCTTTCGCGAGTCTGACGCTAGCATAATAATAATAATTAAGTAGCAGCGGTTTAGTAAATCAGACGCAGGCCTGATTAAATCATTGAATTTTAAGTCATATGATTTATCACATGTTATTATGATTATATGCCATCCCTACCAGAAAATTAACAATTACTTTTAATGTATATTCTTTTGAAATGCCATATTTGCAATAATAATTTCAACATCTTTATTTTGAAAAATCAAAATTTTTATTTTGGACCTTTTGTTATGCAATTGCATAATACAATTTGGTTATTGCAATTTCCTTTTAGACTAAAGACTATTTAATGCTGTGGAATTCTATAATAGTGCCAGCGAAACTAAGCTTTTTTTTGTGACAGGATGTTTACATTATAATACCTCAATTACGTTTGTGGATGAATTAATTTATTTACACACAATTCTATTATTTTAGTTAATGCGCCATCTGATGGTAATTCTGCTAAATACGGAAGTCCCTACTTGTACTCGTTTACGACATACAAAGTTGTTGTGTGCTTGCGGTAGAGGTCGCTACTAGAGTAAATGACGTCACGAGTAGTATTCACATTTACTACAAAGGTGGCATGCCAGTACAAAGTAGAAGTCGGTGTTAAGAGTCTCCGCGAGTGAATGACTACCCCGTAAGGCGTTGGTGAAATCATACTTACCTGGCATAGGGGATACCGTGATCATGAAGGCGGTTCCCCCAGGGCGAGACCCCTCCATTGCACTGCGGTTGGGTTGACCCCTGCGATTATCCCTAATGTGGATAACTCGGATGCGTAATTTTTGGTAGTGGGGACTGCGTACGCGCTGTCCCCCCCTATAAACTTGATTTAAAGACTGAAAGGATTCATATCATGGGAGCACCTGTGTCATTATTCATTAAGTTGAAACCTTGGACTAAGTAAAAATGAATTATATAACATAATCGCTGTGACCTTCGGCAAAAGACTTTCTTAAACAAAGAAAAATTAAATACAAAAGTAAAAAGCCTTTGTAACATTTTTTCCCATTGGAAAACGAACAATTATTTCATTTTGTTAGGGAGATGGCATCCAATTTTAGAAATGATTCGTGTTATAAAATGTTTCGCAAAATCAATAATGAGTTTTGAATACCAATACTACTAGGGAGGTAATTTAAAAAAAAAAAAACAGATAAGATATTTTCGTGGGAAAACCTAAAGGAAGTTTTAAAATAACACTGTAATAAGGAGATTAGTTTGTTCAACATGATAGATACCATGATCATTGTACGAAATCTTTCCTACGCAAAACAACTTGCAAACGCAATTTCACAACTTTTTGTTTAGCAACTTTGAATACTTGAAGTAAAAAACAATTTCATTTTTTACCCTTATATGCCCACCATTAGTTGGGTGTTTTATTAATGCATAATGTTCTAATTTAAAATCATCACATCACATCATCAACAGCCTTTAACAGTCTACTTCTGGACGCCTCTCCTTAGAAAGGAGGTATTGGCCTACTATAACACGCTGGCCAGTCGCGTTCGTATACGGTTTGTGTCAAGTTTTCCTTCTTGCAGTTATCTTAATAATAATTAGTCTTCTTATGTAGGTAGCACTTCACCGCGTTAAATATTTTCTTTCACAAGTAAATTTTTCCTCAGGTCATGGCGTGAGGACATCAAGCTGGTGAATACTGAGCGCATCAAGATTGAGAACAAGGAGTACCACACCGACTTTACAATTATAAACGCGGTGAGACGAGACACCGGAAAGTACAAGCTGCGTGCTGAGAACTGCAATGGCTTCGATGAGGAAACAGTTGAGTTGACTGTATTGAGCAAACCTAGCGCGCCCAAAGGTCAGTTCGATATTTCTTGAAAACATTTTTTTCATTTATTAGCAACAAGCGTTCACTCTTCACTCGCCTCTACATATTTATATTATTTACGCGGAACCACAATTAGTAAAAAAAAATATGTAACAAAGTAGTAACTTGGTTACCTTGCCTGATGTTCTAAGGAGTACCTTAGAACATCAGCTATCTGCAAGTAAACGTTCCGTGGAAATCGGTCTACCCGACCCGCACATTTTTCTACTTATACTTTTCTTATAAAGCACTAAGTTCTAGTAAAGTTAATCTTTAAACGTCTGGCCCCAATTGTAATAGAAATATTAAGCCAAACCTCTTTCGAACAAACAACTATATTGCATTTAAAATAATGTACTACTTATAAAGTTGAGAGTGCCGATACTCGAAACGCATCACTCCCTCGGGCAGTCTTCTAATAAGTGATGTGTAATAAAATGAGCTGGGATACAATGAAGTATAACCAATTGTTTCTTGTTCAGGGCCATTGGAAGTAACAGACATCCACGCTAAAGGATGCAAGGTGAAGTGGGAGAAGCCGGAAGATGACGGTGGTTCTCCAGTTAAGGAGTACGAGCTTGAGAAAATGGACTTGGCCACTGGCAAATGGGTTAGGGTTGGCAGGTGAGTTGATAAATTTAATAACATAACACACACAAAAGATACTATTTTATTATATTGAGCTCTATTATTTGATAATGAGGCACAAATTTGTTTATTGAATAGATGAAGCAATAAATAATATGTCAAATTAATATAATACCAATATTCTAGATTTCTAGAACTATCTTTGCTGATAAAACCGGCGTGCAGGCTTTAGTCTTACTTATATCGCGTCTTTTACCTGATATTACCAAACGTGAAAGCTTTTATGAATTTAAAAACAGTTAAGATTACATTGAAATTTGAAAAATACAAACACCAATAAAATTGTGTTCATATCTTTAGTTTTATATTTTTAAATTAAAGTACTGTGATCACAGAGATAATTAGTTTATTATATGTTATTACATTTTATCATAAGAAACTTTATTACCGAGCTTTGCTCGTTATTTTTTTTTTGGTAAATTTTCTAAAAATGAAACCTCGCTAGATCGATTAATCGCCCCGAAACCCAGTGCATAGTAAATTTTCCGAGCCGAGCCGTTTCCGAGATTCAGATTATATATATTATAATATATCTATACATATATACAAGAATGACTCGTTTAAAGGTATTAGATGTAAGTGAACTGAATTAATCTTTTTTCGAGAAATATTTGTGTATAAACGAAATAAAATATTCACTTCCAGAGTTGCCGGTGACAAGAAACCCTTGGAGATGGATGTGACTGGTCTGGAACCTGGGCACCAGTACAAGTTCAGAGTGACAGCCGTTAACGATGAAGGTGACTCAGAGCCTCTAGAAGCCGAGAAGGCCATCCTCGCTAAGAATCCATTCGGTATGTATTTTTCGTAGGCTATAAGAATTTGTGTTCTACTAATTACTATCTGTGTATAAATAAGTGAATCAATAAATTTGAAACAGTTTTTTTCCTACAGTTATAACCTGATTGTCTTTGTTTTAGTTTAGTAGCTATAGAGGTTTATTGATATTGATAAAAAGTAAATCAGACACTTTTTATATTTACATAATAAGGAAACGATTGCTTAAACCTCAGTATGTCGACCTGTAATTTACGGAAAGTCAAGTTATTAATATTAAACAAAATAATAAATTTGAGACATTCATAGAAAAAAAAAACATCATCAGCCTATCGCAGTCCACTGCTGGACATAGGTCTCTCCCATTGCAAGCCATTTAGATCGATTTTCGACTGCTCACATCCAGATCTTGCGCAGATCGTCGCTCCACCTGGCCTGTGGCCTATATATAAAATATATAATAACTTTTTTTTAATTTTATTTATTTTATTTATTTATTTTATTTATTACAATTTTTATTTATTATTTTGTCAAATTTTTCCTATAGACGTATCTGACAAACCTGGCAACGTCGAGGTGGCAGACCACGACAACCAGAGCGCTGAGATCAAATGGGACCCACCCAAGAACGATGGTGGTGCTCCAGTCCTCAAATACATCATACAGAAGAAACCTAAAGGTGGTGATTGGGAGAATGCTGCTGAGGTTAGTACTCCTAACAATAAACATTTGTCCGAGAATTTGATCGCTTTCATTCGGTTATTGCTTGACTGGACTCCGGACGCTTGACGTTGCAGTTGAACACTGACTTCTGTCACTGCGCCTCACATAGGTCGTTAGAGGCTAAGCTGTTGCATTAGCAGTGTATTATCAGAGGTTCGAATCCGCGACAACTTAAACGACAACTTAATAATTCCATATTACCAGTACTAAGAAAATATTAGAAAATAGGCACCATTGCAAAAAACGAATGCTTAAAAAACTTCCTTTTCGTATAGGTGCCTGGAACCCAGACCTCGGCCAAGGTAGACGGTCTACCTGAGGGTAGCGAGTTCCAGTTCCGCGTGGTGGCTGTCAACAAGGCTGGACCCTCAGATCCATCTGACGCGACCAAGATGACTACGATCAGACACAAAGCTCGTTAGTGTTTTTTTTATTACATGTGTGTTGTCGTTACGGATGGGTAGTGTGTGATTTCTTTATGAGTTGGACACAAAAAACATAAAAACCTCAAGAAGGAGTGTTAGGTCACTTTAATAGGTATTTGAAATTAAACTTTGATATCATCATTGCTACAGTACATTACCGTTTGCCTCCTCTTCCATAAAAAAAAAGGTTTCGCGTAAAGATGTTACTATTAATATTAATTATTATTACATCTAAGTTTACATATATTTTTTTAGTTCGCTTTACTAAAATACAAAATATCACAAAACTATGCAAGCTTTCTAAATGTGAGAAGCTGGTGTTTAAGATAGGCAAAAATATGGTCATTATTAATATTACTACATGATGATACTACATTTTGCCTTTGTTTTCATTAGTGAATACTAGCCATGGTTTAGTTGGTGGTAGTTAACAATATGAAAAGATGAAGAGAAAATTTATAATATAAACATAAGCGAAATTTACTAATTACAGTGAAGCCACGCATTGACCGCACTAACCTCAAGGCGCTGGCTGTGCGCGCTGGCAAACCTATCTTCTTCGACGTAAACGTCAAGGGTGAACCTGCACCAAAGGTGCAGTGGTTCCAGAAGTGGAAGAACGAGGAGAAAGAGGTATGCCACCAATTATATCGAAATTAGCTGGTGCTGCTGGTACTAGACCTAAGTCCCTGTTAATAACGCCATCCATACATCCTACCATAAAATATTTTTTGCCTAAAGATGAAGGTCAATAACTCCCCGGTCCTACCCTTCCTATCTATCTAATTTTCTGAGGTAGAACTAGGTTATAGTAAGTAATTTTTAAAATTAATTCAATCTACCGCCTTCACCCTTTTTTATGCTTAAAAGTTTGATGTGGTGTTTCAAGTTTAATTTAAACTATAATGATGCAAGGCCTATATAATGATCTTTTTGAATCCTTGTGATGTTTCCTCATTTTCATAGATTTTTAATATTAAACCTACGTCTAATAGGTTACGAGTAACGTAATTAACGTTGACTACAACACCAAGTTGGACATCAAAGAGTCCGTGCGAGCGATGACGGGCACGTACCGTATCCTCGCCACCAACGAGCACGGCAAAGACGAGGCCGAAGTGGAGATCACGGTACTGTCCTCGCCCAGCAAGCCTGGTGGACCGCTCAAGGTCACTGACGTCACCAAGAATGGCTGCAAGCTCGCCTGGAAGAAGCCAGAAGACGATGGTGGTGAGTTGATAATTCTATTACTATAAAATGGTGGTACATTGTGTGTTACGCAATGAACCACCAATAGGCTAAAATACCCATTCGTACAGTAGAATGTTTTAAATTGTTAATCCTTCGAGTTTATAATAATGTAGATGTGATGATGATTATGTGTTTCAATTAGAAAATGAGGTCAAACCGGTCAATCTAGTACTAATAGCACAATTTTGTGGATTGATGTTCAAAAGATCTATAACAAAAATGGATCAATATTTTCTAAATGAAGTTTTTAGTACTTTTACTCTTCTTTACTTTCTTCTTTAATTGACCAGTTATTCATAATCGTCAATTATAGATTTAACCTTAACATCGTTCCTTTATTTCATAGGAAAACCAGTAACTGGCTACGTAGTTGAGAAGCTCAACAAAGCCACCGGACGCTGGGTGCCAGTAGGCAAGACTGATGACACAGAGATGGAAATCAAGGGTTTACAGGAAGGCGAGGAGTACGAATTCCGAGTGAAGGCGGTCAATGAGGAAGGAGAGTCTGAACCTCTGAAGACTGACCACTCGATCATCGCCAAGAATCCTTACGGTAAGTTTTTTTAGGGTATGTCGTTAACTTTAAATGTTTATTTCGTCAGTAGTGTACTGAGAAGGATTTGAACCTCCGACATATCTATTAAAAGTCCGACTAACAAAAGTAGGAAAAAATAGATTCAAACAGACTGAAAGTGTTAATGATATCAAACAAACGAAATAATGGAATGATTGAGGATTGTTGAGACAGTCAAGTCCTTGGATGTCCTTGGTGTCTACAGACTTGCGTGGTACCACGACTAAATCGTTTTGTAATTATATTAATTTTCATTTATTTATTATAAGACATCTGTTGTGAGAGGGCCTTGTCTGGTACACGGACATAATCTTTTTATAATTTCATTCATTTTAATTTATAAGCCTGTTATCTTTTTAGACATTCCTGGAAAACCGTCAGTACCCACAATCGAGGATTGGGATGTGGACCGAGTGGATCTCAAGTGGGAGGCGCCCAAGAACAATGGCGGTGCTCCCATCACGGGCTACGTCATCGAAAAGAAGGAGAAATATGGACAGTGGACCGAGGCGCTTGTCACTACTGTAAGATATTAAATTACACTCGCTTTAAAAAATCAAAATAATATAAAATGATTTTTTGTAAAAAAAAACTTCGCTTCTTTACGTCTTAGAATATCATAGCTTTTTAAAATAACAATGTGTCATGGCAATTTTTTTCAAGATTAAAATGCATTGCATTTCATTTACTTAATAGTGAATGCAACTTTAGTTTATCAATAGTACATATAATATAGATACACTTATACACTCATATCCGTAGTGAATTTACTATTCAGAAAATGTTAGTGTAGATAAATGAAGTAGATACACATACATAGAGAGATAGATATTAATTTCCCTTAGCTTTTAATACAAATGGTTCTGGTGGTGTCAAACACACATTATTGTTCACCTTTCAGACGCCTGAATGCAAAGCTCGTGTGCCTGATCTGAAGGAAGGCAACGTATATCAGTTCCGAGTGCGCGCCGTTAACAAAGCTGGCCCTGGAGAACCAGGAGATGCCACACAACCGCATACTGCTAAAGCTAGATTCTGTGAGTATAAAATGAATATAAATGCACTGATGGATCAGTGGTTTAAGCGTTCGCCACGCCGGTTCCTACTACGCTGAGTGTTGTGGGTTCGATCCCCGCACGGGACGACACTTTGTGTGATCCATAAATTGTTCTTCTGTGTTATTTTTGTTCGTTTCACGTGTTTGTAAAGTCCCACACACAGACAGCACATATTCCTAGTGCGGACGTTCTTCTCTAAAAAAAAAGTATAAAAAATTACATACACACATATACATAGACTCCTTAAACTGTTTACAACTATTGAAATTGTAAATTTATGTTATTATGAAATCAGTCAAAACTAAAGTCGAGTCAGAAGAATACAAAAACCCAGAAGTGTCTATTCTAAATCTCATTCATATTTAAATCACAAATGTATAGCAAACTCTACATAATACCTGTGTGTACCCTTTAGGGGTTTAAAGAGTATGTATATATGTATAGTTGACGTTAGGGTGTATAACCAAATACCTTTATATTTGGTTAATAACAATGAATACTCTAATGGCTACGGCAATTTATATGACTAATAGGGAATATAACTTTCTTAGAGCTTGAATTACATAATATTTACTTAAAATAATGATTACAGTGAAACCGCACATCAACCGCGACAAGATGACGGCCATTCGCGTCCGCGCTGGTACTACTATCAAATTGGATGTCGACATCAAGGGTGAACCTCCACCGACCAAGACATGGACGTTCGCCAAGAAGGTATGTTATATACAATAACTATTTTCTACTCACTGCTTCCATCGAGTACATATAATTTTTCTATCCTTCGGGAATGCTTTTTACTACCTTTTCTGTAGCACTTACAGTGAGCATGTAAACTTTTATAATAATAAATTAGTTGAATATATTAGTTAAAGAGTAGAAGCGGTAAAAACAAAGTGACTACTGCATTAATAATATTCAATAAGATATGTATTTTGATCACCATCATTATTTTATCTTGTAAACTTTTGCATGAAAGTTTATTATGTATGTAAGTCCAACCTCGAGGTGTTTAGGATAAGGATTCAGCTAATAACAATAACACGAGATTAAAAAGATCTCAAACGTAAAATATTTACTACGTATATTCACATACCAAGTGTACGTATGCTCTAAATTGTACAAAAAATAATCAGGTGCTGGAAACCGGCCCCGGCATCAAGATCGAGAACGAAGACTATAACACCAAGATGCAGATCTTCGACTCGACCTGGAACAACTCTGGCGTGTACACACTCAAGGCTGAGAACGACTCCGGTGTCGATGAGGCTACCGTTGAAGTCACTGTATTAGGTAGGTTTTTGACTAGAATTCGCCCAGGAATTCGACACTTACTCATTTTTGATAACAATAAAAATCTGATAGTACAGGGAAAACATTATACATTTTTTTTGGTATATAAATTAGGTATAGTAGGCCAAAACCTCCTTTCTAAGGAGAGGCCTATGTCCAGCAGTGGACTAGTAAAGGCTGTTGATGATGATGATATAAATTCCTGGTCCGCACTATGTGCTGCATAAGATAGCTTTACTGTGATATTGGTTTAAATTCCCGGATTGTATTTGCGGCAGTTAATAGCGGGCCTACTGCTACCGTACTAGTTTGCCTCTAACCATATAGATTAACGGGATGTACTAGTTCAGTCATCATTTGTAACTGGATAACCGTCTGCTTGGGTTCTCTTCGGGACTCACTAGTATTGATATAGATGTACAGCTACCTGATAAAAAAAAAATCATTCCAGATAAACCAGGCAAGCCTGAAGGCCCATTGGAAGTATCAGACGTTCATGCTGACCATGTCAAGCTCAAGTGGAACAAACCCAAACACACTGGGGGTCTTCCTCTCAGCGCTTATGTTGTGGAGAAGATGGACACACTCACTGGCAAGTGGGTGCCTGCCGGTACTGTGGAGCCGGACACCTTGGAGACTACAGTTACTGGTAAGTTTCTGTTCAGAAATGAAGGAGGATGGATTTAGCCTGGAAAAGCTTTATGAAAATTAGTTTGTTATTTTACATTTTATTAAAAAATGTAGAGCATAGCATCTTTCTGCTCTAAAACGAGGTGCCAAACAGGTCTTACCAATGTTGTAAAGTTAATCACGTGCTAGTGATATTGCTGACATTAGCGATGAGAAGCAACGACAAATGAAATAGATTTGAGCCCTTTATAGATTTACCTGCAGAAGGGTATACGTTGGGTCTAACACACCTAGTGTTGCCAGCGTTTAGCCGCTGATTTTGCCATATAGCAAATTCGGTTCCTATTCTATCTTAGCTGCTATTACATCTAAAATTGCACTCGTACTTATTATTTTTCATTTTAAGTTATTAATATTTTTCATTTTAAGTTATTAAAATTTACATTACTTTATGCTACTCAACAGGTCTCGAGCCCGGCCACACATACCAGTTCCGCGTGAAGGCCTTAAACGAGGAAGGAGAGTCTGAACCACTAGACACAGACCACGGCACACTGGCCAAAAACCCGTACGATGTACCAGCGCCACCTGGCCTGCCCGACATCGTGGACTGGGACGAGAAGTCCGTCAAGCTTAAGTGGGAGCCACCGATCAGGGACAACGGGGCTCCTATCACTGGATATGTTATCGAAGTTATGGATAGAGACAGAGGCGATTTTGTTAAGGTTTGTATAATTTTACGTCTCAAAAATATGATGCCTAAATGGTGCATCTTTTATGCTTCTAATAATGATTTATTAAAAGGAAACAAGTATAGTAAGCATTAGTTTTTTGATAAATCCTGTTTTAGAGTTTTAGGTACATTTAATACATTTTTTTATTTTAAAATTATTTAAATAATGGTAATAATAATTATGCTTACACTGATCATAATTGCTAGCGTAATCTCAGTAAGTTTTATTATTATGAAATCGTTTATATAAATATAGTCCAATCGCGTCAAATAAAATTGTCGTACTTTAACCAATCAGATTTCAAGAAATTATCATTTCGTACGTTATACGAATGGAATATACTCTACAAAACATCAATGTAATCACCAAATTCCTTTCATCACCAGGCCGTAGAGATCCAGGGCAACATCTGCCAAGGTACAGTCCCGAAGCTGGAGGAAGGCAATCAGTACCAGTTCCGTGTCCGCGCCCTGAACAAGGCTGGACAATCCGAACCTTCGGAGAACACTAACTGGCATACTGCTAAGCCGCGTTTCTGTAAGTTACTACTTATTTTTTAGAAAATGTTTTACAACTTCTGACTGGAAGCATTGCCCGGGTCACAATTCATCACAATATGAATTGTTTAAAATGTTATGAAAAACATATATAGTAGAATAATCCTAAGGTTAGATTTAAGTATATTAAACAGGTTGTGATGAATAGTTTTCCCGATATTCTCAAACTTGAGTCTTATTGCATAAAATCAAGTTAGAGATGCAAAATTATTACTATTCTCCAGATTTTTTATAAAAAAAGAATCCATATTTCGTACCTAACTTGAGTTTAATAACGTAGAATAAGAGTAAGTGGTCTGAACAAGACTGCAATAGTTAACTTAAAAGGAGAAATTGCAATATAAACTCTGCTTAATAAGTTTTAGATTGATTTAAATGTTAATGGAACTAGATCATTGGATGTGGTTGTTCTTCAAGCAGCTGTACAACGTACCTTAAGTTAGTTACAACTTAAAGTCAGTAAGTAATCATAATGTTTGAACTTGTACACAGTGAAACCAAGAATCGACCGCACAAACCTCAACCCGATCACCGTCAAAGCTGGTCTACCAGTCTCCCTGGACGTCAAAGTCTTCGGAGAGCCACCAGCAAAGGTCACCTGGCACTTCAAGGGCGAAGAGTTACAGAACCGGGAGAACCTTGATATCATCAATGTAGATTATAACACTAAGTTCTTGATGACCAAGAGTAAGAGAGCCCACAGTGGCAAGTATGTGATCAAAGCCAAGAACGAAGTTGGAGAGGATGAGGCTGAAGTCGAAATTACCATAATTGGTGAGAACAAGTTTTTCTGTTTCATTTGTAACCTTGATACACTATCTTCATGTCTTTCTTATTGTTTATGCACCACTGATTACTCATGAACTTCATCATCATCAACTGCCTATAACTGTCCACTGCTGGACCTTAGCCTCTCCTTAGAAAGGAGGTTTTGGCCTACTATACCACGCTAGCGAGACGGTTTGGTAGAGGGTTGATTTCAAGTGGCTTTTGCTCTTTGCTGCTTCTTGTCCTGCGTAATTTGCTCCCTTAGTCGGCTCTTACGGCATCCACGTGATGAATAGAGGTGGTCACACTTTCTTAATCCTTGAAGGTTTAGGAAAGTGTCACAGGGACAACTAGTGCACTTACAGGGTAGATTTCATTAGTAATTATAATTACTGTCAGTAAGTTTTGACATACACATTGTCTGTATATTTATAACTTTAAACACACAGTTATACTTATTTCTATGACACTTTTTTAATTATTATAAATAAGTTTCTGCAAAGGCCTGTGCCAACGAGTTTTAGTCCAGTTAACATGCATGATAATTTTTTCTCAATCTGTACTTATTACAACTTGCCTAACATTTCATACAAAGAGAAATGAATAACCACTTATCTGATATTTTATTTTTATATTAATAGGCAAACCATCCAAGCCCAACGGTCCTTTGGATGTATCTGATGTGACCAAGAACGGCTGTACTCTGACATGGAAGAAACCAGACGATGACGGTGGCTCGCCCATCGAGTACTACGAAATTGAGAAACTGGACCCACTCACTGGTAAGTAGATTTTCAAGTCCATGTTTTAACCAAGTTCAAAAAGAAAAGGTTCTAAATTTTACTGAATCTTTTTTTTTCTGTTTGGTACACGATTTCTTCGACATTTGAGGACCAATTTAAAAAAAAAATAAAACCTATGGGATTTAAAATTGTATATTAAGCAAAATAGCGATAACCATACTTAACTTTAAAAATGGAAACTAAGTCATTCGACTTGCCCAATATTTTTTTATCAAAGATATCAAAAAGATAGAAATTGTAGAAGGTGTTTACCAATATTCATGTTTTTTTTGCCTTTCTGCAGGACAATGGATCCCTTGCGGTACCGCTAAGGATTGCAAGGCTAACATCACCGGCCTGTCGGAGGGCAAGCCCTACAAGTTCAGGGTCAAGGCCGTCAACAAGGAAGGCGAGTCTGAGGAACTCGAGACTGAGAAGCCGATCATTGCTAAGAATCCCTTCGGTGAGTTAATAATTTTACTAAATTTTATTTTTGTGTTAGTTATGTTATACTACATACTATATTCATTCATGTTCAATCCGTTAGTGTACTATATACTGGATATAACGTACACACGCATTTTTTGGACGTAAATTTTAGAAACCATTCTAATATATGACGACCGGATGGAGTAGTGGTTTGTGTAACGCCGCTAAAGTCAAACATTCGTGTGCATGAAAATTTAATGTTTGATTTAGTCCGGGTGTTTCTATGTATAATTTGTATGTATTTACAAAAAAAAGGTATTTTTGTATTTATATCAGTTGTCTAGTGGCTACCCATAGTGCAAGCTCTACTTAGTTTGGGACTAGATGGCGTTGTGTGAATGTGGTAGAATATTATATTATTATTATTACATTCTAATATACGATTTATTCCCAGGCGTTAATATTTATTTTAAACAACGTCCAATCTAGAATTGTTAGGACAATATATTCTCATTTAATTTTGTTTATGTACCATATTCAAATTACTTTCTTCTTCCGCAGACGAGCCTGGTAAACCCGGACGTCCCGAACCACGTAACTGGGACAAAGACTTTGTGGAGCTTGAATGGACTCCGCCCAAGAACGATGGAGGAGCACCTATCACTGGATACATCATCCAGAAGAGAGAAAAGGGTGGAAGGTGGGTGTTATAAACTAAATATCTTTATTATTGTTGTAGGTATATTTCTGCGCTCTCCAATTTATGTTCCTGTCCTAGAGCCTACTCCTATAGCAGCACAATCGTACAGATAAATGACTCGGATTGTTTGGGAGACTGTAGGAATCGAAGGGGCTGAGCCCTTCGATTCCTACAGTCTCCCAAACAATCCTATCCGAGATTTGTGGTATTCTTCACCCTAGCTCTCTGTCCTATTTCTTTTTTTATTGTACCTTTTTTACTTTGTCGATTACATTCCCGTAGAGGGGGGAACCCTTTGCAAAATGAAACATTTGAGAAAACTGGCTGGAAAGTGATGATGATTTCAATATTATCAAGTAAATCAAATGAACAATACAAATGTAACGAACATTTGTATTTTTCATTTTTCTATTGTACTATTTTTCAATTAGACCACCTTTACATACAATGTTTTTATATGTGACAGGTCATGGCAAGAGTGCCTCAAGACTACAGGCGATCGCCCTACCGGCCGCGTGACAGACGTAGAGCCGGGGCGGGAGTACGAGTTCCGTGTGATGGCCGTCAACAAGGCTGGCCCTGGAGAACCCTCCGAACCGAGCAAGAGTGTCATCACTAAACCAAGATTCTGTAAGCATCTAATGTATACATAAACTTAAACCTTTCGACCTGTTACATACCTATCGAGCTAACAAAACTGTCATAAGCCTTTTATTGGCCTGTCGGTTTCAGATACTTTAATCTGACATTTCTTCAGCAAATTAGGTACTTAATTAAAGCAGCAGCAGCAGTCATGAGTGTCAATAATAATAATAACAAATTAATTATAATTGATTTGTTTCTGACTTCACAGTGGCACCAAAGATCGACCGAAAGAACTTGCAAAAGAAGAAGATCAAGGTTGGTTCTCCGCTCAAGATGGAGGCTGATGTCATTGGTGAACCAGAACCTGTTATCACCTGGACCTTCGGCGGTGAAGTCCTTAAGGTAAGCGAGAAGATATTGGTTCTGTGAATTCTTACTAAGTGCAAAGGCACAGTCACGGAGAGCGTCTACGAGGACTCTCAGAAAAACTTTATTTAATCGAGCTAATATTGAGAACCACTGAACAGATTCGAATACGAAAAAAATTTTGTTGGTAATTCTTGTTTTTTTTATAGGCCCAGGAGAGGTTAAAGATTGAAAACAAGGATTATCACACTTCATTCCTGAGGGAGAAGATGACCAGGGCTGACTCTGGCAAATACATTGTGACGGCTAAGAACGATTCCGGTACTGATACCGTAGAGATCGAAGTTGATGTCGTCAGTAAACCATCTAAACCTAAAGGACCATTAAAGGTTAGTCTTATTTTTGTGCAGAAATTACTTGTAAAGAGAATTCTGAAGTAAATTGTAAAAAATCTTATTTTAAATAAATTAATTGAAGTAAGTCTATAGGACTAATCTACAAAATGTCGGGGCAAACCAATGCTGTGTAATGTAATATTTCTGCTTTTTCTACGTATTTTTGCCACTGTTGACATGTATTGCCAGTTAATAAATGTAAAAGGAAATCTTTCGATAAATAAAGAACCGATGAGAAAACCAGAACATTTGAAACTTTTTACACGTTATCTGGAATTATTTTTCAAATGCTGTGAAAATATGTATTATACCTAATTAAATAGAACACAAAATTATCAATACTTACCACTTTAGGTTTCGGACGTTAAAGCCGATGGCTGCAAACTCAAATGGGAACCTCCAGAAGACGATGGCGGCGAACCCATCGAAAATTACGTCGTGGAACGTATGGATACTGAATCAGGCAGATGGGTACCCGTCTGCACAACCAAGACGCCAGAGGCTGACGTCACCGGCCTGAACGAGGGCAAGGACTACTTGTTCAGGGTGAAGGCTGTTAATCCTGAGGGTGAAAGTGAGGCTTTGGTGACCGACACCGCTACTACAGCGAAGAATCCTTACGGTTAGTTTTATAAACTAGTTATTTTAAAAAATCTGGTGGCAACTATTTGGGTTTCACATCAGTGTAGCGAATAATGTACTTTTTAAGAATTGTGATTGTTAAATTGTCACTTCTATTTTTTGTTATTTATTTTAAATTATAGTAGAGAGTTCACATCACACACATCAACAGCCTTTAATAGTCCACTGCTGGCCAGACGGGTTGGTATAAGGTTTGTGTCAAGTTTTACTTCTTTTTGCAGTGCTGGTGTCCTGCGTTGTTTTGCGCCCTTAGTCGGTTATTACGACACCCACGGGATGAATTGGGGTGGTGACATTCCGTATTCTTAATCCGTCACTACACGGACAAATACCGAGATAATAGAGAGTTACCTGAATACAATCGCCATAGTCATCTCATATATTCTGCTACATATCGATTTTCCTTATAAACCATATCCGAGAAGAAATCTTATTATTTATTCTTTTATTATGCTTTTTAGAATAGGTCTAGCTACGATTTCAGATCACATTTGTTAGAATATGAACTATCTTATTTGTGTTACAGGTGAACCCGACGCCCCTGGAAAGCCGGAATTCAAAGACTGGAGCAAGGACCACGTCGACCTCAAGTGGGAGGCGCCAAAGAACGATGGTGGGGCTCCAATCACGGGATATATCGTCGAGAAGAAAGACAGGGACACGGGCAAGTGGGTCAAGGCGGCAGAGGTAAGGACCTGAACTTCAACTCAACTTATTTTTCTTTTAATGAGAATACACATACATATATCATGTTTATAGAAATATATTATTTGAAGACACACTTAATAATAATAAAAAGCCTTTTATTTATTGCAAGTAGGTATGTTATAGAGTTTAAAAAAAAAAAAGTTTAACTAATGCATTTACAATCTTGTTGAAAATGTAATATAATAGTATTCCTAAAAATTATACCAATGCAAGAACCCCTCTCTCCTTAAGAATAATACCTTGTTACGAGTATGTTTCATGTTCTGTTTCTTTAATGTGAATTTAAGTTTTGAAAGTGTTCTGTAATTAAGTTAAATTGCAAAGCGTCTGCTACTGTTTATCTCATACTGTAGAAGACTCAAAATTACCAGAATCTAAATAATGGTTTCTCCATTTATCTCCTCTAATATATAATATAAATAACGTATCACGTAACGCATAATTAAATAAACACCAAAATATATTGTTATCGTTTGGTTTTCAGGTACCCGGCAACAAGACCGAGGCCCGCGTGCCTGACCTCATCGAGGGCAAGACGTACCAGTTCAGGGTGAAGGCCGTCAACAAGGCGGGCCCTGGCAAACCTTCCACGCCGTCTGAGAACTTACTGGCTAAGGACAGGTTTGGTAAGTACATCACATCACATCACATTTATAATACTAGTAATATACTAGAAAAATACAAACACTATACGACATATTTATAGGTTTTTATAAAAATCTAGTCATCATATCTGTCGAAGATGTATTTTATTTTGTTTACATCACAAAGGAATATTTAAATATAAATCGTTATTATCTAACTACCTACATATTTAAATTATTGCTTGTTTTCTTAAGGTTCTGTAAAACAGGTTTTCAGGCATTAGTTTCTCACAAAGGTAATAATAGATGTTCACCTACATAACTATTGTACCATAAAACTGAATTTCACCATGACTTTGCGATAAGAGACATAAATTTTTTTTCAGCTCCACCTAAGATCGACCGCACCAACATGCGCGACCTAACTCTAAAGGCTGGACAGAACATTCGCTTGGACATCAAGGTTAGCGGCGAACCGCCACCGACTAAGACCTGGTTAGTATACTGTTTTTTTGTTAGTATGTTTGTCATTATACATTATATGTCATTATATTTGTGAGTAATTACTAAGCAAGGTATGCTATAGAGTTTAGTTGCTGTAAGACTCTCAATTGAGCTTTAAATATACACGGTGTAAAAGACGTCGTAACGAATACTGAAATAGTGTATTCAGACTATTATTCTTAAAGGTTAAGGTCATTCCTCGTAGGTATCGCACAAAAGTAAAAACTACATGTGTATTCCGTGCAAACGCACACTAACACAAAATGGCGTCCGGAGCGGAGGCCCCGCGCGCTTCGGCGGTTTGATTAATTACATTGCAGTTTTTTTGTATTTCTTAAATTGTTTTCGGTAAAATTTTCTGTCTACTCATTGTGACATTATTAGTCAGAAAAATGGAAAGTTAAAAAAAATATGAATTTTCCGGCAGAAAATTTCAATGATTTTCGCCTCGGAATCCTGGTCTGAATATACCATTTCAGTATTCGGTAATGTCCCTTACAACATGTATATTTTCGTTGAACAAAAATTCCTTTTACTTTATAAACCTTAAATGACGATAAAAGAGAATCTCCTCTTTCTATATCTAATTTCGATGCAACAGTGTAATGTGTTACATATGATCAAACAATTTTAAAAATGTGTTCTAATATTTACACGCATTCATATTGATCTCCTGATTGTAAATATAACATTAGGAAAGACATCTATGTGTTAAATGTTATGATTTGCACAAATTACATTTTGTCAATCAGGGATAGCAGTGTTTCTTTCTTGATGAAACGTCACTTTACACACATTTTACACAAAAGGCGTGAACAAGCAAAGAAGCTCTAATGCTGAAACTGTGTTGATTAGTCTAGCAGATTCATTTTAAGTCTGAATGGGACTAGAAAAAAAATACCATCATAATTTTTGACCTATTCGTATCTCGAACATGTTCATCCCTCTGAGACATAATCCAAAAAACACTACGGTTCTGTGCAGGTTCCAGAACAAGGAGCGCCTGTCTACGCGCGACGACCTGTCGGTGGACGTGGAGGACTACAGGACCAAGCTGTCCGTGGTCATCGTGTCGCGCAAGCACAGCGGCACCTACGTGCTCAAGGCCGAGAACAGCAGCGGCCGGGACGAGGCCACCATACAGATCACTGTGCTCGACGTGCCCGCTAAACCCGAGGGACCGCTTAAGGTAATTAACACTAATGTAAATATTACACATACTAATCGTTTAACTTAGGAACTTACTAAAATTCACATTAGTTTTGTGACAGTTCTTGTAGTCTCCAGTAGTTATTTAATGAAAATAATTGATTGTCCTTACTTGAGTCCTTTTCCTCCATACTTGAAGACAGGAGCAAGGCAGACTAGCACATAGCTGGATGATGGAAATCATAGTCAAGATGTCATTGTGGATGGCCATCCGTAATAACTCTTTTCTAAATCTTTGGCTATACTTACTAGCAGAGAAAAGAAAATCTTTTACATATGATCACACATTTAGAAAAAATAAGTGGATATTGCCTTGTCTGGCAATTTCAATTCTAAAATAAATATCCTATACAAAGCATGGCCTGATGGAAATTTTGTCGATACACTTTCCAGGTCCTTTTTCAGTTACAGCGGCGGAGCTCGTTATTTTTTATTACAATTAACCGTTTACTCGCAGATCTCAGACGTCCACAAAGAAGGCTGTACTCTCAAGTGGAACCCGCCACTAGACGATGGAGGTGCACCGCTTGACCACTACCTAGTAGAAAAGCTAGACACGGAAACTGGCCGCTGGATGCCGTGCCTCAAGACAAAGGACCCGAAAGCAGAAGTGGAAAACCTAGTGCCTGGACACGAATACAAGTTCAGAGTGTCCGCAGTTAACAACGAGGGTGTGTCGGAGCCGCTGGAGGCTGATCATTCTATCATTGCGAAGAATCCGTTCGGTAAGTGTCAAACTTCTGAATATTTATTTTTCTCAGATAGCCTAGGAGGACAAATGTGGGGTCCTCGGTTTAATATTCCTATTCAAAACAATGTGAAATGAGTTAGATCCTGTAAAGTACTATAGGAATTTATTGATACCATGGCGTCTGAAAGTGTATTTGGTATATGACCAATCTGTACTATTAATTATGGATTTGTTAAGATTAAAAACAAATATAACAATTTAATTGATTTAAAGCTTATCAGAATAGCGTGATCCTGGCTATATAAAAAATAATAATTTAATTTAAGGAATGGTTAAAAGACACTGTTGCCTATAAAATCAATTGTAATGTGTCTTCTCACTTCCAGACGAGCCCGGCAAGCCTGGTACACCCGAGGTTGTGGATTGGGACAAAGACCACGTGGACCTCAAATGGGAAAAGCCGCTCAAAGACGGCGGTGCTCCAATCACTGGCTACATCATCGAAAAGAGAGAGAAGGGATCACCTAAGTGGGTGAAAGCTTGTGAGGTGAGCTGGGATCCCTTACTCTCCGTTAACTGAATTCCTTACCTCATGTTATATTTGGATAATGAAATGAGTTTACAAAATAATAGTTGTATAAATATGCCAAAAATAAACCAACAAAGTGTGCAATACATTTTTTATATTCAATAAATAATAAGAAAAGTAGCACGTAATCTTTGTTTAGTTTGTTTTTTTTATTAACAGTAAGTAGTGCCCGCTACAGATTACTTACTTATTTTTCGCTGAACCCTTATTTTTTTCCAAAGATATAAGTGGACCAAGTTACTCCTTATAACATCCGTTAGTTGACAGTGAACGTCTCATGGTAATCGTTCTGGCGGTTTCAGTGACTAGGCCAAATAAATAAAAATGTTATTATTATTTATTATGAATGTATTCTGCAGGTCGGTCCCAATGACAATGAGAAGGTTACGGTACCAAACTTAGACGAGGGTACGGAGTACGAGTTCCGCGTAAAGGCCGTCAACGAAGCCGGTCCTGGTGAACCTTCAGACGCTAGCAAGTCTGTCATCTGCAAACCAAGGAGACGTAAGTATCGACTATCACAAACCCTTATTTAGATTGTGTTCAATGTGCATTTGAATTCAATTCAATATTATTTTATTATAATTATAAACTTAATACAATAAAAACTTTAAGGAGTTTGCATACAGTACATTACTAATAGAAAGAACTAATAATACCTTAGTGTATATACACTATGGTTTTATTAATAATAATTCCTCCTAATATACTGTGTTTTTTGAACAAAAATTAAAGTGGTTGTAATAAAAAATAGATTTATCGAATTATTACTTATAATAATAAATCGTATAATGAAAAGTGCCTGGATGACCGAGCTTTGATTAATCGCCCCCGTAACCCTGCATACTAAATTTAATGAAAATCGTCAGAGCCGTTTCCGAGATTCAGATTATGTACATCTATATTATACTCGCAAATTGCTAATGCGCAGGAACTTAGTCACATTAAGAGCCACGTGACGTCATCCAAAATAGAAAAGTACAGCTTGCTAAAAAAGAAATGCAATTGTAAATTTAATGGGTTAATTATTAAGTTTGACAGATTTGAAATGACATTTATTGTAAGATTACATTTTACGTAAAAACTGATATTTGATGACATTTAATTAATCTCACACCTTGGAAATAGGTATCTATCTAAGAAATTAAAAATGTTTGTGTGATTTTCAATGTTTATTAGAAAAGATTTATTAGTAATATAACTATATTAATAATATAATTAGGTTAGATTTTGATTCAATTTAATAAAAATCAATTCAATTTAATATAAATTTAATAATTTAATAAACAAAAATGCGTAGGTACTCGTCCCTCGCTCAGCCAGAATAATGCTAACGGTACAGAGTGTCTAATGTCAATATCAACAAAATACGTCACCAAAATGGCGGCCAGGCGCATTAGCAATTTGCGGGGATAGTATATACATATATACAAGAATTGCTCGTTTATAGGTATCAGATTTAACATAGGCGCTGACAATCTGAACTATGAAATTAAATTTGATTGTGGGGCTACACATTCAGACCAGAGACATATGTTATCTGAACTTATTTCAGTCGTGTTCTCTGCATGTTCAACATTAAAAATGATAGTTAAATAGTTCATATTCTCGGAGCAATTTTTTTAAGCTAAGATTTAAATGTATGTATGTTATGAATTTTTATAATTTATTGTTTATATAACAGTGGCGCCCAAGATCGACCGCCGCAACCTCCGCCCGATCAAGGTCCGCGAGGGAGAGCCCATCTCACTCGACGTCAAGGTGTCGGGAGAACCCGCTCCTGAGGTCACGTGGACGCTGAACGGCAAGTCCGTTATAAGTGGAAACGGACTTAAACGTAAGTATATAAATGTTTGTATGATCCGCAAATATTTGTACTATCTATTCTATCAGCGAATCTAGCTTTCATAGTACAAGCTCTGCTTAGTTTGAAATTACATGGCTTTGTGTGTCAGATATCCGAACATATTATTATATTATAGGTTTATATTTGTAATGAAATGAAAATATTTCAATCGTCTATTTTAACAAAGAGAACCAACTTTTCTTAGTCGGCTTACCTTGAATTGTTTGATAGAAAATTCTGTTTTTGTTCTAGTGGTAGATGTACCATACCTAAGCAAGTACCAACACGCCAGCCCTCGCCGCAAGGACTCCGGCACGTACAAGATACAGGCCGTCAACAAGTATGGACAAGACACCGCTGAACTCGAAATCATTGTAACTTGTGAGTTAACTTTTACTCTTATTTTATTTATATTTTTACGTAATAAGTAGAGTTACAGACAAAAGATCATGTCTCATAAAATAACAAGTAACAACGTACAATATCAAATCTGAAGTCAAATCAACCATAGCTTTATCAAAAAAATCACGTTACCCTAATATAGACAAAAAATACTTACGTTTTCTAGAAAGGAACCTGCAATAACATTGTTACTGCAATTATTTATATAAATTCAAGTATCTTATTATTAAAGTAATTTCTTGCAAGTTTTTTCCAAATAACATATATACATAAATAATTCATCATAAATACTTGTAGCGAAACCCGAAAAGCCCGAAGGACCATTGGAAGTGTCAGACATTCACAAGGATGGCTGCAAGCTGAACTGGAAGCGGCCCAAGGACGATGGAGGTGAACCCATCGAAGCTTACCTCGTAGAGAAGTACGATCCGGAGAATGGAACGTGGTTACCTGTAGGCAAAACCTTCGGCAACGTGCCGGAAATGGAGGTGGGTTATGATCTATTCACTGAGCAAATCTCAATAAGCACCTGTAAATGGTGATAAGTCCGAGGTTTTTTCTAAAGGGTTTTTACGCCCATTTTTGCTATTATTCTTTGATTCCCTGTAGAATAAAGTAGTTTTTATATTTTTAATGCCTATTATAAACAATTCTGTTCTCTTTTCAATTTTACTTCCCTGAGATTCACTGTGTTTCATGCACTATTATAGTGTACACGAGTAGGAAGAGTCGCACGTGAGTGGGAGTAATCTTTTCCCGTGAACTCTATGCAAATTCTACTGACATATTGTTATACAATGTATGATAGGTTCTATCGTTTGTGACAGGTGGATGGTTTGATTCCCGGACACGAATATAAGTTCCGTGTGAAGGCTATTAACAAGGAAGGCGAATCTGAGCCGTTGGAGACTTTCGGCTCCATTATCGCCAAAGATCCATTCAGTAAGTTAAATGAAAGTGTTCCTTTTGCTTATATTCAGCGTACTATGGTTTTTATTTCTCTATGGCCTGATTTCTTAATAAATGTTTTCATAATAATAGTGGGTTGTTAGCACTGATAGTATCTCTATCACTGTTTTAATTAGTGTGAAGGACCCATTATTTTAATGCAAACATTTCTTTAAAAATCATTTAATAGAGAATTTAAAAACATACTAATTACTTTCAAAAAGTACACTCAAATACTATATATATATATAAATTTACTTTGCCAGTACTTGTCATCTAAAATAAAATTTGCTGGTATTAATCTTAGTCTGTACTAAAATTAACTTTATTTACAGCTATACCAGATGCACCTGGCACCCCAGTCCCAGACGACTGGTCAGCCAGTCACGTGGACCTCAAATGGGAGCCTCCGCTATCAGACGGTGGATCACCCATCATTGGTTACATCATCGAGAAGAAAGACAAGTACAGCCCACTATGGGAAAAGGCCGTGGAGACACACACTCCTACACCGACTGCAACGGTCAATGGGTACGTAGCTTCTCCATTAATTCCGTAATATATGTGACAGTTATCTTTAACTTGCGGTATAAACGTACTAAGGACCAATATGTATTTAGATATCACTAACAAAAATGGCAGCGCACGCGCATGAAGCAGTTCGGGAGCCCTTATTATTCCGACTTATTTAACAGCATTAGGAAACCTTGAATATTGGTTTTCAAATATTAAGCTAGCTGGAAGGTGTAGTCTACTAGCCTATACCCTTCTGAATCTGGCTGTCAAATAAAAGAGAATTTTCGAATCCAACTAGTAGTTCCTGAGATTGGCACTTGTAAACAAAAAAAATCTTCAGCTTGATTTAACTTACTATAGATTTAAGGGTCTACTCAGGACCCTTGCCCTAAGATTACATTAGTAGTATCCAGTATCGAAGCTCAGTTAGTATCACCCTTCCATTCTTAATACTAATACAATATTATTACGGTCCAGGTTAATCGAAGGCAACGAGTACCAGTTCCGCGTGATCGCGATCAACAAGGCTGGTCAGAGCAAACCGTCTGAAGCCAGCAAGAACTTCCTGGCCAAGCCACGCTTCTTAGCGCCCAAGATCGACAGGAGACATCTAAGAGATGTGACCATTTCTGCTGGATCCACTCTGAAGCTGGAGGCGGCCATCACTGGAGAACCGGCCCCAGCTGTAGAATGGAGGTAATTTTACCTTTATTGCTATTTTAATTAAAAGTTTCTGCTCTTTTATGAATGTATTGAATAAGTTGCAAGTTTGTTAAATACTGTAAACGTAACTTTTAGTATCATGTTGTATGTGTGTATACGTGACGTATGTTGCTTCAATTTTCAAACTTGGGTTTACTTTGTGTCAAAGACTGCTCAAACTTTCTATTAATAGAAATAAATTAA
Organism: Arctia plantaginis; assembly: GCA_902825455.1. Lineage (NCBI taxonomy): Eukaryota > Metazoa > Arthropoda > Insecta > Lepidoptera > Erebidae > Arctia > Arctia plantaginis. The sequence goes on from CADEBD010000292.1 coordinate 7,784,620, forward strand.
ACCGATGTTTTTGTACCCGACTGCCAAGGAAGGGTTTTGTTTTTCGCGCGTAACTTGTATGTTTGTTTGTAAATTTCTTTATTACCTCGTATAGTTTTGGTTAATGTATTATTTTATCCGTCTCAAAAACCCTAGTGCCCCTAAATGGCTTTTTGAAAAAAAATCTAAAGAGGGGATTTTTGCGAAAAATAGTAATAAGTAACATTTTATTACTCGTTCGTCATATATACTGTTTTGAACTTTACTAAATATAGCACTATTTCTTCATTCAGATACCAGAATATGCCTCTTCGACCCTCGAAGGCGGTGACAATCGATAACCCAGAGTACTTCACCAAGCTGGTGATCCGTCCAGTGAGACGCGACGACTCGGGTGAATACACCGTCTCCGCCGTCAACTCCAGCGGCAAGGACACCGTCACCATCAATGTTGTGGTTACCGACAAGCCTCTTAAGCCTGAAGGACCACTACAGGTCTGTTTATTATTCTACAATCACAAGTAAATAAAGAATATTTATTAATAGTCTGCAGAGTGCAGGTTATAGATTCTTATGCTATTTTCAAAAATGAAAGGTCCTCGCTTTAAAAAAAATATTTAAAAATTAACTTCATTAATTATATATTACTCTGTCTAATATATCATAGATTTTAGTGCAACACAGTACTGTAAAATAATAAACAATGAAAAGGATTATAATAGTACCACTATTTTGCTCTCTGATACCTTGGATATGTATGAAAGATCTTTCTCAACCAGTTTCTAAGGTGTTTCTTTCTAAGTGTGTATAAATTGTAACAAAGTTGAGTACCTAATTACGTTTATGTTGCATACACACCCATGTCTTAATACGTATTTTGCTCTCCAGATCTCAGACGTGCACAAAGAAGGTGCCACCCTCAAATGGAAGCGTCCCAAGGACGACGGCGGCGCTCCCATCGAGTACTACCAGATCGACAAGCTGGACACGGATACCGGATGCTGGGTGCCGTGTGCCAGATCTGATGAGCCTAGTGAGTTTGATACCTCTGACAGTCACTCATCAGATCACTAACCACTAGACCAACACGCCCATCATATTAATCATATATTAGACTCCCTCGGTTGTGCAATGGTAGCGTATGCAGCTACTGTGATGAGGTCTCGGGTTCGATTCCCCTGGTCGGACCAAATGTATGTATAATCTACAAATATTTGTTTCGGAGTTTGGGTGTTTCCTATGTATAATATGTATGTTTTTACAAAAAAAAGTACACGAGTATTCTATCAGTTACTCGCGCTACTTAGTTTGAAACTAGATGGCATTGTGTGTCAGATGTCCGAAATATTATATATCTATATAAATATAATTATGTAACATTGTTTTGAAACTCTTTTAGTACTAAATATGGTCTTCCATTTACAAATGCATGAAAAGATAATTATAATTGGGGATTGATTTATTAATTTAATTTTCTTTTCCAGAGTGTGATGTTACCGGCTTGACTCCCGGCAAAGAGTACAAGTTCCGAGTATCAGCTGTCAACTCTGAGGGCGAGTCTGAACCACTTGTTTCTGAACAATCTATTGTCGCCAAGAATCCGTTCGACGAGCCTGGTAAGATTACTATGGAGATATTTTTATATATCCCATATGTTGAATTGATGTATTCCTCATTATTTAGTATTAGTTGTTGTTGCATTTTACAATAAACAATTATTGTAAATTTCCCCATCAGAAGTAACAGAATTGATCTTAAGTTTTACTGATTCAAATATTTCGAGTTCGATCTTTATAACAATATGTAATCACTATTTCTTTAATTCACAGATTGTTATTGAGAGTTTATTTGTTTACTTTAATAAATAATTTGATCTATAGATATTCATAGTTCTTATGAGGTCCCGTCTTTTCTCAATTTAAAGAAATCACGTCATGCAGTAAAAGAAAGCTCATTTCTTTCTTTGCTTGTATAATCTTTTATTAAAACTTATCGTTGTGTCTGTTCCCCAGGTGCACCAGGCACGCCAAGTGTAACAGACTGGGACAAGGACCATGTGGACCTCAAGTGGACCCCACCGAAAACCGACGGTGGCGCTCCCATCGACGCATATATTGTGGAGAAGAAGGACAAGTTCGGCAACTGGGAGAAGGCGCTCGAAGTACCCGCAGATAAGACCAACTGCACTGTGCCTGATCTTATCGAGGGTCAGACTTATGAGTTCAGGTAACCAAGAAATAAGTATAGTATAGATGCTACATTAAGGGGGGGGGGGGGAGGGTGTGGCACTGTCTCCATGACCTATTACGAAATGGATCGAAATTTATATCTGTCCTTTAATAAAATTAGCAAATATGCATACGGTTTGTCGGCTGTAATGATAAGAAAATACCGATGTACCAATTAACATTAAATAACAACACAAAAACTTGCAACAACAGTGTCTTCTGCTCTATGATGATCACATGTAAATTACATCGCGGAATTATTTTTCGTCAGAGCCATATGTAGTCTCTGTATTACTATCTCTTCAAATAACAGATTGTTTACTAAACCTAATTATGTTTTCCTTCTAGGGTCCGCGCTGTTAACAAAGCTGGTCCAGGAGAACCAAGCGACAGCACGCATCCAATTGTTGCCAAGCCCAGGAACTTGGCGCCTAAGATCGACAGGACTAACTTGATCGATATCAAGATCAAGGTTGGACAGAAGTTCGGCTTCGATGTCAAGGTGAGCTGCAAATTATAATAAACAAGCGTTTGCCCGTGGCTCCGCCCGCGTGTATGTCGATTATCGCATATATTCAAGAATCGAAATAATCGAATTCCATTAAAATCGGTTCAGGGGTTTTAGGCGTAAAAGTATATCAGAGACACAACCAGTTACTTTCGCATTAATAATATTACTAGCTTTTGCTGGCGGCTCCGCCCGCGTGGTGTGTCGGACAGCGCAGTAGAAAGTAGCCTATGTCCTCCCTCAAAAATCAAACTATCTCCATGCCAAATTTCATCTGAATCGGTTCAGCGGTTTTGATTTCCCATACAAACTTCCGCCAGGGGGGTGATTTTTGGGATAGCAACTATCATATGTCCTTTCCCGGGACCCTGTCTAACTATCTCTATACCAAATTTCGTCAAACCGATTCAGCGGTTTAAGCGCGAAGAGGTAACAGACAGACAGACACTTTTGCTTTTATAATATTAATATGGATGGAAGGGATTGTATTTATTGCTAGTAACATAATTCACTTTTAAAAAATGATCAACAACTTCAATGCTTCTACACCATGAAAAATTGTAATAAAATGTATTTTACATTCCTTGATTTTGCATGCAGAGGCGTAGTATTTTTCTAGAAATTTCTATGGAACCATACGGGAAGTATACTCTCTCAAATAAAAATTTTTTTTTCTTAAATTCATAAATGACGGAGTTCAGAGTAACAAACAAACATTGACGACCGAATGGCGTAGTGGTTTGTGTAACGGACTGCTATTCCAAAGGTCGCGGGTTCGATTCCCGCTCAAGTCAAACATTTGTGTGCATGAACATTTAATGTTTGATTTGGTCTGGGTGTTTCGATATATAATATGTATGTAATTACAAAAAAAAAAGTATATATGTATTTATATCAGTTGTCTAGTACCCATAATACAAGCTCTGCTTAGTTTGGGACTAGATGGCGTTGTGTGAATGTGGTACAATATTATTATTATTAAATGTAGGCAAGCGAGTTGAGAAACTCCTCCTTATTTGGAAGTCGGTTAGAAAGGGCAACCTGTCTTCTGAATTTGTCTAACGAATAACTGATTTTGTAAGCTTAAGATTAGTTACCTTAGTCAGCCTTATTCTGTATGTCTTACTAAAGAAATTTCACGTTACGAAACGAACACGTTAATTTCTGTATTTAACATATTAAAAACGTATTGGTTTTTTTTTACGCTTACTTGTAAAGATACAATTGTAATCATACTCTTAGGTAAGTTCCCTCTAAAATATAATTATACGCTTTGGAACCAAACATAAAACCTTTAATATGCTATTAGGTTACCGGAGAACCGATGCCAGAAACGAAATGGTTCCTGGCAAAGAAGGAAGTGAAGAGCGGCGGCGATGTGAAAGTTCAGCATTCAGATTACAACACGAAGCTGAACTGCAAGACAGCCAGGCGAGCAGACAGCGGCAGATACACCATCACAGCGGAGAACGTCAACGGCAAGGACGTGGCAGAGGTTGAGGTCATCGTTCTCGATGTGCCTAGTCCGCCTGGAGGTCCACTCAAGGTACTAACAACAAACTATATGAATTTATTAATTAGTGAATTACAAACCTACAGTTTATATGTTGTTAAATAATGAGTATTTTGCCACTTAGTGACATATAATTCAGAAGCATATAACATATATATACGAGTATATAGCAATTTTATTCGTTTGCCATAATAATGTGAATTGAATGGTAAAATAATTTAATTTACTACCTACTTTAAATAAATAACAAAGTGATCATTTAAAATTTTGTAGTCCTGTATATTTTTTTAAATATTATCCACTTCTAAGGTCTCCGATGTCCACGCCCACGGTGCCAAATTATCCTGGAACCCACCAGCCGACGATGGCGGTCAGCCCATAGACAAGTACGTCGTGGAACGCATGGACGAGGCCACTGGACGATGGGTCAATGCCGGTGAGACCGACGGACCACAGACCAGCCTCGCGGTCGATGGTCTCCAGCCCGGACACAAATATAAGTTCAGAGTCCGAGCTGTTAACAGGTAAGGACAAAGAGAACAGATTACTTAATATAATTAAATTACCTCTCTCAATATAATAAAACCTCAATGTCTTCTTTTCCAGGCAAGGCAAATCTGAACCCCTTACCACACCACATGCTACTGAAGCCAAGAATCCGTTCGAAGTCGCTGGCAAACCTGGAACACCGAAAGTCAAGGACTTCGACCGAGATTTCGTGGAGCTGGAATGGTCTAGGCCACAAACCGATGGTGGCGCTCCCATTACCGGCTATGTCATTGAAAAGAAGGATAGATTCGCACCTGACTGGGAAGAGTGCGCCACTGTTGAGGGAGATGTCACTACTGGCAAAGTACCTGATCTGATCGAAGGAAACACTTATGAGTTCCGTGTCCGTGCAGTTAACAAAGCTGGCAAGGGTGAGCCGAGTGACGGCACTGCGCCACATCTGGCCAGACCCAAAAATCTTCCCCCGAAGATCGACAGAAACTTCATGTTTGACATCAAAATTAAGGTTGGACAAAACTTTGATTTGGATGTACCAGTCGCCGGTGAACCTACTCCCACCAAGGAATGGTTCCTTGGTGATAATCTAGTAATGAACAATGACAGAATCAAAGTTGTATCTGACAATCATAGCACCAAGATCCGCGTTATTGATGCCAAGAGGGCTGACTCAGGAACATACACACTTAAAGCTAGGAATGTTAATGGTACCGACTCGGCTACAGTCAAGATTACAGTCATGGATGTGCCTCTACCTCCTGAAGGACCACTTAAAGCTGATGAAATCACCAGGTCTGGCTGTACTCTTCGCTGGAGGCCACCTAAAGATGATGGTGGATGCGAAATCACTCACTACGTTGTTGAAAAGATGGACCAAGAAAATATGAGATGGATTCCTGCTGGTGAGGTCCAAGGTACCTTTGTCAGAATTGATCATCTTATTGAAGGTCATGATTACAACTTCCGAGTAAAAGCTGTGAATAAACTTGGTGAATCTACACCACTGACTGGTCGCGAACCAATTACCGCCAAGGATCCTTATGGTACACCAGACAAACCTGGAACTCCTGTTGTCAAGGACTGGGACAAAGATCATATGGACTTGGCATGGGTGCCGCCGAAGAAGGATGGTGGTTCTCCAATAACTGGATACATTGTAGAAGCGAAGAAGAAATACGGTCCTTGGGAAGTTGCTGCAACTGTCCCTGGTAACCAGACCACCGCAACTGTACCTGGCCTTACCGAAGGCGAGGAATACGAGTTCAGAATCATTGCAGTCAATAAGGCTGGTAATGGAGAACCCAGCGACGCTTCCACTCCTCAAGTAGCCAAAGCTAGATTCTGTGCACCACACTTTGACAAAACGCTCTTGGCTGACAAGACTGTGAAAGCAGGACAGAGGATTCAATACGAAATACCAATTGAAGCTTCTCCTAAGCCTACAGTAGAATGGCAAATCAATGGAAAGGTTGTACAACCATCAGACAGAATTGATATCCAACTGCTTCACAACAGGGTGATATTAGACATTCCATTCTCCGTCAGAGCTGATGGAGGCGTTTATAAACTAACCCTGAAAAATGACCTTGGAGTATGCTCAGCATCTGCTCAAGTCACCGTGTTGGATAGACCTTCAAGGCCGGAAAAACCGTTGGTTGTTTCTGACGTAACTAAAGAATCATGTTCTCTATCATGGAAGGTACCTTTGGACGATGGTGGGTCACCAATTCTCCACTATGTTATCGAGAAAATGGATCTTTCCCGAGGTACTTGGGCCGACGCTGGCATGAGTACCTACCTATCTCATAATGTAACAAGGCTGATTCATATGAAGGAATATCTCTTCAGGGTCAGTGCTGTCAATGCTATTGGACAATCAGAACCTCTTGAACTTGACCGTGCTATTGTAGCCAAGAATGAGTTTGATGAACCATCAGCACCTGGCAAACCGAAAGCCACAGACTGGAGTAAAAACCATGTTGATCTGGAATGGGCTCCACCTAAATCAGATGGTGGATCTCCTATCACTGGTTATATTGTACAAAAGAAAGAGAAAGGCAGCCCATACTGGGTCAACGCTGCTCACGTGCCTCCTGGCAAAAATAAGGCTACAGTACCTGATCTAACTGAAGGTCAAGATTATGAATTCCGTGTCATTGCCGTTAACCAAGCTGGTCAATCAGAGCCTAGTGAACCTTCTGACGTCATAACCGCTAAGGACCGCTTTGTGGCACCGAAGATCCTCACACCTCTTAAAGAGATTCGCATCAAGGCTGGTCTCATTTTCCACTTAGATGTAGACTTTATTGGAGAACCTATTCCTGAAGTTACGTGGACCTGTGATGGAAAACCAGTGGTTGCTAATGAAAGAACCACAGTCACATCTGTTGGTCATCATACTATTGTCCACACCGTCAACTGCAAGAGATCAGACGCTGGCAAGTACAACTTGAAGCTGAAAAACGATTCTGGCACTGATGAAGGCAGCTTCGAACTGATAGTTCTTGACGTACCCGGAGCTCCTGAGCCTCCATTCACGTACGAAGAGATAACTGCACAATCTGTTACGTTGTCTTGGAAACCACCTAAAGATAACGGTGGCAGTGAATTGACTGCTTACGTCATTGAAAAGAGAGACCTGACTCATGGAGGTGGATGGGTGCCCGCTGTTACATACATAAATCCTAAGTATAACCATGCTACTGTACCAAGATTAACCGAAGGTACGAAGTATGAGTTTAGAGTTTTCGCTGAAAACCTTCAGGGACGTTCAGAGCCCTTGGTTACAGATAAGCCTATTGTGGCCAAGAACCAGTACACTGTTCCTGGTAAACCTGGAAAGCCAGAACTTGTTTCCGCAGACAAGGATCATATTAAAGTCAGATGGTCATCACCAATCTCCAACGGAGGATCCAATATCCTTGGGTACGACGTTGAAAGAAGAGATAAGGCTACTGGCCGCTGGATTAAACTGAACAAGGATCCAGTTAAGTTCAACGAATACAATGACGACAGAGTACAAGAAGGTCATCAATACGAATACAGAGTGTCGGCAGTCAACGCTGCTGGACCTGGTCAACCTTCTGATCCATCCAACGTTTTGATTGCTAAACCAATGAAGGAGAAACCTAAGCTTAGCTTAGACCACCTCATTGGCAGGAAAATCAAGGTTCGCGCTGGAGAACCAATCAACATCAACATTCCGATCGCTGGAGCACCTACTCCAACTATTACCTGGACCAAGGGAACCGTACGTTTGGCACCATCACACAGGCTTTCCACGGAAACTAAGAATGATGAAACGAAACTTAGCATCGAGAAGTCAGTTAGAGAAGATGCTGGTAAGTACACTATTACAGCAACCAATGAACACGGAAAAGATTCTGCGGACATTGAAGTCATTGTTGTTGACAAACCAGGAGTGCCTAAAGGACCTCTAATATGCCAACCTGTTACTCATGATTCTATTAGCCTTAGCTGGCAGCCACCTACTGATGACGGTGGCTCAGAAATTACTGGTTACGTTGTTGAAGTAGCCGAATTCGGGGTCAACGATTGGAGGACTGTCGCTGGATTCTGTCCAAAATGCTCTTTCACTGTCAAAAATCTTACCGAAGGCAAGAAATACGTTTTTAGAGTACGTGCTGAAAACTTATATGGAGTATCAGATCCATTGGAAAGCAAACCCACTATTGCTAAATCACCATTCGACCCACCAGGTGCGCCGGAAACGCCTAAGATCACTGGCTACAGCTCCAACAGCTGTTCTCTTGAATGGGAACCTCCAGCCAACTGTGGAGGCAAACCTGTTACTGGATATATCGTTGAAAAGAGGGAACGTGGAGGCGATTGGGTCAAAGTTAATAACTACCCTACGCCAAACACCTGCTACACTGTGTCTGACCTCCGTGAGGGCAACAAATACGAATTCCGCGTCATTGCTGTCAATGAAGCTGGACCCGGCAAACCAAGTAAACCGACTGAACCAATTACCGCCCAGACACAAAGACTTAAGCCTAGCCCACCAGAAGCGCCTAAACCAGACAGAGTTACAAAAGACTCGGTCACATTGTCTTGGAGGCCACCTAAGAGCGACGGTGGAGCCAAAATCAAGGGCTACATCATCCAACAGAAAGGCAAGGGTGATAAGGACTGGAAGGATGTCAATGATGTACCTATTCCAAGCTTGGTACATACTGTACCGAAACTCAAAGAAGGTGATGACTACCAATTCAGGGTCATCGCAGTCAATGATGCTGGTAGATCAGATCCTAGCAAACCAACCAGTGACATTACTATTGCTGAGCAACCAAACAAACCTTGCATGGATCTCGGAGGAGTCAGAGACATTACTGTACGTGCTGGAGAAGACTTCTCCATTCACGTACCATACACTGGCTTCCCGCAACCGACAGCTTCATGGTTTGCGGACGATAACCTTCTTGATGTTGAAGGTGATTCTAGAATATTCCAGAAGATCACACCAGAGTCGGCGTCACTTGTTGTTAAGAATGCCAAGAGATCAGACGGAGGACAGTACCGCCTACAGCTACGCAATCCTTCAGGATACGACACAGCTACAATTAACGTTCGTGTGCTCGACAGACCTGGTAAACCAGAGAACCTTCGCGCTGATGAATTCGAAGGTGAAGCTCTCACATTATACTGGAACCCACCTAAAGATAACGGTGGCGGTGATATCACGAACTATGTTGTTGAGAAACGTGAATCCAGGACAGGCAACTGGACCAAGGTATCTGGCTACGTCACGACTCCGTTCTTACGCGTAAAGAACTTGACAGTAGGCAAGGATTATGAATTTAGGGTAATGGCCGAGAACCAGTACGGTCAATCAGACCCAGTTCAGACCACGGAACCAATCAAAGCCAGACATCCATTCGATCCTCCAGGTCCACCTGGCGCGCCAAGGTCAGTGGAGACTACGGAATCTTCAATCACAATTACCTGGACCAAACCACGTCACGATGGTGGCTCACCCATCACTGGTTACGTTGTTGAAAAGCGACTAATCACTGAAGACAAATGGACCAAAGCATCTCATTCTCACATTCCAGACACTACATTTAAAGTAACTGGTTTAATAGAGAACCATGATTACGAATTCCGTGTAGCTGCCATCAATGCTGCCGGACAAGGAAGTTACTCGGCCAGCTCTGATGCTATCAGAGCTCGTGCTCCTCCAAACTCTCCGAAGATTACTTCGGACCTCAGTCTTAGAGATATTACTGTTATTGCTGGAGAGGAGATTAAGATTACTGTACCTTTCACTGGAAACCCGAGGCCGAAGGTGAGTTAACAATTATTGAAATATGTGAAATTTATAAGTAACATATATTATAAACTATTTATTTTCTCTGCTTCGGCATCTGAAACTTGCTGCTATATGGTCATTAAATGAAATCAGGGTCATTTTTATTTCTTACATACTGATACTTATAAGTCCTTTTATTAATTCTTAATTCTCTGTCTGCCATAGGTTTCGTGGATAATAAACAACGATGAAGTATTCCCAGACAACCGCATTCGTTTCGTGACGTCAGACGTGGACACAGTCTTCCACAACACTTCCGCTAAACGGTCAGACACTGGCTCTTACACTATTCAGCTGGTTAACAGCGAAGGATCAGATAGTGCCACTTGCAGGGTGAGTAAGCCAATAAATATCTATTTTATCTGTTTAGTAAATTCCAAGGCCCCTCCTAACTTGGTCAAGTTTGAACAATTATCTATGAGACAATGTTATGATTTTTCTAACGTATTATCGTTGTACACATGACTTTGGGTCGAATAATTAAGTTATTAAAGGTAAACCGACTTTAACACCCCTATAATATGATAAAAGATTGTAATATGCGAATAAATATTATGAGATTTCGTTCTTCATCCCTTGAGCTACCCATTTTATTAACCATATTTTACTTAATTACAAAACCTTGAGTACAACACAAATAATATAAAAAAAATGTAAATTCGCTACCTTCTCCTTTTTGAAGCCTGTTAAAAGTCGGGGTTGACAAAATTTGTATTCATATTTATCGATAATAATATATCTTTACAATAGGTTGCTCTTAAACTTAAATAGGTACCCAGCAAATGTATAAAAACTCAAAATAAAGTTTTGTTCGGCAAATCAAAGTCATTAAAACAACCTGACTTGTATCTCTAAAATCGACTTGGGATACTATCAACAGTAACAATTAATAGCTGTACTTATGGTGTTTAAATAATAATATAATACATCTATAACGTCCGTGTGGTGACGGATTAAGAATACAGAGTGTCACCACCCCTATTCATCCCTTGGGTGTCGTAACAGGCGACTAAGGAAGCAAACTACGCAGGACAACAGCACTGCAGAGAGAAGGAAAACTTGAAACAAACCCTATACCAACCCGTCTGGCCAGCGTGGTATAGTAGGCCAAAACCTCCTTTCAAAGGAGAGGCCTATGTCCAGCAGTGGACTAGTAAAGGCTGATGATGATGATGATGACATCTATAACATAAAACTCTGTTTTTTTCCTCAGTTACTAAATTTATTTTAACTGTCTTAGGTGTTAGTAGTAGACCGACCATCACCGCCAGTGGGACCTTTGGACGCGTACGACATTACTCCAGACACGTGCACGCTCTCGTGGAAACCTCCACTGGACGATGGCGGCTCACCCATCACCAACTATGTTGTGGAGAAGATGGACAACAGTGGAGTAAGTATAACTTGATCAATTATGGGTTATATGCGATGATTGCAAGGACTTGAAAGTGGTCAGTGAGCTCGAAGAATTATTGTTCCAAGTCTATGGTATGTTCAATGTTTACAATACACACAAAATTTGAAAACAATAGGGTATAATTAGACTTTGTAAAATGAAATTATTTTTAAATTTCTAATTATTTTTCAATCATATCGTCATAGCGCATTGACGCCAGCAAAATATGACTTCAGAAGCTGTTATTGATGTGTAACTTCTTTTCTCTCACTTTTTTGCTATAGTTGAATGTGATTTCTTGAAAAGGGACGGAAGAAGGCAAGGAAGCGCGCGCTATTTGGTTAGAATTATTAGATCTTTGAGCGCCCACGGTGTTGGTGAGATGTCAGATGGTTACACATTATATGCGACTACTGTAAAGCACGCTCGTTTTTTGTCATAATAGTTAAATACATTAGACTAATTTGATTGGACTAACTATCGGTATCGGTCTGCTTATAACCATAAACTTCAATAACATTCTAACCTTTTTTTATATATTCAGGTATGGAGCAAGATCTCGTCATTCGTACGCAGCTGCCACTACAACGTTATGGGTCTGGAAGCGAACCGCAAGTACACGTTCCGTGTGCGCGCTGAGAACCAATATGGAGTTTCTGAGCCTTTGACTATGGATGATTCTATTACTGCTAAGGTATGTCACTAATATAACATTCACGTACACATACACGCTAAATCATCGCCTTGCTATCGATTGGTTGCGGGTTCATAACCCACTCAGCGTAATACCGATGTTAAAGTAGCATTCAATATTAGTGGTCATCAACATATAATAAAGCTAACCGCGAAACGTCCTTTTTTAGACACTTTTTCGATCACGAATATATGATGGTCTCGTGACTGTGATAACCGAGTAGGTTGCACATTGCAATGTTAAGGAATTCTAGCCAGGTCAGTATGGCTGGGTGAACATTCTTCTCACATTGAGACCCCTCCCTGCCTCGGAGAGCATGTTAAGCCGTCGGTTCCGATTATCATCAACCCGTTAAAATAGTAGGCAGATCGATTAAACAGATATCTTGGTATTTTTTTAACACTTAGGGACACCACTATTCAAGTTTAAAATTGCCATACCTATAACATTACCACATTAAACTGTTTTTATGTATACACGTACTTACTGTCCCAGTTCGCCTTCACAATCCCGGACCCGCCGGGCGTGCCTCGCGTGACGGACTGGGACGGCTCCACGGCCACGCTCGTGTGGGACAGGCCGAGGTCGGACGGCGGCGCTCGCATCCAAGGATACAAGGTCGAGTTCAGAGATGTACAAGACGGTGTTTGGAACGGCGCCGACTATCTCGTCAAAGAGTGTACTTACCAGGTAAGATTCGATTGCCGCTTATGTTTTACAATAAAGTCTGTTAAATAATATAAAATAATAGTTGAGTAATTTGGTCATTATTAGTCTTTTACAAAAAAAAATTGAGTATGATTGAATGTTAGTGAGGGATTCATTTCTTAGTAATTGGTTGTTTTAATTTGTATTATCGACATATTAAATAATACAATTTGCTGCTACTGCTACACTGGTCGGAAATAAAATATAATATTAAAAAATAAATATTTCGCTGTCCGGTTACTCATGACATATTTTACAATTTCATTTCATTATTGTTATCTCTATTAAATCGATTCATAATAGCTTCGTCAAAGTTCAATTTCTACGTAAAGATGTCGAAAGTATACGTGTAAAGCATAAGATATATATGAATGTGTTCGTGTGTGTGTGGCAGGCGTACAACCTGGTGGCGGGGCACGAGTACGAGTTCCGCGTGCGCGCCAAGAACGCGGCGGGCTGGAGCAAGTACTCGGGCAGCTCGCAGCACTTCAAGGTGCGCCCGCGCACGCACCCGCCCGCGCCGCCGCGCGCGCCGCGCGTGCTGCGCGTGGGCAGGAACTACGTCGACCTGTCCTGGGACCCGCCCGCCAGCGACGGAGGTACCGCCTCCTTTATACCGCGACACTTTTCAATTCAGCGTCTATAACTTTCCCATGCTGCGAGACCGAATCTTTTTTGTTTTTAAGAAACGTTTTAAATATGAGTAATGAAATACGATTTTTTTCATGGTATAGGCACTCGCGTGACCGGCTACATCATCGAACGTCGCGACGTGGGTAGCTCCGTATGGATCAAGTGTAACGACTACAACGTGCAGGACACCACCTTCACGGCGCTCAATCTCAACGAGAAGGCCGACTATGAATTCAGGATCATCGCTGTCAATGCCGCTGGTAATCGTCAAATTTTTTATGGTATATGAATAAAAGAAGTAGACGGGATTACCTACCTACCTGCAATAGTTTATGAGACACGAGTAGATTGTCGCCTTCTGAGCGAAAGATTTAGGAGAAAGGAAGGGTGAACTTCACTCACTCTTAGAGTTTTTTTGATGACTTCAAATTAAAAATGAATAGGTAGATGAATGTTAAGGGCAAACAGTTTATTGTTATTATTTTAATATGAAAATATTACTTCTATAAGAGTATGCACGAAATAGCCACCATATCTAATTAGAAACAGGAATGAAATAGTACGGTGTGTGTAGGTAAATCGGAGCCGTCGAGCTGCACGACGCCGGTGCGCACGGGCGAGGAGCTGGGCGGCACGAAGCCGGAGTGGGTGAAGCAGCTGCCCGCCACGGTGTGCGCGCCGCTGGGACGCCCCGTCACGCTGGAGTGCGTGGCCACCGGCAACCCCGTGCCCACCGGCCGCTGGCTCAGGAACGGCCGCGAGATCGTGCTCGGCACCAGGTACCTACACACACTAAATGTATTACGTCTTTCTAATCGCTTTCCTGCTATTTGTGGACGTGATTTCTTGGAAAGGGAAGAAAATGTATAACAACAAGCGGGGGAAACTCACTGAATTTGATTTAATCAGTGTGTGCATGATAATGGACGTGACCGTCAGCCGGTAGGTGAAGTGTCAAATGTCACAAATCTTACGCGACTACTGTAAGACTCACTCGGTCCTTTTTATTTGGTATTGATATAATGTTTCACAAAAAAAACTATTGTCGTGGCCCAGACGCAACGACATGCGTTGTCACTCTTTATGATAGTATATGTTATGCGAAAATACGACGCTTCACTACGTTTTTTTAATAAAATCTGAATATTATATTTTTAATCGGGCTAAATTTATTATTTTCTTGCATAAAGCTTTCCTTTTTCCTCATCATTTCTACCAAAATAATTGACATCTGTTGTGTATATTAATCAAATCCCATTTTACTTACTAACTTTACTGCGGTTACTGAAATATTTACTGGCTGTATATAACGAACTTGAATATAACCATTCCTTATTAAAATAACTCAGTAACTTCTCCAACTCTTAATATAAAACTCGTTACCAGGTTCATTGCCGAATCCCGCGAGGGTACTCTCCGTTTGAACATCATCGAAGCTCACGACGGAGATGAGGGTGACTACACGTGCGAGGCTGTTAATAACATCGGTTTCATCTATTGTACTGGACATCTTAAGATCGGAAGTGAGTACTCGTCGCTAGTACTTTAAATTTATTGTTAATATATTATTGATATAACATAAAAGTATAAGTAAAAGCTTAACTAGCGATGTAAAATCATTATTAAACGTAGATAAACCTAAAGTGGGCATGAAATGTAAACGAATCATGAATTATTCAGTGACTGATTGAATTGACTGACTTATTGGTTTGATGGTTTATTTTTAAGCTGCAAGTAAATCAAGCGTCACCGCTTCGATCTCTTAAAACAGTACTTTATTGATTGATTGATTTGATTCAATTTTATACAAAAATCCTTAGATTAAAAACAAATCGTTGTGTCCAAAAAAATTCCCAAAAAAGATTTAAGATTAATAGTCCTATGTTTTTGTATCAGACCCGCCCCGCATCACCCGCATGCCAGGCGACATGCACCTCCCCGAGCACGACAACACGAAGATCAAGATCCTGTACACGGGCGACCAGCCCGCTGACGTCACGCTCACCAGGGACGGGCACAAGCTCGCTGAGTCGCCGCACTTCAAGTGCACCGTGTTCGATGATTATGTACTTATATTTATTAAGGACATCAATAAAGATGATATGGGTAAGTAGTGTTATACACTGCCAATTACATTTTACGTTAACCTTTTTTTTAGTGTTTTTTGCTTCATTATACAATCTCACATACATATATAGATTATAATAAATATTACAATATATTGCTGTCTATTGACATCTTAATAGAAAGAAATGCATGTTAGATTCACATCTAGTGATGTGAATCTAATATGCAGTTGACTAATAAACGTAGTTGATAAACGTAGTTAATACTTGAAAGAAATACTACTTAATATTTAAAATCATACAAAATTAAATCACAAAATCATCCTATGAACGCTCTTAGTTTTGACCTGACTGAAGTTTTAGTTATTTTGTCTTGTAATCATTGCTGTTATATAAACCAGCGGTTCACAAATGATGAATTTGTCCGCTATTCGCATATTCGTTCGTTTTTTAGATTTTTCATTTAAAAAAACAATGATGTACCTCCATATAAACATTTTTAAGTTAACAGTTTTAAGATTAAAAAATAAAATGTAGTTTTAAGCTATTATTTAACCTAAAGTTCTAAACTTTAAACGAAAGATTATTCAAATCTTTTCTTTTGTACTTGCGTATACACTAATCATTAATTCAAAATCTGTAAAAGTATAATTTACGCCCGATTTGCCTACCTACAGGTACATACAAGATCACAATCAAGAACAACTCAGGCGAAACATCAGACACCTTCTCTATCACGGTCACAGGCCTGCCTGGACCTCCTCAAGGCCCGCTGGAGATGACAGACATAACACGTCACTCGTGCACGCTGGCCTGGAAACCGCCTACATACGACGGAGGCATGCCTGTCACACACTACGTCATCGAACGTAACGACATCTCTGGAACAGCCTGGATCACTATTGCTTCATCGGTCAGGGATACCAAGTTTACTGTCCAAGGGTTGACAGAAGGACAGGAATACAACTTTAGGATACATGCCGCTAATGAGAATGGTATTGGACCTGCGCTTGAGGGAGCCAATCCGATTAAGGTGAGTGTTTAGGACTTACTAAAAACGAAAGAAACGCATGGGAAAAATATTTGTAAAGTCTATTATTGCAAGTGTCCTTAGGTTATGATCATTGTTTGCCATAGTCTTATTTTTTTATATATAGATATTAGAAGGCATAGATACAGCTCAACTTTTACTGATATATACATAAAAGACAAATTTTAATTGTTGTTAAACGTTATTTTACTTTATACAGGCAAAGGCACCGTTCGATCCACCATCAGCGCCTGGCATTCCCAAGATTCTGGAGGTCGGAGGAGACTTTGTCCATTTGGAATGGGAGAAGCCTACAAGCGATGGAGGCGCTAGAATACAAGGTACATAGTCCAATACATATTATTTCATAGTTCCTAAAGCATCTGGAAACTGGGTCAAATTTAATACGTCACCGCATATCCGTGCGGTGATGAATTAAAAATACGGAATGTCACCATCCCTATCATATCACCACCATCATAGATATAGATCATAAAAAAAAAATATTATTACCTATATAGATATTTAGGGAAACTGGTAAAGTGCTTCATAGATAACTTTAAAATAAAAAATAAAAACAGCGTAACAATTTGCTAGATCTGGATTTATAGAGTATTTCTTAGTTAATGAGAAGACAAAAAAGATTTAATCAAATAATTATTTTCCATCAGGTTACTGGGTAGACAAGCGCGAAGTAGGAGCAACAACATGGCAGCGCGTGAACGCGAGCCTGTGCCTGCCCAACCAGCTGAACTGCTCCAACCTGGTCGAAGGTCGCCAGTACGAGTTCCGTGTGACCGCACAGAACGAGGCTGGTCTCTCGCCGCCTAGCACTGCTTCGATGCAGGTCAAGGTTCAAGATCCTAAAGGTAAGGGTCTATTTTATCTGCACCGTAAATTATTCTGAAAAATATTCTTGCCCAATGATAATAATTGAATTCATTTAACGGTATTTAACTCAAGAGAGTCGGAAGTCAGGTTAAGAAGAGTAAAGTATTTAAAGTTATCTTCTTTTGAATCAATTTATTTTTATTTGTATGATATAACAAGTTGTGACGTTAAATATATTGGTATCGTTAAATCCTTTACTTTAAATTTTGTGTTTAATCATTAAAGTAATATCAAACTTAAAACCAATGAATTTTACTGACTTAATTGACTTAATCAACACGAAAACTGTTATTTTTTCAAATTAAGTAACAAAATATTGATGTCAATATTTAATATTATGATGGTGACTGTTTAAATCTATAGGTTAATAAATCTGTCCAAAATATGTAAATATATTAGAATGGTTACTTAAATACGTTATTCTAATTGTGTTATGTTTTATCATCGTAGCGGCAACGCCACCAGAAATAGTAAAACCGTTGAAGACCGCAAACTGCATCCAGAACCACAACGCGAAGTTCCAGTGTACCATTACTGGATCACCGAAACCTACCATCACGTGGTACAAAGGTGAGTAAATCTATAAAAACCTATTATTTCAAAAAAAGATTCTATATTTAATTGGAAAAAGTAACTATATTATATGCTATAACTTTTTCATGCAATTCTGAAAATTTACTAGATTTGTATAATTAGGCAAAAAAAGTAATTAATTAGTAGATATATAAATTATCAACAAAATTAAAGTATACATAAAATTGTCACAAGAAAAATAGGCAAGAGAGAGAGACCAAGAGAACCAAACAAGTAATTTGTAATTTGTCTTTTTAAATGAGAAAAAAGAAATAATGGCCAGGTTTCACCTTTTTCCGCAATTTTTCCCTCTGTTAGTTCTAGTCATACACTCGTGCCTATTGAAATATCCCTCATCCTAGGGAGATTGACCTCGTATTTTAGCGCAAAACATTAAATATTCAAAAAATATATGTATGTTATGGTAGGTGCCCGCGAGATAACAAACGGTCCACGCCACCACATCTGGAGCGAAGGAGACAACCACTTCCTGACAGTGAACGATGTGTTCGGAGAGGACGCTGACGAGTACGTGTGCAGGGCGGTCAACCGCGCCGGAGTCAAGAGCACCAGGGCTGAACTGTTTATTATGAGTGAGTATCTGACACATCCTTACCAATAAATTATTATATTTTGAAATTTATATGTATGTATAGCTGGTACCCATATATAAGTAGGATTTTTTTTTTCAACTTTTGTATCATTCTTTAATTCAGTCTCATTCTTACCTGTCCCAAATATACACCTGCCACACACAGCTTTGCAACACCCAAAGGTTTGACTGGAAGAAAACGCCTGTGGCATTAAGTCCGCCTTATGCAATATGTTCGTAGGTAGTCTCAATAAAATAAAAAATAAAAATAGTGCCTCTAGTGTTGTTGTGTAAAGCTTGTCCAACTCCTCCAATTTAATTTCGATTAATTTCGTTGGGGCAAAACAGTATTACTTTTCCTGGGACTTCCCGAGTGTCATAACTCGGTGTGTTCGTGGGTAACTGCTGTTGATCCTACAGTGTGAGAGGAATTAGTTACATTATAAATAAGTGCCTCTCGCGTTGTGAGTTCGATCATTAATCTTCATGGGATATCAGGCGTATGTATATACTTTCCTTATACATCTAATATACCATTATTACAAAAAAATATTTGTGAAATTCTTGTCTCCCTGTTCCACCTTCATTTGAAATATTTCTTTAAATCTATAACTTTTAAGGTGCATTTGTTTTCTAATAAAAAACTATATGGCTTCATTACTAAGGTTTATTATATTGTATACAATGATAGACTAACGATTGAATCAATGTGTTGTGTAAAACTAATTATTTAAAACTACTGTCTATCATTCATATCAACAGCTGCACCAAAACTGAACGTGCCGCCTCGCTTCCGTGTCACCGCGTACTTCGACAAGGGCGAGAACGTGGTCATCAAGATTCCGTTTACCGGCCACCCTGTACCCAAGATTACTTGGGTCAGAGAGGGAGAGACCATTGAGTCTGGACTGCATTATCATGTTGAGAGAAAAGGTAATTTTTACTATAATCTGGTAACATAAATAGCCAGCTAAGCGCAAAACTATCAATCACCTAAACAGTGATGATCAATGATTAAATTAAACATACACTTATATATTTTAGTGTTGTGCATTCTTTGCTAAATATAATACTGAAAAAAATATTCTAGTAAGAAGTTTTGAAATAACATTTAAAGCAAAGCATCAAACTAGAGCATCAAACAAGTGGCTCAACTCATAGTATAATTACCATACTACTTTCTATGCAATACAGATTCAAATTTAGTAATTTAACGTAACCAGTAATCGAATTTCAATCAAGTTCATTATATATTTCATTGGTCAGTATAGATTAAGCTGATCTTGTAATATATCCGTAACGTATAAGAATACTTAATGTAGCAGTTTTTAAACTTAGATTAGTTAAATTTTGACGGTACTGCGTCAGATACTTTTATTTGTATTTTTCCGAACAATTATCTTCACGCATTAATTAATACATGCATATAACTTGTATCAGAACGTCACGCTATCCTGACGATCCGTGACGCCAGCAAGTTGGATTCCGGACCGTACAGGATCACAGCTGAGAACGAACTGGGACAGGATTCCGCCATTATCAACGTTGAAATCAGTGGTAAGTTGTTTTTTTAATTAAAAGCTTCCTACCAAGCCCAGACACAATATTTTATACAAAATCTGAAAGTTAGAATGAAGCTACCAATTATTATTATTAGTTAAATATTCGCACCTTGGTTTAGAAGTTGAAATTGCACTCTTTGTAATTTATTGCAGTCATTGTAATTATTTTTTACATGATATCTTATAATAATGCTTATAAACCCTAACAATATTGCCTTCTATAATATTAAGTTAAACTTAATAGACGTGTTTGTTTCTCTACATAAGGGGCTAATTTTTAATCCATTAGGTTTTTAATCACTGAGTTTTTAATATTTGTGTTTTATTCCTTTGTTTTACCAAAGGTGTAATATATTGACATGTTAAGATTTGCACTGGTCATCAAAATATTAAATAAAAATGCCATCAAATTAAATAAAAATAATAATATTAAATAATATTAAATAAATAATAAAATTAAATAAAAATGCCATCAAAATCACATAAAATTTATGAGAAATCAGTGCGGTACTAATATAAAAGTTCTATCCATTCCAATTTTTGTTATTGTTGTATTTTGTTTTGTTATTGTAATTGTTATTGTAGTAGGTATTTATAAAAATGCACATACTAAACAAACTTAATATTCAACAGATCGTCCAGACCCGCCTCGGTTCCCAGCGGTAGACAACATCGGCGTGGACTCTCTCGCGCTCAGCTGGAAAGCACCAGTCTGGGACGGAGGTTCAGACATTACAAACTATCTGGTGGAGAAGAGGGAACACCCTATGTCCAGCTGGATAAGAGTTGGCAACACCAGGTATAAATCAACAGAGTTGCTAACACTGTAACTTTTCTAGTCTCTCTGGAACACGTGGAATACTGACATACTTTTAATACTTTTGATTAACAAAATACATACTAGGATATAAAGAGTTAATTAAAGGCTGATTGACTATGCTATCGAAAAAGTAAAACCACCATTCATACATGTAAATACTTTAGTGTTGGGTCTGTTTGGTATTAATACAAATCATTTCAAATGCCTGCAATTTAAATAATCTTACACCAAGACCTATACTAGGGTTTCCCAAAGTAGTCGTTCGACCCCTTGGGTTCGAAGTTGGTTTCCCAGGGGTCGATATAAATGAAAACAAATTTTGAAGGTCGACGAGGTCTAAAAATCGGCCCCTATTAATTAACACAAGTTCTGAAAGTTTCATTTCAAGATAGAGTTGTATTACGTGTACCAACTTGTTATAAGAATGACTAATATTTTAGTAAGAAGTATCATTGTTGTACTTTAAGTAAACTCAACAAGTCGATAAGCGTAGAGTGTGGCTATGGGGGTCTGAGGTTTCAGTTCATTTTAGAAAAGGGGTCTCTTGCCGTAAAGAGTTTGTGGAATCCCTGACCTATACGAATTAATTAAGTATGTAATATAAAATTAGTACTTTATAATTTTCTGTTTATTCTATCATAAAAACAAAACAGTCTCAAGTTATGTTATTAATATCAGAAACGAATAGTTTAGAAGTACCATCATATCAATGCACATGTAATGCTTGTGTAAATAATTCCTTTATTAATTTATCTTATGTTGTTCTTCTCAGATTCACAACAATGGCTATTACCGGCTTAGTGCCTGGTAAACAGTATGAATTTAGGGTATACGCAGAAAATATCTATGGACGATCAGAGCCTAGCGAACCTACGAATTTGGTGCAAACCAAGTCTATCATTAAAAAGGAGTTCAAGAAGAAGGAATACCCAGGTAAATAACAATTTGATTTTTTTGTTAATACCAACTCTTTGAAACCAATTTGTTGTAATACCCAGAGATACAATGCGAAAAAGAAATTCGTAAATAGAAATATTATTCTATTTATCTTCACATCATCACTTCACATCAACAGTTTGGCCTCTACTTAGAAATGAGGTTTTGCCCTACTATACCACGCTGGCTGGGTTGGTATAGGGTTTATGTCAAGTTTTCCTTCTCTTTGCAGTACTGTTTTCCGGCATAGTTTACTCCTTTAGTCGGCTCTTACGACACACACGAGATGAAAAGAGGTGGTGACACTGCGTGTTCTTAATCCGTCACCACACGTATATACGTATACACTATTCATCTTATTCACGTATTTCCTTATAAACATATCTTGGGCGTCTGTTATAAATTAAAAATAATAAGTTATCGTTTTTTTTTCAGTGGACGAAACCGGCAAACGTATCCGCACGAACGCTGACCACGGTCCGATCAAAGACTACGACAGCTATGTGTTCGACATATACAGTAAATACGTTCCACAGCCAGTGGACATCAACACATGCTCTGTGTACGACAAGTATGATATACTCGAAGAGATTGGTAAGTTGACTATGGTTGGCTACTGTAGTTACCAGCTTGTCTTAGAGACTGTTTTATTGTAGAGTAGCGTGTTACCACCAAAATATCTAGCTACTAAAGTTACCGGTACATTCTCGTTTTATTTCTATACTGCCGCCAAGGACATCCTTTATAAATCTTGACTAGAAGATTGATTTTGTGCAGTTTATTTATATTTGTTTGAATGTCGCAAAGGTGGGCACATACATTTAATAGTAGGCGTTAGGTTCTAATGTTTATTCTTTATCGTTTTGTTTTTTTCATAAATATTGGGCGACAAGTGTATTAATTGTTTACCCTATAAATAATTGTTTGCTTATTCCGCAAACAATGAATTATAGTGTTAACCTTTTTTGCATGCAACACTCGCTTATATAAGAAAGGTAGTAAATAAAAAAAAAGGATATTTTAATTAGGAATTCGATATAAACATAGTTAATTAATGTATATCTGAGTATATTATTATTGCGGCCATTTTTGGTAAGAAAAAAAATATACTTATCTTTAATGTATTAATTATGGTTATTTTTTAATATTAGTAGAAACCAGAATATTTGCAATCTATTTTTGATTTTAGTTCTATATACTCTCTTCATATATAATTCAATTACTCATGAAACTATAGCTTTACATAGCGTATAGTTTAATACATTTTATGCTGTATTTCTCCATTAATGCTTTTATGATATTTTGGCGATTGGTGTTATAAAATATGATTATCAATATCTATTATAGGATATTTAAGAATGTACTCATTAACTTCTAGTAGATTTAAAAAAAGAATTGAGAGAGCTATGTCCTATTACTAATAATTTTAAACTTAGTTGATGCTCTACGGTGACAATATTAAAGTTTTATTAAAATTTTTAAATTAAAATGAGAAATCACGAGCAAACTTTAGGTTAGAAAAATGCTTATGTTTTAAAAGGTACAATGTCAGATACGAACTTTTATTCTATAAAAGCAGCATGGTAATAAACAAAATAAAAACTAAAAAGCACTCACGAAGTTGTTTGTGGGATCACGTCTTAAGGGTTTTGTAGTTATCGTTAACATAGTAATACTAACAAAATATTTAATTGGACAAACCTACCTTACCTTATACTTTGAACATAAAAAAAATAGTAACCCTATAAACCTTCCTTTCTATTTATATCCTTTAGAATTTTCCTCGTTATTGATATTTTAATATCATTTGTATCACAGATGATATACATAGGGGTTAAATTTGTGGATAAGGTAGTTTAAATTCCTTAAATTGCCTTATATCATGTAATCTATTATTGATTCTTATTTTTTTAATATATTAATTTATTACAACACTTAATTTATATATTTTAATAATTATTTTTATTGAAAAGATATAAAGATAACCGGTGTCTAACATGGTTTAATTTGTAACTATTTAAAAGTCACCCTCTATGAAACTTAAAATATACCATTTTATGAGTTAGTATGACAAGGTTTGTTGTGTACTTTGTTGCCAGTAATGAGAAACTGAGATTAGGCTAGATGTCTTTTTTTAAATTCTGACCCTACATAAGTTTCTTTAACAACTTAATGTCCATTTTTCCTCGATTCGAATTGGCGAGTACATGGTGACAATGATTCACAGGTGACTTCGTGAGCGCCCCGTCTAGACGTCGAGGCCGAGGTCTGTGTGTGAATCGATCGATGTAGTGCATCTCTTTCTCTGCATCTGTCTCGCTCACATGCATACTTAATATTTTATATACCTTTTTATTTTTTTTCCTTAGGAGAAAATGGCATGATTAAAGATTTTCTACACATCATTAGGATAAATTGGAATGCTAAAAGATTTTTAAATTGAAAGAAATTTTAGAAAGTATATTCTGAGTAACACTTTTTAATTAATTAAATTATTTAATTTATAATTTAACTACAATTTCTATTGACATATATTATATATTTCTTATAATCTACTACTGTAGATGAATGCACGGTTTTCGCTTATTAAGATATTAAAATATTTATTGTATTAGTTTATTTATTATTAAAAGTAAACACGCGAGAACATAATTTGTAGAAATTGCGTATAATATTGACACACAATGTAGTTAAAAATTAAATCACAAGCTAATGTCTATGATATTTGACCGATCACGCTATAAAAACAATTAATAACACTTTACCAATAAATTATTACATTAATTCAATTTAAAAAAAAATACATAGAAACATATCTATGTATTTTTAAGACATATCTGTATTCCAGAAATTGGTACTATTATCAAAATTAAAATCCTGGTAGAATGCGTAAGATTCAAGTCTCCTATTTACATAAATGAGAATATTTTACTGCTTACGGATAATATCTTACAGTCAAATATCATTTACACTCAAAACCTAATAAAATTTATAGTCGAGTCGTGTTAAGAATATTCAATTACTTTTGTAGCATCGTGTTACGAGGTAAACTTTATTGGATTTGAATCCAAAATATATTATCAAATATCAGTGGACTAATCAGTTAAAACCTTAACACGGCTCTTGGATTAACTTCTGAACTATTTAACCCAAAAACAACAGAGGCATGAGGTGCGTATCACTGTTGTAGGTACAGGCGCATTCGGCGTGGTCCACCGCTGTCGCGAGCGGGCCACAGGCAACTACTTCGCAGCCAAGTTCATACCCGTAGTGGGAGCCATGGAGAAGGAGCTCATTAAGAAGGAGATCGATATCATGAACCAGCTCCATCATAGGAAGCTCATCAATTTGCATGACGCTTTCGAGGATGATGATGAGATGGTTCTGATATTTGAGTTGTGAGTATCCTAAAGAAAAAAAAAAACAATTATATAATATATAAAGTTAATTTTGTAAAAGTTAACGTCCTGTAAATATCGTCTAAATTTAATCAGACATGGTCGATGACTTAAAAACCCTTCGGCCATATTGGAAACTAATGATTGGAAACCAGTTTCCAAAACAGAATTATTTTTCTTTAATCAACAGCAATGAATAAATAATAAAAATAAATAAAACTCCCCCAGCTTGTCTGGCGGCGAGCTGTTCGAGCGCATCACGGAGCCCGGCTACAACATGAGCGAGGCGGAGGCGGCGCACTACATGCGCCAGATCTGCGAGGGCGTGCGTCACATGCACGAGCAGAACATCATCCACCTTGATCTCAAGCCCGAGAACGTCATGTGCCAGACCAGGAGCGGCACTGACGTCAAGGTCGGTATCTTCGCTCTGCTAACATTACTACATCTCTCCCTTTTTATATACCCCAATAATTATCTAGGCCAAATTCTATGTCTTTCATATTTCTGTCTCTGTGTCAACTCCTCTCTTTATGTAATTGTTATCTTCACTACTTGTTTGTGCTAGCAATTGTTCGCCTTGTTTTAGGGTATTCACATTTTTCGTATTTGTAATATTAATTAGAAAAATGTAGCTTTGTAAAAACGAAAGTACTTTTAGAATTATTTTAGTAGTTCCAGAGAATATCTGCTATTAAAAATAATATAAATATTATTAATTTTTTTTTTAATTTAATATTATGAATAAACATTTTTTTTTGTGTATAGCATCTTAAACTTTCGGTAATCTTTAAGCTATTTCAATTTCATGAAGAATAAGTTTATAGAAAAATAATAATGGATAGCTAATTACTGAAGTGATGCAATAATTCAATGGTTAATATCGTTGGGGAACATAATGGCCCTTAGCTTTAACAAAGAATATGTTTTCACATCTTACATAACAATAAAAACAACTTATTTCAACAGATCATCGACTTTGGTCTAGCCACGAGGTTGGACCCCAACGAAGTGGTGAAGATATCGACCGGCACCGCTGAGTTCGCAGCTCCGGAGATCGTGGAGCGTGAGCCTGTTGGCTTCTACACAGACATGTGGGCCGTGGGTGTACTCGGTTACGTGCTGTAAGTATTCCACTGCTGGGAACAACTCTCCTTCAGAAGTCCCACGAGCATAGTATAAGGAGACTTCAAGAATCGAAAAAAGTGTTTGCAAAACAGTAATATTTTGTTAGGCTGTAACTTCCATAATAGCATTCTATTTTCAATGTCTCGATTGGCAGGCAGTTTTAAGCGTTCCAAGCGATAAAATGTAGAAGTTATTATTTAAAAGAATTTATTTTTAAAGATTTCAAAGAAGATTGAAAGAAATAAATTTTAATATTTTATTACTTTTAGCTTATTAAAACTATTTTAAGTTTTTTTTTTGCTAGACTAAGGTATCTTTAATAAAATTGTCATCCTCCTAGATTATCGGGTCTATCACCGTTCGCTGGTAACAATGACATCGAAACCCTGAAGAACGTGAAGGCTTGCGACTGGGAGTTCGACGAGGAAGCATTCCAGCACGTGTCCGATGACGCCAAAGACTTCATCAGGAGGCTACTGGTTAAGAGCAAAGAGTGAGCATATTGTTTTTTAAACACGTATTAAGAAATGAAGCCAGACTAAGTCAATTAATAATTACGAGAGTTTTTAGTTTTTTTTTTTTTTTTATAAGAATTTTATGTCTGGCCGATAGTCGAAAAACGCGTTTAACAAAGTAGGAGTAAACGTCAAAAGCGTAATAATATTTTGATGGATTATTTGATGAATGAATAAAAAGCCTTAAATTATGAGTCGAGTAGTTTTTACTTCCAAATTTGTAATAGAAGTGATGTATGTACCAGGAAGCGCCTGACGGCCCACGAGTGCCTGGTGCACCCGTGGCTGGCGGGCGACGCGGCCGCCGCGCGCACCGCCACCATCGAGGCGCGACGCTACGAGGCCATGCGCGACCGCCTCCGCTCCAGATACGAGGTAAACACCCCACCCCCTACCGGCACTGCCACCGCTCATCATTCAAACAACTATGTCATATTGTCTCTACTCTTAAACTCAATTTGTAATAGCCTGATATGTCTAGTGACCAAAAAAAACCGTGGATTCAGTAAATCTAAATACCGGTTTAAAAAAAAACTGATTTAATTAAATGTTCTTTAATCCCTTCTAACTCGCTCAGCCTTTTATATAGTTAAAATAAATACTATTACTAAACACATAATGATTATTAAAGATTTAGAACGACAGTAAGCAACATTGTTCATAAACGACGAATAAAATACAGGCGCCTCATCATCAGCATTTCGGTCACCATGCGCCCTCGACATTGTCGACCATCTATCTAAGTATATAAATGGAATAATCACATATGGTGCCCACCGATATATTAAGAAAACTGTTCAACAGGCAACGCTAACACAAGTTTTTGTACGACAGAACTGGTCATCATTCAGACTGCCGATCGGCAGGCTAAGCGAATACAGTTCGCTGCGTAAACTACTCATTGAGAAATGGAAGATCTACGATGGACAGTTCGGTGAGTACCTACTGTTTAACAATCTTGCAAATTCAAACGTAATACTTATCCACCTTAACAATATTAGTGACTTATGGAATGCATTCCACAAGTGACTAGTAATATTAAGTCAATAGTAAAAGTTGTCAAAAACTCAGCTTTAATATGATTAATATGTCCATGTGAAAGACCGCCGCCAAGCCGCACCAAGATTCGTGATCAAACCACAATCAGCATTCTGCTACGAGGGCCAGTCGGTGAAGCTGTACTGCCGCATCATCGCTTGTGCCACGCCCACGGTATCCTGGTCCAGGAACAACCACGAGCTCAGACAGTCTGTCAAGTTCATGAAGAGGTACGTTATTCACTGCCGTGAATCACGTGAAACTGCTTCCTACTCATAAGTTTCTGTGCTATAAATTGTTCTGTAACAGTTAAAAATGTATACTGGACCCCTGTTTGTCATGCTTTTTGTTGCCGTACCATTTTGGCACTCCTTCTGAAACTTTTACCATACAATCTTCAAGGAGAGAAAGAAGAATGGCCAGCAACGCGCTTGTTACTCCTGAGTTGTAGGAGGTAATGGACGGTGGTAGTCACTTTACGTCAGAGGGCCTAGTGTAAGTTTATTTCACGTCGACTCGCTCTCGATGGCGAGCGCGTTTGGCGTTGCGATCGGTAAAGATTTCAGTGAGGACCAATCACCGACCAGAAATGAAATAAACTCACACTTGGGCCTCAGGTGATCTGTCAGCTCGTTGGACCCCTGTTACATAAAAAAAAAAACAACTTACAACACATTTTTTGTTTTGGTTTTTCAGATGTTAGGTATTCAAAATTTCTATTCCCAAGTGCGCGAAATTTGATTACAAGAAGTGTAGTTACTAAAAATATTTTAACGTAATATTAAATAGATGTATATTAGTATCTACTGCTATTACAATATTCACTTATCTGTGTGTAGGTACGCGGGCGATGACTACTACTTCATAATCAATCGCGTGAAACTAGAGGACCGCGGCGAGTACATCATCAGGGCTGAAAACCACTACGGGTTCAGAGAAGAGGTCGTCTTCCTGAACGTACAGCGTGAGTACTGAATATAAATATATATGTCATGGCCAGATATGATTAGGAATTGACCATAACACATTATGGTCTAAAGTTATTTGAATGACTGAATCACTATTCATTCCTTAAAATTTTTTTTTTAATTAATTAGTTTAGATATAATAAAAATAAAACGGTTGAAAGACTCGATCTTTTGTAGGTACCGATTTTGATCCGAAGAAAAAACGGGTGCGGTCAAGTCAACTCGTATATTTTTTTGTTTGTATTTATGGCTGCGCTACAGAAATAAACGGACACAAAGTTTTAGTATATTTATTTATAAAAAAAAATTGAATTATCCCGAAAAATAATAGAATAAACTTATCACTTTGTTTTAGTCAAGAGTATCTTCTCACAGTCAAAGATTCATTAACAGTAGAGTCACATTTATAGATAAAACTAACAGCAGATACAAGATATTCGGCCTAACTTGAAGCCGCTGTATATCCTTCTTCGTTTTTCTTGTAGATTTTCATTTACGGGATCACGACCCCTATGACACCCCTATGACCCCTTTAGAATAATATAACAGATATCTTTTCAGAAATAAAACAGTTACCAAATTTTAAAACAAATGGAACCAGCCTTACAAATAGTTTTCTAAATAATAGTACACACCATATTAGCTATAGTGCAACTAGGTTAACAATATAAATCGAGCATGTCTTACCAATATAAAAATCCCAGATTAATTAAACAGCAAGTATTACATTGTTTTATTCGCCTGCCATTGTGTGCCATTATTGCGGGCTAAAATTAAACCACCCGGTAAAGTAGTCACACCTCGGCTTTAATTAGACACTGCACTGATATGTAACGGAGTGCAACTATCTGATCTAAAAGCTCAATACATTCTGATTGTGTTAGATACCGGTAACTATATTTTGTAGTTCGTATTTAATAGCAGTGATTTTACTAAAATAGCTTTTGGATTGAAACCATCGTTTGTTAGTAAGTACTTAATCTTTTTAAATAGTATACTATTGAATCAACTGAACTTTTCTAAATTGCAAACCAAACTTTGTAGTGCAAAAATGTAACCGAACTTTAGTTGATAAAGTATTATTTACATTCCATAAGTATTATCACATGTAAAGTTATTATTACTAATCATCATTCAAACAAAAAACTTCAAGATTGTGATTAGAATTTTAATAGTACTTTTCTTACAAGCTTGATATTTAGCCCAAAATAAAATCTTCGCCTAATGATTTCTAAACTGAAGATATTACTCAGAAAATAATATAATGGGATGTTAAAATACTTCAGACGAAGCAACAAGGCACATCCTTGTTATGACGTCACATTTTGTTTCCCATGAGATTATTGTAGATGTCGCCATAGGAAAAAATGCAAGTCGGTGTTAAGAGTCTCCGCGCGTGAATGACTACCACGTTACGCGTTGGTGAAATCATACTTACCTGGCATAGGGGAAACCGTGATCATGAAGGCGGTTCCCCCAGGGCGAGATCCCTCCATTGCACTGCGGTTGGGTTGACCCCTGCGATTATCCCTAATGTGGATAACTCGGATGCGTAATTTTTGGTAGTGGGGACTGCGTACGCGCTGTCCCCCTTATAGACTTGTTAGTAATACTAGATGTATTAAGTGATGAAACTATTAAAAATGTGGTATTGAGTACCTACCTCGCTCTCAAAATAATATAATTCGTATTGATGGAAAACCAATACAGTAATGCACTGTCACATGTTGGGCTATTAGGCGTGCTCTTGGTTAATGAGTTGAGTAAAGTTGCTCTTACAACTCTTCGTATCTTCAAGCGCGACTGTATTGTGCAACTAACTGTTTGTTAGTACTGCACATGTCTAAATATAAATGGCGCCTATTGACCAAACTACGTAATATTATTAAATACTCAGTGTTGGTAAACAATGTTTAGGGACCCCACACAACCCATTTACAACCGTTGAAAAGAACTCTGAAGTGTGTTAACCGAGTACCTACAATTGTTTGTTTAGCGATCCCGAAGGTCCAACGCACACACCTGGTCGAGGCCCCACGCCGGCGCGAGGCCCTACCTTACACATTCTGGCAGGAATCCAGCGAAACGGCGCCTTCCTTCACCTTCCAGCTGCGGCCTCGCGTCATGCAGGCTCGCGACACCTGCAAGCTGCTTTGCTGTCTGAGTGGCAAGCCTACTCCCACAGTCAAGTGGTACGTACACCTCACCCACATCACCAAAATGTCACGTCCAATAGGCAAATATTGTAACCCTATTTGTGTTTAGGTACAAGGACAAGCGAGAGCTATCCAAGTATGACTACGCGATGACACAATCAGATGGCGTGGTCACCCTTGAAATTATCGATTGTCGGCCGGAGGACAGCGGAAAGTACACTTGCGTCGCCACGAATATACACGGCACTGATGAGACTTCCGCTGTCGTCATTGTTGAAGGTACGGATCTTAACAATAATCTTCTATTCATATGTTTAATGCTTACGCTAAAC
Source organism: Arctia plantaginis (assembly GCA_902825455.1). Taxonomy (NCBI): domain Eukaryota; kingdom Metazoa; phylum Arthropoda; class Insecta; order Lepidoptera; family Erebidae; genus Arctia; species Arctia plantaginis. The sequence continues at coordinate 7,816,123 of CADEBD010000292.1, forward strand.
TTAATGAGCTAAAAATGTAAATTGACGTATTTTCTTTACTATTTAAATAAAATATCAACATTTAGAAACTACATTAAAGTTATGTATTACAGGCGAAGTAACATCACCAGAACAAGCGCAGATGATCCACAACTTCCTGCATTCAGGCGACAGGCGATACATCGAGAAACCTCTCAAGCCTGCACCCCCACCGATTATCACCAAGACTAAGGTAAAACAAATCTCACGTTAATTACATGAATTCTATTTTAGAAGTGATATGTTACTGTTGTTACTTTAAATTAAGAAAACGCCATCTGTTGATTATTTCCTCAACACAAACGAACCGCTCTTCTTTGAAATGCGGACCGGTACGGAAACATGGTTTATGCTTTACCATAAAAAACGCACCGGACCGTTATGGGCCTTGCTTCTCAGTGCTTACTGTACTTAGTTCTGTACACTGTGCCAAGTTCTTGTATGTGCCGGTAGAAGTCGTTACCACAAGAAGTGATGTAACGAGTAGTATTCACATTTACTACAAAGGTGGCATGCCAGTACAAAGCAGAAGTCGGTGTTAAGAGTCTCCGCGCGTGAATGACTACCACGTGAGGCGTTGGTGAAATCATACTTACCTGGCATAGGGGATACCGTGATCATGATGGCGGTTCCCCCAGGGCGAGACCTCTCCATTGCACTGCGGTTGGGTTGACCCCTGCGATTGTCCCTAATGTGGATAACTCGGATGCGTAATTTTTGGTAGTGGGGACTGCGTACGCGCTGTCCCCCTGGATTTACAAGGTATGATATTATTATATAAAATTGTTTTATGACAGTTTAATGAAAAGATTCCGTGTTGGTGTAGTGACGGATTACGGATACGGTTTGTCATCACCACATTCATCTAGACAACTTTCGAGATTTACAAGCGTACCACAACCCAACTTACCATTTTCATACGTATATGTAAATAGTTCATTTTAAACTTCATAAACAATACTCTAGTAATGGTGATCTAAACACACAGTGAACTTAATGTTAACTCTAGAAGAGTTTGTAAAATTACGTGTTTATGGTGACCTTTTATAACACAGTAACAAAGCAGTTTAATAATAATAATCATTTTATTTCAGTCTTCTGGTCATAGTTCTCATACGAGATTACTAAAAATTAGGTTACATTGCAGACTTAATCATTTTAAATGGAAAATAATAATAATTTATTGACTAAAATAATTGATAAATTATTTTAAGTCAGTCTTTTAAAATAAAAAATCATTAAATCTATAAAGAAAATAAATAAAACATCATTAAAGAAATTATAACAACGCAAAATAATCAGAATAATAAATTAGCGAACAAAAAATACATATTATGTAGTTAAAAGTTAGAGTGAAAAAAAGAGAGCTATTGCTTTTATTCTATTTTGTTGAATATTAATTTCTTTATAACTTAAATGTTATGTAAAGATAGAATTCAGGTCCACCACAAATTTGGCTTAGTCATATCAATATGGCCTTATTATGACTTCATTATTGCCTGCAGTGTACTTTGGTATCATTACGTGATGCAAATATGTCAGGATAGATGGCGTAACTGGCGTCACACGTTTATGTATCCCGTGATATTTAGATGGCGGCACTACAAAAGTACAAGTCGGTGTTAAGAGTCTCCGCGAGTGAATGACTACCCCGTAAGGCGTTGGTGAAATCATACTTACCTGGCATAGGGGATACCGTGATCATGAAGGCGGTTCCCCCAGGGCGAGACCTTTCCATTGCACTGCGGTTGGGTTGACCCCTGCGATTATCCCTAATGTGGATAACTCGGATGCGTAATTTTTGGTAGTGGGGACTGCGTACGCGCTGTCCCCCCCCCTATTAATTAGTGTATTACTGACTACTGTAAACTCATATCATAATGAAACTGTATGAAGATTAACAGTTTGTTTGATGTGCGAATTACCATGAGAACCATGTAAATTTAATTTTAGTCTTATTTTGATTTTAATTATGATTTTGATTTCATTGATTATGAATTTAAAAATGTTTTCATACACTTGCTAACCTTATTGCTGTAATTTGTAATTAATAGTAAGAATTGCATTGGCTAAATGTTGCATATTTTGATGTCATACACCTACTACTGTTACCGCTTTTGGTCTGCCAATAAATAAACATATTAGTACCACTACAGTAGTCCTACACCGCAAATTTATTCTAATAAATTACAACTCTCCTTGCCAAGTGGTTAGAACCACTACATATAAGCGCTAAATTAAATGTGATTAAACTTATCACACCATTAATAAGTTAAATAAATTCCATTTGCCCATATTTTTCACTAGTTCGTAACCTATTTCAAAACATAAGATAAAAAGCCTACGGTTGTGATAAATTTGGTAGCATGAAGTTAAAGCGGAACAGTGTTATAAAATTATTATGTTAGAAGAATTCTGTAAAAACAGTGCCATCTCAAAAACGTTTAAGACCATTTAATAACCTCCAGATCTAAATAGTATTAATTCTTCTCACCCAATCTAATGCCAAAACCGGTCTAGTTATTTATATCCAGATTGTTTTGCTGGACATTTTTATTATTGACACAATACTTCTTAGAATTTTGATTAAAGCACCATCTGTTAGGAGTTTCCTTAAATGTTTTAAACTTTAAAGCCTTTGCTTCTCAGCACTTTGCCAAACTCCTGTACTTCACGCTCGATGTCGCTACTTTAAAAAGGGACGTCACAAAAAGTAAACCCATTTACTACAAAGGTGGCATGCCAGTACAAAGTAGAAGTCGGTGTTAAGAGTCTCCGCGAGTGAATGACTACCCCGTAAGGCGTTGGTGAAATCATACTTACCTGGCATAGGGGATACCGTGATCATGAAGGCGGTTCCCCCAGGGCGAGATCCCTCCATTGCACTGCGGTTGGGTTGACCCCTGCGATTATCCCTAATGTGGATAACTCGGATGCGTAATTTTTGGTAGTGGGGACTGCGTACGCGCTGTCCCCCCATAAGCTGTTGTTAATAGTAAAGGAGTATATTTCTAATAGCTTGGTGGTGACAACCTACCTTGAAAAATCTTGACGGTATTATTCTAAGCTGTTAACTAGGGATCTCCAAGTCACCACTTTAACATTAATTGACGAACTTTACATAAACATAAGCTTAATGCTAAATAGTTCTGGCAACTCTTAGCTGATAGTGACCATGAATTTCATCTCTATGAAAACCTGTGATTTAGTCGGTAAATAAATAATTCTTGTTTAAAAACTTAGGTTTTACTATTAGTAATTTACTCAATGCTCAATAATTATATTTGTTAACAGGTTACAATCGACCCTCCAGCGAAATCGTCAATTAGGCCGAAATATTCACCGCAGAGTTCCGTAGAGGCGAGCAAGAAGAAATATGGCGCTAGATTAGACTCGGAAACATCGTCGAGATCTAGAAGTGCTACTAAAGAACTTATACGTAAGTATTTTATAATCATGGTCATAATTTCATATATATGTTTGTGAATTCCCCCGTGACACAGGATATATTCTTAGTGCGGGAGTTCTTTAATAAAGAAAAATTTGAAGAGCAGGACATATTTGGTTTCGTTTGTATTTTATTTAGTCACTTTTAACTAAGAGATTATGTAAAAGTTAGTGTATTAGTAAATAATTAAATTAAGTATATTGTGTGAAGGATGCATTATGAAAATATGATTAAAATTATGAAAGAATGCTGTATTTGTCTGAAACTTTTTTTTTTACTGACTACAAAACTGAATGTAGTAATAAGGACTTACATGATACTATTCCTACAAGGTTCCTCTTTACAGTTAATCTTAATTTACTGTATGTATGTCAAATATTGCATGTATATATATAATACCTTTAAGTATAAAGAACCTAAATTCGCAAAGAAAACTGATCGATTTATTAAATGTAGATACACTTTAATATGTTGGAACAAATTGTCCAATAGAAAGTGTTCCCATAGTACAGTGAATTTACAGTATTTTTTCGCTAATAAACTTTTAATAATTTTATATAGCACAAAAAACACAATCAGAAAACATTTGTGAAAATTTACGGTTTTTGAAACCCTTATAAAATAGGAGATCCTTAGGTGTCACTTAGCATGGTGAAAACGAAATTAGATAAGAGTTGTATTTAGGGGTTACTTAAGTCAGGGAGTCCTAGTAAATAGATAATTAAAGTATAGTCGATAAAGCCGGTCACGAGTGTAAGACAGCTCTGTACGGTCCCGCAGTGCCCGCGTCGGACTCGAGCATGTGCCGGCCGTCGCTGGCGCGCGCGCTGCCCGACGCGCTGGCCGCCCGCGACGGCGCGCCGCTGCTGCTGTCGGCCGCCGTGCGCGGGGACCCCGACCCGCGCGTGCAGTGGTACAAGGACGGCCAGCCGCTGCACTCCTCCGAGGTACCACCTGCCCGACCCCTGCTCGAGCCTTCCGTTACTATTATGCACCTTAACTTGCTTAGCCTATTGGATGCATCCCGAGTCCCTTCTTACTTATTTCCTCTCTACGCTCTATACGTATATACTGAAATCTCCCAATATTCCTTTTTCTAAAACTTCTTTAATTAAATATTATAATAGTAATATGATTACAATACTGATAAAAATATTTGTAACCAGGTTGTGGACCTAAAATACAAGAACGGAGTTGCATCGCTGGCGATCAACGAAGTCTTCCCCGAAGATGAGGGCGTTTACTCGCTGAAGGCTATCAACAGCCAAGGCGAGATCGAAACCAAATGCAAAGTTTCCGTCAAAGGTTAGTAAAACAGACTTGAATAAATACACTGACGATTAAAAATAATTTTATTGAATTTCCAGACATTCGACTGAATCCCGATCAACTTTCATTCAACAATTCAACAATTCGACTACACGGATGGCGTAGTGGTTTAAGCAGTCACCTCACCGCTTCCTACTGCGCTATGTGTTGTGGGTTGGAACAATACTGTGTGATCCCTAAATTGTTGTTCCGAGTCTAGATGTTCTTTGTTTCCGTTTTATGGATGTTTGTAAAATCCCCGTGACACATTCCTGTGTTGATTAGATAGATTCTTAATGCGAAAGTTGTCGTTTTAAGAACGATCAAAAACAAACGTATGAGAAAAACTACATCAAAATCAGCCCATTCATTTAGCAGCTATACGGTGTAGAGATACAAAAAAAATACATAAATACACATAAAATTGTATGTTCTTTTTGCGTCGAGGTTAAACATAACTACTTTTTCTAACAATTCTCATTTATATAAATTTTAGCTATGGAGACTAATGCTGCAGTCGCCAAAATCGGAGACAAGCCTCCCAGAATAGTGGACCACGCGCAATCACAGACTGTCAACGATGGAGATGCGGTCGCGCTATCCTGCAGGTTAATATATTTTTTTCTTTCTAACAACCTCACCGACGAGATATACAAAAACGATTTACACAATATACTAAGCAAAAAAAAGTAAGGCATGGCCCGGTGCCGGTGCAAAGCTTTATATTTTATATAATAGTTACCTCTTCAGATAATAGATGTCGCTACAGAATGTAAAATAAAATTTACATTCACAGACACTATTTATTGTTCAAAAGTAAATTTAATGTTTAGAAGCTAAATTTCGGTATAAATACCAATAGATAAACATATAGTTGTATATACTTTTATAATAACCCATAATCTCGTACCCCCCTCGATAACTTTTGAAAACATCCCATGCATAAGATTGGAAGACCAAGCGATACATTTGGACGCCGAAAAGAAAGTTTAATATTTTTTTAATGTATGAATTGACTCCACCACTAAAGGAACAAATGGAGAGCCAAACTTAACACACTCCTTTGGACTTCAATGCAGTCGGAGCATAGTATATTTATCATCTTATCTATACAGGATTACGGGTGCTGAGCGTTTCGACGTGGTTTGGCTCCACAATAACATGGAAATTAAGCCATCGAAGGACTTCCAGTACTCGAGCGAAGCTAACATTCACAAATTACATATCGCAGAAATATTCCCTGAGGACGCCGGTGAGTGGACTAAGTCACTACCAGTCTTGACAGATAGATATCGTGCTACATAGTGGTTTACACGATAAATAATAGGTGGCGCTGTTATTAATTACATGAAAGTAATTACGTAGTGGATGTGTAGATGTCGTTTTAAGACTTCATTGTATGAAGTCTCTCAGCTTTAAGAATGTTTGGAGTTTGAAAAAGTAGCTTAAGTCTAGTTTTATTAGATCTTTATCAAGCAGTGTTGTTGCTTAAATATTAACTATGGCTTAGGCGAAAAATAAGTTGTCTGTTCTTTTTATGACACATTACTCCTATTTATTTATTTCCCAATCTGCTACAAGGTTCTGCCTAAAGTTTATAATAACAAACTTCTTTAAGCAGTTAGAGGTTTAACCAGAAATACTAACTCAACAGATTTTTTCGGTATTACAAATAAATATAACGCCTATGTGACCGACAAGTTGAGAAACAGATTGAAACACAGACATTCTATTAAACTTTTTACTTATGCCGATTCCCTTAATCATAGGTGTCTACACGTGTGAGGCATTCAACGATGCTGGTGAATCGTTCTCATCATGCTCGCTGGTCGTGCGCGTACCGGGCGAGGTCCCAACGACACCGCAGTACACCGCCTTCCCTGGATCAGCTACAGCTATTATCGGCGAGCCTGTCGTGTTCACCACGGAGCTTGATAAGGTAAATGACGATTCATAATATAGAAGCTAATTTAATAAATTGTTCACTAGATAAATTACGATCAAATGAATTTAACTGTAGGACAGCCTGTGTAAAGAGGCGTTGAGGAAACTCAGTATAAAACCAACTAGTACTAGTTGATTTAGAGGGATCTAAAAAATGTCCTTATAATGTCAGATATACTTACAAAATATTTCTGTCAACAGCCACCACTCCAGCTTCAGTGGTTGAAGGACGGCAAGCCAATCGATGAGACACTAGCGCGATACAAGTTCATGATGGAAGGCACATCACGATACCGTCTCGAGATCGTCAAGTGTACGACAGAAGACGCAGGACAATATCAGGCGAGGGCCGTGGGCTCCAAGGGAGACTCCCTTGCCGCCTTCTACCTTAACGTCGTGGATAACTAAAACAAAAAAATGGACTGACTAATGGGGACTCAGGATTGAACCCTGAGGGACACCTCACAAAAATTCTCACTAACTGGAAGTTTAACGATATATTGCGTATGAGTAACGATTTTTTATACAATTCGGAGTCTAAGTGTGTAAAGCAGTTTTTATATAATAAATTATTTATTAATTAAACAGGTTAAGTTAAGTGTTACACCCTGTCGAATGCCTACGATGACGCCTGGAGGAAATCCTCGCTCTCTAGTCACTGTTAACTATTAAATGTTATTTATTTATTCGTCGACTATTATCCGTTGTTATTTTTGTTTATTTATCGTCCTCACCTAACAGATGCTTCTTTAAAAAAAGCTTGATTTATTATATTACGTTGGCGATCGTGTGTCAGGTTTGTGAGCCGTGCCGTCGCCACCACGGCGCGACTGCCATGCCTCGCCGGATCGAATCTGAGTCATTATTTTTATATAAATTTAACTGTATTATTTAATTGTACATAATTTAATTTATATCATGTGACCGCGTAATTTATAAATAAATATGTATACCTAAAAATAAAAATTGTGTTTTATTTATTAGTAGTTACTGTTAAACCGATTTGTCAATTAAACGGTTTTTTCATTGTTAGAAGCTTCATCAGGTACGAACAAGCGAAGCGAACAGTAGAACACGTCTCTTAAAACCAAGAATGTTAAACAGCAGACGGGTAAAATAGCCACCCGCGTGTTTTCTAATAGTCTTCTGAACGAAGTCTAAGTACTATCTACCACTACCACCTGGGTAGTACTAGCTCTGGTCAACCAATGGTAAGTGACCACCCTCTCTCATAGACATCTGCAACTTATGAGTATCCTCGCCGCAATATGGGTCTCTGGTAACTTCACTCACTCGGTGAAGAGCAGCTAAAGAATTGCTGCACACCAGTTTTCTGTGAGCCCGTGTTATCACGCTGCTTTTGTGCCGAAGTAGGGTTCTCTTACGGTTAAAATTGCTATTCTGTATAATCGAGGAGGTTTCCGAGTTCGGCCACATTGAATTAAACAAGCTGAAGAGCAAAAGATTTCTGCTCGAATAAGGAGCCGACAGACCACAAAAGTATTACATACTAGACAATAAACAAAAAAATAATCTTAGATCTGTTGCATGTTCTGCGATCTCTTTAGGAGAATATACAGTTAATACATAAGTGACACGACCATTGTACCGACAGGCTTTTGCATAAAAAAAATGATTTCTTGATCTAATGAAGTGTAACTGACAAGTTTGAACCTGCCCGAAAGTTCGCTTTCCAGTTATACATTCAAATGCAAGCTACTCAACAGCCAAATCAAAAAACATTTGAATACACCGTAAAGATTACAACAGAGGATAAAAATAGTATTACCAATCACATAACAGATGAACGTGACTCAACAGAACTCGTATTCAAAACAAAATGTTTCGTTAAAATATGAATTCCCAAAGAACGAGTTATGAGTTCGTTTTTATTTTATTTGGAATTAGATCGGACAGAATGACGCGGCAGTATTACTTCACGGAGGCTTGCTTAAAACCAGACCGCACTCTGACTTTTAAACCACACGAAAATTAGTTTTCACGGGCAGAAATTCCATTCGAAGCCGTATCGTTAGGCCTAAGTTATTCGGTTATTATTATAAATGTAAAAATAGTTCACTTTTTTAAATAATGCAATTGCAAACATTGATTATAGTCAGCGAAGTCAAGCGTTTGGTCCGACTTGTTATGTCCACAAAACGTTTGTAACTAGACAATAATGCATAGCAATCCTATAAAGACTGGCAGGCAGACCTTTGATTGTGGCTGGAAATACATACGTCGTTGATAGAATCCAGCGGTTGTTTGCATTGCAATTAGTATTTTCCAAATAATATGTTACCTTCGAGGTCCTAAATTGTGGTGGCAGTCGTCCACATCAGCATCGAGCGTACGATGAAATATCTGAGACTCGGCCTCGATAGGCGATAGAAGTTTTGCCCATAGGGTCGCACCGCGGGTAGCAGCTCTTGCTAGTAGTGATGCCCAACACATACTGTACACAATGTCTACGAAGATCGTTCATATCTACTGTGATGCTCTACGGGGCACTGGTATGGGCGGGAACTTTAACAGTCCAGGATATTGCGATTCTGCGAAAATCAATCATCGTAGCCTGCTTACTTCTCGGAAACGAACTCTTTGCACGCACCTACATGTGTCGGATTGGCTAGAAATGGAGGCGACGGTGCCACCCTTGTGGTGGCTGCCCTGTATCAGGAACAGAAAGAGGGGTTCTTAGAAGGTAGCAGATAACATACTACTTTGCCATCTACAAGAGCGGAAAACAGCCATGACCTTCGACCCGTTGATCCTCCACCCCAACAGAAAATAGAACAGAAAAATGTCTAAATCGTGGGAATGGCAGTTCTTTGATTTCTATTCTGTGTCGTATTGTAGAAGTTCCTTCTACAAATATATTTTGATAATCCAAAAAAATAGATTATTCTACTAATAGTCACCAGATCGGCATTATTTCGGTAAGGTACCATAACATAGCTAGATACCTTATGACACTTGGCTAAAGGAAATAATACATAATAAATATCAGAATAAAATTACAAGTTGGCGTATAGCCGACATCCTAAAATAACTAATAACGTTATCTAATGAATTATAATGATCATAAATAAATTTCATTGAGCTGAATATGAAACTATCTGCGATAATCTTTTGTGTTCTACCCACTCTATGTTTATGATGATGTTCGCGCTATGTCCTCGGGAGAATGTTGGATGGTTCTGTATTGCACAAACGTGATACTGTCATCGTATTTTACCGTTTGGTTTCACACAAAAAACAAACTCGTCGTCCCTCTTCGCACGTTTGATTGACTTCTACGACTTATGTCAGATTGTCTTGCAGTAATGTGTCGTGTGGATGCCTTTAACGGTGTATAAAACTTATGTAAAACACTATACTGTATTTCTGATAGAGTCATTGAAATCGACTAAAGATTTATCGATTATAATAAACTATTATTGCAAAATATCTTCAAAACTGTTTCAATATTTAGGTGGTAGCAATCAAATTGTTTACTAATAAAGAATATATAAAATGCATCAAAATATTGTTACAAATCTCCAGAAGTAATTAACTTTGGTCACGATGGTTTCCACTTGACGATTAAAAACGTGTCAGATCAGAAAACAGAAGAGTAAAGCCACACTAGGCAAAGAGTATGTGACGAAATGTTTGCTCCCAGCGATATTTCAAGCATGTCCAATATACTCGTATACATATTTACATGGAGTATGTCTTAATTTGTGTACATCGTAAACGGTTGTGACTGATAGGTATTTTTATGTCGATTTTTACTAAAACAGTTTTTTATCATGAACGTTGGTTAAAATTTTACTATTTTATAATAAGAATATTATGCAATTGATTGATTTAAATAGAAATTCATTGATCGTTTCACTCCGTGTTTAAAAAAAAACAATTTTAAACTACTTATTAAAACTATTTTTACGGGACCATTGTGATCATGATAAGTGATATCTAGGTGTCTTCTTAAGAATATAATGAGTAATAATATTAATACGCTAGAACGCAGTATTTACTGTTAACGGTACAAAAGATTTACAATTTCTTCACATCTACTTTAGCATAAGTTTATCGATTCACAACACTCATGCCATACTAATTACCCCAATTAAAAAAGCTGTCGTTTATCGACATTATTTCTAATAAATACTAATCGTCATGTAAATAATGAGCCTAATATGACTTATCTTTTTAATAGTTGGGCGCCATCGCCACTAATATTAATAGTCGATAAAACGGTAGCGTTCTCCGCAGGATTCAACCATTAACCCGTGTTCAACGCCATTAGGAAACGAGAATTATAAAATAAAAAAGAGAAAAAAACATGGCGGACGCAGCGAGAACAAAAAGTATCATATCTCCATTCCATATTTCAATATTTATCACAGGATCGTTCGTTTTCGAACAAAACTTTTATTTTCGAAAAGGCTACGATCTTTTTCGTTTTTTTCTTTGTTCAGTTTTTATTATAAATGAGTTTGGGTTGCGGCGTTTGTCTTGAAATCACTTCGTTATTGTATTTTTGTGGTTAGACGCGTCATGTATAGAAATACGAGTATGTGTGGGGAAACATCGAGTACACAACAGTTTGGAGTAAACGTAATTGATATATTTGAAGAGAGGGTGTGTCGTGACTGAACTAAAACAAAGTAGAACTTCTTAGGTGTCAGACCATTGGTAATTTAACTGTTATTCTATACTTTGATTAAAAAAACTCATTCGAAGGAAGGGAAAATTTTTCAAATTTGCATCGACTACCAAAAAAAATACTGAAGTGTTTTGTTTTATCTTAAACTTACCAACTCGCGAAATTTTTTCTGCATCTCTCAAAAGTAAGAAATTTTGCCCTGTTTTTGAAACTTTTAATTGATGTTCGGCTTCTATTGGTCGAAGCGTGATGTTATATAGCCTATAGCCTTACTAAGAAAAAAACCACCAGTAGTTCCAGACATTAGCGGGTTCAACCAAACAAACAGACTCTTCAAACTCAAACTCTGTTTATTTCATAAAATTTTCAACATTGTTTGAAATCGTCTTTTATGTAGACTCTAAAGTCATAGATCAACACACACAAAAGCAACAATCTCTGTTTTGTCAAATAGTAAGCAAAATAAATTTAACAAAAATCAAACCCATACAAAAATCCGATATGCCTGTGCCGATCTACAACCGCCCGTTTCCAAGGGGTTCAGTTTTGTAATATGAGTTTAGATAATGGCTGGCACTACTTACAAAATACTGTTAATTTAGCTATCATCTAAATCTAGAGGTGTTTACTGTTAGCTGTTAAATAGTTCCACTGCAAGATTCTCCATTAAATTATTATCATACATAGCATAATACAAACTTTTCTTTTGATCGAATAAGAAGCTGGTTAAGAATTTGAATTTTACATAGTGAAGCTAATAAAATAATACTTACAATAGCATTAATAGCTTGACAGAGGTCCAACCAGGAATCGTACCTGATACCGAAAATTCCAGCCCAGAATTTCGATTGTTTTTGATGACGTCAAACAGTACGTCAAAGACCATAGAATATATTCGTAGTCGTGACATGTAATAGAGTGACTAAGGCATGCCTTACGCTTTACGTCACACAATGCATAGAGCGGTGTCGTCACTTTCATTGTTACCTTAAACCAAAAGTGCTAAATGTAAGTACACAATATTTTTTTAAACAGAACCGCCGCATTAGGAATCCTGTGTCGCTGGGTTCTTAACAAACATAGATGAAACGGACACAAAGAACAACTAGACCCAAAACAACAATTTGTGGATCACACAAAGTGTAGTGTCCCATGTGGGGATCGAACCAACAACACACAGTGCAGTAGGAAGCGACGTCTCGACCGTTTAAACCACTACGCCATCCGTGCAGTCAATTGTTGTTATTTCTGTAACAATAGTACTTTTTCTGAACAAATGGGCTGACTCGACAGGAGTGATACCACGGTCTCACAGAAAACAGATGTTAAGCAATTGTTTGTTTTTCACCGAATGAGTGTGGTCACTGGAGGTCCGATCCCTTTCCCCTTGTACTAGGGGAGGAACTCAAAGGGCGATCAGGTGACCTGTCTGCTCGTTTTTCCCCATACACCACAAAATAAAACAAAAAAACAACGTGGGTGAGATTGATTAGTATTGTTTTAACCTCTTCGGCTAACCTAATTATTTGTGTTAGAAGTGGATTCACATCGGTATTGCACTGGGTGGGGTTCGAACCCGCAAAAACTTCATCACATCGCACTTGCCCTTGCCACTTTGCAAAATGAAATTATTAATAAAAAGTAATAATTATTAATAAAAAGTAATAATTGTAAACATGTAGCTACGGCCAGTGGAACTCGGTGGAAACATTAGGCAGTTAATAGATATATATATATATATATAGTCTTCTATACATGAAATAATAACAGTGATAATGACTGGCCTGTTGGTCTAGTGGTTAGCGACACTGACTGCTAAGCCGGAGGTCGTGGGTTCGATTTCCACCCAGGACAATTATTGTGCGATGGGCACATTCATTTGTTCTGTATCTGGCTGTAATGTATGTTTATCAGCAGTCCGGTTACCATAGCATAGACTCTGCCTAGTTTGGGATCAGACTGCCGTATTTGAGATGTGTGAGGTATATTATAACTACAGGTAACCAGACTGCTGATAAACAGATTATAGACAAGTTACACCCAGACAGAGAACAAATAAAACACTCAACATACAACTATTGGTCCAAGGTGGGAATCGAACCCACCACCTCCGGCTTAGCAGTAAGGGCCACTTACCACTGGGGCAACAGACCACTCGTAATTAACAGTATGCATATACTATGGAGCTCTGAAGTGTATAAATGTATATTATTTAAAATTATAGGTATATGTAGTGTAATAAATCTATGCTATTTTAGGTGGATATTTATAATGCATTGTGCGTACGCAGGAATTTGTCTACAAATAACAGGTATCCCAGCCGCCAGACTTCCTCATACAAATGTTAATATTCTAACCTAATTACAAGACTATAACAATATATTATCCAACCAAACAGCTTTTCTCGCTAAAATTATTTACAAACACGGTATACGATAATTAATATAATCGCCGCGACATATTTTATTACTTACTTCGTCCGGTAATCGAACCCGCTACGTCGTCGGCACAAAAAGTTCCAGCAAGGCGAGTATCCTCTTTGTGAGTTTTAACTCATTTTTGTAACTTCAAATCATTTCTCAGTTTTAGGGTTCCTTAAGATATTGTGAAATTGTAACATATATTTTGTGATATTTTATCATAATTAGCTTTTGGAAAAGAAGAGGGGCACAGATGTCTGTACTTAGTACATAAAATTTTTAACGACAACTGCCGCACTATGGACTTATCCTGTGTATATCTAGTTAGAAACTAAGCAGAGCTTGTACTGTAAAAGTTAGATTGAATGATCTTATAAACTTTTTTTTCTTATATACTTTACTTAAAAACCATCTATCTTAGAACCTAATGCAATGTTATGTTATGTTGCATTGCACATGCACCAAATAAAATTTCGTAAAGGGCAGAGGGATGATGAGGCCTTTATAACGTATGACAATACACAAAGAAATAAATGATTCTAACTTAATTTACTAATGTACACGAGAACCTAATAAAACCTTTATACAAACATGAGAGAGAGAGAGCCATGCTTCTGCACAAAAATTTAGTGTGAAGCAATTCGTTCTTTGCTTTTCACCGACTGAACCCTACCCTTCTTTATTCTAATAAAAAATGTCCTCAAATTATGATAGTCGGAGAAATTGTGTTTAAGAAAAACCGCACACTTTGACAGTAGCAATAGTTACAAGTTCCAAGTCTAGCGCAAACACGCCTAGTAGCCACAAACAAAATAGTGAGACTAATAATGGTTATAAAAATCAATTAGGTACGGAACCCGACTGACGAGTGGCGCGCGCGCTCTCCCGCCGCTTTCCATATCTTATTTGATTCTCGTACTGCGGATACAAGTGTCGTGGAGAGGAGTTTAATTTTAAATTTTATTTATTTAAAATTAAATACAGATAGATAGGCTATTTCTTCAAATCAAGTCATGCGCTACTGATGTTATATAGATGATATTTTTTCTTATTGATGATATATTCATCGTTAGCTTTCATAGAGTAAAAAAATATATAATTAAAATTTCTGGAATCCTTATCATATCACGCAACTTAAAGTGACTACAAAACCCTTAAAAAAATTCTGAGTGGAGTTAAAAAATTGTACTTTTCACCTCGAATGGTTTCCTAAATTATTTGGCCATAAAGTTATAGTATACACTACCTGAAATTTGTGTTTCTTTCTTATGTCCTGTCCGAATAGAGGCTTCATATGATATAAATGTCCTATTAAATCGTATTGTTTCTTCTATTTCCTATTTCACAACACAGCATAGTATTATGACTCAACACATCAGTTACACCACTTTTTCCATACATATATCTACACATTCACACAGACGGAAGTGAAACTTCAGAAAAAAAAAACCATTAAATAAAAGAAAAATATTCAGTCAATTTTTAAAAATTACACAGTATACACAAAAATATTATTGTGTGTAAAATCAACACAAATCATTTACTAATGCTAATAAATTTAATTTTAGATAATTTATATAAATAAAAATTATTGGTCACATTAACACAGATGTGTTAAATAATTACCATAAATTAATTAACCAAGATCCGGCAGAGAACCAAGGTCACCGACATAGCCTACCGGATCAGCAAGCTGAAGTGGCAGTGGGCTGGCCATATTAGCCGCAGAACCGACAACCGTTGGGGAAAACGAGTTCTTGAGTGGAGACCGCGTCTCGGCAAACGTAGTGTAGGACGCCCACAGGCCAGGTGGAGTGACGATTTGCGCAAGATAGCTGGCAGGAGCTGGATGCGAGAAGCCCAAAATCGATCTAAGTGGGATCAATGGGAGAGGCCTATGTCCAGCAGTGGACTGCGATAGGCTGATGATGATGATGATGATGAAGAATTAACCAACGAATTCTAATACGCAAATGTAAAAAATAAAACACGTGAATGATACACCACGTTGTTAATTACACATTTTCTGAAGGCTTCGTTGTACGTAGGCGCAAAGACACATGATAGCATAGAGGAGACGAAGATTACAGAAAACACTGTATACTTGTAATCTATCTCATTCTCTCGCAGGCTAAATTCTATTAATGAATATGTTGGTCTCTTTTTCGTTTCATCGAATTTTCAAATCACAACGGTGCTAACGAAATTCCTCTACAAAAAGTATAAGTACACAGCTTTTGAAGAGGGGGGATTTAGAGGTTTTATGTAAAATGACAAATTTGTAAAACATTTATCAACTATAAAATTTCACCTTGCTGGATTACAGATTATACCTAGGGTTTTTTTTTGTAAGCAATGTCCTCTCCATGTTTTCCTCTGTGGTTGCACTTACAATACTTTATTACGTCGTCGGCGCGTCGTTTATTTGCGCGATCGGCTCGTACTGATTTAAAACGCATGTGTCTTCGGTTCGATTCCTCGGTCGCGTAGGCTGCAACTGTACCAGGAAATTTTTGTGTAACAGTTGCACGGTTGTTGTTGTTTAATTTTATATAATATGTTTTTTGCAGTAATAATTGTAATATTAATATTTAATAAGTACAGTTACTGCATAAAATAAAAGTTATATTGAAAGGATAATCTTATACAAGCAATAGAGAGAGCATAGAGACAAATTGCCTTAACTGCTGTATACATATCCTTAAAGGATAATATGTTTTATGATTTCAAATGTTTCCCCGTATTAGGAGATTATTCGGCAAAACCTTTGTACTATTTTAACATTTTGGAATGTTTTCCGATCCTCCAATGTACCTATTCCCCGATTAAATTGTTGTAACATGACAATAAACAACCAATGAACAAACAATATCTGTTTGTTCATTGGTCGTTTCTTTCTTAAATAGTTCCACATATAGCCGTGTTGTACTCACACACTCTCAGTTAGATTGTGACGGTTTATTTTTAGGAACTGCCAATTGTGAAAATGTGTTTATCCGTAACTTATTTTTACATCTGTCTATGATTTTCTTATAAAAAGGTATGATAAATTCTATGACATATCTAATTCAATATAAAGCAGCAGCTACATACAAGAACTTCTTGTTTAAAGTAAATTTAGCTTGTTGTCAAGAAGCTAGAATTACTTTAAACAAAACAAACTTCATGAGGCTAGAAAGCAACTGGTTGCAAAGCAACCGATTGCCTGCAGTACAGAATAAGTGCACAATCGACTTCGTTTTAAGATTCATATTCGTTGCTCGTATCTCCCATTAACAACTTTATCACTTACCTTTGAAAAACACTTTAACTATATTGAAATAAGTTCGAAAGTCAATTGCTTTGTTCAAGAAAAAGATTGTACTCATTGCAACAATTTAAATTTTACAAATTTATGTTTGCGTTCAATGTTCATCAGAAATTAAAGGAAAGTAATGAAATTGTACTTTCGCGGGTGTATTGTATAAGTTTGTTTTATACCAGCATCAGTAGATAAAGGTTATTGATATATTTGGAATTTAAATTGCTGTAAATCATTTCTGCGAATCTAGAATTAGACTTTTGCGTCTGTTTTTAGTCTGCATCTAAAAATAATTGTAGAGGATATGTTTGTACGCCTTGAATCGAGATAAATTACTAGATCTCTGTATTTGTTAAATTTGTATAATACCTATTTTGCATTATTCATTTATTGATACTCTCAGCCAAACTTATTTTTGAAGCGAAAATACCTTTTATGACAGTTGTGAGATGGAAAGTTGATCGGAACTGAATTGAGACCGAACTTTTCTTACGAGAATTGGCATTATGTTCAGTTTCTCCTAGTTGTCTATATTATTGGAATTCTTATATATATAATAAATTATTCTATAAATATTATTGCTTAAATATAATAACTTGCAGAAGAACAATTATCATCTTAAAGGTATCAGAATAGTCTTAAGTATTTTTATCCCCAAAAACTTAGCTTTACTAGAATAAATATTTGTTTTTTATAAGCATATATACTATGAAGTTAACAATTAAAATAAAAGCTTATAAAAGTCATTAAAATTATTTACGACAACCAAAAGCGATCCGCGAACAATAAAAAATTAAAATTAATAATAAGTAATCATCAAGAGATTTCATTCAAAGGTCTCCGTGGCTAGCCTTAGGTGTTATCCGAATCCTATATCATTCACGGGCGGGGGATAAAAAACGAGTGCAAATCGACTCCGGCGCAAATTAACCGAGGACAGAGAGCCGAAGAAATATTCTCAGCGATTGCTTGCTTGAAATTTGTATAAATTTCAAAAAATATATAAATCGACCAAGTGCGAGTCGAAGGCACTCACGATGGGTTCTCTAAAATATGTTTTTTGAATAGATATTTAGATTTTCAATTTTACATTATATTATTTTCTTTTCTTTATTAGGAAAACAGACAATTTCTTGTTAATTTACGAGCATTGTGTTAAAAAATAACGGAAAACCATTTATTAGTTTTCGCATTTTACATGATACTATTTGTATACTCCGTTGTGAATATTTGAACTAACTACCTATTACGTGCATGGAAGTCAGTTTTGTGATAGACCATAGGGTTTAGTTTAAACCCTTTGCTTTCCGGTTAAACTGTTTAAACTTTAAAAATAACTTGACTGTCGGCTAACTTTTTAATAACTCTTATTTAAAGATCACGAGACCGGTAATATTTATTTATTTATTTTATTTATTCGTAATATTATACTGATTAAACGTCTTGGGACTAATCCCTCCCACGCGCCCACCACTGTAACTCCTGTACACCAGGATCAACAGCAGTGACTCACGAAACGAAACGTTTAAACTTCTTATCACATGCGACATTTTACTGTCAAGTTAAATTAACAACTCTTTATTAAATACCCTAACGTTATATGCATACATATATAATCAAAACTAAAACGAATGTGGAAGATAGCTTTAAGCATACTTCTGGACCGCCGGCGTCCAGAAGTAGTCAAACATCCACGAAATAGAAAAGTATGTTTTACTTACATTTCTACTATCATCAACAGCCTTTAATAGTCCACTAATGGAGATATGCCTCTTCGTAAAAAGGAGGTTTTGGCTTACTATGCCACACTGCCACACCAGACGCATTGGTTTTGGGTTTGTTTCGAGTTGTCCTTTTCTTTGCAGTGCTGTTTCGACTACATTTTAGTATTAAAATAGGCGTTCTTATCGCTCACCACGTACAAGAGTACAACAGAGAGTCTATTGCAAGTTTATATCCCAGCAACTCGCTCTCCACAACGAGCGCGTTGGTCGTTGCGATTGGTGAAGATTTCAGTGCGATTTCAGTAAAAGTAAAATAAACTCACACTTGGGCCTCAGAACAGGCAACCTTTTCCTCGCGAAAATTGTCAAATGTGATTGAGGCTAGTCTGTGGTATACCTTTATAAGATATATACTCAAAATAATTAATAGTGTCAGGAAACCGATGTAAAGCAATTCATTTTTAGATTTGATTCCTTCCCTCATCTATTTCTGGGGGTACTCAAAGAGTGACGAAAGTCTCTTGAGTGTAGGTGTCCATGGCCGGCGGTAGTTACTTACCATCAGGTAACCCGTCTGCTGGTTACCTTACGTTATTCAGACACAGTACATAAAAAAAAACAATATATTAGGTACGATCCAGATTTTAGGAATGGATTCGAACTTGCAATCACATCAGCAATTATTTTAGTATTAAAATACGCTGTTCAGTTCTTAGAATATAAAAATTATTGAAATTGATTAATATAAGTAAGAACTGAATAATTAAAAGACTAAAAAACTGCTCTATACATGAGCAACAGGTCATTCACCTATGTTTCACTTATTTATTAGAAACTGTACAAGATGACTAAAAGCTTTTCCTAAGTAAATTATTTTCCACTTAAATACAAATAATTTACTGAAATGAAATAAAATCCTACTTACCAAAAAGTTCTTATTACATAAACCAATTGCCATATTTGAATTGTCTAAAACTTTACTCCAAAATTGTAAATTTCCTGTATCGAGCCGATGTAAGAATTAATAAAACTAAACTGGAAACGAGTTCCTCACAACAATAAACCACAATACTTTTGTACCTCGGGGGTTTTATTTCAAATCTTTATAATCCACGGCCGATGACCTCACCTTCCACCCTATTGTCTCTGGCCGAGGGGCGTTTAAAAAAACAAATAAAAAAAACAATTCCAATATTCCATCATTGTGAGCCTGTCATTGATCATTTTTCAAAAAACCCACAAATTCCTGTCCCGAGATGAGATTTGAAAAGGGTTCGAATTGAGGATTTTGTGTTTTATACTTTTTTGAGGAAAGTTTTGTGAGGAATCGTGGGATTGAGGGACGTGGGCATAAAATATAGTTTGTGAGGAATCTCCTAATTTACACGTATCCACTAATTTTAGTTTATTACATATAATATTATCCCTTTGGAATGAGGGCCATAATTTTTATGTTAATTTGTATTGTTATATTTTCTTCAGTTGAAATTGAAATTCGATTTTTTATATCTGTGCCCGTGCTACATGATAGCAACTAAAAATGTGAAACAAAACAACACTACAATATTTTAAATTTACAGTTAGTATTTTTATATTTGCATTGAAAGACACCTTTGCTTTCGGATTTAAACTTTCTAACTACACTACACACCTTTTTGAGTTGTGTTTCATATCAAAACATTCAATGAACAGATGAACGAAATCATTACATGTCAGATTAACTTGTCTTTAAATACAGGGCATTGACTTTGTCTTGTATTTTTTATCCTTTGAATGTAGAAATACATTAACGTAATAAATAAACTAATACTAATACAACACAAATGTTTTAGTTGCCTTTAGTAATTAGAAATCTGTATGTTCTATTAGTAATGTATTACCGTTAATTATAACATATATTTTTAGTGCTGTTTACACTTAAAGGAACTTATAAAATTAAATCGTGAGAACGTATTCTTAAATACTGAAAGTTCTAAAATCCAAATAGATATTGTTATTCTATGAATCACAACTGACTTTAACGTAGAATAAGAATCATACTTACACACCGAATAAAATGCGAGCCTATGATTCACCAACAGCAGTCTAGTATTCATCTAAATTGTAATTAGAATACACCAGCGCAAATTTAGAACTAAGACGAAACCGATCTATAAATACAGCGGGCATTGACAAAGGCAGACAGACCAACACAATGTACTCTCGTACTAAATGTATGTACGCGCGATACACTGGCTTCACCCATACATATGAATTTTATGAATCCTGCGCAGGGTAACAATGGAGATGAAGTTTAGACTAAAGTTTTTATTCTGTTTACTTATATAGTAGAGAGATTGAATGATAAACATATAAATAAAGTAAGCACATCTTAGAAAAAATATAGAAAAAGAAAGAAAAGCAAAAGAAGTCCAATTGTCTGTAAAAGTGTGCCTATCGTAGTATTAAGTAACGATTAGCTTTATTATCGCCAAAGCTTATTACAGTAATTGATGACGTTAACAAATATTCGTATGACGAAAAGAATAGGATCCAAATAGGAACCTTGTTGGACTCCGTTCTTGAAGTATTGAATTTGATTGAAAATCCTATGAAAAAAAAAATGTTTAGTGTAATTATTTTTCAATCACTACGTTTAAATCAAATTATGAGTAACCCTTTAGCGGAAATCTTCAAGTTTATTTAAATTTGCAACAAGAGTCCATTGTCTTCAATGTCAAAAGTACAGCTGAAATCGATACAAATAGAGTATGATTACTTGAGTAAATTAATTAATTTGTTAGAGTCATTAACGTGCAAAAATTAAGTTGTTTTAGCTTTAATTACTTTTTAATAAACAGTTAATTTAGGATACAAGAATTTCTAACTGTTTTTTTTAATGATATATCTACTGTTTTTATATATTCTCTGTTATTTTATGTGCATGTAAATATATGTGCTATTTATATGCTAAATATTCATATGTGCTAATTATCTCCTGCGGTAAAGGGAAATGCTGAATATGTAATGTGGACCAATAAAAAATTTTAATCACTAAAATGAGTCCCAATTTTGCAAAACGTTAATTTTTAAAATATATTTAACTTATTAGTCAGTTTTATCTTTTATCACTTAATACTAACGAATCTGTGTAATCGGTTCGTTTGTCGCCTCTTTTAAGCAACCAGAAATAACTTAAGTATATTAAACGTATGTACCGCAGAAAACATAATGTAAATCAGTTTTTTTTATAACATTAAATATTATGACTACATAATTAGAAGTAGGTGCCTACGGCGCAAGTCAACACCAGGTAGCTTATTAAACATAAAAATTATTAATATAATAATTATAATTACATTTACTTAGTAATATCTTTAATATATATAAAACGGGGTGTGCTTTTGGGCTATGCAGGAAACTGATACTCTTTTTCTGTCTGGTTGAACATTTACATGTAGAAAACATCAAAATATCGCTTCCACATTCCGAGTCATACATACTTCGATATTTATATAAAGACCATTAATAATGATTTCTAACGTTTGGTAACAAAATTGATGACTTATACTGCAAAAACAGTAAAAATATTTTTCATATTACCTTCACCTTTACTTAACATTTAGTTTTATTATGTAGGTACAGGCAATGTAACATACGAATTTAATGTAATGTTGGCCGTTGTCTACTCCGTGGGTGCGCTTGCGCAGCGCGATGGCGGGCCCGCGGCGACGTGCATCGATTTATGTCGATACTCGATAATTAAAAACAATCCGCCATATTGTTTTTTGTCTTTCGTTTTATTCCCGTTTTCGTGCATCCCTCATTTGATTGTATTCTTTTTTTTTATTATATTTGTTACTACTTAAACGGCCCTGTGTTTTTTGCATTAACCTGGCTATCTGCTCGTTCGTCTCGCTTCGTATTACATTCAGATGTTTTAATTTATACTTTGTCGTAGGCGCGGGGCCTGTTTCCCACTCCAATGGACGCTGACTTATGAAAGTAGGAAAAATAGGTGTAAAAGAAGTATTATAACGAATTATTTCAATTTGCTAAATTAACAGTTTTGATGAACGACATTGACATCCGTGCGATGGTGTAATGCCGGCCGCCACGCCGCCTCCTACTGCGCTCAGTGTTGTGGGTTCGATCCCCACATGGGACCAGACTTTGTGCGATCCATAATTTGATGTTCTGAATCTGGATGTCCTTTGTGTCCGTTTCATGTATGTTAGTAAAGTACCTTACGAGATAGAAAAAATTACTAATGCCAAAAAAATATACTATTATTGACTTGATACAACGACACTATATATTCCGATATATTGTACGGAAATGACAAAACAGGTATTGGTAACACTGCATTTTATTTAATTTTAATAACCTCGATTACAACATATCATTTTTACAACCTATTATTCCTGTTTTAAATCTAGTAGACACATATAAACCTCCAGGTAAAGGTTCTAAAAACCTTATATCACATATTCCAAATAACATCGACCTCACGACTGCACAGATGGCGTAGTGGTTAAAGCGGTCATCTCGCCGCTTCTTACTGCGCTAAGTGTTGTGGGTTCGACTCCCACATGGGACATCACTTTGTGTGATCCACAAATTGTTGCACTGAGTCTGGATGTTCTTTGTGTACGTTTCATGTATGTTTGTAAAGTCCCCCGCGACACAAGATATATACCGAATGCAGATGTCGTTAAAAAAAAGATAAAAAGACCGTGCAGCTTTTTAAATTTCTGCTAAATCATCTCGAATGGGTAATCTAAATCATATTATCTTACTGTAAGAAAGGTGTAGAAGTAAAGTTTTTTTTTTCGTATCGGGGACAAACGAGCAGACGGGTCACCAACGGGAAGTGACTACCACCGCCCATAGAAACCTGCAAGTCGAGAGTTACAGGTGGTCCCTTCCCTCGTCATCAGCGGGAGGGTTTGGGCTTCGGTACCTTCACTCAGTCGGTGAAAGGCAACGAAAAAACTACTTAACACCGGTCTCACTCCGGTCCAGCCTGGTCCATATGTGACGAAACATGGTTCTCCCTCGATAGTTTACGTAAAGATTTACTTTTGCAAAGATTTCTTAAGGAAAGTTGACGATAAAGAATGTAACATTTATACCTATGTACCTAGTGCCTTTCTTTCTATTTCTTCTGCAAGTCGCAGGGAAGAAAGATTTGGATTTTGAGCAGGGGTTGCATACTAGCAGAGTTAAGAAGAAATAGTTTAATATAATATTAGTATTATACAGACGAATAAGCGGAAAACAAACCTCTAATCGGAGAATACATAGGGTAAAGCGCACAGAAAATACAGTCCACAATTGATAGCCCTCTCGTTTTGAAGTCAGTTAAACAAAAAATATGTTTCATAATGGTCATTTTATTGTACAGTACATTAAGAAAAATAATGCATTTTCAAACACAAATAATATCTATGAATAGTACCTACTTCATTTAAGTTTATTATAAAGTTGTAAAATTCCACCCGTTAAGATGCCTTCAGCGAGATTATTCGATATAGGAGTGCATTATTAGCGACTATTACCTACACATAAGTAATAATTATATTTCAGACATCTGACACACAACGCCATCTAGTTATAAACATCTAGTTTTAGCAGAATTTTTAATATGAAAACTAAATTGATAACAGAATACTTAAATACCTTTTTTTGTAAACAAATGTTTGCAAATCATACAAACATTTGGGCCGATCCGGGAATCGAACCCGAGACCTCAGCACAGCAATCGCATACGCTACCACTGCACCACCGCGACAGTCATAAATAATGTATATTGTATTTGTGTAGGTAATGTTTGTAAAATTTAACATTCTAAACGCCTTACAACGTAACTCTCGCTTTCAACACACTTTATAAATAATTGTGTTAAACCCACTCGTTATCATGCAAACTTATTACATGAATTTGTTGGCTTCCACCTCCCTGCAACGATAACATCGAATAACGCATAAAATAGATACGGAACATCGCTTAAAAATCTAAATTACACTCCATTTGTAAACTTAAAAATTATAGTTTAGTAAAACCAAATAATTAACTCAAGAAAAAGGTTATCGAATTCCATCCATAAATGACGGATTTCTGAGTCTAAAGTCAGGTCTAAATGAAACGTCCACTTAAAACTTTGAGTTGTCATATTTAAAAACAAATTATTATTTTTTCGTTTTATTTTTTGTAGAACTTTTGGAAATATTGAACGCTTTTGTCCGCGACTCTGCCCTTGTGTATGTCGGTTATCGCTGTAAAAAGTAGCCTATGTTACTCGCTGATAATGTAGCTTATCAAAATCTTTTTTTTTTTTTTTTTACTAGTCCACTGCTGGACATATGCCTCTCCTTAGAAAGGAGGTTTTGGCCTACTACACCACGCTGGCCAGACGGGTTGGTATAGGGTTTGTGTCAAGTTTTCCTTCTCTCTGCAGTGCTATTGTCCTGCGTAGTTTGCTCCCTTAGTCGCCTCATACGACACCCACGGGAAGAATAGGGTTGGTGACACACTGTATTCTTAATCCGTCACCACACGGACAAGTAGTTTATCATTAGTTTCCATCGGTGAAAGTATTCAAATCCAATCGGTTTAGTGGTTAAGGCGTAAAAGCGTTACAAACAGACAAACAAAAAAAAACCAACAAACACACTTTCTCATTTATAATATAAGTATCAATAATTATAATAACCCATATTTATCGTATGTACGGCATTTAACGTCATCCTTGAACATGGCTCGTTCGTATTACACTCGTAAGTAGTATCGGTAAGGGCGGACAGAGTCTACTATGCAGAGCATGCATGGTCGAAGAGGAAAAGTGCACTGCATTGCACTGACGGACTGTTAGGAGGTGAAGAATAATGGTCTACGTACATTAGCTCGGGGTTCAAAGTAAGTTGTGAAATCAGCCTGTGTGAACTTCATATAAATTAGAAAGAAAGAACGACATCAAAACTTGCACAGTCTTATCCTCTTTTTTAGTTCTACATTTCTAAACGTATTTGGCGTGTGGAGTAAAATATATTATGTCTGGAGAATCGTTAAATCAATTTTTTAATAAAGTCTGGTCATACACAATATATTCTTATAATTAATTAGTTGATTCGGCGAGAACTTAAAACTGAAATACCATTTAAATTTAAGTCTTTAAGCACCGTAGGTACTTTCACTGTCACTTTAATGTGGACAGTAGATCAATAGAACGAGACATAACGACATTTTAATTATAATTAAGTGTCATTTGAGTATTCGGCCGCCAGCGATATATAATAGAAACTATTTATTGTGTTACATTATTTGTTTTGTTAATAAACATTAAATGCTATTTAATTTGAGACTGGATTATTTGAGACAAGTTACTATTAAATCCTACATGCTTTTTTTTTAATTTTTTATTTAAGGAGCCTAGCCAAATTATGACTATGTCGCTTCGTTATAGGCATTTTTTCTTTTAAACTAATCTTAAGTATTAAAAATACAAAGTATAAATATCTTTACCTGTTTCTGTCAAGGCACTAACTGTCACATCTTCCAATGTCCATCAACTTATCACTAAGCAGGCGTTCTCTAAGTTGTTGGTTCCGAACACATTCCATTAAAACATGTTCTACATCCTCTACCACACATTTTACAATTTGGCTTAGATCATAAGCCATTTGGAAAGTGATTTGTTTTGGATAGGATGTGTCCAGAACGTAACCTCATAGTCGACCTACATGCTATTAAAAAGAATAAAAGATGGGACTGAATTGAAGGCTTTATCAGCCTTCAATTTTGTACGTAATTTACTTTTAATTTATTCAACTTCGCCTATAACTTGGCAATACCTATCCAAAAAGTTTTAAAGGTCAAAAAATTTATCGAAATCTAATTAATTACTTTAGAAATTGCTGTCTTCCAGAAACTTAGAATTACAAACTACAACACAGCTTGTGTTGTAGTTTGTAATTTTTATAAAACATCTCATTCTTACTTTTGACATGTCAGCTTATATTTAAAGTTAGTTATAACTATTATAAGTGATATATTAATTTTAATAAAATTAAAAATTTCTTAAGTTCCTGTTCTTTTAGACCTGGAGAACAATTTAAATTAGACGGTCGAATGATATATTTTGATATTCTGCCTTTATTTATTCTTCAGTCTTAATACCACTTTTCGCTAAAAAGTATACTGACTACTGAAGAGATTAATAGAGCATATAGACTTGCAACATTAAGAGGCTGTGGTGATAACCATACGACCATGTTCTGTATCTGAAGTACAGTACCTATCTCTAGTAGAAACTTTTTGTTCAAAAAAAGAATTGCTCGATAGTCCTGCAATTATTGACAGAATATACAAATTACACGTATATAGCTAGTTTTCTAACAATAAAACATTAAAAAGATTAGGGTTCTCGTTTTTGAACTCTTGTAGTCGTTAGATAATTTTATCTAAAATATCAATAAAAAATGCAATATATTACGAGTGCAAAATGTGAGCACAGATAATGTCAAATGTCACCTATTCAGGTTACCGAGTAATGGCCTCATTTAAACTAACACAGATAACGAACTAGTATTGTGTGACATTATATTTTGAACCCAAAAATCAATATTGACCCCAAACAAAAATAAATTTTGCACTTTTCGAAATTTCTTCATAAAAACACGAAGCAAAAAAAGCGGTCCAGGTGCAGCGAAAGGGTTGAATTGTACTTCTGTCTTTGTCTGACTACGTACAATAATGTGCCGTCTCGCTCTCTAACCCTTTGATGGAGGGTGCGTTTTTTTGGGTCAAATCTTGTATTTTCTCATTGATTATTTTTTTATATATAATGAGATATTGTATTTCGGGCTCTTTGTTAAGGTTTTAAAACTCGGGACTTTGATTTAAAATCTGTTGTATTTTATATTTTTATGGGGCATGCTGTGGTTTACTACTGGATATATTCGAGTTATTTAACATTAATAAAAGGATGAAAGGAGCAGAAATTTGAATGATGGTTTCTGGAACTGCACCTGGTAATGAAATAGAACAATATTTAAATGTTGTGCTGTAATTATTATGTGTTGAAGAAATATGAAATTATTCATAAAAATATGCTATTTTGATTTTAGATAAAATATTTTAACCAAAAAAATTGTTACTAATTCAATTCACACCGAAATACTGTTACGGAAGAAAGAAACGACACATCGTTTATGAAACTAATTAAACCACAAACTATTTATGGAAGGAAGACGATATTATTCGAGGGAGTACCACTGTATAATATATTATCAAATTACATAAAAGAGTGTGGAAACATACATGTGATTAAAATCAAACTCAGGGAGGGAATATTTAAGAAAATTAATCAGTAATTACCTCGGTGGTGCAGTGGTAGCGTATGCGACTGTTATGCTGAGGCCTCGGGTTCGTTTCCCGGGTCTGACTAAAGGTTTCTATGATCGGCAAATATTTATTTCGGAGTTTGCGTATTTTCTATGAATAATATGTATGTATTTACAAAAAAAAAGTACATAGGTATTCTATCAGTCAGTCTAGCTTTCTTGGTACAAACTCTGCTTAGTTTGAAACTAGATGGCGTTGTGTATAGAATGTCCGAAAATATTATTATTATTTAACTCCCCAGAGAGTAAATATTTTGTTATTATTTATTTATTTTCTCGTACGATATCCTAACAGACTAATTCCAATGCGATATTGTAGTTACATTATATTTAAATTACAAACTAAAGCAATTCTTTGTATCTCATTTCAGTGGCTTTTAATAAAGTTTTTTAAACCTAAACATTCATAGAAGAGGTTATCCTAGGTTGGGTTCCTGACTTTTACAAAAAAGTCTAAATAAACATGTATGTATGATCTTAACTATATTGTTTATGGAATTATAATAAAATATTATTAAAATACTTAATACTAACTTAACTTAAGCAACAATGATTTTTCAATCATTGTTATTGATTTATTGTTATTGATTTATTGTTATTGAGTTATTGACATTAAAACCTGTGGTGTTTTCACACCACAGATTTTAATGTCTCTTTTTTCTTAATGTTTTCGTGAAGTATATTCTTAAGATTTGTTTATTTAAACATTTTGCAATAAAAATTAATGAATCTGTGTTGTAATATTTAAAAGAAACTTAGAGCTAGTTACTATATTACCCTCTTGAGTAACGTTTTGGTAGAAGATTGGCACAAAGGACCATGTGAGCCATCTTTCTAGGCCCTGATTGTGATTATATAACAAAGATAAAGCAAATCGTATCTAATATACGAGTATAAAAATAAATTATTGTTGATCGTATTTTATGGCCTCTTCATAAGATCATCATGAAATTTTGCAAATACATCGTCAGGGATCCAGAAAAGAACACGAGGAGGTACTTATATCCTTTTTCAACCAGAATGAAGTACCGTTTCTGAAAACAAAACAGAGCACCAATATAAAAAAATGAAAGGTCACAAATATAGATCGGGTAATGAAGAAGACTCCTAAATCTTTTTAATTTCATTCTTAAACAGCCTTTTCCAGCAAATATTTAAAGTACGCACTACAGTTTGTACTGTGACTGATATATTCCGAGCATGTGGGACACCTTGGCCTTGGTTTTCTTTTAGACCTAACAGATAGTAATGTTAAACAGTCATCATACAGAAGTACTTCTGTATATAAACAAAAACCCACCTAACAGAATTATCAGTATGTGTTGGATGATTATAAAAGTACTAGTCACGGAAAGGATCAGGAAAGAGTATTTAATACCATTACCACACTCACTGCACCGTCGGTGCAGTTGTACTACGCATAATAAGAGTAATAAGTAAATAAGAATATTCAGTACAAAGTTAATAATATATTTTTTACACCGCAATAGTCATTGCTCAACAACTGCTAGACAAATACGGTGCTACTGCTAAGTCTTCACAGTAAAACGAAATCTTAATAAATTAAAATCCACCTACAAATGAAAATTAACAAGTCAAATATATAATATCGCGCGAGTAACGGAACGTGTGCCATGACATTTCGAAAAAGCACCGATTGTTCTTCGACTAGGCTGACTAACGCGACGCCCACGTCCAAATCTTAACAAACGACGCGAGAAAAAATAATTAAATAGAATTGTAATTGTGTAATGTGTTCGCCCCGCCATCTGTACATCTGTTATTGTCAACACACCTGAGAGCTCCGCGGTTATGTCTGTCCTTGTCACACCTGAAATTTTTTTGAATGTCAGATAGGGACAGGGAACATAAATCGGTTCAGACGAGATGTGGAAGTGACAAAAAACTCATGCTTCCTGTGTCTTTCGTATCATTTGAAAAAGGAATAACTCTACTACAGTACAAGTAAAAAGGGACTTTTGTGTATTAATTATTTTAAATAATAATTTGGTAATGTATAAATAAGTATATTTATATATATAGGCAAAAAAAGAGCTGTCAAGTAATCATTCACTCCCCAATTTTTTCATCTAATCTTAAAAAATAGCCGGTTTACAGCCATTAAAAGTTTTTAGTAGCCAATTTTTTTCAACTATGCAATTTGGATTCAAAATTAAACTTTAATCTCCTCTCTGTTTTCCCCTTCGAGGATACAGACGTGAGTGTATGTATATGTTCGGAAATTTACAACAACATCATTGATTTATAATTCTTCATATCAACTACGGGTAATAAACTTATTTTAAAGTTAACTTCAATAAAGTGTAGCTACAGACAATTTAAGCTGTAAGCACAATTAGCGTTCCTGTTGTAATTTTTTTTTATTACAGTATCTTATAAATTTTTAACAGGAACTAGAAACAAATCGAAAGACAGGACATTGCAAAACGTACGTTGCTTTGTGAATTTTCTAATTTTATTTGTAATGTAGGCTAAAAGGCATATATGACTACAATACATACCAATTTCTGAATTGAGTATTTATAAGATACTGTATTTCAACATGATTACAAAACATATAAATATTCTATCTGAACTTATCGCATATACTATAGACACGGTGTATGAAGTTTTGACGTATTCCATACAATGTGGACTTTTTAACAATTCGAAAATAGAACGTTTTTAACTTAACCCTTCCATATTTGACAAAAAGAACTTTTTTTATATTTAGAACGCGACGTGCACCGAACAGGGACTTAGCTCTTTTGAATTTAGAAACAGTTCGAATATGGAAGACGGTCGAAATACTTATGGATTAGAATAACGGACTTTGAAAAGTTTTGGAAAAAAGAAGGCCATATTTGGATGTTTTATAATTTGTACAAGACGTCGTCGGTTCGAATTTTAAAATGTACCGTAAACTTCGTTCATGTAATATTTATATTTCATACACATACTTGCAAAGCTATGGCCTTGAATTTATTTATGGTCTTGGGGTCTATTATACCTATGGCTTTGTAATTATATGGTACAGCGATTGCTGATTTAAAGACTTGTTGGTGGGAACAAAAACGCCACGTTTGAGAAAAATTAAATCCGACTTCTTTGAATATGAACGTACTACTCTACTTTTTGCAACTTTTATTTGATTAAGTGATTCAAATATTTCTCTACTCAACTGCATAAGTTAAAGGTTTGTTAATAACTGAAATGTGTTTTTTTAATATTGTAATATTCTCCGTATGCTGATAAAAAATCCAAAATTAAATAAACATTACATTTTATATCACTTCCGTTTCCCCTAGTTAACAAAGCGAAGTGAGAAAACCTTATAAAAAGAAACTTCTCACAAAGTTATCATTACGACAGTTATCTAAAATCGTAAAAAATATCAGATGTCGAAGCCACAACCCTTCCGAGGGGAAAAAGGGGTAAAAAGGTGTAATTTCAAATTTAAAAAAAGTTTATACAGTGTAATATTTTGACAAAACTGCCGACTCATGTTACATCGGGTTTGATATAAAAAAGGATAAAAAGACTGAATTCTTAAGGAACGGTTACAAAGAAATGAGTGTCATTGTAACTTTGAGGTACACGATTGATTTTATTATTAGATAAGTTTTTTTTATGAAGCTACACAGAGCTGTAGTAGACAGAGCTGTGCTAGTCATCATCATCATCAACAGCCTCTAATAGTCCACGGCTAAACATAGGTCCTAGCCTCTCCTTAGCCTCAACAACAGCCTCAATTTGTCCACTGACTGGACATAAGGATTTCCTTAGAAAGGAGGTTTTTTCCTCCTATACCATTATAGGAGGAAAAAACCTCCTTTCAAATTGAGGCTGTTGTTGAGGCTAAGGAGAGGCTAGGACCTATGTTTGCCAGACGGGTTGGTATCAAGTTTTCCTTCTCTTTGAAGTGCTTTTGTCCTGCAGAGTTTGCTCCCTTAGTCGGTTCTTACGACACCCACGGGATGTTTTGGGGTGCTGACACTCGGTATTCTTAATCCGTCACCACACGGAAGAGCTGTGCTAGTATTCAACAGTAATTCAAATATAGTTTTTGCTGTGTAGTCATCACAATTTAATAAGTCAAAATATTCCAAGAGTATGAACACATGTTCGGCACACAGGAAAAATCCTCTACACCTAAACAACGAAAAGCAACATAGGTATTTATTATAATATATTTATTATAATAAAAATAAAATAAAATTATTTTCTAAAACGGATAATTAACATACGATATAACTATATTCTAAACAAATCTAAAGCAGAACCCTTTGTCCTTTTGTATATTAATTTTTAAAAATGTTTAGTAAAATGGCTCTTAGAATAATTACATACTTCTTTGACATGTTTTATAGAAAAAATTACTGTGTACGTCATACGTAAAGGTTTCACTCCAATACACGGTGCATTGGACATCATAACAAATATAGCCATTTAGAAACCACATCAACAGCCTTTAATATTCCACTGCGGATATAGGCCTCTCCTTTGAAAGGGGATTTGGGCAGTACGCCAAAATCTCCTGGTCCACCATACCACGCTGGTCAGACGGATTGGTATAGGGTTTGTGTCAAGTTTTCCTTCTCTTTGCAGTGCTATTTTCCTGCGTAGTATGCTGTCTTAGTCGGCTCTTACGACACCCACGGGTTGAATAGGGGTGTTGACACAACGTATTCTTAATCCGCCACCACACACATTTAGAAATAATAAATAAAAATACACGTACATTCATGTCTTCATCCCCGAAGGGGAGACAGGGGCGTATTAAACAATCACATTTTACTGACTGTAATTTTAGTCCTACTTATCTACGTTATAGAGGCAGGTATATTGCTGATAACCGGCACATGCTTATATTTTCAAAGAGACATACTAATATATTCCTAAATGTATACATATGATAATAAAAATTTCTTCGAGACACAGTAAAAATGATCGTGCTCATCACATAGTATTTGTCCTTGTATTTGTATGAACTTTGTATGTAGATTTTAGGGCGATTCCCACCACCCTTAAATCTACATACAAAGTTTATCATTATGTCATAGTGACAATATTACAATTAAACGCACGCTATAAATTGGTGAAGACACCTTAAGGTGTAGAATATTTATTTGAAGAAAGTAAACTGTGACTAAAACACATGAGAGAATTCCCTGTGGCGTCCTTTTAAAGAAATATCTCGAGCACTGAGGAGTGCCATACTAAGAATTCTTTTATTTCTTATGTAGAAGAAGAGTGGCAAGCCACAATTTTTAGTCAATATGCGATTTAAATTGAAAAATCGTGTGAAAACGGTTACAAACTAGAGGAACTCAGTATAAATCAGCTTACTGTCAGCACTTATATATATATATATATATATATAAGTGCTGACAGTAAGCTGTCCTTATCTTTGTCCTTTGTCCAATATATATATATATATATATATATATATATATATAAGTGCTGACAGTAAGCTGATTTATACTGAGTTCCTCTAGTTTGTAACCGTTTTCACACGATTTTTCAATTTAAATCGCATATTGATATATATATAGCCCAAACACATCGTTTCATAATATTATCTTCAGATCAGCAATCCCAAACTAGGCAGACAGAACAGGATAGAGGGAGTCTGTATTATGATAACCAGACCGCTGATAAACAAACTTATATCTTTTTTAATACAAACAGACAGATTTACTTCTGAATGTAACAAGGACGAAAGTGACCGAGGACACAAAAGTGATCGTGAAACACAAGAGAGTGCGTCACAAAATCATTTGTCCTCGGAGAGAATCCAATCCACGACTTAAGCTTTGCCGTCACTAACCATCAGATCAACAGTGTAAATTATGTGTAAGTAAACCTGAAGTTCCTATGGCCAGCGCCCGAAGTCATAATGAGCAAGTCTGAAATTATTATTCCAAATTTCAGTTCAATCAGTTGCGGAGAACTGTTTTAAAACTCAGTCAGCTTAATTTTGACTTAAACCTGAACGATACTGTCTAGGTAAGCTATTGAAAGCTTGTAAAAAGAATATACCTATTTAACATGATTAAATTCCAAAATTTAAATTTCGAACTCTACTTACTTAACTGCTAATATTATGTAATAATAAAACACAAACTATAAAGCATTAAACAAAAATTCGCGCCATTTCAACCCACTCACCTTCACTAATAAAATATGGCATACAACAGTCAAAAATAAAACTATAAAATAAAAACAAAAAATTCTAAATCTCGAAATATTTCTAATTAAGCCTCTGTGGTTTCGGGACGAACAAAAATTCGTCGGCGAGTCGTTATTAATTTTACAAAATTTTAGCAAAATTGTCATATCTCAGTTTGGCAACTATGTGGGACGTTTTGCGCGCCAACATTTCGGCGTTCCATTTTTAAATCAGCTTTGTACGAAAAAGATGAAAGTTATTTTACGGTGAAATTATGAATTAAATGTAGAATTTGTGGTTTGCTATTTGATTAAAAATAAATAGGTAATAACATATTAAGCAAGTATTAATTGACAGTGAGATGTCTAATTTAAAAGTCAATGTTATAGTTTTAAAATTTAACGTAGACTTTGTCGTATTCAACAGGCGTAGGTCGGACTTTCAGTATTTTTAGGAGTAAAGACCTATGAAATAATTAACTTTGTAATTGCAACTTTATTAAATAAAAATAAACTATCTCTCCGGGTTTTGTTAAGGATTTGTTTTTAAATGGAGGTCTTTACAAAAACAAAAAGATTTATATTTCAAATTCGTTTAAAAATTTTCAAGATTTTATTTTTGTCTTCCATGTCTCAACACAATTGTCGAATTATTCGACACTGCTTTGCAATTAAGTTCAAGACTGTTTGTAAAAGAATGTTTAAATTCATTTGGTAAATTCCAAAAGTCGCATGTACAGGAACAAGGTGAAGTATCATTAGTTTGAAAAACACACATTCGACATTTGTCCGCGTTGTCGGCCGGACGCGGCGAATTTCCAAAAGGTCTCGTTTTTGCTCCGCGGGGAGTAATTTTCGGAAAATTCGGAACCCGCTCCCACTTACTTGAAACTGTAATTATGCCTATTCTGATCGACGGACTTTTTACCAAGCGATCGGTAATCGAAAATATTTTTCATTTGAAAACATTTACTAATAAAGCATTTTGAAGTAGCCTTCATAATTTTTTATCTTAATGTATGTGTATTTGGTTTATTTATAAGATCAACCATTAAAAACCAAGTTGTTCTTTTAAATTAAAGGACATTATTAATAACAGGAGTTTTATTTATTAATATACTGATATAATAAACTAGAGCAGTTTTTTGTTTAATTGTTTGTTGTAAAAACACTAGTCTCTGGAAGTTTCAGATAATTTTAGTATTGATTCAATAAGTTTTATAGGTGACTAGCTGAGACCCGCGGTGTTGCCCGCGTCTAAAAAAAGTAGTCTAAGTTACTCCTTATGTCATCAGCTATCTGCCAGTGAAAGTCCCGTCGAAATCGGTTCAGCCGTTCCAGAGATTACCCGGAACAAACAGACAGACAGACAAAAATTGTAAAAAATGTTATTTTGGCATATGTACCGTGTAAACATACATATGCATTTAGTAAAAAGTTAATATTACAAACAGAAACTCCAATTTTATTTATTTGTATAGATATTTATTTGTATAGATATAACATCAAGCTACCAGTACTGGGAACAGAACCGTGGCTATAAACGGATGGGATGGGAATTTACCTTTTAATATAATTAAGTTGGTAAACAAACATATTTTTGTGTCGTTACCATTGCCAAGTATCATTAAAAATCAAATCGCTTTTATCAATAGGTTATTTGTTATATGTGAATCTCTTATTTTTTTGGCCATCTCACCGTTAGAAAGACACTTATCTAATTATAGAATCAATCTCAAGGACTTTCGAAA
Source organism: Arctia plantaginis (assembly GCA_902825455.1). NCBI lineage: Eukaryota > Metazoa > Arthropoda > Insecta > Lepidoptera > Erebidae > Arctia > Arctia plantaginis. The sequence continues at coordinate 7,852,245 of CADEBD010000292.1, forward strand.
CAACTTTCATGATTATGCATACTGCACAAATTTAACTTAATCTGATCATCAGAAACAATGAATGATGGAACTCTTATAATTAAAAAATACAAAAATTAACAAAAGAACAGTTAAGAAAGCAATCTTATTGAAACGGTACGATATAACCCACCTGTCAACATTCGCGGATCACAAAGCGCGAGGGCCCGACCCCTCGCCCTGCGCATCTAAACCATCCAAAAATTGACATTAGAAAAAAACAGAAAGATGGCAAAGGTGTCTCAATTTTTAACAAAAAAGTTCGCCAAGGTTAAGACCCATGGGAAAGAGTTAGATACGCTCTTTAATCTCCCTTTTTACCAGAAAGACGATCTTCCGCGTTTTTTTTTCATTTCGCGTAACTGTTTAGCGAGGGTACCGCTATTGTGTGGATTTTTAAAAAATCGTCAAATTCAACCCCTTTGGCAACAGATGATGGCAAGACGCGTGAGATAGTTTTTTTTTTAAATTTAGTACTTTGATTTATAACTGTTTGCAGTAATTTGAGAGTTTTATAGATATTGTGCTGTTGTAGGATATTTCCGTGTGGGTTTTATAACGGTTTTTGGTGCAAATGTTGTCATTTACAGTATTATAATTTTGTTTTATTATACACTTTGGCTTTGGGTAATAAAAGCAAGAAAGTGTGATGATGGATATTAAAGTTCTATAATTTAGTTATTTAGCAAGTAAAAATATTAGTTTTAGAAATAATGTTATTAGCATTTAGCTCAGTTTCAACCTAGAGAGGTCATTTTCAACCTATGTGTGCATTGATGAACGGGTTTCAAAAAATTTTTTTTTATGGTATAGGGGGCTAATGAGGAGACGGGCCACCCGATGGTAAGTGAATATCGCTGCCCATGGATATCTAAAAGTCAAGAGTCACAAATGTATTGACGCCCCTCCATCCAAAAAAAGGGAGAGGGGGTTTTATGCCCCGGTAACCTAAAAATGAATGGAAATATAAGTGAGAGTAAATGAGGAAAAGGTAATGAGATAATTTAAGACTAATAAAGTCTTACTTTATTAGTCTTAAATTCTCTCATTAAAAATTTCAGAAAAAAGAACGCGGCTTACAACAGGGTTATCATTATATGAAGATGTTACAGACCCCATTCAATATGACCCATTTGCCTTATAGCTGTGAAATACGTTTGAAATGCCTTACATTTCGAGTTTGTTGCATTGGCCGTGGTCACATGCTGAATACCTGTACGTGCAAATAATGTGGCTCTGTTTTCTAGATAAACAAAAAGTGGTACAACAATTCTTGTAAGTTTGAATCGTACCTGGCACACATAGGACAGGATTGGCCATTATAATGATCGGCAACGGCCTAACGCATATATTATGTATGTATTATTTGGCAATAAACAAATTTTTATTTATTTATTTAAAACTTTTACGGCTACTTGTAATTAAAAAAGTTCTAGATATGATAAGATGGATGATATTGTCAAAAGTATCTTGTGTGCTATGGAAAGGATTGTTAGAATGGTGAACTTTATTTAAGTTTTCTAAATCTTACATCCATTCAAAACATATTACGAACAAAGAAAAAATTCTTAAATCAATCGGCTTATAAAATACACAGGTTTTTATATTCTCTTCAACATTGCGTTTTTGCTGCCAATCAGAAGCTATTGTCCACATAACACAATCGTGGCTAAGATGCCCCTTTTTGACCATCGCGAACAAAAAAAAAAGGTCGCTGGGGTCATAAGTCACACGTATTGAGCCTCTTAAGGTCATTGTAAGGTCTATTTAAACCGAAATGAGGTCAGTTATTGAATTCGATACGCTTGCGAATTTTAGGGTTGAATGGCCAATTCCCGGAATTTGTTTCTTTTTTGGTAATTTGATACGTGTGTGACCTCAGGTCAATTGGACCCGTAAAACTTTTTTATTGTTAGGGAATCAACTGTATTAATCTGGTTATGAATTATTGGGTATGGTATTTTTCTTAAGAAACTGTAAAGGTAAATAAAAATAATAAATGGTAAACTACAATTATTAAATATTTTCAGAAACAGTTATTTGATTATTTACAGTATTTAATTCAAGTAATAGGTACTAAAGCTATTTATGTCCCAAACGGTACACTATTAGTTTAAATTAATACATTATGTATTGGTTTTGGATTCTAGATATTTTCAATCTATAACTATTAAGGTAGAAATATAGGTCCAGATAGTTAAATATTAAACATGGTATAAGTTTAGTTGGCTTGTATTGTCAATTACAAATATATAAAAGAATAATCAAATTACAGTAATAAATTAACTTATCATTAATAAGGAAGAGGATGAACAACCATAGGCTAAAATAATATATTTGACTAAATATCGGAAAACGAACTCAATGCCTTACACGTTTTTTAAGTTTTCAAACTTGATGAACCAAGAATACCAGTTTAAATATTTTTTGTCTGTCTGTCTGTTTGTTTCGGGTAATCTTCGAAACAACAGGACTGATTTTAATAAGAATATTTTTTATAAGAAGTAACTTAGGCTTATTCCTCTCAGAAAAACCCTATAAAATTTTGCCTGGTTGGGAAACCGAACCCGGGGCCTCACGGACTGCAGTCGCGTACCGTACTACACCACTAAGGTAGCGCTTTTCAAATTCCACGCGAAAGAAGTCGCGCTAGTTTAAAACCAAATAATAAATCTTTGCCGTTTTAATATTTGAATATTAAAAAAATATGTGCGTAATAAATGTACTTGCTACATTCATACAGTTCATAATTTCTAAAAACACTTTCAAACTAAATGCGCATAAATTAAATCACTTAACCCTAAGACGCTTGATCTTGATTCAAAGTGCCACAAAAACTTCACTTGATGCAGATTAACCTTGAATCTTAATATTTGCGACCTCTATCCCCCATTCCCACGATTCACCCCAATTTTTGAAATTTTAGGGTTATCTTTTTACGCGGAGTGAACATCAAAGTAGATCACTTTAGAATTGGTATCATTATTATTTTTTTAATGCCTTTTTTTGGATAAAAAAGTGGAAAAATGTGACCCCTTTCGTGATGAGGTCTCGACACTGTGAACCTCGTTTAACCCTATGTATTTACGAAATTCGATACGGTTTTATTTTTTTCACTTTTGTCTATTTTTTTCATTTCTTTTTATTTATTTTATAATGAATAGGTGAAGGAGGTAAACTGAGAAATTCTTGTGAGAAGATGATGAGAAGTTTACGGAAGTAAAAATATTTGTACTCTTTTCTTGGTTTGTCTCGTGTAATAAACACCTTAAGTAATAATAAATATACTAATAATAATAATACACAATACATTTTTACATAATTATAGCTTGCACAAGAATTATTGCAAACTTAAGTATATAATAATACCTTGTGGTTTAGGTATAAGTTTGGTTTAGGAGTTTATTAGATTATGAACGATAAAAATTGACTATAATACTATAATAATAACATTGAAGTATTATAATATCACTTTGAATGTAAATCTGTGGACTTTATTTGCATTGGCGTTTGTGGATATCGCGGACTTACTATAACAGGGGTGCTGGTTTGCCAATTTAGTGAAAGAAGAATACTCATTCCTTGTTTCGAATGCTTATTCTATAATATTAATGATGTGAGTTAATTTCATTTAAAAATGCAAGAATTAAAATTAACCTTTTCAATTTTCTTACTTCTTCTTACTACTACAATTTGCGGCAAATTATTGGAAGTCCCCCTCACAGTACAAAAACTATTTAAATTTTAATGAACCACATAATAGATTACTTAATTAAAATATATAACTAAATATCTGAATACTTATATGGCTATATTCACAATTAGTATTTCAAAGTCATGTCAAATATTTTTTTAATTCAAGTTATAAGCAATTAAGACAAGCAAATTCATTTTGCGTAAAAACGTACATGAAATTGTTAAAATTTTATATAATTTTATCGAGAACAGTGCTCGTTAACCAGTACGTTGAATTAATAATAAAATAGACATCATTACAGAATAACAAACAAACCAACATTCTATCATTAATAATACAATATCGGTGCAAAAACGTCTCGAAGATGCTGCATTCAATATAAAAAACACCATACGAATGCATCTGCGGGGCTAAAAATAATTTTCAACGTTTAATACAAAAATCGTAATAATTAACTTCGTTACACACCAATAAATTACAATACGAGAAAGAAATGCAACACGATACACACACATGCATACATTATATGCATGAAGACACTAACACAAGCGCACGTAGGGCGGACCTCGGGGTGGTCGCGCATCGAATCGGACAAAAGTCATCACATTTTAAATTTTAAGATTTTTTCAATCCATAATCCGTTTTCCGGGTTTAATAGTTTTAATAATTATTTGACAATAAATTATCCCTACTAATATTATAAAACCGCAGAGTTTGTTTGTTTGGTTAAAAGAGCAAATCTCAGGAACTACTAGTTCGAATTGAATAATTGTTTTAGCGTTAAATAGCCCATATCAAGAAGGTAAATGAAAAATGTTGCAATAACGGGAAAAAAAATCTTTCAAGAGACGCAGATAAAGTTGCCCTCGTCATTCTAGTTGACGTACACTCATAGACTACTTTCTTTCATAGACAATTGGAATGTATGCGAGTTTCAAATGTATTGCATATCTCTCTCATAAATCTGACAGCTGAAGTATTTTAAAACAGTACGCAATTGAATCAGTTCGTATTATCTACAAATGATTTAAGTTTTTACGCTTTTTGCCCCTCGCTGCGGCAGGTGGTCTGATCGCAAAACCAGTTTCTAAATAAAACCTTGGTGCTTTTTATCTATTCTGTGTGATTCGTTTCTAATGTTAAGTGTTTGATAATTTTACTATGAGTTTTTGAAGTTTATTTAAGAGTATTACATACATGTGCTCACGTCACTATCCCCGAAGAGTTAGATAAGCTGTATTTGGGCACATGTATTTCTAATTAAACATACTAATATATTTCAAAAATACATACATGTTAGGGATAAAATACTCCCTGACATAGCACAAATGATCGTGCTCATTGCACAATATTTATCCTGGATGGGAGTCGAACCCACGACCTCTGGCTTAGCAGTCAGGCTCGTAAACCATACCATACATTTATAAGTATGTTTATCATCAGTCTGGTGGCCATAGTACAGGCCCTACCTAGTTTGGCGTCAAACCGACATGTGTGAGATGTGTGGGGTTATTATAAGAAGAAAATCCCTCATCAAAATCAAATATTGTTAAAGAATAAACTTTTTATCCGAAAAGATTTTCTTGGTAGCAATTTATCATAATTTGCACTAAATAATTGGCTTAAACGTAATAACATTAAGTTCAGACATTTTTTCACATCACTATAGTTATATTGTATACCAAATAAACCACACAATTCAAATCATATCCTTAAATTACAAAACGAGATGGAAAACTACAGCAAAGCAACCCGTTTTTGCAAATTCGCGAACATCGATAAACCCGGACAATATCGCTGGACGTCCTTACAAGGTCCGCCGTCACAAATACATTCATATGATTTATTGTCAACACGGACAACAACTCGTGTGTGGAGTGTATCAGTCGCACACGCTCGCCGATGCTGTAGGGTTGTCACATACATTAAAAATACTATGTTAAAATGTTGTAATTGTGATATAAGCCAAACTAGTTTTATTACATGTTAGTTAAGTAGAGGAAAATATGTTAAATTGATTTAAATTATTAAAATATATGTTTTTTTTTGTGGGACCTTAAGGATACTCGTAATCTTGCGCGACGTGGTAATTTGCTTCTAAAAAAACTAATTAAGAACTTATCAAACAGTAATACAAAGTAGAGATTTAAAGCTAAAAATTATTTATTTTCAACCATTGTAAATGGTGAAATAATTTATGTGGTTATAAGAGAAAAAAAGTTTTTTTTTTATAACAGTAGAAACTACCGTAGTATTAGCTGAACCTGCACACACATTTTTTTAGCAGTTGATAATTCTATGAGTGATTGGGGTGTTGGGGTTGAATGGACTAAAACCACACGAAGTATTTATACTACACGTTAAATGAAGATACTGTTTGTTCTATGGGTAAATGTTTTTAAAGGTTTACACGGCGTGGCTAGTGTTAAAAGCAACTGTACCTTCAGACTCACACTAACTGAAAGATAAAAAAACTAATTTTTTACACCAACCAAAACTTATCAAAATTGGAATTCCTATATAATATCTAAACAACTTTTTAAATCTTTTAAAAAAGTAATAATTTACAAGTAACTACAACAAATTTTGTGTGGCAGCCCTACCGCACGGTCCAGCATAAGATACGTCGGAAAATGTACCATTTGCGCATACGCAGTTATTACTTGTTCATCAACCTTTTAATTTCGTCAATCGAATGATCAATTATGTGTCTTTAGCGGACAAACAGAATGTTTTATATCGCTTTTATGGGGGCAGGTTGTTTTGGAGACGGAATGTCAAGAAGATTAGGTTGGTTTCCATTTTGATTTTGGAATTTTTTACCAAAGTAATCAACTGTTGGGCGGTCCTTGGAAAATAATAAAGTATCACAGCATTCGTTTGTAATTTTTATTTATTTATTTAATTGGTATTTGTTACATTGTAATGGAGACTCATTCTGTTGTTGTCAAAGAAAAATATGTTTAGAAAAAGGAATAAGATGATAAGTTGTACTTATAGTGTTCCGAACTTAATCTCTATAATACACACTTAAATAAATATCCTTATATAATCCTGAGGATGGAGAGATAATCACAGCTATAGGTATAGCTCTAATTAGCCACACCATCAGGCAGAATTTACCCTTTACCACAACCAGAAAAAAACTGTTTCATTTGATTCAATAGAAAACTTAGAAATCTTGTGTTTATTTAACCATATGATTACAATGTAACACTATACAAAGCTACTATATAAAGCTTCATTTCCAGGGTCAACCATACGAAAAATCCATTGTGACGTCATCATTTACGTCGACTGCACAAAATTACGGAAGCGGGCCGGGTGTCTGTCGTCTTAGCATTGTAAAAACTTTTGTTGACTTTGTACCTCAAGTAGCATTGATCAAGCTTAACTCACGAGTAAAATGCAACCGTATGGTATCATCAACAGCCTTTAATAGTCCACTGCTGGACATAAGCCTCTCCTTATACTTATATATATCTATGACCTCACTATGGTTGGTTTTAATTTTGCGTTGATACTTTAGCCCTTTGAGCGCTGTCCTCCGTTGTTTTGCCACACATCAGTACAAAAGCGAGACTGGTTGGTTGGTTGGCGATTACAGCAACAGTCGGGCGAAGCAGAGATGATTGTTAGATTAATATGTTTTCTCATTCTAATAGAAGAAAGAAAAAGAAAAGATAACACTTTACTACTTTTTAGCTTAATAATTTATCTAAAAAAAAAAAAGTTATTCGTAATTTAAAACAGTTATATATTGTGTTTTCAATATTAATTGTAATTGAAACACAATTTTAAAGTAACTTATTTAGTAGTGCGTTAATTAGTTTTTGAACATACATCATGATTAATTACATTCTATGCTCCCATAAAACAAAAAATCATATATCTTCATATAGACAAAATTATTTATTAGTTCATTTAAATGTAATTAATGTTTTTATTTGGAGCTAGTTTTGGCCTAAGGCATTTTAGCTACTATGGAGCTGACACTTTGTTATTGGAGCTATTAATATTATGGGCTTGAATGCTCTATAGGTCCTCATATCGCAGTCTGTACATAAATGTCTATAAATATAGATATACTAGAGCACCCGACAGATATTGTCCGTGTCCAACAGTAGGATATTCTTCTGATTTCCTGATAGGGAATCCATCCAATCCATAGACAATCCATAAAATACGTCACACTTTAGGTGGGTGGGTGGGAGATTGAATGAAGTGTGATGGGTATTTTATGACAAGGGGCGGGTGGGATTCTAAGTTTTGTAACATCACATTTCAAAGCCTTAATATAAGTAAGTATTAAAAAGCGAAATTTGAATTATTTACAGTAAACTTCAAAAATTTGAAATGTCGGCATTGCTGTTTTAATGTAATAATTTCTAGATGGAAATCACAAAATGTTTGTCGTGAACCTAGGGAAGAGGGAGTCTTACAAATGTGACCAGCTATGACAAGGACGGGGTGGGGGTGAAAAACCATTAAATTCGTGTGTGTGATGGCCCCTAGGGGACAAACAAACTGACGTGTCACCTGATGGAAAGCCACTACCGCCACCCATGAATGCCTGCAACTCAGGAGTCACAAGAGCGTTACCGACCGTTCAGGTGGGTATACGCTCTTCTTTTGAAGGTAGGTCCGTTTGATTATCGATCAACAGGTCAGCGCAGTGGACATGTGTGGCTTGAAGTAATAGTTCTTACACAATTTTTAAATTAATAACACATATTATCTAACGATGTTAGCATTTTATATTTCTACTTCATATAAACAGTAAGTATTATAATTTCATTCTCACCTTTGTACCTGAAATTATTAAAATTATATAAAAAATATATAGAGATATACCTACGTTTCTGTTTCGAGACGCTAGATCTAGTCACATTGACAAGACATATCTATTCAAAAACTTATTAAAAATACAGCAAAATGGGTGTCTGTTACAGAAGTACATTTAAATAAAATACAATAAAAATGTAAACGACCATCGGTGTCTCTCGAATAGTTTTACAAGTTTAGAGATAAATATTCATACGAAGAGACATACACACTTCAAAATCGTGTGTTCATTACTGGGGCAAATCTGTTATAATTAAATATCTGCATTATTGACGTGTTGTCGTTTCAATGGTACCACTTACAAACTTTACTTTCACTAAAGTTATTTCAAATAAAATTATAAGTATTACATTTATTACAATGAAATCAATAGAGGGAATTAACATTTCTGTTAATTATTATGCAAAAGCTCATTAAATTAATTGAGTATAATGCTAACAGAAGGATCATTTTGTGTTTATTCCGAATGTATGTTAGGTGTCCACAAATTCGTCCTGATCTAAAATAAGTAAACCACTGTAAATGTAGGTAGTTTAGTTTTAAACTAAGAGTTAAATGCTAAAACCTACTTAACTGTCAGATGTGGTCTGTCACTGTCCAGTTTCTCCACAGACTGCAAAAGCTATGTTTAGACATTATAATCATCAGGAGGCCTCAGTATGCTAGTTTGCTAACTCAGTAGTATAAAAAATTATTCTTTCTAAATTAATTCCCTAAGAAAGGTAGTAAGGGAGAGAAAAAAAGAAGACTGACCGGAAAATTGGATAATTCGTGCCTAAATTAAATCTTTTGCTTCTGAGTAGCTAAGTACACATATTTATCTGTACTAGTGCTATTACTACGTAAAAATGTTACTTAGTAATTAGAGTATTACATGGGAGATGAAAGTCGACTCACTGTCGAATTTCAACCAAGATTTATTAAATTTTGTTCAATTATATTTTATTTTTTTACGTTATATTCATACTGCACGCACAAAATATTTGTTCCGTAACCGTTTATACATCTATTAACGCATTTTAGAACAAAACATACACTTACCTGTGGTATGATATTCCTTTATCTTTTTTTACCTTTTTGTCGTTATTTGGGCACTTTCGGAATACCCAGGAAGGCATTTTATGAATTTTCTCGTATTAATTAGTACGTGCGCTTGTACAGTGGTCCTAATTAGGACCCTCGCGTTTTGTGTGTTGGTGGCATATCTACCACTTGTTTGTATAGAATATCATTGATGTTTTTAACTTATTTGTGTCAAGAACAAGCTACGCATTTCGAGTACAAGTTGGACTGCCACTGTATATGCACTGAATACACTTTGCTTTTTGTGTTTATCCTTTTGTAGCAGTTCTTACATCATTTTAAATTTAAAATGTAAAATTGTTTCCAAATTTAGTTTTCTCTACTTTTTTTAGATTTGTCATTAAGTACCTAATACAAATTTCACATAATTCAGGGCGGTAAAGAGGTAGATTGCAGTCTGGAATATCACATAGCCTATTTATAGGCTTTTTATCCCGGAAAAATTGATGACAAAGCTAGTATTATTATAAAATACTGAACAAGTTCATGAGCATTTATTTTATCACATAACTTTTTAAATGATTAATCTACCTTTTTAATTTAGACAGGCTGACTTCTAAACTCGAAAGTGATAAATCCATCTAGTGAGATTAGTTTTTTTTTTACTTTAGAATTTAAATTATAAGCTTGTAATCTTTGATGTACATCTCGCAGCATACAATACTATGATTATCGTTATGTAAACTGCTTAGAGAAACTACAGTTGAAGATACCATGATAAGTAGTTTGTATACCTTTTTGTTACCTTATTCTAATACCATACGAAGTGGATTTTTTTGTATTAGATTTTTTTTTTTTAATTCGAATGTTTAAATTTCGAAAAGAATGACATAAATATTAAACTCAGTATGTTCCTTTTCCAAATTTTTTATCATCCCTTGCATTTATATTTAATTTAAAAAAATGGTATGAGCGGGTAAACGAGCAGACGGGTCACCTGATGGTAAGCAACTACCGCCACCCATGGACACCTGCAACTCAAAAGTCTCAAGTGCTTTGGAGTCAGCGGGAGGGAGGGACTCCTTTTGGGCTCCGGGAATCTCACTCACTCAGTGTAAGGCAAATTAAAGTTATTAGGGTCAAACTGAACTAATACACTAAAAATTTAGAAGTTTTCTTTTCTTCACTACTAGGTCATACGCTATTAATAACATTCAAAATCTCTCATTGCTCTCGTTGAGAAAATATCAGACAATTTATATTTCTTCTACGTTACTACTCACGTCCATTACATTTGCAATGGCAATAATTATAAATGTAGACAGCAATAAATAAAATGAAAATGATAATAAATTAAATAATGTAACATTCTCTTCTTCTATTGGTGCACTAATATGTAATGCAATGAAGCAAGGCATGTATAAGAATCGCGAAAATTTCAAAACAATATTATTCATATGGTTTTTAGAATAAGACAGTTAAAGTGCATTTACAATTCAAGAATTACCTCGGTGATGCAGAGTTGTTGTGATATTGCCGTGTTTAGGATCTTTGGGATAGATACCTTACCAAATCCGGCACAATTGAATTTTCAGCTCACTTTAAGCTAACGATCTGTAAATGTCCTAAGATTGAGCAGAATCCAATGAAAAACATCTATTAGGTTTGTGTTTTGATTAGAGAGTTTTTAGTTAGTGGTTTTAAGTAATAAATAATTTTAATCTTTATTTTTACCAAAAATATGATTATAGGTTTTACAAGTGTAGGATACATGTAGTTTTACATACTAAATGCAATAATAGTGGGTGTGGTACTGTCCACCTAAATAGGCTTAGCTTAACATATTAGCCTGTGATAAGCAGTTACAATCAGTAGCAAGTCATTTTCTGCAAAATGGGGTCCCCGCCTAAATATTAAGATGCAAAACGCAAGTCTCGGACACCTCTAGAAATCGCACTTAAAACACCCATATGCTTCAAAACAGCTCACAGAAAAGCTTAGAGTACAATAATTTATTTCTACAAAATAAAGAATTTATTACCTCAATCTCAATTTCGTAATCCAATACAGTTGTTAATATATAAACAAAAGAATCTAACGGTTAGCCAAACTTCTATTCGCTGTTAAAAAATGTTGAGCTTTTCCTCAGCGCGCCGCTCGTCAGTCCTCCTCCAATCACAATAGACACAATGTGCGCGCGCGCAGTACGCCGTGTGCGCTCAAAAATAACCGGTGACATTTTAGCGCGTTAGGAATCAAATACAAGATATGCGACACTGTTACCGCGCTGTATTATTGCTTTTTAGTTCAATTACGTTTTAATGTTTGTTTTAATGGCTATTGTAGAACCGGCGGCTGAGTAAACTTTCAATGTATGATGTAGCTGTAGGCTTGGTACACAGATTGGGTTCGTTTAGACATATCCTGAGTTAAATAAGTCTTAAACATATTAGAAAGTCCGCACTAGGAATATATCCGTATCTCGGGGAACTTCACAAACATCATACATAAAGAACATCTAGACTCAGAACAATAATTTGTGGATCACACAAATTTTTGTTCTAGGTGGGGTTCGAACCCACAATACTCAGAGCAGGTCGAGAAGACTAAGCCCGGTAGAGCACCTGTAAGTCTTGAATTGAGCCCGTCGCTTGTTTGAACCCTATTTCATGGTAAAAAAAAGATATAATATAATAATTTAAACCGACTACCTCGTAGGGACCAATCAGACCTGATACCTAAGCCCAGTAGAGTGTAAGGGTACACTAAGATGGGAAGCTCAATCGGTCATATTGACTGCACAGATGGCGTAGTGGTTTAAGCGGTCGCCACGCCGCTTCCTACCACGCCGAGTGTTGTGGGTTCAAACCCGACATGGGACGACACTTTGTGTGAACCACAAATTGTTGTTCTGAGTCTGGGTGTTATTTGTGTCCGTTTGTAAAGTCCCCCGCGACACAGGACATATTCCTAATGCGAGAGTTGTCTTAAAAAAAAAACATTTTGTAGAAACTAGAGATTATGGCAGATTTCTGCTGTTCTTGAAGTCCCCGTACTTCTTAACTTTATAAGTACCTTTATACCCTATATAATACATTTTTGTGATGAGGCTAACCAGAGCTCGAAGGGTTGAAGGTCCTCCTAAAGTAGGGCAAATGAGGCCGGCCGTCGGGATGGTTTTTAGTGGAATCACCACATACTCCTGGCTCCTGAGTCCCCGAGGAGCAGGAGATCCGAAAGGATTTTCCACCCCGTCAACAAAAAAAAAATAAGATCGCAGGGAACTGATATAGTACGTAGGTAGGTAAGAAACGAAGGTATTATGATGATGGAGAGGTATAAAAAACAAATAGAGGGACGGGCAACAGCTCAAGTAGGTCTCGGTAGCATCAGGTATGAAACTCAGTTTTTTTGTGTATTCTGAATTATTTATTTATTCTTTATTCTTTTACAATATTTACTGACTCTTTTGACAATTATATAGGTATGCACATTTTACATTCCAAAACATGTTCGGCTGTCACTTAAAATTGGTAATACCTGAGCTATAAGTACCAGCAACCTTCCAATGACACAAATATACATTACAATACAATTTTTATATCATTTATCTAATCCTTTCTTACAATGTTCATAATGAATTCGTGTTAATTAAAGAAGCTTAACTAAGTAAGCAATTCTAAAAACATCACCAGTAATATGAATGTCTAACCTTCGCAATGTGCGTGTGTGTGGGTGTGCATTTGTGTGTGCGCGAGCGTGTATGTGTGTGTGTGTGTAAAAAAATTAAAACACTATAAAGTTTTAACAAATTAAAAAATCTTTAAAACATACTAAAAATACATATATTACAGATCAGGTGATAATAATGATGATCAGATAATTCATCACACTCACTATTTGTCTTGTCGCAAGTCAAGTTTATTTAATTGTTTTGTAAATTCTGTTTTTTTTAATACGCTTTTATTAGCTTGGTAATGTATGTATCTAACGAAATCTACGTACGTGATTTTGACCCATTTCAAAACGTCAAATTAAATTAAAACTTTAAACACTTATCAAGGACCGATAATGCAATAATTTCTATAGTTTTACCCATTATCCTGATCAGGACCTTTAGGATCAGCGACTTTTTCCATACCTAAAAATACGATAGTATCTTTTGCCACGTACCACGTACGCTTATGTGATATAGTTACTTGTTACCTTTTAGTCTTATTAAGATCATAGGCATCCTTAATAAATAAAAGGAAAAATAAATTAGAGGTAAAAAAACTAAAAAACACGCTTTTGTAGCTAGCCGAACTAAAAAGTAGGCAATAATTTTGTATAAGTTCAAAAAGAAAAATCATTTTATCGTAAAAAAAGCGTGGGGTGCTCTTCAACGTATTTTATAATGTAATAACTTACTTTTACTATTATCTGTCGGTAAAATATTTTAACAACAATTGAGATCCAGCACCCCTAAAGACTAAAAGTGCCACCACCTCTATTTCCCAATGACTTTCTTCCTAGGGTATACCTGAGTTCCTTGCAGTAGACTTATAGTGCATGTGACGGAGCACCGTATGGTTTTAGTCGGTTCGCTTCCAACATAAGAGTCTACGATGAGCCCCGATGAAGTGATGACACGCGGGAGTTTCCACAAGATAAAAAAGAAAAGAATACTATTTATGGGTCATTTGGATTAACCGAAATTTAATTTTCATCGACTCTTTACCGATCCTTTCTTTTACCATCCAAAGTACAATAGTATATAAAATAAAAAAACATTTACATCGCATTGGGGGTCGTCATGAAAATCCTCCGTGCCTTTCAAAACCAGCAGGCTTTTCATGACGACGGCAAGCTTTAAAAGCAAAACCAGTTTAACTTAGTTTTTACAGACTAACCAAAAAAAAGTAACATGGATGTCTATTTCAAGGCCTTTTTTAAGTTTGTGATTTATTTTTGACAGCCGTACTCTAACTTTAAAGTACTTTTAATGATTTCTTTAACAAAATCCTACAAGAAGCAGGCCTGTTGGTCTAGTGACTACTGATTCCGACAGCTGTGCCAGAGGTTCGGTTGTTTTGTTTTTCCTATTAATAACAATTAAGAACCATCATTTTGTTTTGTCTAGGTGTAATTCATCTCACCTGATCCCCCGGCTACTGGTACGCGAGACGGCGTACGGTTTTAGTCGGTTTGAGTCCGACATAACCACCCCACTGGTGGGTGGTAGCCGAGGAGATTTCCGCACAGAAAAAAAGGTGTAATTATCTACAACATGTATGTAATATCAGCCGTCGGGTTACCATAGCACAGGGGAATTCGGAGAACTGAGGTCATCACTATTTGGTGTTTGAATTGAGGTGACTTTTTACTAGGGATGGAATGAAATCACAATCACATGTGTTAAATAAAAAACAGGTACTAATTTACGAAACCACTGCGACTTGTTATTATTACTTACGCCAAACTCGCGAAAGTCTAAATGCCAAAAAAATGGGTCGCAATCTTCGATAAAGAATTTTGATTGATTTTGGCATTTATCTTTGTCTATGACCATATCACAATCTTAGGTGAAATCGCAGTGACTAAAGCCAATCATTTCATCATATGATTATACTATACTAGTTCTATGGGTCTATGGTGATCTGCAACTAAGAATCATAACGATTGACTGCACGGATGGCGTAGTGGTTTAAGCGGTCGTCACGCCGAGTGTTATGGATTCAAACCTCAAAAACACTTTTTTTGTTGCCGCCTCTTGACCCACCCTCCCCCCAAAGTAATTAGAAAGAGGAGTTTGTGGTTCCGATAACCTCATGTGAATGAGGTTATCGGAACCACAAAACCGATGCTAAGCAACCAAAGAATTGCTTAGCATCGGTTTTGTGTGAGGCCAAGGTAGCGTTCCCGCCAGCCGGTTAATAAGGCTTTCATTACTTATAGAACATTTTTATGTAATGTGCTTTCAAAGCGGAAAAAGTGATACTAGACAATGCATCGTAATCCATCGGAACCCCTCCTTAATAGCCATGTAGTGCCTTTAAATACATTTGTGAATTACGGCAGAGGAGCTTTTCGCCAACTATTTGGGGAACGGAATCAAAAATATGGATTGGAATACGTTATTGGAATATGTTTTTTGGTTTATCGAATTGAGAGGACAATGTCCACGAAATATATAAATAGATAGATATGTAGATAACGATTTATATACACCATGGTTTTACAGAGCAATACAAAGAGCTGTTTAAAAGTACCTAATCTCTATCAGGCAACATTGGGATGGTTCGGAAGTATTTTAGTAAATTGGTTTAAATCGTTGACATTTAATAAAAATATAAATGAAAGTATATTAATTTATCTTTTGGACCAAAGGACCATGACGTTTTAAGTCACACATTTCTAGTAAACCTACTTGTTTGCCTTAGTAGTGGGTCAGACGCGATTACGCTATCACCGCTTAATTAATAATGATAAGTTGCTATGGAGGGTTGAAAAATTACTATTTTTCTTGATTTTATATTTCTTTTTAGTATTGCTGAAGAAATCAAACGCGGCAATTAGGGAATCTATTGTTTGCGTCTATAATGCGTAAAGGTATACTTACTCGTAAAAACAGAAGCTCGCGTTGCTAGTGAAGTAACCACTATTTACTAGAATTTGTGTGCATTTGCTACCTTAGTGGTACAGAGACTTTATCGTTGGTCCTCGCCGTCGAATACTGCTTTCTCTCTCTCGCGCTATCTTTGCACCCGACTGTAAAGTCATAGGTTCAGGCGAATTGTCATTGTGTTTTAAGATTTTATTATTTTAAATATTAATGTCAATATCAGCTAAATTATACTTAATGATATTCTTAGGATTTCAAGTTAACAGTAGGTATTATTCTAAGTTAATCCGTATAACTTCATGTTATTATTGCGATTAAATATAATAATGTAAACGTTGCAAAAACAATCTAAAAAAGTAAACATCAAATCGCTGTCCACCTCTGGTCCTTCGAAAGACTAAACCTCCTGGTGTCCATTGCGTTACCAAGTAATTGCGAACATATGTGTTATCAGATCAGCAACAAAAAGAGCATTGTACAACAATAGCGGGCGAGAGCTCGCCGGGACCGGCGATGTCGAAGGTCATCACACGTAGTACAAACACGCTCCAGTTTAAAGAGAAGTACAAAAAACCATCTCCGCATTGTCGAGCTTACAGTTAACCCTAAAAAGACCCTTTCTTAGTTTTTTGGCAGAAAAAAACGGCGAGCAGAGACGGCGGGCGCGGCGCGGCGTATTCGTGGCCGGGCGGGCGAAGCGCGCGGTCGCACCTCTAGCTCTCGTTTGACGTCACACACGTGTCCAGGAGCGCGGGAAAACTCGCCACCAACCCGACATTCGCCAAAGGTTTCCACCATTCATAATAAGTCACCGAAACGCATTCGAAGAGTCGATTATATTTTCGATAACACTGTAACGCTGTGTTTATTATTATGATTCGTACAAATTAAACCGCGTATTGTTTTAAATATTTCGACATTGTCGGAATTCTATTGTGTGACTCTTAATTGTTTAATGTTTTGCTTAATCTAGGGCTTTGTCGAGATGAATCCGTTTGGGTTTACATTTTTGTCGTGATATAAACAATTGATAAATTCGCGGAGGAGTCGAGCGTGGTTTTTATGAATGTTTTTGCGTATCGGCCGCTGGTGGGGGAAGGGTGGGGCCTCCGTTGACTCGTCCCTCTCCTAGCCAGTATTTTGATTTAGTTTCCGAGTCTTACGCAGATGTGGCAATTTTTTCAGTCGCGTGTGTAAGGCGCGCGCGACTGTTGCACTTTCCGTGTTTCGGACGATTATTTTTTCCGTTTCGATATAATTTCCCGCGCACTCCTGTTGACATTTCGCGAAGTTTGTTATCAAGTTTTTATTTCAGGGGACTGTAAATAATTTTGAGTACAAGAAACATTATTTGTGTACAAACTGTAGTGTTGTCATCTGTGAGTGCTTGTGACTGGATCTATGGTGAATAAGACAAGTGACATTGTGCCTGAACAACTAATTGTTTTATCAACTTTATGTCATGTTTGGATGTCTTAGATTAAGGTAAGATTTTTCTATAAAAAGTACATTATCCATAAAAATATTTTTTTATAAAATGTGCAATAAGATAATTTTAGTCAATAACTAATTAAAATGTTTTATTATAATATGTGGCTTTACTTGCGTTTATAATTCATTCGTTGATGAAAATGTTTAAGAACTTGAATTGCATATTAAAGCAGTGAATTTAATTATAAACTAACTAAGAAATTGGAAAAATGTAGTAATTCTTAACAAATATTTTATGGCACATGTTTAATAAACACTAATAATACCTAGGTTTAATATATGAAAATAACTCACTTAAGAAAAACTGGTGTGAACTTTCATTAAAATGCTTAACTCGAAATATACAAAGGTTAATTAATATTATGAACTTTTTATACTATTCACTTTTACATTTCGGAATTCATATTTACAATAATTATAGATATATGTAGGTATATTGAAAGTGCAAATATATCAGATCAATAGACGGGTTCATTATTTTACAAAATAAAAAGAATAATTTTACATAATTATATTATTAGTTATTGATTTTATTAAATAATTAACCTTAAAAATATTGTAAATCCCAGAGAAAGCAAATGATTTAATTGTTTCCATGTAGGAAAACTCTAAGAAAGACTTAAAAAGTTTTCCCGACAGTTTTTAATTCAGTGTGTATAAGTTAATATTAACAAATATCTGTTAATTTATCTGTTAATTAATACATTGAATATCTTATCTTCTAGCAAATACGTGTTCCAGATAGATTGATCATTCATCACTTTATGTACAAACAATTGCTCGTTAGTTGAAATAATTACGGTTCACAATTAAACACTATTAAAACACCTGAATAGGTATTTTGTGCTCAAATCAACAACTACTATTAGATATTTTCTTCTTTCAATTCAAGTTTTTTTTATCTATTTCAAAACACTTGCAATGTTTGTTTCATTAGTTTAAAATCGTTTGTTTCCAAGTTATTTTATTTAAATTTTCTATATAAATAGCTAAAAATATATAATTCCGGTGTAATTATGTAATAATATTTAATTAATAATAAGTACTAATTACACTAAAGTTTAAATGTAATATAGAAATGCCAATTGTAAACTTTTAAATTAATTATTATAACACTTAATCCTATAGAAAGTATAGCAAAATTTAACACTAAGAAAGTAGACACTTTTTTAAATTTAAGCACATTATTTTAATAATATTTGTGTCTATAATAACGTTACAATTCATTAATGATTTATGTTTAAAAAAGTTAGAAAAAGCACCTACAAAATTCCTTTTCAATTAGACTTAAGACTTAAACAATTCTTTCTTTTCTTTTACAAACTCCGGTAAACGTTTCATTAAGCTCGACATTTTTAACGTGCCCCGTAAAAAGCCTATTACAATCAAATCTCTTTGCAAATAGATATAGAAATTTATTTCTTTTACTTCTTTTCTCTTCGTATTTTATTAAACTCTCAAGTTATAGTTCAGAAATACAAGAAACGTGATTTTTTTATTATCTACATCAAAATCAGATAAGAAACATCTTGTACTGGGTCACAGGTCGCCTGGCTAGGAGATCAACCAGCGCTGTACCGTGTGCGATTCCCATTCGAAACGATATGAACGTGTATGAAGATATCGGACAATTGATATCCATTTTAAATTTCGAAATAACGTTCATTCTAATTACAAAATCTGTAGGTTATTTGGCTACTGCATATTTTGAAAATAGAATTCGACATCGTTTAGCTTTTTAATGTGACTAGTTTCTTTTACTTTTTTAGAAATACAACTGTTTATAATAGTTACTAATTTAATAAGCCTACTGAATTATGAAAAGTTAAGTTTTTTTTTATTTTTGACTGTACTTAGACATTTGAAGTCTATAAAAAATGTATTCAGCGACTCTGTAATATACAAAAATAAGTGGTTCTTGACTTATGTTATATTCTACTCGTATCATCACTCTGATCTTCTTGCTCTTCTAATCTGCCCTATTTTACACAAAATATTAAAGACTGAGTATGGGAGAACACGGGTAAACGTTGCCTCGATCTGCGAAGAAGTGATGTGTGCCAAAGAGGCAGTGGAAAAGTAAATATACATATATATATATATATATATATATATAAACATATGTGTAACCACCACCACAACCAACCAGTCGTAAAGCAAAAGCAGGCAAAAGAAGACGTTGTAGTGTTGTAGAATAAGCAGCCTGGCCTGCCGTTAATTTGTAGGATACGTCTGAGTTCCTGGCATTAGGGCCCATGACTAACACCGTGTAGTGTTAATTGTTTCAAGTCAAACCAAAACCACGGTGCCTTATCATTGGCCCCGGTGAGATGATGACCCGTGTTTCCACACGACAAACAAACAAAACCTAAAGCTTTGTTGACGAAATAAGCGGTAGAAACATACATAAATAATAGTACTTACGTAGTTATAAAATCAGAAACTTCATTATTTATTTGTATTTCTTATAACACAAATAATTGTGGTAACAGAAAAACTTAAACTTTAAACATAAATACAAAATGGTGTATTAAAATACCACGAAATTTATATCCTGCTCATTTTTGGCAAGTTTAAAGTTCACGACAGATTTTGTTAGTTTTTAAAATAAATGATTGTTGTATAATTGTGTTCATAAATCATACATCTTGATTTATAAAATATAAACACTCATATTTACATTACTTTCGATTTTCAAGGCAGTTATTACGTTGTTTATTTTGCAAAACCAAAAAAATTATGACCACACCGACTGTTTTTTTGTGTGTGGAAACCCTCACAGGGTTCAAACGGTTCATACAGTATTTCGACATGAGAATCTTTTGCCAGGGCCTCAGGTGTCCCTCGAGCGGAGAATATACCTTCACTAGTATAATCTTTTTATGCCTTTTAAATCTATTATATTGCTCGTTTAACCGCTATAATGTTTGTCTATGATAAAAAACCATTTTAAAGTGACGAAACTTTATAATGTTTATTATATTAAATAGCCACAATACAAGTGTAATTTAAAATCAAGTCGGTATGTCGACAGCTTTCAATGTAATTACTGTACTATATCTATACTTGTTCATTTATAATAATGTTTCAAATTTCGCTTTCCAAAATGAAAGATATATTTGACTTCGGGAATAAAAGTGATTTGACTGGGGCTCAATTCTGCTATTTTATGTTAACGCCAAGCCACTGTCATTCTATTGACACGCTATTGATATGCCATTGAGACGCCATTGACATCGGTCAAAATATCAGTATTCTACTAACATAAATTCGCAGTGTCAATAGACTGTCGATATGGTAATATACGTCATCAATGGTGATATCAACAACGTTGCAATAAAATTAAATATGTCATTTTCTTACAAATTTAAAATGTACCATTTACCAAACTGTTACAAAGGCATCGACGACATTTGTATCAGTGAAAAGTCATTCATTGGTCTTACATAGTTGGTAGAATAGGAAAAGTGCAAAACTATTCCGACGACATTCGATCGACAGTCTATTGATACAATATTAGAAAAGCATAATTGAGGCCCTAGTCGAAACGTAGGGCAGTTCAAAGATATGTAATCTATACATATAAACTTACTTGCCCTGACTAACTGACTAATTCAACACCTCAGAGCCTAAATCGCTGGGGCTACAAACTTGAAAGGAGAATGCCCATTTTATTACGAAAATCACACTTTCATTTGCTGTGCCAGATATGTATAAACTGCATTATTAAGCTTGCACTGAGTATTATCTAAAATATTAACGTATATTGTAACAAGGCTTGTGGTTATTGAGAAATTAAATGTGCAAATATTAACAACGAGAAAATATCGTGACACTAACAGAGTTTTTTTTAAATAATATCTGAGGAAACGTGTTTTGACAGGGACATATGTATAAAGTAAGGTAAAATTTGCATTGAAGTATAAGTACACTAAATAAACTACGATAATAATAAGATTCACATCACATCAACAGCCTTTAATAGTCCACTGCTGGACATAGGCCTCTCCTTAGAAAGGAGGATAATAAGATTACTGAACTGCAATATATTTTAAACGATGTTTATTTGCATTCAACTATTAATGGTTTATTTTATATAATGGCAACATTAAATCTATAATGGAAACGGTCATTGATTCAAGTTTTAGTAGTTGTACGATTTAATTTCAAACCCAAAATTCTATAGAAGAGATTCAGGGTCGAAAAGTCATATTATTTTTATTTTTTTATTTGACCCGAACGTCGAAAAGTGGCAGCCGATGCTTTTTATGTCGTAAGCACAAACTAAGAAAGGATTTTTAAAATCAAGGTTTACCAATCAGTTTTAATATTGTTATTATAATATAATATTGTTATTAGCATATTCATCCACTCTATGTATCTACCGTGGATAACTTTTATTGGCTACTCATGTAATCATAGTTTACTACCTAGTTAAGAATTGCAGCTGTTGTGATCCCTAAAAAAAAAAATCTCTATAATTTAAGAAATAATAATTATAGTACAATTATGTCGAATATGAGCCATAAAAAGGGAGGAAAGTGTATAGACTTTACACTCATCATTCATCTTAACTAGATTTACTCTTTTAAAGGAAACTGGATGATGATCAGACAACTCCCGCATCTATACTAATATTATAAGTGCAAAAATGTGTCTGTCTGTCACCTCTTCACGCTTAAACCACTGAACCGATTTAGATGAAATTTGGTATGAAGATACTTTGATTCTTTTGGAAAGACATTTACCGCGATAACGGACAAGCCGAGGGGAAAAGCTAGTTAGGAATATATTATTTGTCGCGAGAGACTTTACAAACATACACGAAACGGACACAACGAACACCCTGACTTAGAATAACAATTTATGGATCACACAAAGTGTTGTTCCATGTGGGGATCGAACCTACAATAGTCAAATCAAAAGTCAAAAACCACTACGCCATCCGTCAACAAGGAAGTCCTAAAAGGAAGAAAACTTATAAAAAGTTGTTTTTTAATGTACGGTGAAATGCGACGGCATTGTTAATTACAACTCTTGAGCACGATTATTGCAAATACTGTAAATAATGGCAAATAATAATAAATAATTGGATGTTGTCGTCAACAAACAAGACAAAGATATTCTGAAAACTACAGTAGTATGTGATATGATGCAAGACAACTGATAAGCATACTTAAATATGTCTAAATACATACATGTTATGGTTATATTACACCCAAAAACCGAATAAATGATCATGCTGATCACACAATTATTTGTCCTGAGTGAGAATCGAACCCACAACCTCCTGCTTAGTAGTCGGAGTTGTTAACCACTTTAGAAGCTCTCCGTATTATTATGTTTTCTATGGAATTAAAAATTAAACCATATTCTCTTACCATCAGAAGAAAAATAAAAATAATAATTTATATTAAAAGAGAAAAATATAACGACCATTACATAAAGGTAGCATAATTATATGTTTTAAAAAATAATTGGAATACCTAACCATTTTTTTATTTATAATAATAAGAATGGAATCAAATGGAGCTTATTAAGGAGCTATATTTAAGTACTGAATATTAATGTACCTTTTCTATAACATCATGATATACATAGGCCTCTCCTATTGCACGCTCCTTCGATCGATTTTCGGTTTTTCGCATCCAGCTCCTGCTAGCCATCTTACGCAAAACGTCACTTCACCTGGACTGTGGTGGTTAACTGTTGTAACTCCGGGATTCTTAAAAGTATGGATCTAAAGGAATCCATTGAGTTCGTCATCAGAGTTACCTATTACACAGTGATAAACAGACAAAAGACTTTCACATCTAGTACGTTACGGGCTTTAGCCCGCGGTTTTGCCCACTTTAACTTAGTTCTTGTCAACGGTGCTATAGATACTTTTTCTATCCCTATAGAAATAAAAAAAAATCTAAATAAAAGATGCCTTAATCTGTATACGTTTTCACACCAAGACTACCCATGAATTTGTTTATGTATAGTCGACTTGTCCATCCACAAGGTTGGGGGTAAGAAATTGCTTTTTAGCGATAAAAGCGTTTGTACATGTCCAGTAATTTAATGTATTCTTTATTCTCTTTATTGTTAAAGAACGTTTATCCAAAATTGCACGATGATGGGTATAGTAGTTGTATGTACTGTACTGGGAAGCCGTTGGATGCGGCCAGCACAGGACCGGTTGTAGAGAGTGTGGCCTTCCCCAAAGGCCTGAATCCAGCAGTGGACGTCTTTCGGCTGAGACGACGATGATGATGATGTAGTGAACAACTCAATTTTTATTTCTAGTATAATTTAGGATAAGTCTGACCCTAACCAGTACTAATATCAGCAATGATATAAAACTTATTCAGAATTTATGTGATAATTACACGATAATAAAAAAAATTATCGACTTCCGTTGCTCAAGGTTTGAACAAAAAACACTCGTATTATTTAAACAGTTAATGTAATTAGCGTTATTTATTAACAAAAAATAAAATACTTTATGTAAAAGAATTTATGTATCGAATTTGTATCGCAAGCCTTCGGTAAAATACTTGTAAAGTTTTATAACGAAAATGCCAGCTTGTAAAGCTGAGATTTGGCAAGGTTTAAATATTAGATTCAGTCAGTTGATTAAGAACTTTATATGTTTGCCAAGATAGACTTTTATTGTAACACATAGACAATGCGATGATTGAATTTTTCATTAACTTGTCTATGTATAGCCTGAGCATGAAATCTTTATTACCTGCAATTGTCTCATAATTCATGGGGCTACTTGATTAGTTTTTATTGTCTCATTAATATTATTTTTGGTTCTAAAATCGTTTCAAAAAAAATCATATCAATTTATTACTCCGCATACCTATTGCTATAAGATCAATCGATCGATTCATACAAGATTCAAATCAGTAAGATAAATAAATAATCCAATAAGAAAAAAGTTTTAAAGCAAACCGAACTAATAAAATATTTTTGAATAAAGAATATCGTTATTGAGGGCATTGGTTCATTAAAAAAAAGTCAAATTATTTTCTTTCAATGTTTTTTAAAATAAGAATTGTGTTAGTAACAAAGTAAAAAAAAATCGGAAGTCTAAATGAAAACTGAACGGAACGGGAACGGAATTTCCGTTACATACGCATACGTACATACAGGTCAAGCTAATCTAAGGCGTGTGAAATAAATAATATTTTGATAAACCACAGCTGATAAACAACCACGGTCTATCGGGTTGTTAGCGGTTTCTGTGCGGTCCTCAAAAAAAGGTCAAACCAAACGAAAAAAGTTTGGCATCAATTTGTACGAACTCAAAGATTCTATTCACATTGTTGCAAAGGACATTTGCATTGTTCCAATTTTGGGACAACACATTACAGAAAAAACAAAGAATGAAAATTATTTATGTTAATCCAAAAACACAAGGAATAATGTGAATTTACCGTAGTTAAATAAAAATATTTGTATTTTTGTTAAGTTCATATAATAGGTCTTTACCTATGAAATTGCCGTTTTGTATGCAATAAGTGAAAGTACTTATTTTTTCAAACTTTTTTATTTCTGTTATTCGAAGTAATCACCCATGCAATCGACGCATCTTTGCCAACGCATTGGCGGTTTATTGATGCCCTTCTTGTAAAAATCAGCTGGACGGGAGGCAACAAACTCTTCAAAGGCATTTTGTACTGCCTCTCGGGAATTGTTACTAGATATTTGTATGATGTATATTTGTACCTACTTCCAAACAATTACGTTTATATTTTAAATACTAAAGTGGCAAACAACTGAAACAATTTTTTTAAGTATTTCCAAATCCATCGATACAGTACAAAACAGTTGCAAGCAGCTAACTCCCTTAAAGATGTTACACTAAAAACGTGTCTTTTGGCGGACGTTGGTCCTATTTTCTATGTAATGAGTATTTAAAAAAATTACTGCAAGCTAGTGAACCTAACAAGCTAATGAACAAAGAAATTTTCAACCTAATGAACTTCCTCAATATTTAATTTCTCTTTTGATTTTCGTGATCAGCGTCACTTATAGATGCCAAATAATTCATTTTTAGAGATATGTCATTAAGGGCGAAAATGCTCCCAACTTTTTTTTTGTTATAATCTATGTGTATAACTACCATACAATACGTATATAAATAATAAACCTAAGATATGTAATATAAAACCGTTGCACCATGTCCGAAATATATTTCACTCATGGTGCAATGATCTTAGAATAGGCAGAGCTTGTACTATGGTAACCAGATCCTTAATAACAAACTTACATATTATTAAATACATACGTATTACAGCTAAACTACATGCAAAGAGACTAATAATAAATAATGATTAGGGGTGAGTGGGGGTCGAACCCACGACCTCTGGCTCAGAAGTGATAATCACTAACCACTTAACCAATAAGACAGTATAATATTTCGGTCAGTCAATAATTTAAACCATTTATTTTCGTGCCAATAAGTAGATACTTTAATAGTTTTTTTTACTTAAACACATAAGTTTTTGTAGCTTATTCGCGGAATATCTTCGTTTAATGTTTAAGGAAAATTCCACTGAATGTTTGTTTTTTGTGTAAGTCTCTTAAAAACGTGCAAATTGATCTATTGTACGTAATCAAATCTTAGTACTGTTATAAATGCGGAAGCTACTATGTTTATTGCTTAATCAATCCAATAGGGCTGAACAGATCTGAACCAAATTTGGGACGGAGATAGATTTTAGTCTGTGAAAAGTGTCTTGAAAAGTGAGAAATTAAATTGATATTAATGGGAGGGAAGCCAAAATTTAGTCGGGTGTAATATTAATATGTTCGTACGGTGACTGATTAAGAATACGGAGTGTCACCACCCCTATTCATTCCGTGGGTGTCGTAAGAGCCGACCAAGGGAGCAAACTACGATAACAGCACTGCAAAGAGAAGGCAAACTTGAAACAAACCGTATAATAACCCGTCTGGCCAGCCTGATATAGTAGAAAACCTTTCTAAGGAGAGGTTTATGTCCAGCAGTGGCCTACTAAAGGCTGTTGATGTGAATATTACGTTATTATACTTATTACACGTTGTTATTGACTGTTATAGCTAGACAAAATGTCTAAATCAGTTCTGTCATTGTAACACTAGTTGTAACCATCCACGCTTCGCTGTTGCACACTCTGGTTGCATTAATGATAAATAAGGAACAAAACTGCATCGAAAAATAGGTAAAACAATCTTTGAAGGGGGTTGTACGAGTATATCGTGTCGTGTCAAAATTTGAAAAAAAAGAAAAGAGTTTTTGAATCGTACACAAACCAACTTAATATTTTTATATAGATTTACATTTCGGTACATAACCATCATCATCTTCTTTTTCTGTTCTCATATTTACTTAGGGTCTGTGTGATAAGATTTCTTCTTCCATTCTTCTTGATCACTCGACATCCTCATTCACGCACGCCTTCTTTTCATTGCGAAACGGTTTTGGCTTTTTATAACGAAGATCCTTATCACGCGTTACACGCTCTGAGCGAATGAGAGCGAGACCGAAAAATGTGTAACAAGACTTTTTCCGACACTTCAGTTGGC
The DNA here is from genome assembly GCA_902825455.1 of Arctia plantaginis. Lineage (NCBI taxonomy): Eukaryota > Metazoa > Arthropoda > Insecta > Lepidoptera > Erebidae > Arctia > Arctia plantaginis. The sequence continues at coordinate 7,879,487 of CADEBD010000292.1, forward strand.
GCGTCGACGTACCTTTTTTATATTTCATATATATAACAAACGTCTACCAAAAAGGGAAAGGAACTTCGTAGCGACCGGGGCTCCCTAGAACCCTTACGCCGTTTTTCCTTAAGGAGGCTTAATGTAATGTTTTGCTACAGAATATAGTAAGTAATATTCTAAGAAGGTAAGTTAATTTGTTTATAACGCTTTTACCGCGAGATTATCATAAAATGTCACTTGCTGACAGAGTACTTTTCCTTAGACGGCCGGATGGCGTAGTGGTTGTCTTACGGACTGCTACGTCAAAACGTCACGGGTTCAATTCCCGCTCAAGTCAAACATTAGTGTGCATAAACATTTAATATTTGATTTGGTCTGGATGTTTCCATGTAAAATATATATGTATTTATCAAAAAAGTATATATGTATTCATATCAGTTGTCTAGTAGCCATAGTACAAGCTCTGCTTAGTTTGGAACAAGATGGCGTTGTGTGAATGTGGTAGAATATTATTATTATCTAAAAATATACTATTCGCGTGGTATATTTGTAAAAAATCTATATTTGACTAATTATAATGTAATTGTTATGAAAGCCGAGAAAAAAACTGCAATAAAATCCACATATTTTTGAAATTATCAGTTTATTACAATGTGGTGTTTATTGTGGTGTAAAGACGGTGTTGCAACGATTACAGGATGTGCATCCAATTTCCACCAACTAAAAAAAGTTTTAAGATGTAGTCTTAGTGATCAACAGATTTTTACGCAAAATGAATGCTAATAAAGCAAACCCACCCTTTTTAGGGTTCCGTACTTAAAAAGGAACAACACTAAACCTAAACCTATATTAATTAAATCATAAAAAATGTAGTCTTTATTCGATTCCTGAACTATTAATTATAATATGTACCTACAAATTTGTACGGAACCCTCGGTGGGCGAGTCTGACTCGCACTTGTCCGGATTTTTTTATACATATAAACTAAATTACATATTTGCTTCTAAATTGCGTTAAAATGTTATTCTATTTAGTAAGCAATTAAACGTATCGAGACAGTAATATTGGTAAAATCTGTCAACGGCTGCATATATTAGTAATAATTATTTCAACCTTAAAAGTCCATATGAATTCATTATCCACCAGCCAACTAATATATGGTTGACAAATAATAAATATGAATTTTAATTACAATTTTATTCAATACACAGCCAAAATAATATCTCTTGCATTGCAAATTATAACCGACCCCAAAACTGACGGAAAAATTCAACCTCAAAATAACAGATAAGGTCATCCGATTCGTTCATTCGGTCATTCATTCATTCATTCACTCATTCGGTCAGGATTTCTACCGGAAGTGGCCCTTATCAGGCAGCGGAGGTGACGTCACGAACGAGCACAATCAATGTGAACCGAACGTGATTGTTGTATAAATAAAAGATATTTTTTTACTTTAACTTCTGAGTAAAACAATGCGAAGCGGGAAATGTTTGAGTTTACGCAAAACAAACATCATGTAAATGCAAGGAAGTTATAATAACGTAATATGTTCGTCAACAAACAATTTAACATCTAAAATTAAGTAAGTGAACACACAAACACCGCTCTACACCCACACTTGATTATTAAGAAGTTATTAATTGAAAAATTAAGTAGGAAACACTCGTAAAGCCTATAAAATTCTCATAAAAACATGGTGCGAGCCGCCATAGTAACAGTGTGCGGTGATAATATACAAATACAATCACGCCGCTAACTGGAAACCTGTACGTGTGTCATATATTACCCTCCAATTGTAATTCTGAGTAGCTTTCCAATAAAAAACACATTTCCTAATTTACTCGGAGTGGACGTAAGTATTGTGTCGGAACAATGGACCTGACTCACGTCATTCATTCAAATATCGAACACTTAAACGATATCGATAAAACAGATTTTCAAAAAGCCCGGTCATTTGAAATGGGATGCGATTTTGTAGTGCAATTGTGAATTGTGGTGATCGAGTTTTTTTATTTGACGGTTGTATTAAGTTCGTAATTTGAATTTCGATGAAAATTATAGGGATGGGAAAGAATGAAATATAAAAAATATGCCAAAATTAAAATAAACAAGAATACTTTGGCAATCATTATTATATATTCAAACGCAGTATTTTGGCAATCATTATTGAATGCAAACGCAGTAGGTGTATTGGATCAACACAGTAATCCAAATGGAGGAGACTGCTATGTATTGACGACGTGACAAAATTAGAAAAATGTTTTCAACACAATATTTGACACCCGTGTTGTCTGCTATTCTGTAATTCTATCAAAATAAAGATTAATTTTTGTAAATTAAAATAGGAGACTACTTTATGATGTTTACTAGTTAAAACATGATTCTGATTAGAAGAGTAGGTATTTTAGGTATCATTTGCGAACCTATTAAAACATATTTGACAGCATTGTAATTTCGAGACAGTCAAATGTCAAATTTGACACTGACAGATATGCCGATGATTTTTTATTACTTAAACAGTGACCATGTGTGGGTACATGAAAACTGAAAAACATGTAACTTCAAGCCCTTGTATATATAAGTAACTTTTTAAGGTAATGGGTTTACAACGCACTTGGTATAATCAGTATATGTATGATTTGAATTTGACATCAGGACATATTGATGTTTTTATAGCAAAGAAATGTCTTGTGAGATGTTAAGTTGCATTTGTTGTAACTATTAATTACTATTAATGTTACGACTTAGTAGTAAAAAAACGAACTTATGACTAACATATCTTTGGTAAAAAGAAAAAAATCTTATGTTCTTTTCTATTTTTAAACTCGAGAAACCGAAGAAGAAAGTTTATGTAAACGATCATCAGCTCTGTTAAGTAGCTTAAGGTAGAGTCATTCTTGCTGTTACCAATAAAATTACTTTTTCTTGCAGATCGGTATGATTTATTAAACAAACAGTTGAAAGATTGTATACTAGAAACCTGTTGAAGTATCCTAATATTTCCGTTTAAGTGTACATACCTGATATGAACTATTATCTCACCGAAACAGCCACCCATCAACGGTTAAGTGGTGTGCGAGAATGGTACCGACTTTAAAATTTCATTGTCTATTACAAGGAGATCAGGTTTAAATCTATGATAATGGCCAAGCGCTGAAAAGTGCAATAAAATGAGAAGAAGAAGAGATTAAAAATTATCAACTTAAAGGATTAAAATTTTCAGAAGAATTTTATACATATTTAATAGAAAAAATTACAAACTAGATACAAATTAACGATATCTTGTAAAAGTTTTGCATAACAAATCAAAACATCATATTTTCTTACAAAATAATCTTAAAATCAATAATGGTTTACACAATATTTTAAAAAGGGGAAGTATGCTACTTGACACGGTTAGATTGTATGAAAAGTGTAGCAAAAGCCGTTTCTGGTCGTAAGAGTGAAAAGAAGAGGTTTCTTGTTCTGTATTTAAAAGCAACTCATTCACTTTGGGGATGCACTATACTATGCTCTGATATATCGATACAACACTAGCTCTATCGATTTTTCTTTTTTTTTGCATTAAAGCACTTCACTTCACTTCAAAAGCACCTCAAGCAAAAATATGGCATTACGTATCGTATCAAACTCTAAAGATATTTTATTTGTTCACAATTTTAAGATTCACATTACATCATAACAACAAATATAAAGAGTGCTATTGAACATATTGTTGTTCGTAAGAAGAGAAACCAATGACAAAATTGTTTATAAAAGACCAGCTGGCTCTGTTTCGTCTTATTACATTTCTATTTGTTTTTGATTAATCTTTAAAGTATGCCGCCAAATATGATCACTGAAAGTTTATTTTGTATTCTCTTATTTTAGTCTGTTTTGTGTTTAAGCTACAAAAATACATTTAACAATAACAACAATTTGTTTAATCAACGGTACTTTTTAAAATTTGTTATTTCAGTTTAAACCCTGATAAGATCAAACTTTCTCTGATTAATCCCTAATTTTAAATCAATAATGGAATATGTTTTCGTAAACCTATCGCTAGCATAGACTTTTTATATCGCATTTGGATTTATATGTATGTGATAGGGTAACAAAACAATCGCGTATATCGATACAAGAGCAGTCGAAATAGTTACTTAAGAAGTATCGATACAATAGCCTTTTTTTATTTAGTTCTTGTTTATAAAATGCTAAGACAAAAAGTCCTGGATCGCTTTTCTTCTCGTTATCATCTGGTTCTCTTTTTTATCAGGTTATTCCCTGTTTTAACTGCCGTCAATAAATTAATTAATAATTTCAATAAACGGAGTTACGTTTACAATGTTAAAAATTAACTCTGTACGTGACTGTTTAAAAATCAAAATAACGTTTTTTAGTGTAAGTAATGAAATAGGGTCTCTTGACGACTGTTTTAATGCTAACTAGTGTGCTTTCCATAAAAGACGCTTGTCTGTCTGTCTGTCACATCAGACGAGAGCCATGTACGGGATATATTAGCCTCATAAGATGGTAAACGGACAATTTATTTTACGATTGCTACTGATTTGTTACTTAAAAGGAAATAATAATTCTTAATGTATTTGCTGTGAATATTTCTCAATTTGCAGTTGAAGGTTTTATGCGGTTATTAAATATCAATGAAAGTATTTGATAGTAATATAAAATGGAATTAAAAATAAACAGTGAACTAACTCAAATTGCTCATAAAAAAATTTGTTCAATTTTTTTTATAAATATCTTGAAAACACTAAAACCTTACACCAAATTTTCACTTCTAAAAACAGTAATAAGTCAATTTAGGAATAAGATATGCATAAAACATGAAACAAAATGTTAAAAACGTCTAACACTATACTTTAGAATATTTTAGTTCTTATAATTGTTAATTGCGTTCACTTACGGATATTATATCACGTGCGATGGCTAACAATTTTAATGTGACATTTTGCGAATGCTGCCATTCCACATTTATGTAACACTCAATAAAAATGCAAATGTATTTGTAAGTTATAAAAAAACGACATATAAACCTAATTATTTTTGTTTTACTAATAATATGTTCTAGGTAAGTATTTTATGTTCTAAGACTTTGAGTATCAGTACATATAAAATACGATTTATTCGACAAATTCGATATCAAGTCTGTATATACATACTTGATATCGAATTAAATCGATTTTGTCGTCGCATAATTATCATAATAAATGAACACATTGCAAAATCGTGTATTCGCAGTGTCCTTTTCTTACAGTATTGCCTTTCCGTTCGTCATATTATATGTGGTTCCCGTAAACCAATTACCGGTCAATTTTCATCTTTCAGCATATTGAGATAAGATCCAGATTCCTTTAAAAAATAATTTTAAGAATACAGCTGCGCTTTGTTATTTCAACCGAACAAGGACTTTATCTGTTGCCAAGCACAACTCATTCTCCCTTCTGTAAATGTAATCAATGAGGCACTCGCGATGAAATGCGAAATGGATTATTTTTTCAAAAATGGAATTAAGAAGAGACAATAACGTTCATTGTTTTTAAGGATGGCGGACTGGTCTGGCTCAAATATAAGATTATTACTTGTGTGTTTCTTCGCTTATGATAATTTTACAGCTCACAAAGGCACAATAGCGACTCGATTTCATGCAAAATATAGTTATGCATTACGAAAACGGAAATCTATCGTGTTATTCCGGTTGCAAACAAAAAAAGCTCTCTATAATGAGTCTTTCAAAAACAGGAAACGCAGTGTTGAACTTCTTTCTCCGCTACAACTTAAATTGAAATGAGTTATTTATAAAATACCATGAATATTTTTTACAAAGAAGCACTGTGCAAAAGAGTGGAATACTTTTTTATGATATCAGAATTTTTATTACCATTTTAGATATCTAAATTTTATAACGCTATTTCACTTTTGTACAAAAAAGTTCAACATCGTGCGCCTACTGTTTTTTTAGAACTAACCATATTGTTAATATTCTTGTAAAAAATATAAACTGTGATAACTTCATTTTAGAGACGTTCAAACAGATAGTTTTTTAATTTGTTTTTTATTTCATTTGGGATCTATCGATTACACCTAAAATTTAAATTTACATTCGATAATTATTAACAAGAGTTTCCAGTTCATTAAATAGTTGTATTGGTATTAATTTTCATACTCACCATTTTTTTTCTAACAAGAGAATTGGAACAAGTCTCACAATCGACTAAGTAGGGACGTTCCAACTGGCAGCTGCGATATAGATTAGTGACGTGTCACATGCTTCCAGAAAGCTGAATAGTGTGTTACGAGTAATTTAAATAGAGCGGTCCCTCAATTGGGGTTAATTCTCGTGTTTAAGGAATATGTGGAGTTTAATTATGAGGACGTGAGGACCGGAGCAGGCGATATGGCGCAACATATTTTAAACACTTCATTGATCGATACAAACCATTACGTGCGCACATAGAATACAAAGCTCACCATTTGAACAAAGAGTAATCAAATTTTAGGCGAAACTAAACTTGTAAGAAACACAATAAAATCAATTTACCGTCTACCAAACAGTTAGGGGCCGTTAAAAACTTTCAAATCAATCCGGAAACTTCAAATTCTAATAACATAAAGAGCACGTTTGCTATCTACTTACATCACAAGACTCGTTTCGACTTTTTACCGAATCGTGATCCAACTTTTTGTGGAGAACACATATTCAGATGTGTAATGACCAATCTCCGGGCGTTGAACAAAAAAACGCAAGAGATCATTCGAGGCATTAATGCATCAGTTACTAAACCGTCAGATGCATGCTCTTGCGCATCCTTAACGCATTCATAATAAGAACAACAAGTTCCATTTTCAAACGAACGAATTACAAACACGGGGAGCGCTCTATGTTCAAATGTTGCGTTCAGTTCATATTCAAATTTATGTTTTGAAAATAGAACTTGAATGTTTCTTTATGATGCGCCCATAAGTAGGAATGATTAATTTTTTAGTTTACATGTAATCGACTCTCTGTGCTTTAGTCGAAATCTCGCTTAAGCTTCTCATTATGATTAGTATTTCATTTTACATGCAATGAATACTTTGAGTGTACAGCAAAGATTAACTTTCTAAAACCAGATAGTCGATAAGACAGTTCTTAAATAATCGACAAAGTATTTATTAGCCTCATAAGATACGTTGTAATAATTTGTCTCGATTGACGATTAGTTTATTACACAGTTGAATATAAGACTGGATCCGATCGTGTAGGAAGCGTATATGTAAACAAGTGCTTTAGGCAGTCATAAAAATAATATGAGGTGCCAATACTTATTTGTTTAGGTTACGTAACGATATTTTTAGTTAGAAATTTATACTTATTCGTCTCATTTTAGTCGATTGATAAAATCGCTTGAGATTTTAACCCATTTAGATTGCATGATTCTTCAGATTGTTCTATTTGTAAAACTGTTCCCCCATCACTAAAATATTAACTAAGATCTGACTCAGTATGACGAGACCGATACCCGACACTAACAGGAAATTAGATAAATACCAAGAAAACATTTACAACTTGGAGTTTTTAATACGTAGTGACAACAAAATTGTTCCACATCACGTTCAATTGATTGTAATTAAAAAAATCTGCTCGAAAAATAATCGGACGTTCTTAACATACAGTAAATTCTTTTTACATTTTTAATTAAGTTCAAAACATTGTAGAGACTAGTCCACGCTACAGTTCGGGGTCAACACACTTAGAAAATATAACGACCATTATAGTCTGACCTGTATGTACCAAGACCATGTTAGAATACTCTCGTCAGCTTACAGTGGCTGCCTCCGCTCCTCACACAGCGTGGTCACCCATCAATCAATGGGATCATATCGCTGTGCCGAGCCAGCTATGTCTAACATTATGATTTTATAAGTTTGAGTAATATTTTATTTAAATTTTCGGTTGATTGAATGTTTCGGTTCGGAACGCCGTGGTTTTACGAGTTTAGAAAAGATCGACCAAATAGCTAATGATTAATAATATTAAGTATTTTGCTATTCAAATATTTAATGCACAGCAAGATGAATAGCGTTCAACGCTATAAAGGAGAAAAAAAAAATGATTTGTGTGAGACATCTTATAACGCACATCATCCATCTCCACTCGTTCGATATTTGAATTCGTTTTAAATTTGGAACTGACTGAAATATGAACTTAGTTGGGTTCGTTTTTCAATTGCTTCACTCATATTTTGAATTTAGAACGTTCGGTATTGAGATAAAAATTGTTTTAAACGTTTGATTGGGTGTAGTGTAGGTATAAATATGTTAACAGTGGCTGGTACGCGGTGAAGTGTTTTGTCTAGACATTTTTTAGTGGGTAATAAATCGTCTAGTGGTATTGTCATGATTCGGTAGTCGTATGAAAGGTGTGACAGAGAAATCGCGTTTGTGTAATTCTGTACGCGTTGCGTGTTACGTAAGTCTGTGTATTGTGTATGCGAAGTGGTCGCACGCGCCACCTTCACGTATTCGCAATAGCGCGCGGGGTGGCCGCCACATTCTTTTACTAACAATTTATAGATGAAAAATAACGTTCCATTTAACGCTATGCTAATATTTTATGTGCTGTTCTAAACTGAATAAAATTAATACATATGTCTTAATATTGAACAGACGAATCCATTTGAGTAGCACAAACGTTTGAGGTATGCCAGAAATGCTTTCATATTTATTTGGATCCATCAAGATTCATATTAATGTTTATAGTTTCAATATATATCTGCCTATTGAAGATTTTCAGAATTATAGATGGCAAAGGTACCCCTTTACTAATATTTTTTATTATTGGTTTTAACAGACAATTTCTTAACTTTCTTCACCTACTCAAATTGCCATCAATTTCCATACATAACTGGTTAGAGGTCATAAGACAATGCTCAATGAGCAAGCAGAGGGGGGAGGTGCTAGACCTCCTGGGAGGGGGGCAGGAGGTGTAATTATTCGCCGCTAGCTTGGGACCACGCCCGCCATTGTGGCTTAAACATCGCCTTCAAGACTTTAAGCTTGGAGATGTTGACGTGCCTTATTAGGTGATAAAAAATGTTTGTGATGTTCAACATTTAGGCAGTTTCAACATTATCATCATTTTAAAAAATTCCAATATAATTTACATGGAACTAAAAAATTTAAAAATAATCCTAACTAATATTAAAAGTGAGTTGGTTCGTTTGGTACATATGCGCGTTTTAATTTAATGGTTAGTATTTTTTTTTTCTCGGGGATTCCCAAAGTGGTCGATATCGGACCCTCGGGGTCAAAATCGGTTTGCCAGGGATCGACATTAACGAAAACTGGTTTTGGTGGTCGTCGACGTCTAAAAATCGTAATCGATTTTTAGACGTCGAGTCCTTATTTGAAACTTTCAAAATACTGTATTAGTTGTGTAACGTAATGTAATTTATTATAAAAATAACTAATATTTTAGTAGGGAGCATCATTGTTTTACTTTTAAAAAAACTCAACAAGTTGATACGCGTGCTTTGGCTGGTGATTTGGCTAGGGGGTCTGAAGTATCAGTTCATTTTAAAAAGGGGACTCTTGCCCTAAATAGTTTGGGAATCAATGTTTTATGGTATAAGGTAATATTGAGCGGATGGGGAAAACTTGACACAAACCCTATATCAACCAATCTGGCCAACGTGGTATTGTGGCCAGAACCTCCTATTTAGGGAGAGGCCTATGTCCAGCAGTAGGCTATTAAAGGCTGTTGATGATGATTATCTTGATGATGATGATGATGACTTGATAGGTAATAAAAAAATCGGTTTTTGACATTTCCTATCTGGATTTAAAAGATGTATATTCAATCACATATGAGCACTTCCTTCCAACTTAAATCCTTTATTGTAAAACCATAGCTTATTCTGCGTAAAACCAAACTGTTCGGATTTATTAACGGTCGGAATCGACTTAAGCTAGCCGTCAGAGCTGATCCGAAACACTTAAAAAACATCATAAACAATCTTACAAGGATTATAAACTTATGTTGTTGGGAACCCTAAAAATATGAACCATCCGTCTGTCTGTTTCAAAGCCATCAATATAACTTATCTGGACGGTAACCACTCAAAATGTCTATTTTTAACCTAAAATTGAGCCAGAGTAAATGTAAAAATCGTAACGTATTTCGTTATAGTGTATATGATTGATTTTATTACCGAACACAGAATCGACATTTTACATTTAAAATATTATGTGGTTTTATGTTTTATTCTTTATGATTCTGGAAATATGGATGATGAAATGTTTGTATGTCTCGAAAGACATATCGCATATTTTGTGTTTAGGCTTGTTAATTCTCACAATCAGATTCGTATTTGTAAATATCATATTTCAACGTGAACCTTACTTTTTTCCAAAGTCTTGAAGGTAAATATTAATGATCCCTATAATTAATCTGACAGATATTACACAAGTTCATACATAGATAATAAAAAAGCTTTGTCTGTGAACACTTAAAAGTCAAGGTGAACAAACTCAACAATCAAAATTAAACGTACCTACAAAAATGCTTAAAATCTCATTATTACTGTACCTCGGTATATGGAACGATTGACGTAATAGCTAACACGGTATTATAAACCTTAGTTTCTCTACAAACTATCTATGAAAGCCTACTAAACTAAAACTAAATTGATATAAAACAACAATAAACTAATATTATCGATATAACCGTAAAACTTCTATGAACTGACATGGTTTACTCATAAAACGCTGAAACAAATAAACAACGCGTGGAATTAGTCATCGTATTGGAAGGCGGTCTGTTTCGTCTCAATATTGTACGCTCATCTGCCACACTTATTATGTGTTCCGCTCTGTACACCGGCCAGACTTTTTTATAAAACTCTTTCTTTATGTATTTTTTAATTTGCATAGGTACGTGAAATGTATGTAATTAAAAAAAAAGGCCAGTCATAATTCGAATTTTAAATCATTGATTTGAAACTAGAACTCATGTAAATCAATCCAAAAACGAAATTGAAATTCAAATTAAAAAAGAATACAGGTCGCTTTTTTGTGAACATGAAGGTAATTTTAATTCACTATCTTATTTGTATAGATCACGAATCTGTGCAGTAGCTTTTTAATCTTTCTGTCACTAATACTAATTGACTTACTTCGGTGACCAGGGGTGCTATATGAGCCCCATGGGTGAAAAACCCAATAATTCATTTAAAATCGAAAGTAATTAATAATTTATAAAAAACGTCGAGCACCGGTGCATGGCGGAATTGATTTTCAATAAAATGAATATTCGTTTTCGAGCTGCGACACTCGCTTGCCACACTCAATCACAATCCTCTTGGCCGCTTATGAATCTGGAATTTGACCGTTTTTAGCCCCATTCCACGGTACCAAATTAAAAATGTAAGAATTCTCGCTTGCAAAAGGAATTTATATTTTATTTCATTTCATTAAATCCGCCATCTTTTGTTTCCACGGCCCGTTCCGATTGGAATTCATATTTTTCTGTGTTTTGTTTCGGTTTGCGAGCGGCGTATTGTTTTATTGTTATGTCCATTCTAAATGTTTCGTTTCTCGTTTCGAACAGAGTATTAATTATTTTCTTATTTTTGATGAATGAGTCCGACGAATTTTTGTGAGGACTCATCGGCGATTACGATTCCACAATAATAATTTTGGTCCTCATAAAAGCAATCATGATTTTCATCATTAAAATATTTGCAACGCTTTAGATTTATTAAAAAAATGTTAGGTCGTATGATCTTTGGGTGAAATCGTGGTTGCCAGTCAAGATTAGTCCGCGGCCGACCGAATACTTACTATGCTTAAACTATTAAACGCAACGTCGAATCCGAACAGACAGAGATACGTATCGTTTACCGAAAATAATACCGGACCGTAATCTGACATTCTCATACGAGCGCCCGGAGAGTTACGCAAGTGACTTTCCGCCTTCCGACAACAAGAGGGATTATTTGTTACTCATCAATCTTAAATAGACACGGACGGACACTCCATTGTTCTAGTGACATTTAGACGAATTTATAAATAACGCCGCTATATAAATTCTATAGTTGTCAGTAATACGTAAATCTAATTTAATTAATAGGTGCCCCGTGCACAATGCAGAGGATTTTAAAATCGGAACGTAACTCATAGCGGTAGTGTCCGCGCACGCGCCTCATTGATACAAATTATAATTTATTCCAAATTCAAACGACTTCCGAGTTTGAATGTGAAATAGAACGCATTCCTAATTGTTGGCATACGTTCTAGCCCTATCGGCCGATACATTTTCGTATTTCGAATGTCTCTTTGTATTCGAATTTAGAAAAGGCGATTATTTTGCTTTCTTTCGTTGACGTTGAGCGTTATTGTGTGCAAATGTAATTGTTACCGCGTCTGGTTATTGCTGTAAGTATGAGCGTTGAGCGCCAATGGATAGTTACATGTCTCGCTCGCGTCGCATCGGCTGTCCATAAAGATTATGTCGGATGCACCACAACGAAGACGTTTGCCGCCTGTGAACTGTTTATTAACGTTTACAGTTCATGTGTTGCACATTGTAATATTTTTCATTCTATAATCGGTGTGAACAAATTCATCGTACGTAATCCATCCTACTCTGTAAATTGTGTTCCTCTATTGACGCAAAACGCACTATAACTTGGAAATGCAAGTAAATGGAAACTGCATTCCATGTAATGTACTGTAACGTTGCCAAAGTTACATACTGCCAAAATTCACATCGTATCTTTGGATTTATAGTTTAAAATATATGTTTGATCTGAACATGACAATCTGTTTGTTTTAAATTTGTTCTGACGCGCTGTGGCTAACTTATAATGAGAGCCATTAGGATGTGTTTCAGCTGAAATAGTGTTACATTATCTAAGGTGTCACATTATGCCATGAAACAGACGAACGACCATTAAAATTATCTACATAAAAATGAACAGTTAGTTCTTAGTATCAAGTATAATGAGCCTTCATTTCTTGTAATCAGATCAAACTTATTAAAGTTAGTTATCGCTCGATAAGAAAAAAATGTTTTTTTCAGAAGGTAACATTAAAGCTCATTAATAATATTACTGTTCTAATTAAAATTGAATTTAAAAATATTTGGTACCTATCTGTTAACTAATGTTATTAACGTAACGGTATAATTTGAAAATTTTAAAAAATAATTAAAATAGTTTTATTTTAAGGCCTATGTCCAGCAGGTCCTTTCGGTTAAGATGATGATTTGAAATGAGAAGATCATTTTCAAAATTTGAATTAAGAGGCAACATCTCTATCAAAAGACAGTGAAATAATAATGTACTAGAATTAAATCGTATCTTAACTGTAGTGCGCCGCTCGAAATAGGGCGCGTTTGCAGCAATTATTTTAGCTCTGTCTTTCTGAAAATTGGCAGCCGTGTGAGATCTTTTGCGAACGGTATTCGGTTGGGAAACAGTTGTAAAAGCGTCCAGCCTACCGAGACACGCAATGCTCCCCCGACGCACCTACTTTTGTTGGAAAACTATTCAAAGCTGATATGCCAGTTAAGATTGGATGGGCTTTATAAATAAAGTGCCCTGATATGCGAATAATAGGTAAGTCTGTCCGTCAGAGTGCGTTCGACGTACGAAGTGTACTTGTTATTTTATTTTAGTATAAGTTACATAGACTTCATTTGTTATCAATTTAATGTGGATGAAGTTCAATAAATAACAGCAAACAACAGCACCGACTTTACTCCAATACCTACGATATAATTACCTGACTGTGACACCACGGTTGAGAGTTCTTAAATTAAATGTATTTCCTACAGAAGGGGTTATTTTACGGAATAAATATAACAGTTTTATTTACTTATGTAAGTATGGACCGGGTTATGGCAAGCGGACACTGTAGTATACAAATGCGCTTATTCTAGGGAAGGATCATTTTTTCATGGTATTCCAATTTTAGTGAATATATAACTCGAGACTCGAGTTCAGAATCAATAAAACAACAATGTGGTACAAATGTTTTTATTAAACCAGTTTTTATTCAATACAACAATAGAACATTTAAAATAATAAAAAATCGAGCAAGCCCATAAATGTAAGCTATTAATTTCTGCTACAATTTAATACCATAGAGAGAAATCGAACAGAAAAAAGTCCAACCAACGCCGTCGCGCGCTGAAAATTTACATTTGTAATCAGAGCCATTAACGTCGACAATAAAATGCATTGACATGCGCTAGAGAGGGAGGGACGTAGCGCGCGCGAGCGAGCTGGCCGCTCCTCGCCGAGTAGCGCCAGACACAATAGCGGCGCGTGCACCGCCAGACAGAGAGCCGCGTATTCAGCCAGAGAGAGACAACCGTACATTTGTTAACGCCGTTACGATTCAATAATAGGTGCGTTGGGATTTTATGCGTTTGCGAAAAATGCACTCAGATTTATCGTTTCGCTTTCCGCGTAGTCTATTATCGTGTACAGCGGTAGTACATTTTTTTTGTTTTCGATATGTTCAGGCTATCATCCTGGCCTTCGCTATATTTAGTCTTTCACTCATATTACAAAACATTTTAAAATTACGGTTAGAATTTTAGTATGTTTAGAAATGAATTACGCATTAAAAAAAAACAATACAATAAGTAGTAAACTCGCGATGAGCATACAAAGCGAACGCACATAACAAAGTGCGTGACAGGTGCGCGGGCGCATTCCCGCGCGTTGTGCGAAAACGAGAAACGCCGATTAAAATGAAATACGCGACGTACGCAGGTTAATTAATATTACACTATTTCCGTACCGACGAAATATTGTTGTAATTTATGAGCCTGGATTTGTAACGGATTAAGGGATGAGCGTGATATATTTATCTTTGTAACTACCAGACATTAAAAAAAGTGATATTAAGTATCATAGATAAAACATGGGGTTACTGCCATAGCGAAGGCATTTTAAAATCATCGCTATAGCTAATTAATAAAACTATTGACATACCTTTTCTAAAAACACTAGAAAGTTTATTGTCATGTATTGCTGTATCAAGAAACAACATACATGTTACCTCGTAAGTTGCTAGTGTAATAAAATATTGACACAAACGTCATTGTACTGCAGACGTAATAGTGAATTTGTTACATTTGGAATAACAAAACATATCTACGCAAATAGCCGGCCGTCTGCTCCGACTTCAATTGCAGAACACAATTCGCTCCGTGTACCTACCATACTTGTTTCTAAAACAACGCCTCTATTTATTTTTAAACGGCAATAGAAATAAAAAAAGAATAGTATTAATTAAATTAAGAACTACGAGTAAGCCATCGATTTGAAATCGAGTTATTATTTTAAATTATTATTGATATGAAATTTAAAAATAAATAAATTTGAAATTAGAATTGTAGAAATTGCAATTCTATTTTATAATTTGTGAGAGCGTTTTTTGTCAATCGAATAATCTATCAGAAAATTTCAAATCAAGATATCTTTCTGTAAAATTAAACGTAAATTTCTACTTATCATTGTCGTTTACAAATAATTTACTCATTACTTTAACCACACACTGTTAAAGCTTCGTCTTCCATAATATCCTGTATAGAAAATTCAACTTTAGAGCGCCAAAATTAAAGTCTAAACTGGTTGGAGCGTAGTTTACTAACAATTCAGCAAATCACGAGTTATAGAGACGTAACAAAGTGGAAATTGTAGTGTTTATTGTTGGTGCGATAATAAAGCAGCGTTTACAACTGTTTTATTAACACTTATCTCGTACACTATGAGGATTCTCTTCCAGTATAACTGAGGTATGTTTACCCATGTTTCTGTAATTTTGCAAAAAAGATTTTGCTAATTATAGAGAACATTGAAAAGTTCAAACATATCCAATGAATAACAAAAAAATAACAAACCAATAAATCATATGAACGCTAAAAATAATTTCTGGTTATTTGTTCACAAACTTAGGGATTATTGCTAGTTTTATTAGGTACTAGCTCAATAGATTCTTTCTCAAAAAAAATCTTAACAATAATACACAGGAGTTTTGAACTCAATACAACAAGAACATAGAAATGTTAAAAATTGAACACATCTGTAAAGCGTTTTTATAAAACTTAACAAAGACAACTAATGTATTATGAAACCGAGACGGAACGTGTGTTTGAGCAATCTTTCTTTCATACTACTCAGACTTCGATCATGCCTCGTATTCCATTGCTTACATTGTACGGTACTGTGAGTTTTCCCTCCGCACTAAGTCGTCGATGAGTATAATTTGTTTCGATAAAACCATGTGTGGTTCACAAGGACATTCACCCTACTTTTTTACGAATCCGATCTCCTTCTTTTTTTGAATAATTTTATTCAATTTTAATTGTGTAAGGGTTTCCTTTTCAAATTATGTTGACAAGTAAAGGATTAATTGAACTTTTTCATTAAAAAAAAGAATAATACGTTATAGATCATTACATATTTTTTTTTATTTGTTCTGAAGAACCAGTTTTACACGGCTTGCTAATAATTTAGGTATATACTTTATCATTTTTTTCAACTGACTTTTGTTAAGTATTCTCTCTAAATAGTTATATTGCAGTTAGTTTACATATACATATAGATATAGGACTGCACGGATGGCGTAGTGGTTTAAGCGGTCCCCTCTCCGCTTCCTACTGCGCTGAGTGTTATGGGTTCGACTCCCACATAGGACAACACTTTGTGGGATCCACAAATTGTTGTTGTGAGTCTGGGTGTTCTTTGTGTCCGTTTCGTGTATGTTTGTAAAATCCCCCACGACATAGCATGTATTCCTAATGCGGTAGCTGTCATTTTTAAAAGAAAGAAATATATATTTATTAAATTCAACAGTAATAATCTGTTAAAAAATAAAAAGAATAAAGTACATCTTCAAAACCCTTTCAATATTTATCGATTGTCTGCGGTTCAATCAGAATTAATATTAATTTAAACTCCGCCCGCATAACGTAAACCCAACTACTAAAAATATCGTACCCCTTTTATATCAAAAAACATTACCCTCGCCCTAAACTAAAATTGTTCCAGAAATATTAAAATAGTCAAAAGAGTTAAATTTAAAATGGAGGGTAGACAAAAACGTAATCCCAATACTAACACAGCTGACGATCGGACAATAACTTGTTTGAGAGATGATGGCTGCTCCTAATAAAGGTAGAAAAATAAAAAAAGTGCCTTTACATTTCTTTGTTGATAGGACATATTTCTTAGCGTTCCATGTATTCACTGTGCTGGTACCGGGTCTATCGCGTGATAGATGAGGACAACACAGGCGACTTCGACAGAACCTGAGAATTGCGACCCAGGTATAGGTTTAGGGAGTACTCCATGCGACGATTCAGCCTCCACTGTCTGCTGTGTGTACCCCCTCTACCTAACAATATTTGATACGAGCCTAGCAATGCCACTTTGGATATTCGTTCAAGAAAGGAGTTTACTAAATCTGAATTTAGCTGGTATACCCACGACGACCGACAACGACATAACCATTTCTAATTATTTCGTTAGTTCAGTCAAAAGTACTTGTTTCTTTTTAAATTATAAATAACTATGGCGTAAAAATGATTTCAGCGAAATAGTACAAGCTTCTTCTTATGATACAGGGCTGTAAATTTTTTTATTTCACTAAATATTATAATGTTTGTTACAATAATTTATAACATTAAGTCAAGAAGTCCACGCGCTTTTGTTGTTCACAGTGGCAAAGGGGACCCATGACGAAAGCAATTTAAAAATGGAAGGGTTTCACTTTTCGTTCCAATTTTAAAAAATGAACCAGCGACGAGTGATTTGACGATTCGGACGGGATTGTAAAATGAATTTTATGATGCGAGAGAGAACTAGCCATTTTATCTTTCATTTTACATTTTTTATTATTGACAGATTTGATTCTCGTATACCGCTTAATCCGTTAAATGTTTATACAGTCGTCCTACATATAACTTTAAATCAGTTACTCGTTAAAAACATCTCATAAATGTGAAATTTATGACATTACTCTTAATAAACTGTGATAATAAATTCGAAAACCAAACATGTGATTCTAAAATTAAACTGAAAAGAAATGAGTTCTGAAAACGTTCCCATCCACTTGAGGCGTGTTTCTTTTAAGTAATTTCACTTGTGTACATAAACCCTGTCGGCTCGCTCCCACTACACGCACGCACACATCCAGACTGGCGCAGATGTTGATTCCATAAAATAATATTTCATGTAAAGCACTAACCGCCCGACCGAGGGCGGAAGGATTGCGTTCTATTTTTAATTTTTTTATATTTCGAAGCAATTCGAACTTGTTACCGGTTGCTTTCTGTTTGATTACTTGCATGAAATTCCATTACAGAATAACACAAGGCCGTTTTTTCATTTCTAGTTTTTATTGTATTATTCACTTAGTTTACTAAACTACTGAAGTTACCAAAGATTTAATTCTTATTACTAAGTACAGTGAAAATTACTTCTAAAACTGACACTTCTAAAGCATTTCGCTCGTGACCATTTGTCAATTAAATCGAACGCAGGGACTCGTTATTAAAGGTGTGTAAAAAGAAATAAATCTTGAAGCGAGTTTTAAAAAGCTCCGTTTCGAAGTAAAGAATGTTGTGTACAATCTGGGTTCGGACAAAAAAGTGACAACAAATAAAAAACGTCCCGTAACACGGCCGACCAACAGATTATCAGCGCTAAAAGGGTTGCTCCCGCGCTCTCCTTCTTTTGTTCCTTCCAAATTCAAACTTGGGATCCGTACAAGGAGCGTTCGAATGCGAATTCTATTTTTGAATATTCTACCGAGAATTTTTAATTAATGCTGCTCGGCCGCGCTCGTATTTTTAAAATTCGTATTCTGTTTTAAATCGAGTTCGATATTCAATTTTTGCGTTCGATTTCTGCGTTTTTTATTTATGTTGTGCGATAATGACGTTTCGCTTTAAGTGCTTTATTTCGATTGGCGATTTTATTCCGATGTATCTCCTTGAAGGTCGGTAGTTTTAGTGATTAATGGTTCAGATATGTGGAGTGCTTTTTAAACGAAATATTGAATTTAATGATGTTTTGTGGAACTGCGCGATGTGTTTCTGTTTCGACAGACATAGGCGTATTAAATAACAGTGATATTAACACATCATAGATATCCTTACGTGTAATGCAATTAATAATATAAAAGAAAAATTTTAGAAGTGATATCTGACTTGACCTTTGAATTTTGTCTCTTATACGAATCCAATAAGCATAGTTCATAGTCTCAAGAAGGCATCACAGGGCAAGAAGATAATATAGAAAAAAAATACAGTTTACATAATAATATAAAATATTCTGAGTTGGTAATATTCTGAATGAATGAATGAATGCACTTTAAATGAGTAACCAATAAGTCGCATTAAGAGGTCACTTGACGCATAGCATCACACGCGGCCAGCATAACCAAGTCGTTGACCTCAATACGCAAATAGGGACTTATTATTGTGATATTAGAATTATTCATATTGTTTCTATTCCTTCATAAATCAGAAGCACAAAAAGAAAATGTTTTCAAGAAAAACAATTCATGGAGCTTTCAGAAAACGTTACTAAAAGTGTGTTCACGGAATCCGAAAGCGACATAAACGCTACCTATTTGTTATTCTTAGAACGATTTAATATTTTAACTTTCTATGTGTATAATAATATATTGTATTCAGTACATACATTATATTTTTATATACATGTATGTCTTTTAATAATACGTCACGTCTAGTAATCATTCTTTCAAATAATGGCGTTCACTTAATATTCCATTTTCGAAAATATTTGAATCGTCATGCTTGTTCCATTCCATTGTGTCGGCGTTTGGCTATCTGATTTTAAGTTTGGAAGGCGATCGATCTCTTATTGGTTTGAACGTTTTGAATTTGGAACTTAATTATAGTATGTGTTAATTAAATTATTTATTTGAATTTAAAGAACTTTTGTTCGATAATTCTGGAACGGAGATTTAACATTGGAAATATAGAATTTGAATGCTCATAATGTATATTATATCGAATGTGAATGTTATGTGCATGTAAGTGATTATAAATCCTAAATTATCAGAAGAAACTTACACTATTAATGCACTTTCTAACCAAATATCGGAATAGTAAGCTAGGTAAACTAGTTGTCATCATTATTGCCAATCTAATGTTTTCGTTTTGGTTTCCAGGTATTTTGCTGAACACCTTGTATAGAAATTGGCGCACGATGTAAATGGTACAAATACTACAGTTTGTCACGAACATACTTGGAAACAGTGAGTTCTTACCAGATAACATAGAGTCACAGAAACATTACAACTACTATACATCCATTTATTTATTTCATCCTATCAAATTATTTAATCTTTTTTTGTAATCTAAAAAATAAATATTTCAAATTCATCAACGCAACTAACTTCAAAATTTAATGTCATTATTTTTTTTACCCCTTATTCAATCTAACGGTAATTTTATTAGCATCACCCTCCATATCAACGAATTTATTTCAAATATGGAAAGCTTAGCGATCACAGAAATAATGGATGTGTCCAGACCCTCTCAGTAATCTCATTGCTTTGTTCATATATGATCAGCAGACAAAGCCAAATATGTACTACCTATGAAGTTGTTGGAGGCTGCCCTTTAATATAGGGTTGTAAAAGTACACTAACGGTAAGGGTACTAAAGCGTATTAGCTACCTAGACTTCACCTGTCTGGTTTACGGATTAGCCTTAATGGACGATGCAGCGTGTAAACCTATTTATAAAACAAAATTGTTTGCATAAAAAGCAACATGATGATTACAAAGTTGCTAGTAATTTAAACGAGGTCTTGTGACCTATTGCTTAACATGTTATTAAAATTATTACGCTTAATAATGACGTGACATTGTTTGAATTATGAATTCTTCTTATTATCACACATTGTTTATGGAAATCGACTGTACAAAAGGGTTTTGAGTTCAAAAGAAGTAAAAATATTCTTAAATTTTCAAATTAGGAATTTCTTAATCATTAAACTTTTTTTCACAACGGTTATGTCGAGCATCGACACTTTAATTAGAACGTAGCTTTATTCGTTCAATAATTATAATCGAATGTATATAATTACATTTGAGTATCGAATCGAACCGGGCGTATTGATATTAAAAATGATGTTTTTGTCTGTCGAACGTTGAAACAAAGCGGCGGTAATTCGTATGAAGTGACTTGCGTTTAGTCAGCCTTTTGTCTGTCTATCCGTATTCAGAAATGTATTTAATTTTTTTTGTGCCTACTTTCTGAACATAATTGTCGTTAATAATCACCGTACGAGATTAGATATCGATTGTGGCTGCAAGAATGTAATACGAGAATTTTTAATTTAGAAAATATGTTACGGTTTGGTAACCGATACACAGATGAACGAACTCAATAGATGAATAAATATCATCTAAGAGGTAAAAAATTATATAAGGTAAGTATAACCGAATGTCGTGACATTACTTACTGGAGGCGAAATATTTTACCAGGAGTGCAGCTTACAATGACTAAGTCCCAAAAGTGTATGTTGTCATGAATAATTTATGAACAACTTTATACTTCCCGGGCCAGGTTTCGCCACAAAAGCGGTCGTTTTTGGGGATAAATTCATCGAAAAACGCCTTTTATACAGCATTAACATTATTTATGTTCCGGCCGAGTGGCGGACACTACCGCCCGAAATGTTATTGTCGAAAGTTGTCCGCTCCGACTCTGTATGAAAAAAATAAGCACATGCATTCTATTTGGCTTTATCGCCTGTCATTTTATTAACACGATATCAATATTGCCAACTGGCCATATCTTTAAGTAAGAAAAAATTACATTCAAACATTTCCACGGAATAAATTATTTCATATTTATGTTTAAGAGGCTGATGAATTTTCGCAGTACAAGCGGAAGCGTACATCAGACTTATCAGAAATTGATCTTTCTGTTAGTACCTTACACTGGGTAGCATTTGGCTAACACTTCTGATGTTTGGATGGTGCTCCTTAATAGAATCATCTAAATAAGGGAGTGAGAGAGCTTGGAAACTCTCAAAAGACCTTTTTAACAACTTTACTATTGTACCCATATTCGCAAATAAATGTTTATTATTATTATTATTATTATTATTAAAAAGATATCACTGTTGTTACTTGTATTTATATTATAAATATAAACGTACCCAAACTAAATACTAATCCATTGGCGAGTGCCACTCGCCCTCTCCCTCAAGACTGGTTAAAGAAATATTGCCCCCTATGACAAACGTTGGTTACGGCCCTTCAATAGGTTGAAAGATTTAAAATTAATAAATGCGAAACTGGTTTTGTTAAATTTTTAGACATTAATCGTAACTGTTCATCTAATCATCATGAAAGTTAGCAATATACACGTTGTTATGGGTACAGAAAATGACAGGGTTTCTTTGATTCTGACTAAAGCTAGATACATCAGGCGAGCACATCGTGATGCAAACTTAGTGAAGTGTTTGGTCAGTCAGCTGTTAACTTTTGCTCTGTTATTCGTATTGACATTGTATTACAGAGTAAGTGTTAACTTCCTAAGAAATGTTCGTCAGTTTTACATTAAATAATTATTAATATCTGTGTGGTGACGGATTAAGAATACGGAGTGTCATCGCCCTTATTCAGCCCGTGGGTGTCGTAAGAGGCGACTAAGGGAGCAAACAAGCAAACTACGCAGGACAATAGCACTGTAAAGAGGAGGAAAACTGAAAATTTGATAACACCTTAACAACTACTGTCCGTAGGACAGCCATGCTTCGTCAGAAATGGGTCTTTTCGGCCGGAGTGACACCGTGGCCTTACAGAAAAACCGGTGTCAAGCTATTCTTTTTGTGGCTTTTCACCGAAATAGTGAGGTTACGAGAGCCCAAACCCTTAATCCTGCTAATTCTGGGGAGGACTCAAGGACGTCAATGCACTTGAGGCTCTTGTGACGTCTGTGTCCATGGACGGCGGTAGTTACTTAACATCAGGTGACCTGTCTGTTCGTTTGCCCTCCTATCTACCATAAAAAAACCCTAAAGGTGACCTTTGAAAAAGCTAAAAGTAGAGAGACGATTGAATTATTCCGTGTTTTTAATTCTGTTCGTTATGGTGCAAACGTATAACAGCCAATATGTTTTACAAAATTGAGCACATCTCGTCGGAATTTCACAAAAAGAAAAAGCTCCAAAAAGAATACGCTGTTTTAACTACAAAGTAACAGGCCATATAATAGAATCGAACAGAATTCGTCCGATGATTGCACCGTGGGACTCTGAAACAATTGCATTGTTCCTCTGTGAAACATATTCGGATAATGTTTAATAATATAAAACGTAACGTTTGTTGTTTTTTTTTGTCATTCAGCTCGATGTCTCACTTGCCGATAGTGGTTCTGTCATTGTAATTTGCAAGGTATTAAGCTCTATATTTTTTTTCTGCGAAGGCAGGAGCATACAATAAACATAGACATTTAAATGTAATTTAATATAAAGTAAACATAAAAAGTAAGTCGGTTTAATCTGTAAAATCTTTGGTTACACATCCATTTCAAGTCAGACATGAGTTAATGGCCGGTTATTTGGATATGAATGACATGTTCTTTCATTCGCGAAGGCTTTGAAGGCACCGCCAGGATATGCCTCTCTATTTAAATGTGGAACTATTAACCGTTACTCACTAAAACTATCGTTAAACGGATATAAGCAACAACACTAAAAATATTCATAAAAAGAACAATCGGAAAACGCCAACACGTCGCAGCGATAACGCAAACGGATTCGAAATTTTAAATAGTTCCATATTCAAACGGCCGATTTCAAATATGGAACGGCGATTGTTTCCCGTTTTCGCTCGTAGTTAGCGTTGGTCCTTAATATGCGGGTTACGCATGCGCACAAGCAGTTTCACAATGGATCAACTCGACAATCGTTTTCTATTTTTTATTGATATTTATGTACCTACGGAGCTTATTGAACGCATAAATGTTATAATTACATTATTTACTAGAGGGAGCTTTATGAATTGTTACAAACTTATGTAAGAAACTATCTTTAGCTCTTTTAAGTAATATTTATCTTTAGGAAAAGTACCCTGTGTCCATTCCTCTACCCTGTATCCCTGGTAACATGTACCTATGCAAAATTTCACGATTGTCGACTGAGCAGTTTAGGCGTCAAAGGTTTACAAATGGACACACTATCGAATTTACTAATATTAATCACTATAGGTCATATTCTTACACACTCATCCAGTACTAGGGCTCATTGCAAGGAAAAAAGCTAACAATATAAACTAATTTTTTTTAAATATGAATGACATAGTGCAAAACCATCGTTTTCTAGCATAATAAAATCTAACATAATCAATTATACAAGATGGTAGTGAGTTAACCCTGCGCGTATCGCATTGCATTCAAGTCGCGAGGCGTGCACCCGCCACGGTCGCGGCTTAAAATCGCTCGATTCCGCAGAAAACGTGTCGAGGAAACGTATGGGTTCGGAAAAGTCGCAATAATTCAACGCCAATCAGTATGCAGGTCCCGGGTTTAGGTAGCTCACGTCTCAGTGAAAATATTCGTTCGTGATACGTCAAATATATTATTATTTCTGCTTTCTTTCGCCCTTTTTGGTGTAACAAAACTGCTATTATAAACTGAAAATAAAACTTTTGTTGGTTGTATTTAGTGTGGTCTGTGTATGGGCGTGTGCTTATTGCGTCAGTTAACGGTATGTGAATACGGAATGGGTGATCAAATTAAAAGGATTACAGATCGCATATAAAATAATAAATAGGCACGTTTTCGTCCTATTTTGTAATTAAGTAGGTAATCAAAGAAATCAAACACATAATTGTTGCCATATACACTATGATTATTTACACAACATCAGTGAAATCTAAATTAAATGCGTTTTGTGCTTTAGTTATCTATTCTTATAGTCGCACCTGCATCAAATAATAAGCAAACCTATATTTTAATCGCTTAGCTGCAACAACTAATATCTACTCGACATCCATCCTGACTTATCAGAACAGAAAACCTAATAACATTTTGCCTGATTCAGAATCCTAAAACAACGCGTAATCTTATCCTCCCATTTTATATTACGTAATATTAATCGCTAAAGAAACCTTTTACAATTACAACGTGATTTCATAAAAAATAATATTACAAGGGTCTACTACGAGACCAAATAAAAAAATTGCATGATGAATGAAAACAACAAGTAGCACCAATAAACAGAGCCCATCAATAAAGTACTAATTTAATTGATTTCACAATCTATCAAAATGACTGCACATACAGATTTAAACCTTACATTATATGAGTAGAGCTGAGATTCGAATGGAGCGATCCGCCATCGTTGTACGCCCGAACAAATTGGTAACTTCCTCGAAAGATTTTTATTTTTATTGATAAAAGCGTCTCTGACGACAATTGATACGGATTTGGTCTTAAATTGGTCGAATCACAGCGGCCTCGGGCTTAGTTACCATGTAGCATTAAACCGTGCGTACTGTAGGGTTAACAAGTGCTCTAATCGCATCATTCGGCGATATTTCAGTACCGTTTTTGCTAGTAGACATATTATCGATATTCTTGAGAAAACATCTCGATCAATTATTTTTTTCAAAAGACAACTGCGCAAAAGGGAATATATCCTGTGTAGCGGGGAACTTTACAAAGATACATGTAACGGAAACAAATAACACCGAGACTCAGAACAACAATTTGTTGACCAGACAAAGTGTTTGTCCCATGTGGGGATCGAACTGACAACACTCAGCGCAGTAGAAAGCGGCGTGGCGACCCGCTAAACCCCTACGCCATCCGTTCAGTCAATCGTTCTCTACTATGTATGTTAATATGACAGATTACTATTGTCTTTTCTAGATTTTCTAGATGTTTCTTGTTTCAGGTAATGGGGAGTAATTATATGAAGGAGAGGTATAAAAATATTTTCCTTTGTAGTTTATTTTGGCGTTTATCTTGTATGAGACTATCAACGATTGCGATCTGTTGACCATGATGGGTAGATTCCTAAGGTACATGGTATTGAAATAGTTAGGACTACTGAAATAATTTTATCCCTAGCCTTCGTAAGTAAATTTGAGATAACAAATACATACCATCGCTGTGTGATTTTGATTGCAGATCGCTTCCAACCGGTCTTCTTAAAACAACGCCGAAAGCCATGCCTAGCAGCAGATGCCCTATGATTGAACTGATGATGATGATGATGACCATGACATAGAGATCCTTATTATTTATAAGTATATTCATGCAGATGTCCCAAATATTATACTGAATTGCTGACTGAGAATATTGTCAGTTAAGGCTCAATGACTTTTAGTGTAGTTTGTGTCCGTTTCATGTATATTTGTAAAGTCCCCCGCGACACGGGATATATTCCTAGTGCGGGAATTGTCTTTTTAAAACAAGCGTTAAGGTCATATTTTTCATTAGTCGCTCGGTCATTCGTCAGCTTAGACGTGAATACATAGTGATAAAGGTTTTACTAACTGTTTCACTAACTTTTGCTACTCTGATACACATACATGACGGTCATGTTGTTTTTTTAGTTCTTAACGACTCTTGACTATTTCAATTTATTTCATTATTAGGTCGGGTATTAATCAAGTTGTACCAGTTTCTGATTGACTCGTTTCTGTGTATCATTTGAAAATTTGCTTGTGTCGAATTATCATTAAGAATGGTTAACATGTTTCCAACAAATAAGAAACACAAATGCACAGTAAATAAATAAACATTTGGTTAACATTTAACGTTACATCATTTAATATATTGGTCAAAACTTGGAAATATAGATCGAAAATCTGCTTGACTTGCTTGACTGCTTGCTTGATGCCAAAATGCTTAATCAAGATTTGGAATTAATTTTGGTTTTCATCTAAAAGACGGTAACAAGGTATTTGGGTGTGTAGAAAACTCTAAAAGATTATCCTCCCATTATAAAATGAGAATATGGCGAGTTTTTATCACAGATCTTGTCAAAAGCGATCAATAATATAGCGTCCTCCGATAACTATTTTGAACCTCGCTGGACACAAACATGCAAAACTTTCACCCTCTTTTTGAAACACTGTAGTGTCAAATTTTCCGTCCCCGGTCCACTTACACAACCCTTCCAAAAAAACTAAAAATAAAAAAGCGGAGGGGACTTTTAAAATCGTTATTATAATCTCGGACGCCATTTTGCCTATATGGGGACGCGCCCTTCAATTTTAAATCTTTTTTTAACAAAAACCCCTTTTGATGTTGATGCATTTTGGCAATATCTCCCGCTCGGCTAGATACACGACATTTGGCCGTTTCGGGGATTTCACCGATGCATATTTTAGATTAAAACTTTAATTCCCTCTGCCTACAGCAGCGCACAGACACGTTGCCAATGTATACAATGACGATATATCATATCGATGTTTCGCTTTTGTAAGCGGGCCCACTTTATCATGTCATGAGCGGTCATAGTAATTATATTCTGGCCGGTGCGTTTGTACGATTGTTGCTGGAGATGTTGTCCACGACACAAGAAACAAGAGCCAAGACGATCGCAGAACAGACGCTGGCGGAGCGGAA
The DNA here is from genome assembly GCA_902825455.1 of Arctia plantaginis. NCBI lineage: Eukaryota > Metazoa > Arthropoda > Insecta > Lepidoptera > Erebidae > Arctia > Arctia plantaginis. The sequence continues at coordinate 7,907,097 of CADEBD010000292.1, forward strand.
CGAGAGTTGCGTCGCCCAACAATCAGCGCAGAACCGCACAACACTAAACTAACATCCAATTAATCAAGTCATTTAACTAAAAAGTCGTGTGGGAAAACGTACCGATGTAACCGACCGACGCATTCCAAATTCGAATGAATCTGAAAGGCGAGCGAGATTTGAAAAGAGAATGAGATTTGAAAATAGAACACGCCATTAGGAATGAACACAATGGTCTCATTGGTCGATTTGAAAAAGGAACAATTTGTTAAACGTCAAATATGAACTTTTTTATTTGAGATGTAATGAAACGCTCGCTGTGTGATGTCTACTATGTCTAGTACTCACATCTCTAACGTTTTTTGTGTTGGATCGCCGTGCTCGTTTTTCATTTGTTTTGTTACATGTACCGCCGCCACTTCTTAATGTCAAAATTAAAATAAGAATCCGAGCAAACTCAAAAACGCCATGGGCGACAAGATTATTAGGTTATTGAGACTGACTCAGCTGTAGAACTGTTCTAATTAATAGGCAAGTATGCGAAATTGACGTATGTATGTTGTTGGTACCCGCGAAGACACACTTAGCCACGATTCGTTAGTCAAAAAACAATAAAAACCTACGCGATAGCATAGATTTGTAAAACAGATGGGTGATTCGTGCGTTTTTTTGCGTTAACTGCCTACGCCCGGTCTCTCGCACATTCAATTTAGTTCTGTCATACTTTCTATCTCCGAAACGTTTATCGTATGATCACAAACACAAGCATTGACATGGAACTATCAATATTTCTAATAACGTTTAAAAACAAAGTTATATTAGTTTCTTATACGAATGAGGCGGCCATATTAATCATTGGAACGAATTTCCGTGCGCCATGTCATACAGAGTTCGTTTATTAAAAATGTGACGTATCAAGATCAACATCTCTTCGGGTGAGAAGGACGGTTGTATGTGGAAGGAAGTCGTGCGAGAAGGATAGACATGTGCTGACATTTCAACGGGTCATCAACCCTACAGGCGTCCTGCTCTAACGAGAATTCGAAGATTTGATTTGAATTGTTCTTAATTTGAAATATTGGTCCGGACTACAAAGTTTTATGTGTACATTTTTTTTAACATAGTTTATTGAAATTTATTTAATAGTTATGCCTCCATAAGCTTCCGTTTTATACTTTAATAGGTCGGTGCTTCGACAGAAGTAGGTACGTAAATTGTAAAATCGTAATTTTTATGACTACAAAGATTGATAATGGCGATCGGTTTTCGTAAACAACCTGTTTGAAAACAAAAAAAATTCTTGGCAATACTGCAAATATAGATTGTTGTGTCAGTGTATGATAAGTTTTTGAGATCATTAATATCCTATAACTTTTTGCCTATTTGTAATTCGATTCTGATTATAGATAAGGCTTTTCGACTGTTTCATGTATAAATACTGACAGAATCAATGTCTATTGTTCTGTACTTCCCATCCGGTTAAGGCCTCAGCACAGGTAAGGTAAGGACTTATAACTATGCAGGACCGTGTGCTCTACCATTACTGGCTAAATAAGTAATTAATTATCCATCTGTAATTAATAACAAAAGAATTAAAGTTATCTGTCTTTGACCGAGACCTTCGTATCAACATGGCTGTCCTATTTCTGATATAATGATGAATCCATACATCTGGGTAGAACCCAGATGTATTGATTCAAATTATCATGATCATTTCAACTTGATAAGTTATTATAAACGGGATATTTAAATACATGCAGCATAGCGCCATGATCACGGATGAACTACACAGATGGGTAGAATCATCTGACACTCCTAGTGTAGAATTCAGAATTCCTCCTCCAGAATTTAGATAAGTTTAGTAAAAAAAGGCGGTAGAATGTGCGAAAGTATTCTGTAAAGTCAATTAGCGGATGGTCTATGATAACGGCATTTATCATTTGACAGATCGTATTACTATTTGACTTAAGAAGTAACGTTGTATTCAATATTTCCATAAATTTCCATTAAGACAGATTTACACAGAAAAAAAACAGTTGCAGAAAATACCTTAAAACAAAAGTACATAGCTACAGTACTGAACACAATCGACAAGTTCCATACGCAAAGATAAAAAGTAATCCTCCATACATAGTGGACAAAGGCTGATACAATACTAAAACCGAATTAAAATGCACGAACACAATTCTATTCAAAACAAAAGTAACAAAAATGAACAACTGTGAGAGATCATAAGGGCTTCATAACTGGTCCTCCTCCCATTTATGGCCAAGTAATCCTATTGTGGGCCTTTATGTGTGTGTTTATATGAATACTTGTAACTTTAAAAATGTGCCCAATCATTAATTTTGTAAGTAATTGAACTTGGATCTGCTGTAAAAAGTATGCGTTTCCACGAAACTCGCATTGAAGTAACTGTACACAAATTTGGGAAAAATTGTGCGTGGAAAACGCGTTTATTGTGTATGCAATATAAAAATAATATAATTCAATATAAAATTGTATGTTTTAGTATTGTTTTCCTATTTACGAGTATATTATAAATGTAATGTGTATTATATCACATCAACATCATCGACAGCCTTTAATAGTCCACTGCTGGACATAGGCCTCTCCTTAGAAAGGAGGTTTTGGCCTACTATACCACGCTGGCCAGACGTGTTGGTATAGGGTTTGTTATAAGATTTTCTTCTCTTTGCAGTGCTCTTGTCCTGCGTAGTTTTTTCGTTTGCTCCCTTAGTCGCTTCTTACGACACCAACGGAATGAATAGGGGTGGTAACACTCCATATTTTTAATCCGCCACCACACGAAGCGATACGAAGTGTGTATCATATATAATTATAAATTCAATGAAAGTATGAAATGGTTTGGTAGAAACTAGAAAAGTATACAGATACATTTGTATGTTTTTGTAAACTTCTTATCTAAAATGCAACAAAAATATTTAACTATGTTCAAGGGAATAGGTATGTCCGTAATTTTTTTTTCTAGATCCTTACCCAAATGAAAATATTCCACTGAGTTAAAAGCGGATTTTTCTCTATTTATAAATATGTCAAAACATCATTATTTTTCGTAAATGGACTCGTTTTCAAGAAATCGTCGCGTCTTAATCGGCGTGTGTGCACTCCTCTTAGTATGCATCGATCGAATAACATTTCCAGTAACGAATTTATACGTTTATAAAATTGTTTTGTCAAATTTACGTCGCGGTCTCGTAAGCAGGGGCCGGCTGGTGGATTCTTTAAAGAAATCAGTCGAGAAGGTGTTTTTTCTGGTGGTTATTACTCATCACTCCCTGTCAGGATGTGTTCTTACTAACTTTGGGTGATTATTAGTCTGCGTAGCGTAAAACAAAAAGATTTAATGTTGGAGAAGAATTAAAATTTGTTTGATAGATGTCTTATTAGACGTATTTTAACATATTCTTAATAGAAACTTTTACATTTTTCACAATTATTTACAAACTACATGAAATAATTTCGAATTAGGTATAAATGTGGGACTTTGTCTTAAAATCTGAAGTCTCATTTTAAATAAAACTTCTCCTATATGCCGTACGAATGTAATCATTATTAAGCTACTTTTCATATCGATCATAACCGCTTTGAAACGGATTCGACAAAAGAAAGCAAAAGAAATTCCATCCGATAATTACTTAAAAAAATAACTGTCTACCGAAAACGCATTCATCATTTATCTGCCATCGATATCGGCTACTTGAACAATCCAGTTTTCTATTATTCATTAGCCATTGTTACCCGACTGCACTGAACTGAAATTCGGTGGCCGGTACTACATTAATAATTACTTCTCAAAATAATGCTAAGTTTGATTCACGACTGCGATAAGCCGGTGCTGCCATAGTGTAATTATTAACAGTAGGAATATACTTATGTGACACTTAAATCTATTTGATTTCTCTTCTGTAGTCAATATTAATTTGACGGGAATGTTGGTTTAGTGGTTGGTGATCTTAACTACTGAGCTATAGATTGTGTCTCAATTCGATTTGGATAACTAAATAAAAGGATGGATGCAGACTGCCCAAGACCCCGGGATAGTTGACGCTCCTTGGCGAAGTCCTTCCTTCAGCAGTGGCCGGCGATAGGCTGATGATGAGCGCAATCATTTATTTCGTGTCTGGGTGTAGTTTATCGACATTATGTATGTATTTAGTAATACAGAAGTATGTTTATTAGCTGTTTCATTGGTTTTATCTATTTTGGTATCAGACGGTCATGTGTGTGGTGCTTTTTACAACTTACAACTTAAAATTTGCATTTCTTTATCTTAAAGAGTAACGCTAAGTAATCTTTAAGCTTCATCAAGCGAATATATACTAGTGATATCACCCGCACGTAGTTCATTCTTATTTAATAGTATTTAGTACAGCCGGAGAATACTTCTTAGACCCTAATCATCAGCAGATACATACATATACATCTATCTATCAGATACTAAGTTTTATGAAAAGTATTTAAAACTTTAAGAGCAGTAAAACTCTTTTTCTGTGTTAAAGGAGGTTTTAACACATCACTTTTTCTGTACTAAAGTCTAAACGCTTACAAAATTTCATAACGATCGGTTGTGTAGTTAATGTCTGAAATCGTAAACAAACTCACAATCGTCCAAAATATTAAGATCACAACCGAAGTTCCTATCAAAAAATACTTTTGTAAATCAAATATCAGTTTTTATTTTCTTACATAAATATGTTTATAACGTCCACAAAAAATGTATTATGTGCGGTGTCAAACGGTGAAGTTATATATAAATATATATCTAAAATTTTGTTTGAAGTGATTAACTTTTAATAAAGTATCAGGCCTAGGTCCAGCAGTGAACTAGTGAAGGCTGTTGATGATGATGAAAGTATTAAAGTTCTATGCTTACATCATGAATTGAAATAGATTGTATTCTTCATTCCTTAATAGAGGCGGTATTTATTTATTCAAATTTGAACAGGAATAAACTAGTAGTAACCTTCTAAGTGAAAAAAAAATCTGAATAGATTCATAAAAGTCGAAGTACTAGGGTAAAATACAATCCAATTGACAACCTCCTATTTTTAAAAGTACTTATAAATAAAAATAGCAAGTAACTTGTAAATGTGACTAGTGTAGGACTACTGTTTCGTTCTACACTACATTTAATTAATTTCATGCATTGTCAGGACCAATCATATGCGGTTTAGCCGGCGATAGATCAGAGGGCTTTCGGACACGCCACGACGGTTCACGATATGTCTGATGCAACTGATGAAGTGATAAAAATAATGGTTATGCATGATCGTTGCGTTGTGTAACGAAAATAAATAGTTTTAGTGCTAATCGTTATTCGTGATTGAATTTTAAGTAATCATGAAAGTTCGGGGTTGTCACCTTGCTACGATATTATGCAATCTCATCGTGTATTCAGGGTTTAACTTCTTTGAAAATAATAATTAATTATTTTTATCCCTTCTGAATTTTTATTGGTTAATTTATGTTTGAAAAGTCGAACGTGACAGGTAATGTTATATGGTAGTCTCAAAAATAATTAGTATCAATATTTGGTTGTAATTCTTGGTACGTACAATATTCCAACAGAATATACAAGAAGTCTGTGTCTGTAACTATCTGTATTTTTGAACAAAGCTTCAAAACCATTGAACTGAACTGAGCTTTTATTGCTACGATTTACATTGCTGAAGTTGTAATATTGGTATTATACTACAAATAAAACATTTCAGCCCAATAATTTTATACCACTAGACTTAAACATACTTTCTAAATTCATACCTATTTGAATTTTATCTCAATATGGTCCAATTACTCAAATAACAAGTATTACTTAAACCGCAGAACACTGAACAACCAATTTAGTACCATTTCACAATGTAGCTTGTAGAAAATTTTAGTTTAAACAGTCAACTGGGCAATAATTAGCTTTATCTAATGTACAATATCTTCGAGCCGATGTAACTACGTATTTGCATTGTGACACTGCGACCCTAACTGCAAATAAATGTGCATATCCTATAAGAGCATTTGTAATAACTTCGAGTCAAATTCCAAACAAGATATGAATGAAAATAAATAGTTATTTCAAAATGCTATTAATAACTTCACTTGTAACTAGCTATGTAAACGTATCCTGGAAGTCAATTTAGGCTTACTTCTGGTTGTTCTATTGAAATGAAATGTATGTATATGCAAGTAGTTTGGATGAGAACATTAAAATTTGGCATCTTGGAGCTGATTTGTTGATAGGGCCTGGAGGCGGATAGTGGATATCTGTAGTGGCTACAATAGTACCTGAACGGATTGGACTAGGCAATAATGGTCTCATAACGAAGCCAGGAGCCTTTTAATTTGGATAGAATTACTTTGAACCAAAATTTTAGGTGAGATATTGTAGGATGCGAAGCATGCCTCGTTTTAAAAAAATATTTATCAGAAGTTGAAATCGGCCTTGAAACTCAGCGTGGACTTCAAATTTATATATAAAGGAGAAAGCAGAAGTTCATTCATAGTGTGGGTTCACTATGAATGAACTTCTAAAGATATTTATTTATCTCTTATCGTTTGTAACTTTAAATTAATCTATTCAGAACAGAATAATAAGGCTTGGCCGCTATTGCTACAATATCTACACCGGTGGGTAGCTATTGAGTGAGATTTGAATCTGGAACCTTCGATTAGAAATACTATCTTTTGAAACATTTGGATACTCATAGAAAAAGATAGGAGGTTAAAAATTATATTAATTGTGAGATTTTATACAGTTTAACTTATAAATAACTTACTTTGAAAAACTACTTACTTTATTTGAAAAAAAGGTAACAAAAATAATTTTATAAGTTCTCAATTTTCCAATAAAACATTTGTTTTTAATTAAAAATAGTAATATACTCGTACTCGTATATAATATTATCTTCCAAATTATGTAAGCTTTAGCGGATTTTATGTAAATGTTCTAATTAGCGTTATGTTTTATGACATAATTGCAACTAGTTCTTATAAATTAAGTAGACGCAACACTTTTTGACCATGACTGGCAACATTTTTTTATTTTTGTCACGATTTTTAATCACGTTTGGCCGAGTTTTGTCTTTGCATATATCAAATCGTTTACGCGCTGAAAAAAATAAATGTAAAAAATGGAGGCGTAATATTAAAAAATAAGTCAACATTTTGTTGCAATAATTCATTAGGCATCAACAATTACATTTTATTTACAAATCTGATAAATAAAAACCTTCTTGGAAGGAACTACGCTATCAGTCATACACACAATTTGTGTAGGCCCTCCGGCGATTACGGTACCAAGTCAACACCGCTCCAAATACTCACTGACAGAATATACAGGCTTGATGGAAAACAGTTGTTAGACGCTCTTTAAATCATGTAATTATATAAAGATTAAAGCTTTAAATGCAAAAAGAATTTTAACTAATTTTATTTTAAGTATGTCATCGGTTCTAAGCCCGCCACTTAAGATATCTGTAGATAGCTGTAGGTCATATTATGTTTTTTTTTTAATTTTGCACATTTTTTTAAACTTATAAATTCAAATCGCGTTATTTTGTTTGCTTTGTTTATGTAAAAGATGTGTCATGTTGTTCAAAAGCCAGTTAAATTAAAAACAATATTATATCTCTTCGAATGTTTCTTTTGTCTCTTCAATAATATTGAAATGACTAAAATCTTTGTGTCAATAACAGATAAACGTAATTTTTCAACGTTACATTGGAGTGTTTGACGATCTTGAGTTTAGGAGACAGAAATAAATACACTCGATGAAGATAACTCTAGAGAGCTCTTGTACAGCTACCTGTTTACTTTTTCCACCCATCGTGTGTAAAAAACCTGGCGTTTGTTTATGGGCATTCTTGTGAAGGTAATAAACATGGCCATGGATAAAAAAGGATTATAGAAGAACTTGCTAAATAAAATTAATAAATTATGTTCCCATAGTCTTTTGCTAAGAAGGTAGGTAGGCCTGGCTCACGAGCTTAATCTGGTTCATGAGGTTTCTAAAAAAAATCACTAAATCTTAGCTCACTAAATAGACCGCTATATATTTTATACTAGCTTTGCTTGCGTTAATTTAATTAATCAGAAAATCATTTTTGACAGGGTAGGTAATAGACACAATAGGACACTATTTCAGACTATAATATTTATTTGTAGCTAATATCATTTAATTCTGTTTATCCTTTGTGGCGTGATTAAGTAAGGGGATTTTTGGGAACTACCGTCACCTAAACAAAAATGAGATACTCGATAAAATAATATTATATAATCTTCAAATGACTATAATTATTCCATTTTACTCTTCCCAGCATAATTGTGGTGAACAGAGCTTCGTATGATCTCAGAGCCATAGACTTTAAATCCGTTTATCTCAATGGTATATCGTATGTAGTTAATTTAACCCGACTTGAACGGCGTAACTAGTTTTGCTAAATTTTCATTATCAGAAAGGTCTAATTATTTGAAACATTTGAATATAGACTTCCGGTTTCTGTTTATGATTGATTAATTTGCACAAACTAAAACTTCTAAAGTTGAAATATGTATTGATTATTTATTTTAATAGCCTTTGCACGTTTTCTGACCATGTGTTATATTAATGAATTCAATTTGTTCCGTAAAAGTATTGTAGGAGTTTATCAAGCTTTTTTTTTGGCTTATGCAGTAAGAATCGTCTATTTGAGCCAAATATAGTGTGTAACATTCTGATTATCATCTTGTGGCAATGAATACAAAATTAAAAATCCATGTTCCAACAATCACTTTTGTATATCACGCGTGAGCGTAATCCCACCATGATCATACATCTAATCGCAGTAAACATTACGTATGTATTCGAATAGAAATCAGAGGAACAGGATTCGTTACAAAAACTAACAATGTAATATCAGATGGAGGTCTGGCCCCTACGGCTACTAGCCACTCACTGATCGAATCGATTCGAAGTTCAAGCCTCACGTATGTCGTGGAATTCGAATTTAAAAAACCATAATGATTGATTGTCAACCATTGACAATCGCGTACCTATTCAAATTCTATTCCAATTTGAATGTGGAACGGGTTCTTTTTCCTGCAGCGACGTGACGCGTGCCAGCAACAATTCCATAGACTCAACAATGAGCAATTACTTTTATAACGTTTTTTTGGATATATTTTATTGTTTTATTGTCTGTACAAATAATGATAAAATTGTAATTGATGGCGCTACCTCTGCCGGTATTACGAAGACATATTGAACTGTCTACTTCGAAAAACTATTAACTACATATTTAGTTTCTATCTTGGGTGGTCACTGGCCCATTTTAGTCATTCTAAGATTCGTCATTGATTCCTTTTTTAGCAGTGTAAATATGGTATCAATAAAACCTTGTAAAGTAGCAAACTAAATTATGGCATTTATTTTTAATTTGTACAATTAAGTCGTAAATAACAGATCAAATATGAAGAATTTGCGGGCACACATCAGACTGGATTGTTGTAAAAAAAAACGTATGCAAATGACGGCCAATTAATTCACAAAATCTTACCGTTGTACTCATACAGGTATAAAAACTTGAACTTTTTAAAGTAGAACTTTTTTAAGCACAGGAAAGTAACCTAATATTCTTCCGAGTATTATCTTGGTTAAGAAGGCCATATGTTTATCTTATAATTACTCTGTGCGTTTGTGTGTGTTAGCTTCCATGTGGGCGTATAAGTACGTAATTAAAGTATGGAAATAGTAATATAACTTTTGAAGTGTTTTCACTATAAAACGTTCGAGTGGCTGGGAACATACGAGTGAACGAACTCGCTAGGTTTTTTCCCCCTTCTGTTATAATAACAGCTCTGTTTACCGATGGCGTCTGTTATTCCTTTTTTGAATTTCTTCAAACAGTATGCTTTAATTCTAGGAACGGATCGAGTGATTGACGACGAATACATTTTGAATTATAGATTGATATCTTTTTACTACAAATATTATATTTTGTAAGGACCGAATACCCTACAAGTAAGTAAATCATAGAAGTACAAGCTATGATCTTATATAGCTCCATACTTTAAAAAATGTGACGTAACCGTACTTTTGAACCCAATAATCGACTTTTTTCCTAATCGAGTGGTTGGATTGTTTATTGCCAAAGCGGTTTGTACCGGTAATTTGTGTGTTGCGAAATTTGACTCGGTCTGTTAGTAAGATCATTAATCTTGCGTTGATCCGAAACTGTCTGTTTATTTGAAAAATGTATAGTCTTGTTGAAACTAGAACGGTGACGTCACAAGCCTCCAGGTGATAATTAACTGCATTTGAAAAAACTTATCCGGCATAGTTTTTATCAAGTAATGTATACTATTTTGAAGTTCATGGGGGTTTATAGGAAAAACTATGTGAAAACAATTGTACCTAATGTCATTTCTTGTATTCAACGATGAATTATGTCCCAATATCTTAGTTACATATTAAAACCTTCATCGTTTGTGATCAAAATTTTACTTAATGGATACAATGTTCAAAGCCTACGTAAAGATTTCACTATTAAAGCAACGCCCAAACTAAAATGAATGAAAAAATATGTAGGACAATAGCACAATTGCTTTGCCCCGGGCTTTGCCGTAATTGAAAATAATAATTGAATATGCATTAAATATGCAGTTATTAAAATACCTTACAAATATAATGTTCTTGAGACGGTTGACTTGTTTGAATATTCATGCTAGACAGCTCAGTTCTTATTAAGGCTTAAATAAATGGGAAATGTCACCTAAATGTCGAATCAATTTACTTATCGGTCAGATCAAATGATAATTTAAATAATAACAACGAGTATAGTCGTCGGTAAATATTTAACTGTTACCGGAGATTTAACATCGCATTGGCGCAACACTAGCCCACTGTTCTTTTTTCATAAAGTTAAAATTTAAATTTGGAATCGTGTGTGCTCTATTGTGCAGCAAATGAAACCCATTGTACATTGAATTCTAGTCCAGTGTAAGCTGAGCCCTTGTCAAACTTTATTAATTGTGTATGGAGAGCTTTTAGTAAACTGGACAGTTTGTGTGGTTAAAACATTTTGCAAAATAATCAATAGCTCTTTGCAGCCATATTTTTATTAGACCAGAATTACAAAATATTGCATGTAGACAGGTAGTGGTTACATAATGACCTACTTGCGATTTTTATGAAACAAGTTTTACTTAGATAATGTAATAAAATTGTCAATTACTAGTAAAATAACATTTTATTTTGATAGATATGTTTCGTTTTATAAATCAACATTCGAAAATTTTAAATAACTTACTTTATGCATTAATAAAATGTTTAGACCATTACAAAAGGTCACTAGCTTTAATTGAAATAAACTTGATATGTAACTTTCAATTATTGAAGAGAATGGAAATATAGAAAACCTTCAAATTTTATTCTAAATTTTATTTTTAAGTTAACTAGAGAAAAGCGTATTGAATGTAAGTTTATATGTACAATAACCGCTCCTGTGTTTAGTGCGTAAGTTAGAATGTGTGTCTATGGGTATGTGTGTGTTTGTGCGCAATCGGTCGGACGTGAGCCGTGTGCCAATAACAATATGCTTACACCGGATATTTATGAATTTAAATAAGAAAGTGTTAGGAATTTAATGATAGTAGTTCGGAGTAACCGTGTGCCTTCCTGGTGAGGGAATTATTACATGTATTATATTTATATATCGTAGACATTTTATTGTTTATGGATACCCATTGACAGTTTCATTTGTGGTTTTAAATTTTAATTACGTGACGTTTCAAATAGTTTTATAGGTTTAATGTTTTATTAATAAGCTTCTGTATTACTGTCTTTAAGCAATAAAATATTTAGATACCCAGAAATCATTGATTTTTTCTATATTCAATATCAAACTTATCGTAAAGACTATTTTAATTAAATTTATGGACGTACACAAGTTTTCAAGGACTCTGTACTTTAGTAGTTTTTTGTCCCATTCTAATTGCTCTGACGTCATATTTAACCTACACAATACATACTACACAAAGTGTTTTCTAAGTAACAGAATAGATCGAGTTTAAGGCAGGAAATGGGTACCGTTAACCAAACACTTTTGTAAAATGATACCGCACGTAATTTCATAATAAAATCTAATAGTTGCCCAACGTAACAGCAACTCATGCCTAATTAGGCTACATATGACAGCTACAAGGCGTGGCCTCTTATATATATACTGTGTGACATACGGACGTACAACCCGACGGTAATTCTCCTTTGTATGCTAAATAGTGAATTATCTAGCCTCTCCAAATTGTAATCTTAAAACTTGCTTGGAATTTCTTCATCTGTTGTTTAAATTGTGGCCCGATCGTAATGCCGTGATGGGTATTTGTCAGTTTGTCTTTTGATCGCTCTAAGTCGTTTTATTGAGGTCGCTTTTAAGCTTCGATATAAGGTTATTCAATATCGTATAGAAATATATAATTATAGATATTTAATTTTGAATGTAAGTTTAGAACACCATTAAAAAGCATGGTCACATAAAAAAAAATGAATTCCATTATAATCCTTGATTCTATTCAACATTGTAGTTCTAAATTCAAATTTCAAATCAGTTTCGCTCTTTGTCAGCAAAGGTGCGTTAATATAATAAATTACTTTAACAACATAATCTAGGCGCGAATTAAATGATACTATTAAAAAGTAAAGACATTTGAATATAGAACTCGATTAGACATTACATGAGCCTTTCTTACAACCGTTAGTGTACGTGAGTAGAGGTGGACCTACAATTAGACAAAGTTTTTTTTTTATGAAGCGCCCCCAATTATTATTTACTTCTATTTTACTTTTAAATTCATTAGTGTTAACAGATGGTTTATGTCGAAGTATCTCTAATAAGCTTTAAAAATTTTAACCAGTTTAACAAGTTCATGTTTAAAAGCCGGAAGTTGAAATATTTCGGTTTCATTGCTTTGATTACGATTTAATTACTCATCAGTCATCACAAAATAGACATGGTACGTATTTTCATTTATCATATGTATAATAAACAAAAAATCTTCGCTAGTAAGGGTACTCTGTACGCTATAGTACTCTGTACATTGAGACTCAGTACCCAAATCGTTTTCAAAACGTTTAATTTTATTTTATTTTATTATACTTCGAGAGCTTACTGCTAAATTTACAATATACATGTGTTACTTTTCTAATTGTCATTTACAAGCTTCCACATAAAGAAAGAAGACCGTGCTGATATTTAAAATCGAATAATACTAAAATATACTTGGATTATCACTACAATTTAGGATCTAAAGACATAACAATTTAGTCATTTTTGGTGCTACTGCAGGATAGACCAATGAGTTCATTATAGTTTAGTTAGTCTATGGAACAACCCGGAAACTCTTGGTAGGTAGTTATTATACCTATAATTACTGTGGCAAAATGAAACTTCGAGTAGATTACCGAAAAGCAAATTTCTATTGGGCACATTAAGTTTATTATTGCAAAGGATATCAGGACAGTCTAATTTGCTTTGAGCTAAATTTAAAAGAAGACAGATATATTTGCTATTTTTTTACGGAAACAAATACAACATTGTCATTTATGTTTCAACAAAACTTTAAAAACTTACTCAATTTTTTGTTTAAGTTACTTTTAGTTCAGGCACATCACTTTTATATTCAAAACCGTCTTTGCGGTAAAACGTTTTTATAACTTCTATTCGTCACTATCTAACGAACACGAAAGAAGTAAACGCAATTAAAACAAAATTATTAAAAAAATAACATGTAGATCAAGGAAACTCTACTAATACCTTTTTAAACTGTTTTTGACCGTCGTCGTGAAATATTGAGATCAGAGTTATTTAAATTTAGAACAATTTTATGAAGAGATGTGACCACACTGAAAAAGGGCTTAAACCTTTAATAGCGGTTAATTTAAATTGATTTCTAACAATCTCATAGCCTTATCAAATCAATTAAGATTGATAAGTTACTCAATTAATAAAATAAGCAGATCGGTCCAACGTGTGTGGTTGTTGGTTGCGGGAGCTTGGTTGTGCAACCAACAACTAGTTTTGTACTTTTGTCAAATCGTGATCTCAGGCTTAACTCGTTGTCTTAGATGTTTGTTGTGATTAGGTGTACTCAATACTTTTTAAATCCAAGTATTATATTTACCTACATGTCTATCAGCAAAACTACAGGTTTATTTTAGTTGTCATCATCGTTCATCATCATTCATCATCATTCTTATTTGGGGTCGGAGCAATGTGTAACACCGCAAAAATTTTCTTCAGGTTTCTTAGGCCAGCTGGTTTGTTTTAAGTTTTTAGGTTTTAAGTAAAACTTCTTTACGCACGCTTGATTTGGGGAGTAAGCCGTTGAATGCGTGACGAGAGCGTTACGAAAAGTGTGATCGGCAGAGGCGGACTGAAGTGGAGAGGGAGATATAAGTCCATAGCCAAGAAGTTTTACTTCAGTCGTGTGCTCTAAAGCACACTGTTTTTTTTTTATAGATGACCACTTGCTTGACACCAATTCTGCTTAGAAATTTAATAGTTTTTAGGTGGAATGAAGGAAGTAGGTAAATTAAGATAAGGAAAGCGGATAGAGGGAATGTCTTAGGGTAAGGGATATTACAAGTCTTTCTCCCTCGGCACTAAGAAGCTGATACGAAATATGTTTTAAGTAAGAGATTTCCGTAGCAAAGTTGCCATCAATAAGTAGTGTTACTAATTATTATATTTAAAAAAAAATGTATAGTTATTGAAAATAAAACGTCGTTGTCGCTTACTACATTTTCAACCCACGAACGATGACTTAGGTTATCATCGTGTCGTTATATCGCTTCTTTTATCGTCGATACTGCTACTTGCTTTATTTATTTTACTACTATCGTAGCAAACAAGCACTTATCCTACACACACTTAAGTATTTTGAGTTAGTTGCTTTTACTACGTTTGTACTACTATAAAAATTGTACTTTATGTCGTAAATCCTGATACAGTAAAAATAGATATTATATGATGCTGTACTTAAGATAAGAGACAAACAAAGTATTAATTATTGACAATAAGATCTGTTTTCATAATTGACTTCTCAGGTATTCGTTAACATAAATAAAAGTATTGAAACTTAAGCTAAATATTTGTGCGTAAAGCTATTTCAAGTGCCTTGTGTAAACAATGACGTTGATATCTTGTTTTATATATTATTATTATTAAGAGGTTTTTACCATTAAGTGGCCCTGTCTGTGCGGTTGAACAATTATATAACTAGAGAAGCACTTGTCCTAGAGTGTTTCTGGAATCATTTCAAGGGTTTAGTACAATCGTTAAATATATCGTTATAACAAAAACGCAGAAAAATCACCCTTTTTGTATTAAAAAAAAGCAGCTTTTTTTTTAAATAGAATTGTAGTTTTTTTACAAAACATAATTCCTTGTCTATGATACAAGTGCCTAAGTGTTCCAACAAAATAAAAACAATCCATCAAACGCGTGCCCTTGAAATTACATAAAATATCAAAATCAGTAATCATTTGATATTTAAATATACGGTACGAGCCACACCTTGGTACTCTGATTCAATAAAAACCACTTTTATTATGTATGTATGCGTGTAATGTATGAATTATTGATATAATACCTACATATGAAACCTAAATTCATATTATCTACATTTTACATACGTCCATTCTCCACATATCCGTTTATTGTATTCAAACTTATATTTAGGTAAGTAGGTGTGTGGAATGAACCAACTTATAGCCATAATAATTTAACATTATTAATTCCGTGCACAGTTTGCGCGCCAAACGCATTTCGACGTGTCTGTCACTCAGGCCTTCAATGACAGGAAAATGGCGTCGATTGAGGTGGAAAACTAACGATTTAATATTAAAAACATGTCTGCAACACCGTGCTGTAATGTTCACACTTCGGGCTAATCAACACCTAAACTACATAATAAATAGGTACACCTTTCCGCTTACAATTAATATTAAATTATTGTCTTCGAAGGCAGACAGCGAATCGCACTGATGTTTTATAATTAAGTGTGTGATTTCCGCGTATGAATAATCTTGTTCAATGAACATATATTACTAGAATATGGATAACCATAAACTCAATCCTCCTTCGATTGATTGACAATATATAGTAATTCGTTACGAATTACTTCACAGATTTAAAGAAAAATGTATCAAATGGAGCACACACCTATTAACCATAAGTATTACTTTTTTATTAATAGAAAGATCGAACGACTTAAAATTGAATTGAACTAGTTTGAATTTCGAATTTAACATTCGAAATTCAAACTATTCACTAACTAACTTGTTTATAGCTACTCTGAAACTCACAGTTTCAGAGTAGCTATAAAGAAATAGAATAGGCAATTCAGAATTCCAGACAGTGCACTATGTATGTTTAAGAATAAAATAAAAATTACCAATGTTGAGCTCTATCCTTTTTGTAATAAGAGCTACAAATAGCAAACGTATTGCCATTTAGCAGTTTCAATATCAAGTTTAAACTCTTAATTACTACAAATTATTACAAACTTAATTTTACATCTAAACATAACTAAAATAGACTTTATACGGTTGACATAAATTATGTAATTGTATGTGCAATGTGAAATAGAGGTTTGCGAGTGATGTTTTGATATGGAGTGGGCTTCTGAGAAGAAACTTAAGGTCCGTATATAGTGTTATGGTAACAATAACACATTTTGTGATGTTTACATTTGAACTGTTATAAGTTTTATATTACATTTCGTCGATTCGCAGATTTGTGCGTAGGATTTGTTATTGGTCAATGCGGTGGTCTGAGCTTTAGGTGGTCTGTATCTCCGGTGTTTTATAACCACTTATGTCATGTAATTAGATGGGTTATAGCACTATAAACGTTTTTTGTTAAACGGTTAAACTGTAATATCTAGCGGCTTTTTAGTTACTTTTATGATAAATAAGGTGTCAGAAACTTGATGTAGGCAATACTTATGAAGTAACTCTAATTAAACACGGTCTGTGCACCGATTCGTGATTTTCCTTATTAAGGAATAGTTCATAAAATTCTGTAAAATGTAATGAATATAATAGTTAATTAACATTCTAAAAAGGTACCACACATTATAGTTTTCAAAATACAAAAACAAAGATTTTAGTTAAAATGAGAATTTTACAGACCTAAGTTATATCCGATAGCCATTCTTGAGTAAAAGTATATTAAACACTTTGTTGTGCGGGCTATTATTTTATTTTGGGGCCCAGAATGAATAAATATGACAACAAAATATAATTTTAAGTATGTTATTTTTTATTACTTTTTTATACTGATATAACATAATTATTGTTTTAAGTATATATTACAGCAATTTGCAGCGATGTTTATTTACTATTTCTTCATTAATTTTATTATTATACTAGGAGGGGTACAGAAAAACAACAACTGTGTTACTTTCATGAAAAATCAAGTTTTATTGTTAGGAACATTTACCTCAACTTGGAAACCTATCACATATGAACTTAAGATAGGATAATGATAATTTTATATATTAAATCACAAATTATCTCAGTCCGATATCTCTTTATATGGTTAAGTTTACCACTTTGTTACCTAATTTAGATTTAAGCAATTGTAATTTTAAAAAATATTAAAAAATAATGGCAATTTGAACTCACTATTTAAAGAGACAATTAAAATGTTTCAAATAAACAATAAACTCTTAAAATTAGGATATCTAAAACAGTAGTTTTAGTTTTATACCTTCAAACGTTTCCAGAAAAAGAGGGACAAAAAAGCAACGCAGTGGTTCGATACGTTACATAGTGGTAAACTTTTCACGTCCCAACATGTTTTCTTCACCTTAAACTAATAGAAACTTAATGCAAACAAAAATAAAGCATTTCAAAATAAACAAAACTTTTCTTTAAACAAAAAAAATGAAACTTCTCAAATTAACAATTTATAAACATAAAAAAAAACCTTTGTCTTTTCAGCCACATTCGTAACATACACACGTCTAACTTTCTTAATTTTTTTAGGATTGGGAACTATTTCTGAAATATTTTCATATGGTTCGTATGAAACATCTTTTTCTACTAGTTTTGAACCTCTTCCCCGTATCGTCAACTGCTTTTAAAAACATAATCTTGATCTCTCCTTCGTCGTCAACATCACGTTGGGCGACACCTAGATAAAAGTATGTTTTGTCCTTGTCAGTGGAAACTTTGACTGTAACGTAAACACCCATGGATACTTTTGATGGATGTAAATTTTCCTTTTCAATTAATTTTCGTTCATCTATATTAGAAACTGAAGCTTCTTGTTCCTTTTTAAGTTGAATCTTTGAAAGAGGCTTATCATCTGAGCTCCAAGTCGAAGAATAAACCATTTCGTAATAAGACCTCTTGGGATTGGTCACAAGATTAGTTATATCAGTTAATACTTCTTTAAAGACAGGAATTGGTTTTAGGTGTTAAGCAGCCGCAAAAACCCCTTTCAAAAAAGCAACTAAGATCGCGGTAGTGCAATTCTCCTGCATTTTCTGTGAAAACTTGATGTACCTGCATTGTAGACCGGAGAGGGATAATGTCCTTGGAAACAGTTTGCTTTACCTTTGCAATATCGGTATTAGTTATGAAATGTAGCTGAATTTTGCTGGAGTCCTTTAAAGCTTGAAAAAATGTCTCTGCGTCAGGAATGTCTAAGCCAAAAGCAACTTTTTGGTCAGCTGTTCATTTAAGATAGCTACCAACACCATCAGCCGCACCCTACCCGTGACCTGCTTCGAAAAAGTTCCAGGTAATGCGATCAAAGTTATACTCTTTGAATGTTCTTGAGCAGATGAAATGAAAGTTTATCTTCTGCCTATATTGTGTCGCAGGACCGTCGGAGAAGACATGGATTGTTTTTATGTGTGGATGATTAGCTTTTAATGTACTTAGAACTGGGTCTTTTTTTTAGCTTGCTAATACCGAGATATTCCTGCAACATATCGCCTTTCATTTTTGATTTAGTTTGATACTCCCTTCAAAAATGCGACGTATTGTAAATCGATCTCTTAGAGTCTTTATTCTGGAGTAATGTTCTCTGATGGCATTAGATAAAGTGGCGTACTTTTTGTCTCCGTCTCCGCTCTCCGACTTTTTTGCTTTGTTCTTTTGTCTTTGACATCTTTTTTTGTACTTATTATATTTATTTTTCAGCTTATCATTTTCTGCCTTCAATTTTATATTTTGCCTATATAATGTCGATCTGTCTCTTCTTACTTGTCGTGTTCCTCTAGAGCGTGGAGAAAGGGGAGTTCCTGATCGTGGCGTCGAAGCTGGTGTATTATTCAAAATGACCTGTGCAATTTTTTGGCGCTCTTTACGTTTCTTGTTTGCATACTTCCATTTATGCTTTGTAGATCTATGTTCTCTCTCTGTCATTTCTTTTACAAGTTTTTTATTAGCGTGATATCTTGCAAGATGTTTTTGTTTAGCTTCAGCATTTTTGACCGGGTCCTGTTTTACTTTTTCCCTATAACGTCGTTGTTTTTCAGCCAGTGTTGAAGGCATTATGTTGGGAATAGTATACTGTAACGAATCAATCTAAAATTAAATAGTTTTTAAATATAAAATTATTAAATAATGAGTAAAAACCTTAAGGTTTAACCACTGCGTTACTATAGCCACACCTGCGTTACTTCTCGTAGTAACGCAGTGTGTTGGTAACACAGTTGTAAAAATTATACATATTCTAACGTTTCAGCCATATAGTAATAAATTAAAAATATTTTTTAATGCCATTCAAAAATGTACACATTCTCATACAGATGAATTTAATAAAATTATCAAATATCTAAAAAACTCACCGTTTATCACCCGTAACTCAGCGGTTTCACAATTAACACACGCACCTCTCCTGCCGACTCTCGCGCGACTGGCTCGACCAATTCTAAGGATACGCACTCCCCCTGCATCCCCTCTAGCAATTGATGACGAAACAAACGAATTTTGACGTTGAGGTATACAAAAAGCTAAGTTAAAGACTTATTTTCGTATGATAACACAGTGTTCCTGATTTTTCACTTAGCCACGGGGACAAGACAAGGAATGTTTCGTAAATTAGAAAATTCCAAAGGGAAATGATACTTATCAGTGTTGTAGTAAAGTTCAAACAACTGCTTATTACTATAGATATTCAAATTTAATAGCTATTTAAATATTTAAATTTAATTTTAGTGTTTTTGAAGTGAGTTGCTTATAGGGACAGCGCAATTTTGTAGGGAATACACCTGCGTTTCTCAGAAATACAACTGAGTTACCGTGATTTAAGAAAAAATATAACTTGTTCTGTTCATTTATTGTAATTCTCTTAGACGGGTATATTATCGCTAACGTACTAAGAGTGATTTTATTTTAGAAATCGTTGTTTGCTTTAATAATAATCATTTTTGTTTGAGAGAGACCTGTTATTGGAACCAAAATAAAATAATAGCCCGTGCCCGCGGTCCGTACTCAAGAATCAAAGTCTTTCCATGCCAAATTTCATTAAAAACGGTTTAGCAGTTATTAATTTCCCATTTAACTTCCAACCGCTCTTCGCCCCCTTGAAGGCTGATTTCTGAGACAAAACTATCCTATGCCTTTTCCCGGGACTCAACTGCTGCCGTGACTGCACGGATGGCGTAGTTTTTTAAGCGGTCGCCACGCCGCTTCCTACTACCCCGAATGTTGTGGGTTCGAGCCCCACATGGGACGACACTTTGTTTGATCCACAAATTGTTGTTCTGAGTCTGGGTGTTCTTTGTGTCCGTTTCATGTATATTTGTAAAAAAAAAACTTCATCTAAATCGGTTCAGCGGTTTAAGCTCGAACACAAACAGACGGATAGACGGACGCACATTCGTATTTATAATATTAGTAAGGATAATATAGATACTTTACAAAGCTGTTTTAACCTTAGCAAATCAGTCATTAACCTTTTATAGCTATAATGAACATTTAAGATGAAACCTGAAGTAATTAGATACACAGAGTGTACGTGGGACGACCAGACGCTGAAACAGCACTTATGCTCTATAAATGCAACGACTTGTCTTACAATAACACGCGACAAATTCCTGCTCAAATTCCTTTCTTATTACTACGATTGTATCGGGTTACACAAACCAGCCAGAGGAGACATCACTGTTACCGCAAATCTATATAATAGATCTTTTGTAACTTTACAACAAAAATGGGAATAAAATAACTATAATTATGAGAACACGATTTTTTTCGAAACAATAAAGGCCCGACGTCAATTGGAAACGAATAAAAAACGAACACACGCCGAATACATTTACATCTCCTAATAAATCTCAAAGCACAAAAATCCTGGTTGAAATGAATAAAGAAAAATAATCACAAAGCCAGTAGTCGAACCGAAAAAAGAAATTAAAAATTCAAATAAAAGAACGTATTCCTTAAGATAATGCTTATTCATTCCACATTTAAAATCAAATTTTCAAATAAAGAACTCGCGGCGGTCGATCGGGCGCGTATGATAAAATGAGAGCGAGTTACCACGACATATGTGCGTTAGACTGAGAAAGATAGCTTATTATGATTGACAGCTGAGAACGGTTAGCCTTGAAATATTTGAAACATTATATTATTATAAAGTACACTATCTTCGTTAGACACGAGAGCAAAGCGGTCATCGAGGTTTTATATTAATGGAGCTTTTAGATCTGCAGTTTTATAAATATGAAATAGGGTTTTAAATTATTATAGTTCGACTATTACTCTCATCTATAGCTCATAATTTTAATTTAAAAATATTTACAAAGTTTTAATACACTGTTGTTGGCTACATGAAGTTAAACGGGCTCAGGATGTTAAGATTTTTTTTTAAGAATAATTTTATTAGAAACCCATGCAAAAGTAAAGAAATTTAATTCGCGCTTTATAATTGTTACGTATATATTTCCATATCCGGCAGAGTTGGTTTACCAATTAGTTTTGTAATGACCTTATTGATCGCGTGCATACTCATTACCGCACGTATAATGCCGCTAGATACGTCCGACAGCCAGTTTCACCGGAACACGTTTTAAATCATAATTCGAACGTTTTTTTATGAATTTAGAACGTTGACTTTTTAACTTTTTATTTTGTTGGCTCCGTGTTAGAACGCAAGGGAAGCTACTGAGAGCAGCTAGCTACAAATTGTATGAAACTAATGAGAGGTGACGTCATAGATTTTATTACCTTTTTTAATTGGTTGTAATGTTAATTGAAAGTAGAATGTTATGTTATAACACCTACATTATAAATATACACGATTTATCATATCAGCTTTTTAGAGTTAGCTTAAAATTAAAAAAGGCAATTTGCTGAATACGAAGTCTAATCGATACAGTTACTGGTTTTAATAGATACCGAAGTTCTTTTTGACACATCAATGATTCAAAACTTCTTCATTTTTGGTAGTTACAGTTAGTCAATTAGAACCACTAACGTTAATTGCTGAGTAGCGCCATACATCAACTTTGATTAATGTATCACTTTAAGTCTTTCCAAAAATGTTTAAAAAGTTTATTTTAATATAAGAAACTTGATTTGTATCTATAAGGTGAAATATTATCTATTCAGCAATTAATTATAAACTTGCCTAAATTGTATAGTCTCAATTTTTTTTTAAATAGAGGTATGAATCATTTAGAAGACAAAGGTTTAATTTTATCAAATATGAAAGATAGAGAGGGTGTCCGTGCGAAATGTTCCGCTTTTAACGCGTAGAGCTACGAATCTCGTAGACGCTGTATGCTACGGAGATGGCTTATCATTGCAAAAATAAGTTTCATTTAAAAATGAAGAAACTATTTATTTTTTATAGACAACATATAGACAATATATAGTTATAGATTCTCATGTATACAGGAATTAAAACTCAAACAATTTTATGTGGTTTGATCTTTGTTGTTTGTTTCCTAATTATTAGTAACAAAATAATATAATAATAAAAATGCCATATCTACACGTCTTGAGTTCTATACCCACATGCAACAAATTTCATTCACATTTTGGAAGCGGCGTTCGACATTTGAATATTCAAATGACGGCTAATCGTTTTTATTGGTGACTTTACGGCCTATAACGATCACTTGAAGAACGCCTTTGAGTTATAGTTCGCTCCCGAACTTGTCGTGTTTAGATATTTGAATTTGGATTATTTCTGACAAATGAACTAATTGTAATATAAATTATGTCACTGTCACTGAAGAATGTCACTGTCACCTTTTGAATTAAGAACAGTGCTGAAAATAGGTGCAGAAAGATAATTTTTGTTTCTTTAAAAAAAAGCAGCAAAATAGAAAAAAAAACTGTTTTCTAGCTGAACTAGCATATTTGAACCTTCTAAATAAAATCCTTAAACGTATTCAAATATTATATATTTATTACAAAACTTAGCAAAGTTATAAGAAAAGTAATCAACTCCACGGTTTCTATCGGTATTATAATTTAATTAGAACGAGTTAGCGGCGTGGGCGCAACTAGCGTGTTTCTTATCTTTTTTCCATAAACGACACTTTAAGTTGCGCATGCGACGATGCTTGACTTTTAACGGCATTTATGTGCATTTTAATGGATTTGTGGATGTTTTTATTAAATAATCTTCTTAGATATCTATTAATAAAGTTGTTATGTATATTTATGAAACCAATTATGAGTTGATTTACCGATAAGTTTATTTGGGATTTAGTATGTATAATAAAATTAAAATAATGTAATGAAATGATTAATCGACTTTAGTCGTGCAAAGTGTTGTCATTTGATATTTTATTTACTTTTTTCCCATATTTTGTATTTGTTATTTTTTCATGAGTTTACTTTTATCTATCCAATAAAAAATAGAAACTTAAGATTTGTTCACAGGGACGAAAGATATCGTTTATGTCTGTGCAAACAAAATTTAAATTTAGTTTCTTTTTTTGAAGCAATTGAAAATAATTCAAGCAACTTGTCTATGATAAACAAAAAGAAAAAGAACATTCTTGGTATAAACATTTTAAATATAAGCACAGACAAAATCGTTCAGTTTTCTATCATAAATTTATTATAATTTTGCCTTGGGCCAAGTTTTTGTTACGTCTTTGTAATTGACTGTTTTATATAAAATCGTGGGTAGATTTCATATAAATATTGAATCTATTGATTAAAAGTCGCACGCCAACAAAATTTAGATTTAAGATACGCCATTTTGTATTAAGAACTAGCAAGTAACTTGTTATTTCGGATAACATCTGTTTGATAAGTGCTGAAATGATAGGATGACCTTGATGATGCAGTGGCGTGTTGACTCCTTGCCCCCTTTCTGAAGGAGGTAGGGAGGAGGGGGTTAAATAACTGTGTAATTAGCAATCTAAAGGCAAGTAACCAATATTTTTTTATCTTAGCTTTCGACTTTGTTTAACTACTTGCTTTCGGCATTTTCTTCCGTTCGTATTTTCTATTTTGTCAATTATTTTTTTTTCGTAATATAAATCTTATAATACTATCCCACAATATAATTGATCTATATACCAAATTTTAACTGGACCCGTTCAGACGTTTTTACGTTATTGTAAACAAATATCCATCCTAAATTTCGTATTTAAAATCAGTATTTTTATTTAGTAAAATAACAGTAAAAAGAGACGTTCAAAATAACTAAATATAATAGTGCATAATTAGTTATTTTGGGCTTCGTCTTTAATACTTTGCCTATAAATAATCGTTTATAGATATAGAATCAAATTAGAGCCGTACTGTCTAAAACCGTGTAGTACAATGACCAATCACATTTAAGCTTAAAACAACCCAATCTACTTTCCATTTGTTATTAGTATTACTAAACTATAGATTGCAATAGTCATTGTCTCCAAATCTCAACAGACCAATGCCAAAAGGTCGATTAATTACCCTCAAACATTTAAAATATTAACTTACGCAATCTTAATTATGATTATAAGATAAGATTAGGATAGTAGTTTGTCGTAATGACATCGAACAAGTAATTTTAACTTTTGTTCTACTTGCAATTGTGATAAAAGAGTTTGGTTTCAACACGTTCTCGATTCTAATTCCTATTGTTTTATTAAAGTAATTATGAGGATTGTTACAGACACATTTATCTTTCTTTTTATATAAATTGTGTTTTTAAAGGTACTTTGGTCTTTAAAACTCGTAGACTCGCATTGAGTAGAATAGATAGTGATTTCCTCTGCTACCCCAGAAATCTCCCTCTATATTGTCAACGCTATATAACGAAACGAAAATATAGTGTTATTTATTTCAAATTTTAGTTATAGAGTATTTTCTTCCAAGTTATTTGTTGAATTAAGCAAAAGGTTTTTATTGTGAGGCTCAAACTTGTATGCACTTGATACCTAATAATCTTTATGTATACTTTTGCCACCTTAGCAGTGTATATTGTACTATCAATAATGTACTACAAATAGATCATAACCAAATCTAGATTTCAATTTAATCCGTTTCCGCTACGACGCCATTTTGGTTCGCCATCTTGAATCTCGATCAATATTAATAATGTACGCGCGCGCATAACTGCGATCGCTTTATTGTTATTATTGGATATTGTTCCTGTCAAGGCTGTGTCGAAAATGGTATGGTTCTGCTTTTAAATAGGTAGTTAGCCGACAATGGTTATACTTTTGATGTCTTTAGGACAATGTGGCCCTTTATTGGGGCCGATGAGGTTCATTATGGTGTGATGGCGCAATGATATTTGTAGAAGTGAAGTACTATTCAATGATAAGATGATTCATATTATTCTTCTACTTATTGTGTCAGCGTAATTCTAATATTGTAAAATTTTAAAAGTAAATGATGATGACGATGAAAAAGACTTAACGTTTGATCTTTCCATTTTGCTTGGATTCTGATGTTTTGAAAGAAAAAGGCATATTGCGACTTTGAGTTGGTTTCATTGTTGGTATATAAAATGTAGTAAGCGCCGAACGGGTTTTACTGAAATATATTACATATAATTAAGTCTTAAGAACTCATTTTGTATTATACTCATATAATTTGCATTACAAAATAATGACAAGGGTAGCCAGATGATGAATAAGCCTTAAGAACTATATATGTATACAGTCGGCAGTACATATGGATATAATGTCAATATTAACATGAATGTTTCATTGAATTTCGAAAGCTACTGACTAATACATCTTGTTTGAACAACGACACATATTGAGCCAGTTTCCAACTTCGATCGACATATCGATAACATCCCGTCTCTAAATGTCATAGAGAGTATCGACACGTGACATCGATAATTTACCACTGTCAACAATGTCACATTCCTAGTCGGGTAGAGAACTCGAGGACTCTTATTGTGCTTTTATAGTTGTGAAAAAGGAAAACTGCAGTGTTAGCACATGCTTTGCTTGAATCCTTGGGTATTATTTTGTGACTTCCTTGAGATAAAGAACATTTCAAATGATGATTTGGAGTTTACAATAAAACTAATGTCTCAATACGATACATGTTCCATGTATACGTAAACGGCCCATACAAAAATTGTAGGGAAATCACTCGAACGATTCTCTAAAACTGCATCATAGGAATGTTGTAACATACATACACAGAAATCTAATCTGTTGACACCATACCATAATTCCACATCATTCCACAATTTCACACGATTCCATAATTCAATAGTAAATACCTATATACTCGTAAGTTAAAGGCTGATAATTGTTTTATATAAGACAAATCGATTCGAATCGATTAATATTTTAACTTCAGCTTGAATTTAAAAAAGTGAGTAGCATACCAAAACACGTCTTCTATATCTATGTATATTACAACATTAGCAAAAATACCGTGTTCATTAAAGCTAATGATTTAAACAGACGTTGACGAATATTTTTTGTTGTTACATGAATCTAAACATGTGTTATGTTATTAGATCATTCACTTATTATAATAATTGAACCGGAGTTATAACTGTATGAGAGGTCCAAATAGTACTGTCACATATACATACATTGCTTGTTTAGCCATAAAAAATAATAATTTTAAATTTATTTGATGTAGGTAATAATATAAATAAAGCCATCATCGATAGAGCGATAGAGCTGATCCCTTTTACTGTAACTCCTGTACACCAGGATCAATAGCCAGGGTAAGGTATCCCTTACCCTGGCTATTGATTCTGGTGTCCTGGTGTCCCGCAAGTCTTGAAAATGGGACTGAGACTGCAGTAGCTTGAAGGCCTCTTCCATGACCCCATGACGGTCATGTACCCGTACGCCTGTGATTGTACAGGCCATAAAAATGGGGACAACAACTGGTATATTGCATGTCAGAAAAGACTGACGAATATGTGAATATTTTAAAAGTACTATTTTACAACCTATGTACCGTATTGATGAACTTGATTTCAGTGTCAAAAATTTTCGACACTGAATTCAATTTATCCTTTTAATTGTAATTGTAATATTTAAGAGAAATCTGCATTAGGTTGGTGTAGATATATTCTTTACCATGAAATAAATGAAAGTAAACTATCATTTCATAACAAAAAGTTTTTTTTTTTAAATCAAATGAAAAAAAAAACTTTTTTTTTTTAACTTTGGCCTGTTTGGACATGGTTTTCATCAAATTTACATAATCAATGAGTAGGTTACGACATTACATAGAATTGTATAAATCTTGACATTTCAGAGAAGTAACTTAAAATATCTACCGTATAGATCTAGAAAGTCACTAAATTAAATAATCGTAAATGATAGTAATTATTCCGCAAGTAATATCCACTTAAATCAATATTAATATAAGTTGCTCCATATCGGAACTAATAATTAACTATTCAACAACATAAAAATTTAGTTAACGGAACAAGTAAAAACTAATTTATCCAATTACATGCTGTGACTGCTCATCAAAAACACGTGGAGTCTCAAATATTTGGAAGTCAACGTCCGAAATGTAAAAGTAGGGTAAATACACCGATTTTGAGACGTTCGAGTAACAAGTACGATAACGAGAGATCGATAGTTAATGCGACCCGCGAGCGAAGGCCAGGCCTTTGTATTAGTTTTTAATAAGTAATTGTACACCCAAACCACGTTACCAATTTCGACATGAATACGGGTTTTTTTTCTCGCCTCGCTCCGAGCAATCTCGTTTTCTCGAAAATAGAACTAATATGTTGAATATAATTAATTTCATACAGAGTTGATCGATGCGTGTTACTTGACGTGTTTTTTTTTGTATAATTATTTTTAAATTACAGAGCATTGCGTCAATTCAGCCAGAAAACGAAACGTTTTTTCTAACAACAAATTGGTTTACGCGAAATTTAATGTTTGAAGAATTTTTTGTCTCTATATGTTTCGTGTCAGCGTTGATTTTTAGCTTCTATTTCATTATAAAAGTAATTTTATAGTAATAATATGAAATTAATGACTAGACTACATTATCCAGCGTATACCTTATAATCATAATATATAATTTTACACAATTTCGGAGCAAACTTGTTTGACCGTTAAGCTCATCGACATGTTTACTTACATTCACGTGTTTTTTGTTCCAGATGATGCATAGCTAATGGCTGATCTAGAAGACTGATTACAACATATTTACTAAGCCAATTAGGAGATGATTGATCCATGAAGTTTCTCCCCAGGTACCCAAATTTGCAAATAATCAATTTTATTATTCCCAAACAATGAAGAGAAAATTTAAATTCAAAACATTCCACAGTATTCAGCTAATCTTATTGTCAACAAAAGACTATTGTTTCTTCTCAACACATTGTTTCAATTTAAATTGAACTAAAATGAATCACTGTTATGATTGAACGTTAAAATGTATTGAGTTAAATTTGATTGTTTATATAAAACTGTAGTCTGTACATTTTTCTTTTGTCTTTGTAGGACGGACTCGTTTCAGGTTGTGGTCCTCGAAAGAGTCCAAACACTGCAATGACTACTGCGATGGCTGCTCACCAAGAATCTATACACGAGAGACTTCAGCCTACACCTGAGGAACCTTTATACCTCCACCATGAGTCATCGTCGTGGCAGGAGTCATCCGATCACCAGGAGGAACATAGTACCGACATGTCACCTTATTACAACATGCCAAAAAGAAACAAGAGAAAAAATTTTAAGCCCCGATGTGCCCCCAACGCAACTACTTTCTCTGATGATTCTAATGGAGCTAATTGTGATGGTAGGGGTAGTCCTATCAATGGCAATGATAGAACTTCCCCAGAACCACTTGGGGATGATGATAAGGACGACGGAAACTATGCAAAAATTGGTGTGAAAAATTTCAGTCTACTAAAGGGTGGTGCTGTTGACCTTAGTAGAAGATTAAGCACAGACTCCAATGAAAACATAGAATTGAATTACCAAAACAGGTTACCGGAAGATAAAAAAGTAGACTCCTTTCAACATTCGTACATACATAGTTTACAAATAAATCAGGGCTCCGAGCGAGACCGGACCGTCCTTAACTTTAGTAATTTACAAAATAAAACATTCTGTGCCAAAAATCCATTTGCGATATCTCAACTAATAAAGACGAACTCACCTCCTAGAAGAAGGGATTCGGACTCTGATGAGGATAAAGGTCAGGATATAAATGCTAATGAGAGATTAGAAGAGAATCAAGAACCTATGGACACTACTGAACCTCAACAAAATGGTGATGTATCTAATGTTACAAACAGAATTTTGAGAGACTATGCTATGAACACTATGAAAGAGTTGCTTGGAATATATGGCTTGTCTTCAAATGAAGTTGCTGATGCTATCAGCGGGCAGATAAGAGCATTA
The DNA here is from genome assembly GCA_902825455.1 of Arctia plantaginis. Taxonomy (NCBI): domain Eukaryota; kingdom Metazoa; phylum Arthropoda; class Insecta; order Lepidoptera; family Erebidae; genus Arctia; species Arctia plantaginis. Next base: position 7,936,902 of record CADEBD010000292.1, read on the forward strand.
GAAGCGTTACAAGGTGAGTTCATCAAAATATGTAAATAACTTCACACCAAAATAAACTTTATTATAAAATTTAGAATTTTACAACCAAAGAATTTTATGACTTGATTATTATTGTTTTTATAAATCTTTGATTAATTTAACCATAATATTTATTTTAGGTAAACCATTTACGCAACTGCCATTAAGTTTGAAGAGAAGACATGATTCAGGTATGGAAGATGGAACTGACAGAAGTATAAGAAGATCCTCGTCAGCTACTGAAGACGAAGGTTCAACAAACATTACTCCACCGAAGACTCCCGATAATGACATTGAAGCTCAAAGGTGTAAATCAAAATCTAGTAGTTTAGTTAATGTTTTAGATCTTAAATTAATAAAAATCTTTTTTCGCAGACAAAGAGCGCTACAAATAATAAACCAACAGTCTATGAGACTGTTCAATCGATCTCAAGGTCAGGAGGAAGATGGTAGCGGCTCTGATGATGGAGAACAAACTCTTGATCTCAGCGTGTCAAGAGACACAGATGGACAGGTAAATAATTAAACTTACAATTGTTATTTTTTGTCGAATCATAAAATCAACTTTATCACGTAGCTGTTTGTTCTCAACTTTTTGTGATTTTTAAAAACAGCATACCATAAATGATTCCGCGTCTTCGTAATAATCGAATCTCATAAATAAATTTGAGTTTTTCTTTTTATGTTGATGGCAATTCAATGGTATTTGAATTCTTACGTACAATTCTTTGAAATTGACAATAAACCGAACATTTGCACATGTATTATAAAGTCGGTATGCGGTTATAATAGAATGTAAATTTAGATTTGACGAATGATAAGAGTGTGTTTTTTGTTAATAAGGAACAATCGGCGACCTCGAGCGCTGCCAACAGTGTCTCGGAGTTTGAACAACAAAACCTTCTTATGAGGAAAAATTTAGAGGATCTAGCCAATTTACAGATGCAGGTGTGTATTGTTCCACGTAATAGCCTCATCTGTTATTTTTTTACCACAAAATGAGTCTATCAGATATGAATTTAAATAAGATTATGTTAATTATGTGAATAGTAGTTTGTTGAACAATGTGTTATATTACATTTTGATTTCACATAAATAGATATCAGAACATATTCGACAAATTTTATCACACGAAAATAGACATTATAAAAGTATCTAAGTTTATTGTTGAGATTAATATTGTAGTGATGATAGTATTATAAGTTAAATCGATTTGTTTAATTATAACTAAAACGAACTATTTGTTATTTTAAGGGTTTCTTTCAAAAACAATCATCGATGGATGCTGATGACTCACAAGAAAGAAAACTGCATGCAAGCGGTGAGTAGAACACTTGCTATATATTCTAAACTAGCTTTTGACCGTGGCTCCGCCCGCATCTATGTCGGTTATCGCTGTAAAAAGTACTACAGCACTCGGGAATATCCCTTTCTAGTAGTGAAATAATTTTCAAAATTGGAGCAGCAGTACCGGAGATTATCCGAAACATACAAACTTTACCTCTTTATAATATAAGTATACTTAGAACTAAATTAAAAAACTGAAGAGATTTTATTATTGTTTGTTTAAACGCGCTTATCTCTAGAACTCTCAGTCAGATTTGAAATATTTTTTTTAATGAATGGAATATTCATTGAAGATTATAGGTTTTACTAGCTGAGACCCGCGGTGTTACCCCCGTTTATTGTTATAACCGCGGGCAACGCTGCGGGGCGAAGCTAGTCTAAAAAAAGTAGCCTAAGTTACTCCTTATGTCATCAGCTATCTGCCAGTGAAAGTCCCGTCGAAATCGGTCCAGCCGTTCCAGAGATTACCCGGAACGAACAGACAGACAAACAGACAAAAATTGTAAAAAATGTTATTTTGGCATATGTATCGTGTAAACATACATTTGCTGAATATAGAAGTAATGAAACGATACCTAATTTTAAATAAATTTGACTTTAGAATGAAAACTTACGACAAGAACTGTTGAAATAAGTAGTGTTCTAATTCAAACACAAGTGACAGTGTTACCAGTTTACATAATTTAGGTCATTTAGTAGATTTAGTGTTATTATCGCTAAATGTCACTGAACGGTAATTATGAAGATTAGCAATACTTAGAATGGAGGTTTCAGATCTGAGGAACGTTTGTAAAGTAAAACTAAAGAAATAGTAGGTCATTATCATCAAGTTACTTACAACTATACACTACTACATATACGGTAGAATTGTCAAGAGGTATTCTGGCGGAATAATTATAATAACAATTTTCTGAGACATTGCAAAGCGCTTTCAACAAACAAGTTGAGAATGGCTTATACTATACTCGTAATCTAGAACAAGGATTAATATACTTAGATACATTTTCTTTTCGTAAATATCTACATAAATATCGCAGTCCCCGACGAACACTATGGTAATCGCTATTACGATAGAATCGGGTTTATTAGATATTCGTTATCTACACACCCTATTACAATCATTGAGTTTTTTTTATGATCGGGCGATGAATACTTTTGGATTTATCCAATCAATAATGATCTTTATGTTTTTATTCAACGTATAACATAAGTGAAAAATTTACACGATCAATAACGCAAAAACCTATTACAAAATCTCAAAAGTCAACATTTTAGAGTAAGCGGCTATTACCATATTGTTCGAGGGAAAAATGACAGAATCAGAATCAGAATTTATACATAGGTACCGAAATGGTTATAACACCTAAAAATGATCATCGAATAAGCATGTAATTTATGTTTACCGTAATATTAAAGTCAGTTATATCATCGAATACGATTGCAATGTCATTTTACGAATATAAAGTATATTCATATTTACCATGGAACAATATCATAATGAACGATTACTACAGCAACACCGATTTGTGATTACAGTCGAACACAATCGTAAAGTTAGTTTGCGTTAATTTTTTCCATAGCTTATTTCAGTAATGGACATTTTCACAATTTTCTTACCGATAAAGAAAATTTATGATAAAAATTTAGTAAAAATCTAGTGCAAAAAAATATTCCCTTATTTTTGATAAAAGAATCTTCTTTTTAGTCTTGATAGTATTCAAGATATTCAGTTTTTATTTGCTCCTGTAAAATTGTTACTTTCCTATTACGATTTTGTTCGTCGGGGACTGCGATATGTCTCTGTCTGTCTCTGTAAGAAAGCAACATTCACGCATACGAATATTTACACTGAGCGAGAATTGAACCCGTAATTTCTGACTTTACAGTTGAATACGCAAACGTCGCACCATAGAGATCCTCAAAAAATTAAAAGTACATTAATGAGAATTTGGTAACACAACACCTAATTACTGAGTTATGCGGGTATCTTGATATATACTCCACTTTTGACAACAAAATTGTAGTAATTAACGAATCTAATTCTGAGATAACAAAATGATGTATATTTAGGTATAATGTACCGATCAACAGACTCCCACAGGTCAATGACTCGAGTTGAATACTAGATACAGCTTTTATCTTCTTCGTAAGACCTTGAATCAATATCGATGACTAACTAAATTAATTTATGGTAGCATACATCAACGCGTTTTAAGCATAATTTAGTTTATAAATGTAAGTTTAACTTTATTAATGATTTTATTAATAGAGTCTATTTTGTTTTATAAAGGTATATTAAATTGAAACTCATGATCGCGTGGATGCGAAAGATCTTTTACCAAAGCCGTTTTTATCTTTATGTTGGGACAATTTAAAAATATCACTAAAACGTTATTGAAAAGAAATAATACGTAAATAATAGGTTAGGCTCAGGTTCGCCACGAGCCAGATACAACGCGTAGAAAATACATCAAAACATGATTCCTGCCAAAACAAAAAAAAAAAGAAAAACAATCAGTCCTTTTACATATTGAAAATTATGGAGTTTCTAATAGCATGACTGACTATGACAGAGAGAGACAAAAGTCAGAGGTTTTGCTGGTTTGTGGTCGAGAATTGAATCCTGAGGGTTCCAACGTGATAATAGAAAAAATAGATAATAGTGATAATAGAAAAAAGTAGAAGTAAATAGAATAGAGCATACCGGATATCTGATTAATAAAATAATCTATTAGGCCAGTGTTTACTGACTATTTGTTATTGTTTATTTAAACGCGCTTATGTCTAGAATCGTAAGTTAGATTTCAAAAATATTTTAATATTGGATGAAGTATTCATTGAGGATTATTATAGGGTGTATACCATCAGTTACAATTAATTAGGTCAAAGCCCTATTAACTGTAACAATTTAGAATCATAATAATATACAAATCATAGATATCCTTATTTCTTCAGCTTGTTGCTTCTCCAAATATACCATTTCTCCTCACAAAATGTTCTTGTAAAACCTCATCAAAATACGCAAACAAAGAATTAACTGTCTCATTAATAATATGCGCTGGTCAAACATTGAAAACAAACATTCGGTATCCACAAAATGGTACATTCTTGCACTCACGCGCGAAATGTGACACGTATCTAATTTATTCAATGATCACCATCTATTTGGTACTTACTACTTGGTTTTTCTGTCTTAATTACCTATTCTACACTAATATTTGTTGATGGGTACGTTGAACTTATCGTATTTATTGTATTTGGGATAAGATATTCACAGAAAAGAGTATGGTAACATATGAGAAAAAAGTCACATTCTTAAAAAAAATATGTTGGTGGAATTTAAAGACCCTCTAGAGTTGCAGGTATCCTTGGGCGGCGGTAGTTACTTACCATCAGGTGACCTAACTCTTCGGTTGCCCCTTATAACATAAAGAAGTAGGAAAACCACTCTCATTGCTCTGATATTTCATATAGCTTCCAATTTTTCCCCGACTATATTGGGAAGTACAGCACCATTACGATATTAGCGCCTACGAGTGTTATTACATCATTAGTCACAGTTACATCTCAATTTTGGTCATCACTTTTGGCTACCTGTCGTATACGTTTGAACCTTGTACTACACTATAGTGCTATCTTAGTGAAATATTTGTATGAACAATGACGTCATTACACGCACTATTTAATCATGTTTTAAAGACGCATTGATAAGAGTGATTTGACAAAATATTACAATTTTAACTGATTAAAAATACCAATTATTTATATATATTTAAAAAATAGACTAGAATAATGGTCAAGTTTTCCTTTGTGTTTGAATGATCTAGTTAATTTTGTGATGTTATTATTTTAATTTGGTACATTATCTGTGTCGGTAAAATACCTCTTTTAAATGTATTTTGGCAGTCAAATTTTGGCACTTCTTGAGAATGTATCTAAATTATAATTTAAAAAAAAAACGCAAGCTACAATTGTATTCTCCATATCGTCAAATTACATTATTTATAAATTAAATCTAAGACTTAATTAAACGATGTCTTTTTTTAAAGTTGATAAGTGTTAAAAAGTCTTTTTTTGCTACATTAAATAGTTTTCCGGTTAGAATTCTGCGTAATTTTAAGTAACAATCAGTGTCCCTACATCCCGCGTGTCCCCTTCGAGTAATTGTAGAAACCTCGGCGCACTAATCTGCTCAATAGAGGCGAATTCACTCAATTGACGTCGCTGGGAGCTCGGGGTGACGTTAATAGACGGACTCGGCTGTGTAACACACGTATTGTTACAAATTACGTACGTTTGTTGACGATTTTAGGACATAACGCAGTTAGTGTAGGTGTCACTTTATGAGGTTTCAAATCTACAACTTGTTTTCAACAACTGACAAGGCGGCTTTTAAAATAAGGACTATTGTCCTGCCAATATATGTAACATCGTTTGGCAGAAGTAAAGATATTGTCTTTAAGATTAAGATTTGTTCTTGCCATTTGTATAGAGAGTAGAGTAAAGAAGTGATAAGCGTGTTAGGCAGTGTACTTAAAAATCTGGTCATTGAACTTTTCTTTTCCTAAACTGAAAGATTAGGTGGACGTCATATCATGTATAAAGATAACATGGATCCTGGACCCGTGCAAAATGAAGGGACTATAATATCCCTAAAAAATACTAACTTTTAAATCTAGTAATAAAAGAGACCAACCCACAGTCATTGTTATTTTAATTTTATAAATTACAATTTGAATGTTAAAATATGGCAACACTTATTACAATTGTTAAAAAGGCGAATGATAAATTTCTAAAAAAAGTCTATCAAACCCGTTTGTCCCCCTATAGAGGGGAGTGTATAAATAGACAAACGCTATATCCCATTTACGTATAATAGTTCGGTTTCAGTTCGTCCGGTGAACACTGATTGTCGTGCGACTAACGCTTGCGACACAATCGCAGTTGCAATCAGGTCAGAACTATATTTTAGTAGGAAGTAATCGCATTACTAATTCAGAGGATGCTTACTTTTATAGCATCGGGTGAACTTCCATGTGCGTTGTTAAGATAAAACTGGTATGATGCTGGTACTTAGGGTATACTAAAAGCTTCTGGATTCTGATAAATAAGACTAGATATAAGACTTAACGATACATTTATTGTTTTCCAAGTTATATATCCTAGCAATTAATGCACATTTGTGTTCGCTGAAAGCACTGAATACAGTAGTTGGACCAGTCTTAAATTACTGTAAAAGTTAAGTCATGCGGTATCCATCCAGTGCAAAGCTTCCGAACATTCAGATGCACATGTAAATGTTTTGCACTTGAGTCATTCCAATGCCTAACAAGGCACGAATTTGCTGGCAATTCGTTTTTTTTGTCAATTTCAATAAGTTGTCGTAGGGTGTCAATATTAGAGTCTGTAACCGGTGCTTCATCACCAAATGCCAATTAAAGTCTTTGGCAACTCTCTTGTTGACTTAAGCCACAACGAAAATCATAAAAAAAACATTGAACGAAAATGTTCACGAGCTAAATTCATTTTGATAGCGACACACAATTTTCGAGAGGACGTCACAATGAAAAAACAAATTACAGTCTCGCAAATTAAAAAGTAATATGTTCCCAAAGAGTTCAATTTTCGAATTCCATAAAAAAAATTCATTCTTTTATTGTTAGTGGCCAGATCCAGAGACTTTCAGTATGCCCCACGTAATCTTGGGATTTATCAGGCCAATATTAATTTTGTCTTTTACGAACAAGGTCTTATGTAGATTTTGTCAAAAAATCTACTAATTTTCCTTTCTTAATTTAATGTAAAGTCGGTAACATTGTAAGATTTTGGCTCATTTCGTTAATGCCAACCGCTTGATGTTTCCGAAGCCCACAAGTGAACTCAAAACACGGCAACGCACTAGTGACTCCTGAATGTGACTTACCATCAAGTGAACAGTCTGTTTGTTTACCCATCTATAAAAGATTTTTTTGCGATAGCTGAACTCTAAAACGTTTCTCTCGGCAGCCTCAGTACGCCATGTACTGCCTATCTCGTGTTTATGCCCTGCGATGCAGCCCCGTAAATCTTTTCATCCTTTCTTTTTGTCACTGTAACATACAAAAGAAAGATTATTTCTAGATACTTAAGTTATTGGTGCTTATACATATCAAAAGGTGATAATACAATCCTCACACGACCCAACATTAACATCTTAAGCCGTGAACGAATAAATTCATTGACAATTAATGCCGAGTCACATTTGAAACTGTTTATAATCATACATTAACATAATGTATAATTAAAATACATAATAACGCTTCGCGGAGTTGGGTAAATTGTGTAGTTTCTTTTAATTCTTTAGTTCGGTTCTGAAAATATATATTTAGTGTGTGTAATTAAGTTTTGAATTGTAGATCACATTAGGTACATAAATACGATATAATTGATCGAATTGTGTCGTTTAAATTCGATCTTTATACATAATTACATTTAAAAATGTACTTTTGAAAAGTTGTCTTTTCAAACGTAAAAAAAGTTTATTCTCTCGCATTAGGTATATATATTCTGTGCCACGGAGGACTTAAGAAACATACATAAAACGGATACAAAGAACTCCCAGACTCAGAACAACAATTTGTGGATCACACAAAGGGGTGCAGGGATCGAACCCACGATACTCAGCCTCTTAAACCATCACGCCATCCATCAACCACTACGCCATCCGTGCAATTCAGGTTCTTTATGTGTAGGACACTAGGACGCCCACAGGCCAGGTGGTGTGACGATTTGCGCAAGATGGCTGGCAGGAGCTGGATGCGAGAAGCCGAAAATCGTCATTACTATGCTAGTAATACACACATTCAAGTATATCATTGTATAAATATGTGTATTAAGAATATCTTGGATACAAAAAAATAATGTTGTAAAATAGAAAACTCCGCACAATTTGCTCCTAGCGACATCTACCTAAAGATAAGCGAACCTTACATCGTTAATGATTTTAACACTTTCGGCTATCATTGTCAATATTTTGTATTTCCTAATTTTCACATTTTTTAATAATAAAGAAACAAAATGTAATATTTAAAAAAACCCTTTGCACGTTAAAGGGTTTGTTACAGTTCAGATTAGTTCACAAGTATATTTCTTATTAAATGAAACAACCATCTCATATTTTAATATATTTTCGGTCTCTGTAGCTCTGTATTATTTCAGATATACACACACGTGATACTTACACTCGCGCCTCATTCCCAACACGGGTAGGCAGGAGCGATAGGATGTCATTTCGACGATCCTGAAATATAGCTCGCGCCTCTTCCGCATTCATCAGTCCTTTCAGACACGATGTTTGGTCTGATCTGGTTAATAGGTATTCCAGCCGGGGCCTGTTCGCACCGACTCACCCACTCACATGGTCCTTATAAACTCTTTTAGTCATTCGCTTTTCGCTCATCCTCTCAACATGTTTAAACCATTACATGTACGGTCTTATAAAACATAAAACTCTGACTCTAAATTCCTCCACACAAGAACAAAAAAAGCACTATCGCAAAAGAATTACTCTCATCTATATCACAAACGATAAAATAAATTATCGGAAAGTGACATTCGATTGTCCGATTATAATCATCGATTATTTCATTTTTGATATCTTCCATTTCACTCGTACATGTGCGGAGACAATATTCGTGTCTCTGTTTCTACAAATTGTGTTAGCCGTGTATTCCCGAGGCGATAGAGTTATAATTTATACAAAAAATTGTTAATTATTGTAATTAAAGTGGTGTGTTCTTGTACTGTTCTTTATAACTCGGTTCGTGGATATTTATTGTTATTTTATCGGATTATTTTGTCGATTGGAATTTTAGGGTATAGCAAGACGGATGATAACATAATTTAAAAATATTATTTATTCGGTTAGTTAATATTTTGGGCGTGAATTTTGTATTGGGCGTTCATTTCAAGGTCTAGTCAAGGTTTTGTTAAAACGGTCAAAGTTTTGGTGGCTACTGCAGATAATAGAGGATATTGTTTAAGAGAATAGTAGAGATAAGTATGAGAGAATAGTTTTTAATATCTACTCACTGGAAGATTATGCAGTACTGTGTTTTATATACTGCAGTGTTTACGTTTGAAAAAGAAACTGATAGGTATTACACTTTTTAACTAGACTAAAAGAAACAGTTTAAATTGTGTGCTTTTAAAATAAAATGTACGGAACAATTTTAAAAATCAATATCTTAAACTTAACTGTTACAAATAAAAATGTATGATTACCTTTATGTTCTAATTTGGTAAGGCGAGATCGAGCCGAAACGATTCTAATCGATTAATTTATCGATTGGCTCGTTGTACTTTTAATTAGATTTTGATACAAAACGATTTCTTTACATTTATAACACAACAATTTATACATGGAAACATAATAAAATAAGTTTAATTAGACAAAAACTAGTTAGCGATACCTACAGTTTTAATATTAATTAGTTATGGTCCAGTCCCGGAAACAGTATAAAGTGTATCGATTGATGAATAATCGATTTGCGAATAGATAAAATTTGCGGACGCTGGGACATGAAATTTCTTCATAAATTATGACCTTCTTTGATTAAATTTTACGTAATAATGTTTAGTAAACCAATTGGTAAGTAGGTATTTCCTTTATTACTGTTTTTAGTCAATTTAGTAATTTATGTGTTTTTAGTAAACAGCGAATAGTCGATCATATCCTGGCTTTCATAAGTATGTCATATTGATGATTACTCGATGAAACATTTTAATTTTCAATCGGAAGTTAGGAAATAAATTATTTCAACGTGCAAATCGGCTAATCGGCTAATTTACACAATTTTATGATAAAATTACTAAAATTATTTAATCTCAAAAATCTTAGACATATGTGATTACACAATATGTGATTACTTATATACATTTTGATTCCAGTTATCATTTTTTTTACGTCAGGAATATCGATGAGATATAATACAAGAAAATTATCGATTGAATATGTTTACTTGTAGTTTTCTTATGCAATAACAATAAATAAAGGAGGAATCGACTAAATATATCTGATCGGGGTTCAAAAGGAAGCGAATCCTTCCGTTACTTTGCCTACGAGACAGTACATCCATTGAGCCGCACATGTGCATCACAGCCTTCGGTAATTAACTGACTTGTATCCTCCCTGGAACAAATATGTAGAGTCGTGTCACTAAAAACTTTTTTATAACTTCTATTTTAATTAATCAATAATTTTCATTTGTATTAGATTAAACGTGTTACTAAATATAACCTGTTATTTTCTATGGTCCATTGTGAAGTAGCATCAATATCTACTATCGACCACGATCTGCGAGTGCCACGCTCCACATTGTCTATTAATATGGTATGATGTCATTAGAAAATATTAATAATAATTTGATTAATACAACTTCTAGGTGAAGTTTATATTAGTCACAAAATTGCGATTAATCACGAATTCATCACGGGCACCCTCAAATACTATGGTCCGTGCAATACTTAAATAAAACCTATCTTAACTCTCCTAAAGGTAACAAACGAAAAAAAAGTAAAAAATAACACCTCCACAGATTTAATGCGCGTATAATTTCTTTGTGGCACCGCTCAGAATGTGAGCAGACGTCATAAAATATGCATTTCTTCGGGTGCGTGTGTGCAGATATACACATAGGCAGGCACGCATACAAGGACGCAGCGCTTACGTTGTCGCGATTCTTATTTAACGCACACTAACGCATCATTACAATAACTCAATCGCACTACACTCGCGCAACTTTTGCATATTCATTTGAGTCTTGCAGTTTGTATCTTTGTATAAAATTATAATGCATTATATGACCCGGACGCGTCTTGCTGGTCGTTTTTATGTTATAAAAGGTAAAAGGTACTTTTACAGAGTACGCTCTCAGCGAGCCTCTATCTATTTTATCTTTTGAATTTGAACATACTTGCGCTGATGCATTTGTGCATCTTCGCCATTTCTGTATTCTTGCATTTGTGATCTATTTCATATTTAAATTGTACATGGAAAGTTTACTGTCATTGAAATGCGACACAGCATAAAATATTTGCCAACGTACATTGCTTGACTTCTTACTAAACTTAGAGTTGTGCATAACCACACACATCTTTGTCTAAAATGTATTAATTGAATTATTGCTATTAATATATTTGATCTCTTCTATTATATTTCTTCTTGTATCTCTTTCAATTCGTATTTATTTTGTATCTCAAACTCTCAATCTTTAAAAAAAAAGACAACTCCCGCACTAGGAATAAGTACTGTGTCGCGGAGGACTTTACAAAACATACATGAAACGGACACAAAGAACACCCAGACTCAGAGTCTCATGTGGGGATCTGACCCACAATACTCCGCGTAGTAGTAAGCGGCGTGGCGACCGCTTAAACAACTACGCAATCCGTGCAGCGAATATCACACAAATTTACTTATTTTATTTTTTCATTCATTTATGGTCTGTTTGGTTTGAAACTAGATGGCGTTGTGTGTCAGATGTCCAAAATATTATTTTTATTAATTTCTTACCGTTATTTTTTAGACTATATACCTACTAGTACATATTTAATGTCTATTATGGATTCAGATAATTTCGTGAAGATATAACATGTTAAAGATCACTAAGAGCATCTTTATTACTTTTTCTTATCATCATCATCATCAAACTTATTTCGGTTCAATAAGTTTTTTTTTTCATTATCTTCTATCATACGTCAATTCACTACTTACTCCGTTCTAACCTCTTCTCCGAAGTCCATTTAACTTTTCTTTGGTCATCACATTACCTAATTGCTTTTGGCATTCGTTTTATAATGTGGTATCCGGTTGGAATACAAAATAACTATAAACAAATACCAGTGGTATTACAATGTGGTATTTGATCTTATATTATTTTGCCTTGAAATAGTCACTTGTCAGAATATGAATATGTTACACGTTAGAGGTTGTCGTTTTAATTTGTTATCTTGTTATATCACGCGTCGTGTCATGTAAGCATTTACTTTAATACGAGAAGGTATATTGTTTAAGATATCATTTCAAAAAGTATATAGGAAGGATCCTTTGAACAGGCGAGGTAATCAGATGTTGATGTTAGGAAAGTGTATAAGTATATTACTAACCGGTGCGAGAACTTTCATTGCGCGATGCAGGATTAGTATTTATATCACCATCATCGTCATCAACAGCCTTTAGTAGTCCACTCCTGGACATAGACCTCTCCTTAGAAAGGACTATACCACGATGGCCAGATGGGTTGATTTAGGGTTTGTTTCAAGCTTTCCTTCTCTTTGCAGTGCTGAGGGCCAAGTGCGAGTTTATTGCACTTCTACTCGATCGAAACGATGACCGCGTTTGACGATGTAATTGGTGAAGACTTCGACTTCTACGATCGAGTTGATGTTGATGTCCCACGCAGTTTGCTCTCTTAGTCGCCTTTTACGATACTCACGGGATTATTAGGATTAGTAACATTCCGTATTCTTAATCTGTCACAACATGTATTTTGTATGGAAGAAAAAATATCCCTGTGTCGATTAAACATTACAAACGTATTTTAATTAACGCACACAAAATACACTTATAGTACGGAAAACCGTGATTTATTAAAAACTATCAAGAACTTGAACGCGCAACACTCGTCTCAGTGTTAGTTCGCAGAGATTTTGATAAAGATGCTGTGTGCTATCTTTGAATAGGGAAAATCTATACATTAAGAAAATCTGTTGATGCACTAGTTATACTTAAACTAGATTTCCTGTTTCTTCATATTTGTTTTCATAGCTTTCTCTTTCATTCGTTTTCTATTTCATTTAAGCGTTGGCCCAGTTAAATTGATTTAGTTAGAGAGAAACTGGAGCTGTAGGTACTTTGTTATTAAAATCTCTTTGCCTTTGAATCGTCTAGTGGTTATTAAAGATGAAGTTTGTCTCTTCTACTAGCAATCTTTTTTGATATTGTGATTGTTTTTGATAGCTCAATTTTTAAGGAAAATAATAACCTATTCTACATCAAGCTACGATCCTTAGGGCCACAGCAGTGACTATAAACGCTAGTACAATCCGTCAATTGCGTTCGTTAAGATCAACTATTTAGTAGACTGTACGGTCTCTACGTATTTTGTTAACTTATTTTAAACTGTTTTCCTATTCTTGTTGAGCTTCGGTGATACGTACACGTCCAATCACGTTTAATTACTGTACTTAACTATTTTAATACCTTAGTCGTGAATTTATTGCATAGCGATCGTGACATCTCATAAGCTTTGTGTCAACATTACCTGGGGTTATTTCCTGTGTAGCATCCTAGAGACTTATATTAACTAAATTTAGATACTGATCTAATCACTAAATGTATATTATTGCGGTTTTTAATATCCAAATAAAAATACTTGCCCTGACTAATTGACTTAATCATCAACTACGAACTTGAAATTTTGGCAGCTGATGCTTATTATGTCGTAAGCACTAACTAAGAAAGATTTTTTTGGAAATTTCACCCCTAAGTTTAACGTAATTGGTGGCAAGCTTATTGCTGCCAAAGGGGCACATATATTTCTATAAAACATACTAAATTTTTACTTAATAATATATAAATTATACCCATTAATTAGTTAACGTAAATAGGGGCTTGACAACTATGTGCGGTTAAACAGGACTAATCCCACCCACTGAAACTCCTCTACGTCAGGATCAACAGCAATGCCCCCTCGAACACATCGAGTTATGTTAATGGGGAAGACCCAGGTACAAATTAAACTATGTACCAGAGTTCATCTAATTCTATTAAATTTTTTACTACTGATTACGAAAATCGCAAAGATTTATCAGAATTCACATCCCGATCTTTTAAATTGATGATGAGATCCATAAACTACACAAGATACAGCCGTACGAGATCACCTGTTCTGAAACAAAAAGAATCGTTTAGACGAGCAAAAAGTTTCGATTATCGCCGCATTAATCCACATAATCGATCCGAGACGTCGATGCCCGGCACTGGTCTATCCATCATTGTGCTGCCCCCTTTATGTTCTGCTGAATTTCTTCTTTTTAGTTTCAATTAGTGTCCGTTTATGTACTCAGACAGGCCACCTTGCACGGTAGTGACTATTGTCATTGTTTTACTTCGGTTGGAAAGGTATATTTATTTGTTTTATACTTTTATTAGTTGTTTTATAGTATCTAAAGTACCAACTTACCCGTGGCCAATAAATGTTTTATCAACTTTATTAATTTGGCAAGAGATTAGGAGCATATACATATCTTATAGGTTATTTTGTGTGTTTTTTAAGTATTAACATTATAAAAGTTAGTAAGTTTCTTTTTAATTGTTATTGAAAATGCAGTACTATTAATTAAATTTATAAATGAACTGTAAGATTTTTCTATGATAGCATTATTCCCAATAAATAACGGAAAGCTATTCTTCTATGTAAAACTCGAACAATGAAATTTATGTACTTCAGTAAAAAGAGATATTTATTTAATTAGAGAAAAGTTCCATTTTGGCGCATACTATATTTGTTAATTGATGAACAACTGCTGTTGTTCATCGCACGCGCAATCCAACGAATGCATCTGGATATGAATGATCGGAATCATTACACCGATTAGAATAACAAGAAAGAATCATTATACGTCATCACATGACAGAGTGAGAGGTAAATAAGAAATATGGCAAGCGAGATAAAGCTTTTTGTTCTCTGTTTTAGTCACCGTGTATGCTCCTTAGTTGGCAACTGACTCTAGTTACCAAAAAAATATTTTATCATATTTGCTATCGGTGTAATCTTGCAATTTTGAACACTGTTCTGTCGTAAACACAGGTTACAGTATTTTCAATTATTTTTTACCAAGAAAACTAAAATATTATAAGATTAACGGGCGTCAGACATATCATTAACTGTGAATTGATTCACTAATATACTTATCTGGGTTATGTAAGTAAAATATTTTGTTGATACAGGCTCAAATAATTATACCTACATGTATACACACATATATCAGCACCACACACACACATACATCTCTCGACATCAAAAGTACGGATTAGGTCAAAATTGGTGTTTTAAAACAACAAATAATAAACTCAAATACGATCAAAATATAAATGAGTTCTTTCATGTATAACGGACAGACAATAAAAAATGTATATCACATAAAAACATAGCTCTAATTGACTCCCCAAGTACAGACAGCAAAACATAAAAAACGAAACTAACCATCAACTAAGGCAGAGTAAACAGAGCAAAAACCAAACAAGATCATGCGGAATCATTTACTCCAATCAGCGCGTGCGCAGTACGACGGAGATGGCCGAACAAAGACGAAGATCTATAGCGAAGACATGGTATCGATGAAGAATTTCTTTCCATAGATTATTTCAGTTATTACTACCTACATAAGTAAATTCTGAAATTATACTTGGCTAATATTTTTTAATATTTTTTGAAATAAATGCAACTGAACTGATTAAAAATAATACATAATACACTGTTATAACCAACTTAGAGACCTAATATTAGTTGAGTTATGACTACATAAAAACAAATCAAAGTCGAACAAAAGTTGTACGTCATCTGGCGTTACATTGCACATAAAATTGCCTTCAACAAACGTAATACGAACAAGTGGTCTCCGGCGCAACATATCTAGATCCCTTATCGATCGATGGATCCCGATTTGATCTACGCATGCGTACGTTCATAATTATCTTTGCTCTTTCATCCGCCGACTAAAGTTTACGACCGCCTGCTCCGTGTAAACGTCTGAAATCATATTGCCAAGTAATTAATGATCATTACCAACCTTAATATGGACAATTAACTAGATAGTACACAATAGAAGGTAATTATAGCACGACTGATGCTCTCAGCAAGGTCTTCAGAAGTCTAATATTTAGCTACAGATTATACCGTTGTCTCTTCTATTGTATCTGACACGTGGAGTCTTAGAATGTAACAAAAAAGAACTTTGGGCAATCTGAACATTTTTGCTTTTGTCCTTATACATGGCAAGATGAAAAGATCACTTCAGAAATATTTAAAACATATGACGATAGCATGCTAACAAAAAGATTCTTAGATATCACGCAATACAATGTACCGAAAAAAAAACACATTTTCAATGTACCTAACACTAACAATAAGTGATCTTTGGAAAATAAAACTAGACATGCTGGCCTCTTATCTGAACATCTCAGAACGAAATATTGTAATAAAAAGTACTTAGAATATGACAAACTTATAATACGTGATGTAAACCACTTTACATACAATTCACAGTCATAATTCCTGGACATAAAGGTCCGCGTCAGTTATGACAATACTTACCATCTGTAAAATTAAATTGGGCATCAATTGACGTAACGCTACAAGGAATAAAATGATTCATCTCGTTTCTGTACAAATTGGGATGTGAGATTCATATTTTTATTCAATTAGATACGCGGGAGCGTCCATATATGTGGCCTGTATTCAATAACATTCTTTATGGAGAGTATATTATTTCATCTTGTGTTTTTGTATCCGTTAATATTTTAAGTCATAAAACAAGTCTTCGACATCATAACTTGTTAATAAGCTTAAGAATTCTAAGTAGATACTTATACATAGATGATCTCGTGTATGTCAATAGTCAGATCTTTGTCCGTACGTACACCCATCGCCCCGCCTCATTACCTCCTATACGATACAGCCTCACTTTAATGTACTATCACATTGACCGCGACGACCACACTAACTTGATCTCTCGTTTCAATAAAAACATTAATAAAGTAATCAACATTACATATCTGGCTAAACTGGATACGTATTTCCAAAGATATATCGAATTTGCTCTTGGTGGACTAGAGTTTTTCCTTGTACAGTCGGAATAAAGTTGAAAACGGTATACCGTTGAATAGTTATATGATAAATGATTGTAAAGACACGTGAATTGGTGTGTGTAGTAACCGCATTTACATTTTAGACATACTTGCAGAGAGTAAATGTCAATTTAGATGGAAGACGGGTACTGATGCAAGAAATTGATGCAGTTATTGAACTCTTCCACGATGATCTGATTGTCAATGTGAAGACAATGGAATAATTAATGAGGGATATGATGTATACTTTCGTTGGATAGGTTTTTAATTTGAACATTATTGGTGATAGGCAATTGTATACGGTGTAGATTGATTGCAGTATTCAAATTTTGAATCGCACAATTTAAAACTAGTAGTCATTTAAAATGAATTTATATATACATACATATATACATGGGTATACAAAGAAGAGTGGAAATAAATCGTTTTATCGCACAAGTAACTGAAATGACTAGAGCTGAACCGGAACTGACTTATTATAAAACTAACACTTTGTTTACACCATCCCAGAATAAAGGTGGTTTCAAAGGATTACTTTACATTTTGTAATAACGCGATTGTGTTTAACATTGACAAAGATATGTACATGATCAGCCACAAATGTCATAGACAACAAAAAAAAATACACATATTAATATTGTAGAACGATCTAAATTCAACCACACAAATCAGTTTATCTAAATCTTAAGTGACATTTTAATTTCAATTAGTCATAGAACTGTGACCGAAAACGAGGGCTCTATACTGACATTCATTCGTTTTCCACTTAACTAAATGCCAGAGAAGGATTATATGAATTCTCAGATGTAATACGGTCACAGCTGTCTCAGGAAATTAAAAGTTTTTGAGTTCTTTCAAGTACTTGAAATTTTGGAGAACGTTAGAGACTATCATAATAATGTGTGGTTTGATTTAAATTAGATTTCTAAAATACTACGAGCGCCTCTAAAATATTCGAACTATTTAGAGAAAAATCAATAGACTACAATTTAGAGGGTAAACAGAGTAAATTTTATTTAAATGAATAAGGCGATTTTCGGATAAATTCAAACGCACGCCAACGTTTAAGCGAAACGTGATTGATTTAAAAAAAGAACAGAGAAAATGAGTAATGCAAAGCACTCCAACTTCGAAATGACTAATGTAAATTGCTCTTATAGTTTTATGAGATAAACCATGCAATGTGCCTCACCCGTCGGAACTTTAGAAACGTGTGAATTACATCAATTTCATTGCTTTTTTTGTGCCGTCCGCTTGTGTCATTTTTTTATTCATGTGTTCATATATATTTGTGGCTTGATTGGTAGAGTTTTTTATTTCTTTTTTTCAGTATTTAGATTTATAAACGTGACATTTTTTTTATTTTATGAATTTAAATGTGATGAATTTAGAGTTTAACTTTAGTGTTTTCGTAATCTATTCCACTTTTGTCCAAAAACTCTTTGTATGTATTTGCATATAATTTTACGCTTACTTAAATAGTTGAGTGAGGGCTTGTCTACTACAATGACCAGTATATCACCATCATTCTGTCTTTCAACGGCAATCAAATTCCAAAGGAAGTCCCCACCCAATTTCCTTAGACCCATAAATCCCAATACTAAGAACTTTCGATCACTCGTGGTTCCGTTGAGCGAGTTCAGAAACCCATTATAACATTATGAGGAGCCATTGTTTCGGCTGAATGAGCCGGCACAATATCTTACGAAATTTCCTAAAAAACTCACCACCGTATTATAGATGTTTATTATGTTGGTACTTATCTGATTCCGTGTAGGCCATTGTCTCTTTGTTTCCATCTGTGTTTGAAATTTTGAATCGAAGCGCCACGTACATTTGTAATAATTCATTGAAATTTTAATTTGTATGTGCATTGTAATTAGGTGTATAGGAAGTTTGTTTATCGTTGTCCACGTTTGCTTCATGGCCTGTATATGTATTTTTATTTACATTTTATAATTGCATAACAAGTATGACAGTATGTGTAAAAAAAAATTCAGTGTTTCATAGCACTGAATTCGTAATCCAAGAGCTTTATTTTGACTTTTAACTTTTAAACCGCTTTCTTTTTTATTTTAAAGGACATTGAGTTACTTAGCTATTAATTTATAAGTTTGTATGTACCTTTTCAATGGATGTTGTCCTTATTTTTTATTAACGATTCGTGTTTTTGAGAAGTTTGCACATCCGAGTTATAATTCACTTAAATTAGTTAAGTATCTTTTTGACCCGAATCTTACCTCTAATCTCAATAAATTAGAGGCAATAAACACGAGTTACTATCGATATACAATTGTTTTTCTCTATTCGCACTATCGCCAACAAGTCGTGAGCCATTAACTGTGTAACATATGATTCAGTTAGGGTTGCTATTTCTTTTTTTTAAGTCTTGGTTTTATTAAAGATTATCAGAATTATGTTAAAAAATCTATGACAAAATCAATTTTAAGTTAGGTTGTGAATTGAGCTGTATTAAGTTTTACTTCGGAAATATTGTAGATGTGGAAATAAATTGCGTTTTAGAAATTTTCAAGATGTCGCCAACCCTAACAAAGCAAGTGATCCCTCATTCATTAATAATAACCTGCTCTCACTAAACCGTTGTTACAATCACGATTCATGCACGACTTATGTAACATACCAAATTATCTATCCGCATGTTAACATCCATTGTGTTCTCAACTCTAATCTACATAAGTATAGGTATTAATTCGTCTTTCAAAAACGATTTTGTAAAAAAAGCGTAAGAGTGTTTCGACACCGTAATGTCTCAAGTTTAATTCTCTTTAAAACTTTACACGCAAGTTTTCAATACAATGTGCTTTGTAATTATGAGCTCAAAAGTGATCCACTTCATTGTTAGTTTTTTTAAAACAAGTATTCTATGTCCACAATTCTCTTAAAATGAAATCAAAGTCCAAATGATAACGTGATTTTTTAAATGAAGCTCAAACGGAATGTTCTAATTTAAAATAATATTTTGAAAGTGTTAAACATTTGATTCTCGATCCACACATTCGTTTCTATTTAAATGATACGATCTCGCGTCGTGTAAAATAATGAATCGATACACAAAAACAGTTTCGTGCAGCAGTGTACATAGAGCGAGAGTCAACGATCACTCACAATGGGCCGCTCCGCAGTGACTAGGAGAAAACATTGATTAATTACCATAATAATTTATTTGATACTCCAAAACTTGATACAAGGAGGGACCGCTTACACAACCCGATAGACGTTTAAGTTGTTTTTGAACTAAAAACATCCAACTATGAGACTCGTAACGCAAACACGAACGAAACACAATGAAAAGACTCGCTAGTTTTAAAATATGATGAAAACAGTACATTGTTCGGTTGAATATGATGCATGGAGGTGATTTGGCTGTTCCAAACAAAAGAATAAGTTTGACGGAAAAGGAATGGATGAATGTATCGTTAGTTATTATTGTTTCGATACGTATTAGCATAATATAGTTTTTTGTTTATATCAACGTATTCGTTTTTTTGTACAGGTTTGATGTCGGCGTTGAATCACTTGGACCAAACACGCAAGAACTCTTTGCAGACATCGGTCGACTACTCTAGATATGTTAAAAGGTATTATAGCTTCTGAAATTATACTTTAAGTAATTTAGCCGTCACTTTTTGTGAAGGTCCAAGCGCGAATCTGTTTCGAGTGATCGTTTTTGAATTATTAGAAACGCTATCAGAAGTTATGATGACGGGATATTTAATCTTTTTTTGCTTCATTACAGTTGTATATTAATTTGTGTAATAATTTTAATTACTGCGATGTATTCAACCGTATTGCGTAAATGTCAGACTATGATTAGCAACTGCTCTTTTTAAATGTATAGCTACTTACATATTTTTCTCTGGAACAGGTATAGCTCAACTTTGGAATGCGGTTTCTCATATTGCAAAGACCTTGGCTACCGGGAGCATTTCCACTGCATGGATTGTACTGCTAGAGTTTTTTGCAAGAAAGAAGAGATGATCAGGCACTTCAAGGTTTGTACAATTCACATTATGGTCAATAATAAGCGACCTAAAATGCAAGTAAACTCTTAGAAATTCGTACATGAATAAATGAACACTTAAATTGAAATATCAGAATTAAAGCCATAACGAAAACATAATTTACAATCGTACATATTATTGCAATTCTTTTTACATGTACTGGTTGATATTCTGATGATTCACTAAATTGATTTTATTTCCGTTTTCCACCACCTTTTATCAGGCTCGTGCGGCACGCATAAAGCGAAAATGAATTATGAGTTTCCTTCCACATTTAGAAACTTTTTTAAATTCCAAACTTTTGTTTTCAACACAATAACATTTTAACATGAGGTACCTTATCTTCCTGTACAGTGGCACAAGAAACGTGATGAGTCTCTTGCACATGGCTTCATGCGTTACTCACCGCTCGACGACTGTTCTGAACGATTCTCTGACTGCCCTCATAACCGCAGCCAGACGCATTACCACTGCATACAAGATGGTTGTGATAAGGTAAACATGTATTTGTTATTTCACTCTTAACAACAAAAAAAAACTATTATTTTAGAAATAATACAAAACTGAATTAGATGTCCAAAATGTTTTACTTTAGTTCGCAACTTTAATTGCACCTCAATAATTTTTTTGTTCTTTCTCGGTAGGTATACATATCAACATCAGACGTGCAAATGCATGCAAATTACCACAGGAAAGACTCCGCAATCCTGCAGGAGGGCTTTCAGAGGTTCAGAGCTACAGAGAGTTGCGCCGCTCCCCATTGTGTTTTTGCTGGGCAGAGAACCACGCACTTTCACTGCAGGCGTCCCGGATGTACATATACTTTTAAGAATAAGGCTGACATGGGTAAGTAGAGCATAAAAAAACCTTCTTTAGACCAACCTAATATTAACAGACTGTGTGTACCTTTGGTAAAGGTATCGTAAGTTCGGAAGTCTGTTTATACAATCATTGTTTTCTATATTCGTGATTTTATGTGTGACATTAAAATAACTTCATCATTCAACAAATTTTGATACATAAGTGTCACTTTGTGAACCACATAATAATTTAATTAATTTCAAAGGCACATGTGCAATTCATAGCAATATAACTAGTTAAGCTAGTGAATTCTAAGTTTTGTGACTCATGTGCCTTAACTTTAACAATATCTTAAAATAATTTCGCTTGAAGAGTATTCTGTGTAAAACTAGATATTTTTTCACAGAAAAACACAAAACTTATCATATTAAAGATGAGGCATTATCTAAAGATGGATTTAAAAAATACATGAAAAATGAGGCCTGCCCATATCGTGACTGCCGGTTCAGCAAGACCTGCAACCACATCCACTGCATCAGACCCCATTGCAACTACGTGCTGCATTCTAGCAGCCAGATCTTCACTCATAAACGGAAGCATGAGAGGAAAGAACAAGAGATGAGCTTTGGGTAAGAATATATTTTTGTACTTCATCAACGAAACACAAAATAAAATAAATACACAAATATATTATTGTTCAACTCTTTTGATTCTACTTTTAGCTGTTAGTCTTAAATACTTATTAAGTACATATGTACAAAGGTAGACATGACTTGCTTAATAAATGCATTTTATGACAGTTGCATTACGTGATGTGCCAACATCATTGCTCGATATGTAAATGCATCGTCAATGTAAATCATATTATTGATGTTACTCGCTAATTTTTTATATATTTATATATTTTTAACACAATTTTTGTTTATACAATTACCAGATTTAAGAATGTTGTGTACTAGAGATAGTGAAAAGTTACTATGCTGATATATTTGAATTTGATTGTAACTATTTTATAAATCAACAAGGTAATAAAATAGAATTGTTTTTCTACAGGCTGCCAACTTCAGTGATACAGAATGCTTTCATGCAACAAGGAGCTGATTTGAGCATGTATTCGCCAGGAGGCAATCTTCAAGGGGACGATGACATGTCCAATACAATGTTGGATTCGGACTACCCGTATCCATTTGTGAGTAACACAATCAATTTTTCACTTAGTCACACATGAACTGATTATAATATGAATTGCTCAAGAATGACGCGAGGAGAATATAATTGAAGGATTTTATGCCACTTCTGCATATTAGAGTTAATAGAGCTGTAAATGATAAGGATATTTCCTTGTAAAACGAGTCATTGTATTATCAAGCGTAAAATCATTTTCTTATATCTGATTAATAATAGTGATAATTTGGCAAGGCATTTTTAATAAATAGGGGTAGACAGAGGGGAAAAAATGATCATATTTTCCTAAATATTACTTTAATAGGGGCCTAGCCTATTGCCATCTACACGGGACCTTGCTTTTTTTCTTTTTTTGAAAAGACAACTCCCGCACTAGGAACTCATCCTGTGTAGCGGGGGACTTTACAAACATACATACAACGAACACAAAGAACACCCAAACTCAGACCAACTATTTGTGGGTCACACAAAGTGTTGTCCCATGCGGGGATCGAACCCACAACACTCAACGCAGTAGGAAGCAGCGAGGTGGCCACCTAAACCACTACGCCATCCGTGCAGTCAGATTTCCAAATAAACCTGATCGAAGGCCATCCCCGAGGAGTGCCGAGAATATCAGTCTTGCGTAGTCTGCATGGCATCCACAATATTTGACCTGGGTAGGAATTAAACCCACGACCTCTGGTATAAGTTAGAGTCGCTAACTAACAGGCTTCGTTTTTGAATATTATAAATACTTGTTTAAAGAACATAATTTCAAATAGCCATACTACTTAACAGAATCCTGCTGTAGCTGAAGAGGCATCTAGAAAGTATATAGAAACCTTTACTGGTGGAAAGGAAGCTGATGATAAATGCAGCAAATGCAGCGCTTTGAATAAGCATTATCATTGCTTGGCGGATAGTTGCAAGATGGCTCACAGGTAAAAATGTAGAAAAAATAAAGGAAAAAGTTCTTTTTTTTTTAATTCAATACAAAACTTATTTATATGTATGTAAACTTAATATTTTAGCTGCCATGCTACGATGGTGAAGCATGTAATGGAACATGAGCAACAAAACCAGGTCACCGAAGCCTACTTCATGACGTATACACGAAACAACCCTTGCATGAACTCTGCCTGTCAACATATCAGGGATATCACACACTATCATTGTACTTGGGTAAGCCTTCATTATGAGATTGTCTTAATTTTAATGTTACAAAAAAGTTCTGTACTTTAACAATGACCTTTTTACAGGAAAATTGCGGTGCAGTTATCCTCTCATCAGATGAACATCCTTTCCGACGTCTTGAACATCATCGGCAACACGCTATCCTCAGTCCAATGTCACCAAATTTAGCGTCCAGATTTGCACCAAACTTTACACCTCAACTCTCAGCACAACTACACCCAAACATGGCAGCACAACTTGGCCAAGTGCCAGCTCTGCCAAATCTTCCACCGAACTTAGCCCAATTGGCCCAAATGGCACCAAGTCTTTCATCACAATTGACTCCTAACCTTCAAGCTCAACTAAATCTTGGGCCAAATCCTGGTGTGGTTCCACAGCAGGTTAATCCTTCTAGCTCCTTAGATGAGATGTTTAGTAGGAAACGAGGAAGGCCACCGAAAAATAGGGTTGTTGAAGTTTGGACTGATAATATTACGCCTCAAGCAATATTCACATCCTTCAAATTACCCAAGAGTAATCAATTGCCAGTTGTGATTCCGTCACCGGTTATACCAACTATTGAGGAATTCCCTGTAAGTAAAAGTACAAAGTAAAATATTTTTACTCATAGCTTTTGTTACACGTTACCATTACTCACAATGCAATTGCTTTATTTACAGCGCATTAAATTCCAGCACTTTGAAGTATTTACCAGTATTGACATTTGCTCATCATCATATTCCAATTGTCAGTTACGCATGACTAGACTCCACCTACACTGCTTGAACTGTAGTTTTGCTGGAGAAACCCACATGATCATGGAGACCCATATGAGAGAGGTACATGGCATTAGCCCATTACTAGAGGGTTTCGACTATTTTACTTCTTTCGACCAATGTGGAGGAAAGAGCTGCTTCAAGAATCAGTTAAGGTCTCACTTCCATTGTGCCCAAGGAAACAACTGTCCCGCAATTCTGACTCAGTATTCAGCCTTGGCTACTCACAAGCACGGAAGAGGAACGCCAGTGATTAAGAGTGAAGAGCAAGAGAAGCAATTTGAGGAAGCCAAAGATTATTCTTTGAAAGAAAGAGCTTCAGTGGATAGCGTCAGTTCAATGAAAGAGCCTTGTGAATCATTCACACCTACAAACTTTTCTATTAAAAGTGAATTTGAAAGAGAACAAGATAACGTGTCCGGTGAGTGTCATTCTTTGAAATAGTTTTACGCAATGATGAATACTAATATTATTTTATAAATTGACAGCTATTCTTAGACTGAAAACAGCTTTAAAATGTTGGTGAATAACTGTTTTTCCCAACTAATCTTGAAATCATTTTTATTTCAGTAGTAAAAGCGACAGGAACGTTTTATCCATCGTCACACCTTAGAAGTAACACGTCATCACCATCACCAAGAAGTATCTACGATGCTTCACCTTCAAAGGATATGAAGTCTCGCATTGATTTCGACCAAAAGAAGATTTTTGAACCACCTAAGGTGTCCGGCCCTACGATCCCTCCATCGTGCCATGATCAGACGTGTCCCTTGAATAAGAACGCTACAGGGATGAACCTTCATTACCATTGTCCGCATTGTAGTCAAGCATATGTTGATTTAAAATTGTTGTTCAGCCATATGGTGAAAAAGCACAGCAACACTATGGAGCCAGGACCTGTTGGATTAGCTGCTACTAAGGTGAGTCATTTTCCTTGCAGCTTTGAGACAATAATATTGATATTATCATGATTCTATAAACTAAGATATCGTTTTTCTGCACAGGAGACGTTGGAAAGGGAATATCCAGAGATATCGATACTGCCATCGACTGCTTCTTCGTCATCAACTAGTCAAGCTCCTTCTCCGAGTCAGAGACCACCGAACCCTGCGGACCAGGTATGCGTTAAAACAAATTTTCCCTGTTAAAAATTACATTTTAAATGAAGCAGTAAGTCTCAAGCTCTGCTTAGTTTAAAACTAGATGGCGTTGTGTGTCAGCTGTCCGAAAAATATTATTTTCTTTTATTTTAGTCATCTTATTTATTCTAGGTTCAAGCAGTACAAAGCCTTCTTCTACAACAATACTTGGCCGGTGGCAGAAAAGGCAGTCTTCAAGAACAGTTAAAAATGCAGCAGCAATACACTGCGTCGTTAGCTGGTCTACCAGGATTGGCCTTATTTTCTCAAGGGTTAGTTTGTGTCTTTTGAATCTCATACTCCTAATTCCATCTTACTGTTGCCCATTTTAACATCATGAAATCTCGTATATGCTATAATTATTGCTTTCTTGTTTTCAGCGGATCACCATTCCCTCTTTACCCAGCAATGCTGTACCCACCGGAGCTACTCTTAGAGCAGAGCTTATTACAAGGTCATGGTTTACCACCTGGTTTAGACAAAGAGGCAGAGATGATGGCAAAAACGTGAGTTTTAATAAATTATAATAAATATTTTAATAATTATAATAATAGAAATACCCACCTGTTTATTTAGGTTGTATATTTCTCTACCGCTGTGTAATAATTACATGCACGGTTTTCCTTTTTTATTGAAATACATACGATCTGGTGATTTATGTTACGTTTATTAAGATCTTTTGAAAACACAAGTACAATTTTCATCACTCTTAAGCCGTAGTCAAGCTTTTTACGGTCGCCTCACGACTATTATTATTGGCCTTTTACGTCTATTCCAGACGATTTAGTCACTGTTCCGTAGCCATACACCTTCTTTCGTGGCTATGTAAGCCAATTCTAGAGCGACAGGGTCTACCGCATACCCTGCACCTAAAACCACTGGTTTGTGGTTCTGCTTCTGGGCCTCTAACTCTCGACTATTATAGAAAGCAAGGAAAAGGGGCCATGGTATTCTGCTCGTATTCCCGTTTGTCAGATCAGGAATGGTTCTGGGATAGTAGAATAAGTATTTTTTTCCATGGTGTAAGCAGTAACATGAATTCCAGAACCCCAAAAATAGGGAGTCGTAATCAAGACAGATAGTCTTGTCAGTCCATCAATGACACTGAACCAAGGTCAGGTAGAGGCCAGTATGCCCTGTAAAAGCAAAAAGGACAGCACAGATAATAATTAAGAAAAAAACTCTTATCGGACAAGGACGAAGTACTTCAAGCTTTTTCCCTTTTAAGAATTTACCTGGATTTTGATATGATTTAAAAAAATAATATAAATAATGAATCATGTACTTAGTTTTTTTATCTTCTTTTCGTGTCATGTAATGTAATTTTCTATTTGTATATATCGCTTTTATGATGAATTGTTTATCTGTAACTGTATTTGTATTGTCAGCAGACGCACGCATACCGCTAGAGGGCCTCACATGCGTGTTATGAAAGATGAGCCCATCCCGGAAGGGTATCTGCGGTTCAGATTCAACGAAGACTGCGCTTATCAGCATTGCGGATACAGGTACGTTGATCAACAAATTAATACTAAATTTATCTTCACTGCAAGTACAGTTTTTGAATATTATCAAGTGACCTCCTTTTTATTCAGCTCAATATCACACATGTCAAAAACTGTCGCAAAATTTTTGATGGGCTCATGGCTGCTGTTTTTTCTGACACATTTACTAAAGTTGATGATTTAACTTAAAAGTCTGGTTCTTAATTATCAGTTTTTTAATTACCTGTCTGTGAATAAGATAAATAGTTATATCTTGATGATATTATCATTTTCTTTTATTTAAGTTAATAACATGTAAGCTCTTAAATATAAATCTTCCCTCTCTAGAAAAAGGATACAAATAAAAAAAAAACAATTTAATCATTTATTTATTAAAAAAGAAAAATCCATAAAGATTAATTTAAAAATGTTTTAAAAAGCGATATTATAACGATATAACGACGCCATAAAAAAGCTTTTTAGTTAATTGATGTATTGATGCTACACTTACATTTCAAATATATTATAATATCCAAAGACTATTTCAATAATATTTGAAAGTTTTTCCTTAGTCTTTATTTACAGTTACGGGGTCAATGTGTTCTAACGTTCCGCTTGTAATATTTCAGGGAACATCAAACCCACTTCCATTGTACAAGGAAGGACTGCGGCTACTCATTCTGTGATAAGACGAGGTTCGTCCAACACACGGCTAGACATGAAAGGTAAATATACAATAATGGTTAACAGCCAAAGATTCAGATTAATGATGTTTGTGTAACAGTCAATTTTCATGTATTTGGAATATTTCTCTGGAGAATGAATGAATTTTAAGCCCACTTTTACTTTGTAAAATACTTCAAGATTATTGTTTGTATGCATTTAATTTACTACATTAGATTGCTTAGATTTTAAAAGGCATGATTCGTTACAATAGTTTTTATACCACTATTGTTGATGTATATCCTGTAGCCAAAAGTCAAGGGCAATTTAACTAAACCGGTCCAAAGATACATCCTTGTGGGACACCGTATGATATTTCTTGGTTACCATTATCTTAGGCATGTACAACTATCGAGCTATATTTTTATATTTGCAATTTTATTACAGATTGGACACGCTCATGGGAGGCGACTTTCAGCAGTATCGTGCTAACGTCTACTGTAAACGTCCAGATTGCCCACATGCTTCGACTTTTGGTAAGCTTTCGATTTGGTTTTTGTTATTTATAACAATCTTATTTATTAGGAGGGTTAACCTGTTTGATTTAGATTTAAACCCCGTAAGAAAATTGAATACCTATATTTAATCTGATTTCTACCAATTTTATTTTATTTCCTTGCTAATTTGCGTACTGGTGTCTCCAGGAACAGGTCAGAACAAAGCGTCTCATTTCCACTGCCTCAAGTGCGACTTCGTATGCACGGACACCAACAAAGTCGTCGCACATCGTCGTCAGCATCAAAAGCTTGACTCCATTCAAGCAGCTGGTTTCGACAAATTCCCGCCAAGCAAAGGTAAGTCGATACTTTATATATATTATGTGGTACTCCTATTTAACAAAAAGAAAACAACAATGTATGACGTCACAAACCGATATTCTTTTCTTTCAAATAAATTTTTAGTAAACTCTTTAACGTTTAATAAAATAAACTGAGAAGACTTAACAGACAACTTGTGTCATAGTAATAGGGATCTAATCCAAACAATCATAGATTATAAGTTAAAGATGTTTCAGTAAAATTAGAGAAATTTGTGACTTCTGGTGACGATGATGGAGAGTTACTTGGTAAGCCTAACTAACTCTCCATCATCATTCTCAACCTATCGCGGTCCACTGCTGAACATAGGCCTCTCTCATATAACTCTCCATACATATAATTAATTATTATGAATGCTGAAAGTTTACTAATTTTATAGGTAAGCTGAAAATAACTTAATTTTGTTATATGTTCAGCACCAATATATTACATTTTATGTTACAGGTTGTGGTTACGAACCTCAATGCATCCACAGCAAGAAACAAACCCATTATCACTGTTTACAGTGTGGTTTCGCTGTTCTTGGACTGTCTCAAATGACGTCACATAAGTACAAACATCAGGAGGCGAACCTTGGACCTTCCACTAGTGGAACCAACTGAATTAATATTTTACGAAAAATAAAAAGTAACAGACTGAAAAGTGAAACAAACTTATAATTACGAATATACATTGTGAAAAAAATAACTCTAT
Organism: Arctia plantaginis; assembly: GCA_902825455.1. Taxonomy (NCBI): domain Eukaryota; kingdom Metazoa; phylum Arthropoda; class Insecta; order Lepidoptera; family Erebidae; genus Arctia; species Arctia plantaginis. Next base: position 7,966,952 of record CADEBD010000292.1, read on the forward strand.
CTATTTTTTGGGCTTATTCAAAACGCCTAAGTGTCGTGAAAATAGGGGTTAAAATATGGCTTTTAAAACAGTGATGTGCATGAACGTTAGAATATCTAAAACTAATGCGTTCTACTGTTAGCTGTCGGTATAGTGTCCCTTGAAATATTGTGCCTTAGTCACAAGCCGGATTGAAACAAATGTGGCAAACATTATTGTGCCAAACACAAAATGTAGTTATTAATTATTGAATTTTATGAAGCGGTTTATGATGTACGCGTAGAGTATTTTCCTACAAATGTATGAACAAATACGTGGATATAAAATCTGTAGATGCAACTGCATGCATGAAAAACCTATGTTACAAACGATTTTTGTAATTGAGCCACTTTTTGTAACATTATATTTCAATGTTACAAAAATGAATCGTGTGCTTTCTAAGTGGTGTAAAAGTATTTTTGGTCACTACTGGTATTTAAATGTCGTTTGCAACATAAGCAAATTAATATTAAAAAAGTGTGTATTTCCTAAATCCTGACCAATCTTAGTTGTTAGTTTATATAAAATATTTATATTTATTACTTCCCCATGAAAAAGACATTTTTACGAATAGTATTATTAAATATAGAACTTCGTGAAATTATAAAAAAATAAGGCAATAAAATTTGGGTTAAGAACACCACTTTGTGCCTGGAGGTAAAGTCATGACAATATCGTATTTTGTGATAAGTTCTGATAGAAAATAAATACTCATATTAAAAATTAAACCACCTCTCAAAGCGCCAAAAGTAACGCTGTCAGAAGTTATCATTAAAAAACTAGTTTTACAAACGAAAAAATATATTTAATAAAAAAATGGTCAATTCTATAACAAAAACAACTTGTAAATAAGATTAGATTATATATTAAAAAATTATGTTAATAAAAAAATGTAATTGTTACAGAAATATTGGTATAAAATTAATTATGTATAAAAATAGAACATTAGTGTACAAAAAATGGAGTGCTAATGTTTCTGATTCATGAGGTAGCCATAAAATGCCATAAATTTCATTAGTAAGTAATAATTTTAATCGTTAACACATTATTACAGTATTATATATTTTTGTCCTTCTAAAACATACCTTTGCATTCCTGTATTTGATTCCTGGCAAGCGTTTGAGCCATTTAGTTTTAGAAAGTGGTTGTTGGCAGCCATTTTGTGACCAAAACAGTTTAATTTTGTAACCCTATTTCCTAGCATGTATCAGTATTTGTAGCGTAAGCTCTCTCAGTTGTTCCTATTACATCATTTTTGTCTATGCATAACTTTATTTTTAATTTATAGTCTACTTTTCTTCAATATTTAGACCCATAACAGATAACAGTAACGGAAAATAGGACTTGTCTAGTCCTATTTTCCGTTACTGTTATTTTTGAATGAAATCCCTTTTGTCCACAATGTCACAGTTATGATCTGCGAGGAATTGTTAAAGAGTGGAATTGTAGCAATAGTCTGAATATTTAAAGCATTTGTTTATATTTTTAATAACCTCATTTTCGGGAAAATATAATTTCTCTTTTTAGTTGGTACCGGTGTAACATCTTTTGGCCCTGATTGCAGCAGGTTTTCATAGCTCAGGACCATACATTATTTTTTTCTTCTTCGGTTCTCTTTGAGATTTTTCGCATTTTTCTTAAGGCAGTATACTTACCTTGAATCTTAAAAGGAATCAGACTAACAGACATGATCAAAGTTTTATAATTCCTTTAAGATGACTTATTTTATTTTTCTGGGAGATTATTATCGAAATAAATTTTTATTTTCTCAATTTTTTTTCTTTATTTAATGAAAATAGGCCGTGCCATAAAATAATAGTCACATTTATTTAAGAAATATAAAAATGTTTTGGTCTAAACACCTATTTACTAGTAATAGTAGTAATATTACATTAATTGGCTCAGTATAACAACAATTGGCAATACCATTATTTTTTTGTTAAATAACTTGTTTGTTATCTAATTTTATGTTTTCTGTTTTTATTTTCACTTCTTTAAGTTTTCTTTCACAACATTTTTTTATATAAAAAATAATTTAATCGCGTATTTATGTATTTTAGAATACGTAGCTTTAATTTTAGTATTGATTAATTAATTTAAAACAAATTTGTCCCGAGAATTATAGTATTTTGCAAGTATTACCGAATGGAGTGTTTCAAGACCTTTATTTCCAAAAAAAATATATGATTTTTGTGATGCAACATTTTGTTTAATAATATACACTTTGTAATTAGTGCCCGAATACGAAAAGTTTGTTTGAAATTGGTATGATATAGTTTAGAATTGTTTACCTCATGAGTTCTAGGAATTAAACGAGAATATCCTTATACTCCTGTTATTTTATTTCACCTAATTATTATCTATTTTATGCATGTATTTAAAAACATTATAAGTACGTTGATTACAAAAGGCTTAGCCCCTATTACGTGAGTTTGACTTGTGGTAGGCGAAATGGAAAATGGTGGCCAGGTTGACGTGGTCTACACAGATTTTGAAAAGGCCTTCGACCGTGTAGACCACGGCATCCTGTTACGTAAGCTGTACGCGTTAGGTATTCACGGTGACCTACTTAGGTGGGTTGAATCGTACCTAACTAATCGCTCTCAGGCTGTTGTATTGGGTGGGTTTAAGTCTGACTTTGTATCTATTCCCTCTGGCGTTCCCCAGGGATCGCACCTTGGCCCTCTCTTCTATAACGCCTATATTTTTGACATAATTTACCACATCAAGCACTCACATTACATACTCTACGCTGATGACAAAAAGATTTACACATCCATCAACTCCTTCTCTGACTGTGTCTTGCTTCAAGAGGATCTCGACTCTTTATTCAGGTACTACGCTAAAAATAATATCACGGTTAGCATCAAAAAATGTCAAAGTATATCCTTTACCCGTAAAAGATATCCTATAATTTACCAATACAGTTTTAACGGCGTTGCAATCGAGAGGGTCAAGGTTGTGCGAGACCTGGGTATACTTTTGGACTCGGAGATGTCCATGCGGCAGCACATTGATGCTATATGCAGCAGATCATTTCGCAATCTCGGTTTTGTCCTAAGATCTTGCCTACCTTTCAAGAGTTTGTTGAGCTTAAGTGTTGTTTATATTGCTTTTGTTCGTAGTTTACTGGAATACGGTTGTCAGATATGGTCTCCCTGTTATGCGATACACAAAGGCAGTCTGGAGCGCATCCAGAAAAAGTTTATAGATCACCTTAATTTTAAATTTCGTCACAGCTTTCATGATTACAGAGAAAATTGTCGTATTTACAATCTACTAACTCTCGAGGAAAGGCGTATTCTGATGGATATGGGGTTACTCTATGACATTTTGCGAGGACGGATCGATTGTCCTATGCTTTTAAATAATATTAAGTTTAATGTACCCAAGAAACGCACTAGACACACTACACTATTTTGCACTTCATTTCACTCCACTAATTACGGTAGAAATGGTGTAATATCACGTTTACTCGACTCTTATAATGAACACTTTAATAGTGTGGACATATTCATCGGTTCTAAGGATAATTTCAAAAAACGAGTTTCGCTTAAATTACTATCATCATAGGCTTTCTAAAATGTCAACATCATTGCACTGAATGGCTGGTTTTATAGGTTTCTAGATGATATAAATCTTTTAATGTATTTATTCAATTTAATTTTTCTCCTATATTTATATATTTTAGTATGTGTTATTTATTTCAGTTATTTATTATATTTCATATTTTACATCTATTCACCCATTTTTTCAAGGTTTACCAATCAGTTTTAATATTATGTATTGTTGTTAGCATATTCATCCACTCTATGTATCTACCGTGGATAACTTTTATTGGCTACTCATGTAATCATAGTTTACTACCTAGTTAAGAATTGCAGCTGTTGTTATCCCTAAAAAAATAAAAATAAAATAAAATAAAAATAAAAATAAAGAAATATAGTTGGCAATTTAAATGGGATAAAATATAACAACCACAAAAAAAACTTGCAGCCCTAAACAAAGATAGTCTAAAATTGCAATGCATCTAGCTTTTTTAGTCATGACTTAAGTCAATCTCAGCGAGCAAACTAATACACAATTACAATATGGGACTTTTGTACCGCCTTGCGTATCTCATGGTAGAGATTATTGTTGTATTTATTTTGCCGGTAATATCATAAAGGAATAACAGTTTCAATTGACAGATTTTTTAAACTTAGCATTCAAAAGTTATTTCAGTTTGTAGTTTGCGTATAGGCTGTACTGAAGGCGATACCAATAACAGCTGGCTGTCACAAATGAGTTGTCATCAAGATGACCCATATATCTTTCAAAATCATTCTTTCGTCTCGATCCGTTAATTAAATGTTGCCCTGTAAATATAACGGATGAAGTTATCAATTTCGGTAACAAAGGTAAAGTTTTCATGACGTTAATTTTATTCTTAGATTGTAAATATTGAATGCCTGTTTTCAGTTAAAAGTTAAGTTTTTTTTTAATGAAATAATCGTTAAGTTAAAACTTATTTACTTTTAGTTTAAATTACTTTATATACTTAATTACTAAGCCTATGTACCTACTAGCCTATACTTAATTTAAAAGCCTATATAACACCGAAATCGCGCAAGGGTCAATTCAAGTCAACCGTTGATTGAAATTTATTGTTTAATGTACAATAAATTTACGTTTCAGCGTATAGGTATTTAACGTATGAAATATTTAAAGTTATTTATTTCGCATCAATAACAAAACCTATCCTTAGCGTCATAAGATTCAGAGTCCTACAGATTCAGCCCGTCTCAAGGTATTAAGTGTTATGTTTGGTTTGTAAAGCAATTTTAGTCTTATAATTTGAGCAATCAATACGGAATAATTACCACTATTGTTTGTTCTTATTGACAACGCCATCTGACATTTAACGTCATAAACTCTTAGCGCGCCGAATAAATTAAACTCTCGATTCGTGTTGTGCCTACTAACTTTTCATGATTCTGTCAGAATTACTTATTGATGTTAAAAGTAAAAAAAAAAACAAAAATGTGTTAAATTAAACGTTTAAACTTTTGATCATCGTAATTTAATTTATTCAACAATCGTAATGGACCTTTGGTACATAGTTTTTTTTTATTAAAAAAAGTTTAGGAAGTCGCGCTGGAAGAAAGTCTCACTCTAAAAGCTCCGTAAAATAGAAAATAACAGGGCATTTAAATTAAAATATGGTTAACATTTTGGTGGTCTTTTATTATTTTTGGGGTTAACTATGATTAGTTTGTGAGTCATTAACTTAACCAGGATATCAAAATGAGTAAGTTCTGGTTAAAATTTCACAATAAAATAAGATTTGATTTTTTTTTTTAATTTTTAACAGCGGACTAAGCGGAAAACTTGACACAAACCCTTTTTTTTTTTTTTTTTTTAACGTGTGGAAATCCCCTCGGACCGTCACCCCACCGGGGTTTGCGGCGGGGTGGTGTGTCGGACTCGGACCGACTAAAACCACACGGTGTGCCACTCTGCGCCTGTAACAGGAGGGATCCGGGAACAGCTGTTATTAAGACATCCGGACCCCTCCTAGCGCCAGCCCGCTCCTAGTGCGGGCTCCGTCTCAAAATTTTCCTCTCTTTAGGCGACGTCCGGCACACGCGGACGCCGCCCCCTCGCGGCTGGCCAAACTAATGCGGGTGGAGGGGAAACCCACCCCGTCCACCCGCGGCCACACTCAGGGCGGCATGAGGCGGTGATAGGCGCGCCTCCGCCGCCCGGTTCGCCGGCGGCGGATCGGGTCCGAGTGGAGGTCGTCCTCCCGGGCCTTCTCCGCCGCCTCCTTCTGCGAGATTACTTCCTCGCAGAAGGTTGCGACCGCGGTAAAACAACTGTCGCTACCGGCCATGGAGCGAATTACGGCCGGTAGCGAGAGATCCACTCCGATGACTGCAGTGAGGGCCCGGCGCTGCGCCGCCCATGCGGGGCAGACCGCCAGCGTGTTCTGGGCCGAGTCCTCACTGCAGTCGCAGTGGTGGCAGGCGGGACTCAGTTCCCTCCTAGCGACCGAGTGCAGGTACTTTCCGAAGCAACCGTGCCCGGAAAGCACCTGCGTCAGCCGGAAGGAAAGGGTCCCGTGCTGCCGCCCTGCCCACTCGGCGATGACCGGCTGGAGAGCCTCCACGGCGGCGAAGCCAGCGCGTGGAGTCTCCAGCCGGAACGACCAACGAGCCATCGTGGCTCGGCGAGCGGCTTCGCGCCACTCGCGCACATCCTCGGGCGGAGGGCGAAATCCGCTCTCCGCCCGGGAGTCAGCCACTCGCCGATAAACTTCGGCGAGCACTTCCGCCTCCAAATCCCACGGGGGAGTTCCGGCCAACGCGCACGCCACCTCCGTCGACACGGTGCGGTAACCGCGTATGGCTCTGACCGCCATTACCCTCTGAGGGCGCCAGAGGCGTGCCCGGTGCACCGTATAGTGCCATTGACCGGACAACCCCCGTGTACAGCCGTCTTGTCGCGACGCTGGGTCCACCCAAATTGGGCAAAAGTCGCCCTAGGGCAGACGCAGCGCCGACCAGCTTTGGAGCAAGCTGTCGGAAGTGCTCGTCGAAGAGCCGCCTCCCGTCGAGGATCAGGCCCAGATATTTCATCTGGGCCCGAACCGGTACGAGGACCGAGTTGACCACGATTGAGGCGGTAGGGGGTGGACCACGACGGGGCCCATGAAATAACATGGCCTCCGTCTTATCTAGGGCCACCCGTAAGCCCAGCGCCTCAATGCGCCCGACCACCAGGGAGACTCCCCATGTGGCCAGGCGCGCCGCCTCTTGGAAGTTTGCCCCCCGGGCTGTCACCAGGGTATCGTCTGCGTAACAGATTACACCCAGCCCGGGGGGGAAATCGGTGCGAAGGGCCCGGTCGTACCCTATGTTCCACAAGAGGGGTCCAAGAACAGACCCCTGTGGAACAATGCACGACATGGGCCGACACCTCAAATTACCATCTCGGTCCTCGTACACGACGGTACGCTCCTCTAAATAGTCTGCCACTAGCCGCCTCAGGTACTTTGGCACCCTATGATAGTGGAGTGCTTCCCTGATGCAGCTGAATGGCAGACTATTGAATGCGTTGGCGATGTCCAATGACACCGCCAACAGCACGCCGCCACAGCTCACAGCCTCTTCGGTCACGGTCCTCAGGCGCAAAATAGCGTCGACTGTCGAACGCCCCGCCCGAAAACCAAATTGGGCGTCCGACAGATCGGGGCCCACCTCGTAGAGGTGCCGGACGATGCGGGCAGAGAGAACCCTCTTAAACAATTTACCCGCCTCGTCCAGCAGCACGATGAGCCTGTAGGCCGCGACCGAATCGGCAGGCCGTCCCGGCTTCCTTAATAGGACCAGCTTCCCGCTCTTCCAGCACTCAGGGAAACGTCCCGACGCCAAGCTGGCGTCGAACACCTCCCCGAGGCGGTCTGCCATGTGGTTGAGGGCTAGGGCCAGCACTCGGGCCAGTACCCCGTCTGGCCCAGGGGCGGTGTTCTTGGAACGGATCCGTAGAACAGCCGCCCCTACCTCCGAATCCCGGACGGGCGGAACATCATCCTCCTCGTGCTCCCCGCCGTCTCCGGCCAAGGAGGCCATCGCCGGGGGAGTGTGTTCCGCTCGTTGCGGGAAAAGGCCCTCAACCACTTCTCGCAGGAAGCTGGGCTGGAGAGTCTCTGTAAGGGGGGGGCCCGACGCGCGGAGCTTTTGTCGCACCGCGCGATAAGGGCGACCCCAGGGGTCACGATCGAGACCCTCCAGCATCTCCTTTCTCTTTATCTCTTTGGCGCGGCTAATGGCCAGCTTCAGAGTTTTCCGCGCCTCTCGGTACTCCTCATGAAGCCGGTCCTCCTCACCGTCTCCACGGTGACGCCACCGACAGGCCGCACGGAGGTCCGCCAGCTCCTGGGACCACCAGTAGACCTCCTTCCTTGGAGGCCGACGACCTCGAATGCGGGGCATGGCCCCATCGCAGACATGCGTAATCGCATCGCGAAAGCGACCAGCCCCCACGTCGACAGCCACGAGTGAATTATGGCTGCCTCCTCTAGTAGGTCCCGGTTCAGTCTGGCAACAGCCCACCGTTGACACAAACCCTATACCAACCCGTCTGGGCAGCGTGGTGTAGTAGGTCAAAACCTCTTTTCTAAGGACAGGCCTGTATCCAGCAGTGGACGTCTTTCGGCTGAGATGATGATGATGACTCTGTTACCACTTAGCCCCACCATCCCATCCCTCCTTAGTCTGCTGCTAGCCATTTTTTTAAATCGTCATCGTGACTAACAAGACAGTAAAAATTATGTTATCATCTTCTTGTCTTCATTAGAACTAATTAATATAACTGAAAATTGACACTCTACATTTTATGCATGGTATACCTAATCTTATTTATTCTGCTTTATATTACAAAAGAGTTATGGCTGACTTTTTTACGACCGTCTAAACCCGAAGTTAAAATTTACATATATTTACATTTACATTTACACATATACACTGCATTTGACGGCATGGATGGTGTAGTGGTTGAAGCGGTTGCCACGGCTATTCCTACTGCGTTGAGTCTAGCGAGTTCGATCCCCGCATGGTACACCACTTTGTGTGATCCATAAATTGTTGTTCTGAGTTTGGATGTTCTTTATATCCGTTTCATGAAAGTTTGTAAATTCCCCCGCGACAGAGGGTATAATATTCCTATACAGGTGTTGTCTTCAAAAATAATAATTATAATAAACAGTTTAGATATATGTTACGATATAATAGTTTCTCAATATTCCTGTATTTATTTGTCTTATTTACAAATAACATATTATTTTTAGAGCTGGAATCATCATTAGCTTTTTATACAAACTGTCCAAATAGTAATATGATCAGACCAAAAATAATATTAAACTATTTAAAATTTACATTTTTTCAAAGTGAATTTTAATTAGGTTAGCATAGAAATGTAATTTATGTTTTAAAAGTCTCCTTTTCACCGGACTAACCACAAGTTCGGGACATCACGAGCATCTATGAAAATAACCTCTTAACCAAGAAACATGTGAAGTGCTGTGGTGCTGTGCGTGGTAACGGCATGGTGCTAAAGCTAGCACGTGGAGCGTCCAGCTGGGACGACCTACGAGCCATCGTAACTCAGAGCCACGGCCTCTCGATACTGACATACCTCTTCGGGCGGGGGCCGACTGCCGTTTCCAGGCCTGGAAGTCAGCCGTCCGCCTATATACTTCGGCCCAAATCTGTGTTCTGGCCAAAGCACACGCGGTCTCCGCTGACAAGGTGCGTTAATCGCATATGGCCAACACCCTCTGTGGGTGCCAAAGGACCTGTAGACCGCGATAGAATCGGCAAGCCAAGCCAACCACTGTAGGTAGCTGGTGGTGCTTCTTTTTTTCTTTTGACGCTCCGCGTTATAGGACGACCCCAGAAGTCACGATCGAAACTCGCAGCATCTGGCTAGCTTAGAGTTTTCCGCGCCTGCCGACACTAGTCATGAAGCCGGTCTTCCGCACCGTCTCCGTGGTGATGGCGCCGACTGCGGGAGTTCCTACTCCCTCCTGGCATGAGTATAGGACGCGCGGAGATCCGCGTATTGATATAAGGCCTTTTTTTTACGACGCAACACTTAGGGCCGTCACCCCGTACGGCGGGGTGGTGTGTCAGAAACGGACCGACTAAAACCACTCGGTGAGCCACTCTGCGCCTGTAATAGGAGGAATCCGGGAACTGCTGTTATTAAGACATCCGCACCCCTCCTAGCGCCTGCCCGCAACGGCGTGGGCATCACCTTCGGGTACATTCTTTATTTAGGAGACGTCCGGCACACGCGGACGTCACCTCCTCGCGGATGGCCGTTATGACGGTTGGAGGGGAAAACCCGTCCCGTCCACCTGTGGCCACACTCAGGGCGGCATGAGGTGCTGGTAAGCGCGCCTCCGTCGCCCGGTTCTTCGGCGGCGAATTGGGTCCGAGTTGAGATTATCCTCCCGGGCCCTCTCCGCCGCTTCCTTCTACGAGATAACGTCTTTACAAAGGGATGTAACCGCGGTAAAACAACTATCACTACCGGCCATGGAGCGAATGACGGCCGGTAGTGAGAGGTCTCCCCCGATGCAGTGAGGACCCGACGCTGCGACACCCAAGCCAGGCAAATTGCCAGCGTGTGCTGGGCCGAGTCCTCACTGCAATCGCAGTGGTGACAGGCAGAAGTTCCCTCCTAGCGACCGAGTGCAGGTACTTCCCGAAGGAGCCGTGCCCGGAAAGGACCTGCGTCAGTCGGAAGGAAAGGGTCCCGTACTGCCGCCCTGCTATTCGACGATGACCGGCTGGAGCGCCTCTACGGCGGCAATACCAGCACGACGAGCCTCCAGCCGTGACGACCAACGAGCCATCGTGGCTCGACGAGCGGTTTCGCGCTACTCGCGTACTTCTTCAGGCGGGGGCCGCCTCTCGCTAACCGCCCGGAACTCAGTCATCCGCCGATATATGTCGGCGAGCACTTCCGCCTCCAAATCCCACGGAAGAGATCCGATCAACGCGCACGCTGCCTCCGTCGACACGGCGCGGTAACCACGTATGGCTCTAATCGCCAATACCCTCTGAGGATGCCAAAGGCGTGCTCTATTTTCGGCGGTCACAGCCGCTCAAAAGTTCACCTCCCCGGGCTGTAACCAATGTATCGTCGGCGTAACAAATTACACCCAGCCCGGGCTAAAACTCACCTCTTAGGGGTTTTGATATAGGACTTATACCAACCAACTTGTCCCGCGTCGTATAGTAGGCCAGAATTTCCTTTCCAATGAGAGGCCTATGTCCAGGAGTGGACTGTTAGAGGCTGTCATTGATGATGATGTTGATAAGGTACATCCAGGCACAGAACAAATGATCGTGCTCATCACACAATTTCTAGTCCTATGTGAGAAATGTAAAAGAATCTTTAATTTAATTTCTTAAATTAAGGTCTACAAGGCTGTAAAGTTTGCAACCTACGTTTATTGCTAACGTTATTGTGCCTTCTCGTGTCTTTCTTAGCTTTATTTTTTACACTGTGGCTCTACTCTTTTGTTTTCTTAAGTCTGTAGACCCATCAAAACATTTTAAATAATTAGGGCGAATCCTTATATAATGATGAATAATAATCAAATGAAAGGTAATAATCTAGATCCATTATTTATTTCATCATCTGCCTACCCTTTTCCCAATTTTATTTGGGGTCGACGCAGTATGTATGATTTTTCCATTCTACTCTGTCATGCATCATCTCACTGTTTACTCCCTTGCTAGCCATATCCTCCCTCACGCAATCCATCCACCTTTTCCTCGGTCTGCCTCTTCTCTTATACCCTTCAACTCTCATACCTAAAACTTTCTTCGCCACATTTTCCTCATCCCTCCGCATGACATGTCCATACCAAGATAACCTATTACTTCTTAACTTTTCATCCAGTGGCGCTACTTTCAGACTCCCTCGTATATACTCATTCCTAACCTTGTCCATCTGAGTCACACCACACATCCATCTCCGCATTCGCATTTCGGCTACGTTCAGGCGTCTCTCATCCGTTCTCTTAATGGGCCAACTTTCAGAACCATACAGTACGGCAGGTCTGATAATAGTTTTATAAATTTGTCCCTTCAGTTTTAAGGGGAAACTGGGGTCACAAGTTGTTCCCGTTACCTGCCGCCACTTCATCCATCCCGTATTGATTCGATGCTGTACAGTTCGATCAATCTCACCATCACATTGTAAGAGGGAGCCGAGGTACTTTTTCTTGATAAATAAATAAAGATCCATTATTTATTTATCAAGAAAAAATATTTATATATAATTTTATTCAAGCGATCTGTATAATTCTTCTTTCTCTTGTTCAATGAATAGATTCCGGAGAGCTTTGTTATCAAGCATTAGAAAACACCTTACTTTAACCCTTCTCAAGTGATACTTAAACCTAATTTCCTGCTATACATTTCTTATGTTTTCAAAGCTTTCTATAGCTATATCTCCGGTTCAAATTATTGATTTCTGTAGTTCATTTTAGCGTAAATTGTTTTTTTACTTGACACGGGTGACACTTGAACTAGTTTTATTGATATCAGTACAGATTGTATAAATTTCAATTATTCTCAACTTTTATTGAAGTTTTAGTCTTCAATGCCGCAGTCTTCAATGTATGTCATTTTCTTATACATTGTTGGTAAAATTTTAACTGTAAAAATTAATGTGTAATATTTAAATGCCTTATCCGAGTCGGAACATTTTGTTCTATGTGTCATTAACCTAAGAACTTTGAATACTGTTTCTGCAAATAATTGACTATACCATTCTATTCCGAAGTTAATGCTGAACAGTAGGCCAAAGCTCTCTTTGGTTGGTTATTAATTTCCTCAAAATAACAGACACATTTCTAACGTGGGTTTATTGAATTTTACTCAATGTACATTTTCACGACGTATGTATTAAGTTTTGTATGTGTACTTATGTACGTTATTTGTCGAAAACGTAACATACCGGATGGTTGCGGTTGTCCAATGGAATGATGTGTCGGAAAAAATGTATAGTCGCATATATCGTTATCGAAGTTTTGTTAGCTAACTAGAAACTATAGGGCTTGGGAAATTTTAAGTGACAATACCTTAACGAATTGAATAAAATATAATAAAAAACAGATGAGCTCTTATGTTTGAATAAGCATAGATAGATAGAAAACTCTTTATTTGTACACCGTAGAAAAGAAGAACAATTTGTTGTTATTAAAGATTAAATTGAAGTTGTAAATATTTGTTAGTAACATTGATCTACTTTCCTTACTTTTTTAGCTTAGATATTGACAGAATGGTGAAATTGTATAAACAGATATTGTCGTGATTATGACCCAAACTCAGCCACCGTGGTAACATATCTGTTGCCACGATAATCGCCTTTACAGGCAGAGATCTGTCTTGTCTCGTGTTCACCGACTTTATAAGAACATCTAATGATTAAAAAGCTAGGAAACAAGGAACGGAGTACACCAATACGTGTTATTTACTGCAAATTCAGTAACACATTATCTGAAATCAACTACACCTCTATCATACAAAATGAATTGCTACGTTGCTACTTCCACAAATAAATTGTACAAAAGGAGTTTCACCTATAACTAAATTAGTTTTACTAAGAGAGAAGAAAGGAAAAAAAAAAGAACTTATTGCTGTCACAATTTGTGGCAATTCAATTCAATTCAATTCAAATTATTTATTTCGGACTATTACATCCATATAGTGTTAGTAACAGTGTGTTTTAAAAACTAGTGTTAGTATTGAATTATATTTATTCTTTTATTATAATTTTTTTTATATTACGTGAATGGAAATCCTCCTCCGAATAAAGGAAGAGTCCCATCTATCTGAAAAAACATTCAGGATGCGGTTGGAGGAGGAGCGCAAACGCACCAGCACGGAGGCGCAACGTTTCCGCATTATAGCGGAGAAACCGTCGACCTGTGCCTCTGCGAACATGACTGACGCGCTACATCGCCATGGCGACCCCAAAAGCACCCTGAATGCATTATTATACTGGACACGCAGGTCGTTGTATGCCCTCTGCGTAAACTTAGTCCACAGGCTGCAGGTGTAAATAAATTCTTATTATTCCTTCTATAAAAGTAATCCATAAGTGTTTTTCCCTCATATAAAAAATATGTGACCGATTCGACAAGTCCATCTGGCCATTCTATCCAAACCAAATTACAGATTTCTTTATAATAAATTATATTGATGTACCTACAAAGTCTTCAAGCATTGGAAATCACCTAATTTTCCTTTTCAGGTTATACTCCAACCCATACCTATAACAATCCGATCGTTAAAAATTTCATTCACATGTAAAGAAGTCAACAAAAATTTCCATTCACCTATACCGTGTCGACATTCGACATTTGCGCTTAAGTGGAGAACTCTCGGCGTTTCCTCCCGCGCTGTGGCGTCGGATCGATTTCACGCATGCGCACACTCTGTCGCATTATTGAATGGGCCCATTCATGGAGCAACTAGTGCCTTCAAAATTTCAGAATGAACCTTATACTACGTAGCTATGGCACGCGCCGTAGGCGTAGGGCGAGGGATGATGTACTAAATTGGATTTGCGATCAGCGAACGTTGCCAAATAACCGTCATGATGTTGAAAGTCATTATAAAGTTTATTGAGACGGATCATTCTACCCGTCCGTAGGGAACTAATTAATTATACATCTTAAATTTATCGAAGGTTAGATTTACTTGAGATGGGAATTTAAATCACTAGCTATGTTTGATAGTTAAGAAAAGGGTTTATTTATTAGATGCTCACAAACATTTTCAGCTTAATCACATCTCGTTCGAATCGAATATATTTGTCTTGGTTGTAAGGGCATTTTAGTTTAAAGGAATCAATTACCACAGCGTCTCACGGACTGGTAGTCCGTTATTTAAACTATTCAATGATAGCTTTTTGTACACAATAAACGAATCTAATAATATCAAACGGCGCATTTTTTTATAAAAGCATTGTTCACTTTAGCATCTCATGCTTCTACTCGTAGAATAAAATGCAGATTCGTGTTTGGTGCAGTATAGCTTATGTAAGTGTACACACATTTTTATATACTTTTAATACATGTATTTACTTGCTGTGCTTTTAGATAGTTTAAGAATTCGGACAAGTTTTGAATTCGACGCCCTGTGAAGCGACAAGTTACATAGTTTTCAGGGACCACACATAGTATTCACACACAACAAAAAAATATTAAAATTATTATTTTCACAACTTTCAACTGTTGGTAAATATTCATGATTATAATCAATGAAGACTTCGGTATGTTATGGTATCGCCTCACAGGCCTCTAAACGAGTTCTTATTTTAGAACATTTAAATGTACATAAATAATGTTTGGTGTCTAATTAAGAATACGCAGTGTACACAGTACCCACCCCTATTCATTCCAGCCGACTAAGGGAGCAAACTGCGCAGGACAACAGCACTGCAAAGAGAAAAAAAACTAGACACACACCCTATACTAAACCATCCAGGCCAGCGTGGTATAGTAGGTCAAAACCTCCTTTCTAAGGAGAAGCCTATGTCTAAAAGGCTGTTGATGATGATGACAAATTAAAGCCATGTGGTCCATGGTCATCACAATTTAAATTAACGAAGTTTAGAATACACAGTATATCATTTTTAAAACAGAGGCAGTCATTAATATCATAGCGGCTGTGATATCCATTTCAAAAGAGCCATTAAAATGTAACGGCCAATAACCATTATTGAATCAAACAATAGACATCGATATTATCCACCTCGTTTTTTTTTATCCACCAAAGATACAAAGTGGCAAGTATATGTCCTAATATGTTGCATAAATATAATCAGTTATTGCAAATGATTTAAAGTTTAGTTATCTATACAAATAAATAAAATTGAAGTGTCTGTTTGTAATGTCAAAATAATAGGTTTTTCCACACGTTTATTTGCACGATTCTTAAAAAAACAGTTTAACATTTTTTTGTCTGTCTGTCTGTTAGTTGAGGGTCATCTTCTAAACGGCTGGACCGACTTTTATAATATTTTACTACAAGGTAGCTGTATATATAGGGAGTAACTTAGGCTATATTTCCTCTCAGAAAAAACTCTTTGAGATTATGCCTGGTCCGCGAATCGAACCTAATAAGGCAGCGTTTTTTAAATTCCACTCGTACGAAGTCGCTGTATCAGTTAGTTTATTTTAATATGTACAAAAATAAAGATAAAATCTAGAACTACAAGACAGATTAAACAGTCTTGAGGAAGGTAATAAGTAATAACCAGAGTAACACTACGCCCTGGCAAAAAACTGGTGTTCCGCAATTCTTTCGCAGCTTTTCACCGAGTGAGTGAGGTTACCAGAGCCCAAATTCCTCCTTCTCATTCTGGGGGTGAAGGTACTCTAAGGGTGGCATTGCACCTGTCTTACTTGAGTCGCATGTTCCACAATTTCAAGATTCTTGTTTACCTTAATATTTACGTCAAAAAATATTTCTTGAAACACTATTATTTCGTGGCGAGATACTTCCCTCGGACCAGCGGTGTGTGAAATTACGGGAATATTCTTATTCTGTGCTGTCCCTCGACCAAAACGTTTTTTAGATTTTGTCTATAAAAGTAAATTGACTGAATAATATTGCATTATATAGTTCCAAGCTATAATATATCCATAATCAAGAAACTAATGGACCCAGAAATAGTTCGGTTACTAAATAATCCCATTAAAGATTTTTATCCTGGAATTGTATTTAAGGATAGGCAAATAACGCTGTTTTCTTTTTGCTTGTTCTCAGAAGAGTAAAGTGGTTTAGAAATACATATTTCAAAACATTAAAGCTAGAAAGAATGAAACAAAAAAGGTTCTCTTGTATTATTATTTAAGTTTTCTTTAATTATGTTTATTATTGATGATCATTATTAGTTTCTAAGAAAGAAATCGGTTGAAAAATACGGGGAGAAAACATTGAACTGTTTTATTTTAATCGAGTTATATATGAATAAGTTTACACTTTGTAATTAGTCGATTACTTAATTCTTTTGTGCACAAAACTCCTCGTGATGAATATTTTCCCGAATTACAAGTGTATGCAATATTATAACATTTGTAGAAAGGAGTCTTTATTCTTTATTAATGGAGAAAAGGTTTCGTACGTCAGAATTAAAAACTTATAGGATAACTGGTGCGTCTGGTATTTGTGTAAGGGGTCAGTTACTCTTCTATAGAAAAAAAGTACAAAACTCTTTAAGTTTAAAATTATATCAATTCCTGTGACCAAGACCATGGAATTTGACTTTGGAGGTCATTTTATTAATTTGACACATCACATATCTTTTATAAGTTTCAGATTAAAAGTTTAAGAGTTCTTTTTTTAATAAATGAAAACCACGTTTCCCACAATTTACGAAAATATTGAGCAGAAGAGTTTCTGTACATATTGGCGTTTACTGGAATTATAATATTAATTTATTCTTGGGTTAACCCTTTCCACTCCAATTCAACTCGCACTTGACGAATTTTTTTTTTTGGTGTGTCTTCTCGCCTCCCAAACAACGACACAAAAGTGAGATTATGTCAGACGCAAGTTGACTTCTACAATAAAAAGCGTTATAAGTGGGTATAACTGGATTTATATTTTATTCTCCGTCTTGTAGACATTTCTATAATATTTGCTCTCACTAACGATCTCCTTGTCAACTCTGATTTTTACTTCAACAACGTCCTGAGCCTAAATCTTTTGACAATATCATTGTACTTATATTTTATTTACGCTTACATTCATAGTGAATGGTATTTATATGATACGACAAAGGACCCGAATGTTAAGCAATATTGTTGTGAGATTGGAGATAAAATAAAAACAGCTAGTTTGTGACCGCGACTCCGTCTGCACAGAATAGATGAGAGTTTATACTTAAATATAGAAAGAACCTCTTCTGGAGTCACTTTAGGTATAGAATATTTATTTTTATCAGGTTTGGTATGGCATCCAAGACATTGACTTGTCTGTGAGGAAGTGATTCAGGCGGGACACGAGACTAATTTCTACCAGCTGATTAAAGTACTTGTGTTTGAAGAAATAATATTGCCAAAGTTAATCAAATAAATAAATCGACAAAAGTTGGTAAATCGTCTATAATAGGCAATAGAATTATCTTACTTTGTTTTCCCAAGAATTATATGTTTTTTTTTTTCAGATTTATCAGATTCTGGAACTATTATTGTATCATACAAATCGTTGTCTGTTGCATTTAACATTTTAATACAATTTGTATTTACTAAACCAATATTGAAACTCCTTACTAAGATTATAGGTGCGTATGTAAGTTCGTTTGTTGCGCCTTCACGCCTTAACTATGCAACTTTGCCATCACGTCATCTAGACACATTACCTTGTATATATATATATATAGAGTACATTTACCTTGAAAGAGCCATGAATGCCCCGTCGTGTATGAATAAGCTCTACCGGAGTGATACCACTCACAGAAAATCGATGGTATTGAGGTTGCCGGGGACCCAACTGACCCTCTTCCCCGTAATTCAGGAGGGGAGAGGCCACTGTCCATTAACTGTTATGTGTAAAACCGTAAAATAAAAAGTAAATACTACATATATTGACAAAATTTGAATTACCTTATCTAGGTCATTACAAAAAGTCTAAATGATATCGCAAATAGTGAGGGTTACTACAACAATAAGTGTAACGGTCCGGAAAAAAACAATTTCAAGCCAATCAACTTAAAGTTCGCGTATTGTTACGACGAAGAAAAGAAAATAATCTTAACATTCTTTTTGATCGACATTCGCTAATTTCATTGACGCAGATGAAATTGAGTTATACTGAAACGTTCTAAGATTCGATTTGAAATGTTTTGGGAATTGTTGGCAATGCATTTATATTATACCAGCATTTCCGCCCACGTTTATGTCCGTTATCACGGTAAAAATTAGCCTACGAGGCATGCCTTTTAAGTTTTGTCGTTTGAAGGAAAAACACAACTAGAACCTTATAGTACTTTTTATTGTTTTTCAAAGTATTTACCACGTAGCTTAATACACTTTTCCATTCGCTCAAACCAGTTATTATAACATTTATTCTACTCTAAAGTGGGGGTCTTCAAAATGGCTGACTTGAAAGCGTCGACTGCTTCTCCACCGGACCACGGACCAACTTTGACCACGAAGTCTTTTCTTAAATTTAGGAAATGTAAAGAAATCGTTAGGGCTTAGGTGAGGACTGTATGGAGGATGGTCAAGAATTTCTACTTTTTTCTGCTTCAAATACTCAATCGATTGACGAGCGCTGTGTGAGCTTGCGTTGTCGTGGTGCTGGATGATGCGTCGCTTTGAGTTAGATTTTCGAAGTTCGGCGATGACTTGTGATAAACAAACTGTGGTATACCACTCTGCGTTAACCGTTCTACGATCTTCAAGTGCAATAGTCGCAACATGGCCGGTTTTTCCAACGAACGTGGCCACCATCTTCTTTGAAGTGGTTCGGGAACGAACAACTTTAGTCGGCTTTGGGTCGTCTTGAAAGACCCAGATTGTAGATTGTTGTTTGGAATCAGGATCGTAGACATAGATCCAAGATTCGTCACTACTGATGATGTCGTAGACGTGATTTGACTCTCCTCGGTTGATCCTTTGCAGAGTTTTCTTGTGATCGTCGGAAAGCAGATGCGGTATCCAACGGCAAACTAGCTTTCTCACACCAAGCGCTTCATGCAAGATCTTCTGAATGGTTGTCCCTGAGATGCCTAATAGAGCCTCTATCTTTCGATACGTCACATGACGATCTTCGAGAATTAGTTGTCTCACAACAATGATGTTATCTTCAGTGAAGGCGGATTTTGGACGCCCTTCGCGAGATTTGTCACTAACACTAGTATGTCCACGCTGGAATTCTTAATACCAGCGTTCGACAGTCCGCAGACATGGGGCTTCATCACTGTTCTCATGTAAAGAGTGCGAGTACTATACCAAATTTCATCTAAATCGGTTCAGCGGTTATTGATTATCCATACAAAGTTCCACCTTCTTTTTCACCCCCTAAATGATTATTTCTTTGATAAAACTACCCTATGTCCTTGCCCGGGACTCGGACTATCTCTATACCAAATTTCATTTTAATCGGTTCAGCGGTTTAAGCGTGAAGAGGTAACAGACAGACATCACAGACAAACACACTTTTGCATTTATAATATTAGTATAGATTTTATATTGTAAAATAAATTTTACTAGTTTATGTACTCGTGCATATGGGATGGCTTGGCCGATGTGAGCCTTACTGAAGACCTGAGAAAAGCAATAATAAAATAATCTTTCATTACTTTTCACTGAATGAAATACAAGTTTTCTCTGTGGTCAAACCCCAACTAATTATACCCAATAATTTTGGAGGGGAGGTCCCCCAAGGGCGGTAACTTTTGAACTCTTGAGTTGCAGATGCCAGGTGCTCTTACAAACGGTGACCGGTGTACTGTATACTCCTACACCATAAAAAAACAGTGGTACTCCGGGAGTGCAGACAGAATTAAAACCTTGAAAATTTGATTATGAGCGGTATTTTTTTTGTTTTTTTTTCGATTCGAAATGAATATATATCTATGTTGTACGTATATACACAATATATATTTATATTAAATATGGTTGTACTATCAATGTATTTCAGCCCCACTTCAACTTTGCTGTAAGCGGGGCCAATATAAGTAGATACTTATATACAGAGGTGTCGGTAGCAGTAACAGTCTCGCTAGTTCAATGGTTCTTTCCCATCTCAAAAAATACAATCTTTTGTTTTCATTTTAAAAATACCAGTCACTTGCGTCGAACGACTAGTACTTATAGGTTTTTATGTCTATTATTTTCGTAAATTTTGTGCTTTTACTTTTGAATAAGTAGACAAATTAATAACAGAACTTAATTCATCACCATAATGACATGAATAGTGTCACAATCACAAAAAGCTTTTCCTAGGAACAACATAATGAACAGCTATTACTATAATTCCGAAAATTCTATTAAATATTCTATTAATAGCGACATTGCCGCTAAATGGTTATTGTATACACAAATTTCATAATAGCTTGTACAGTCAGCGAAAGAATTTAGAACTTTAACTTTCGTTATCGTGAATAATTAATACTGAGGAAGATAGGTTGTAAGATATTGATTGCGTGTATTAAATTACTGTAATTATATAGTGTATTTCATGTGTAAATCCCAAACACAATATGAAAAAAATTAAGACTAATTACCTAAAACGACGAACAAAATTAAAAGCATTGAACATGGGACGTACAAGACAAGTAGTGTTTTCCCCGCAAGCTGCGCATCAGTTGGACATAAGAGGACATGAAAGTTTATCTTTAAAGATGGTTTTACACCGGCGAGGCGAGGCTTGGAAGGAGTGAATTGAAACTTGTATGGCAGAATTTTTATCCTCACCCTGCCCATCATTGGTGTAAAAGGTCTAGGTGCACGGCAAGAATGAAATATTCGTTAGTATAACCTCATCATCATCATCATCAGCCTAACGCAGTCCACTGCTGGATATCGGCCTCTCCTATTGCACACCACTTGGGTTGATTTTGGGCTTCTCGCATCCAGTTTCTGCCAGCCATCTTGAGCAAATCTTCACTCCACCTGGCATGTGGGCGTCTTACACTACGTTTGCCGAGACGCGGTCTTCACTCAAGAACTCGTTTTCCCCAACGGTTGTCGGTTCTGCGGCTAATATGGCCAGCCCACTGCCACTTCAGTTTGCTGATCCGGTAGGATATGTCGGTGACTTTGGTTCTCTGCCTAATCACCTCATTCCTGATGCGATCCCTTAGAGAAACGCCGAGCATAGCCCTTACCACAGCACGTTGAGTGACTTTGAACTTGTGGACCGTACCGTAAGTGTCCACGTTTCGACTCCGTATGTCATGACGGGTAGGACGCACTCATTGAAGACTTTTGTCTTAAGGTACTGTGGGATCGACGATGAGAAGACTCGACGAAGCTTCCCAAACGCTGCCCAATCCAACTGAATTCTTCTGTTCACCTCGTCCTCGAAGTTGTTTCTACCTAACTGAAATTCTTCGTCCTTATAATCTGCCGCACTGTGTGGATGTGGTCTATGATGCCATAGCCGCTCTGAAACTCAGCTTGCTTCGGTGGTTGGAATTCATTGAGTCTTCGCGCAGTCTTTCGAGTGACGGATGCTGTTGTGTTGGACGGAGCCTATCGACGACGTGATTCGAATTGGCGACGATCTGGTCTAGGTAGATCACGTTTCACTGATTGAGATGATGAAGAAGACAACGAGATAGTTCTATGATTTAGATTGGATCCGAAAACTTCAACCAATTATATTGCCCTAGAACTTAGACTCAGAGCGGCAGGTGTAGTATGGCGGGCCTAAACCCATGTCACCTTAAGCCGCTGGAACGAGTCATTGAAGAAGAAAATCAAAATAAGTGGATAAAGAGACCACAAAGACGCGTCAGTTTGAATTTCTAGATGGGTATTGTCAAACCACTTACTTGGAACTTTTTTGGTTCAAGATTTTTAACTAACTCATTTGATATTTTAGCACTTTGTCTGTATATGTGGTTTCAGAATGACGGTTGCCCTGCGCGTTACAGGAGAAGTGTAACAAAATGGCTGGATTCTAATTATCGTAATAAGTGGATTGGAAGAGGTGGTTGGGTGACGCGTGCGGATACGCATTGGCAGTATCCGTAACTAATCAGAATTTCATCATATTTCTAGTTCGTAGGTCGTCATCCTTAAAGGTATCAGAAGCACAAATCTAAGTTCAGTTAGCAATAGTTAGTCACGAGTTGAAAAGGCAAAGAGTCAAAAATGTAAGACCTTTTTTTAAATATTCGTCAAAAAAAACTTTTTTACAAATTAATTTATTTTTGCTATTATTAACCATCTACTTCAGCCCGGTTTATTAAGTTAGCTACAATTTTGGTAATGGAAATTATAAAACAATTTATTAAATATACAAACCAAAAAAATAAGGATATAAGTTCTAAAAATCTTAAAAGACCACTATCTTGAAAATGGTTAGGTTAGGGATATGGTACTTTGTAGTGAAGTCTTTCAGAAATGATGGCACCTACAACCCTTTAAAGTTCTAGATCGACTTAATCAGTAACCCTGTATGCATAATACCTAACTGAAAGCATATATGATAACTGATCCTCTAGACTAAGAGACTGAGCTCTAGAACTGAGCAAGTCACAAACAATAAATAATAAATAAAATATTATTTCCTCTCTCCCAAACAAACTGTGCTGCGCCCGTCAGGGTCCATAATTGTTACTATATTTAAATTGATATCACCTATGCATTTACATTGGGGAAGCAATAAAGTATTGAGTATTGAGTATAAAAATCATCAAATTTACCATATTATTTTTGAATTTTATAGTATTTTTAAAACAAAGTATCTATCTTGTATCTTCCTGATAATTAGGTTTAAGTAATAAAATAAGCAGTCAGTTTAAGTAACGAATAAGTAAAATAATGTTTTTATTTTGCTGACTGTACTTAAAGCTATTTCTCGTTGCAGCGGTAATCCTATGTAACCCATATACTGTAGGGAATAAGCCCATGTACATTTAACCCCCGCTTCAATAAATGGACTCTGGATTTGTTCTGAAAGGTTATGTTTACGTTGGAATTTACACACAATATTTCAGTTTTAACTGATTTTTAAGGGAATTGGAAAGGTAAAAAGACACTGTAATGTACGTATGTATGTACTCGTTTTGCACCCGCTGTATGTTGGTTATCGTGGTTAAAAGTATCCTATATTCTTCCCTACAACTAAAACTATCTACATATTAAATTTCGTCTAAATCGGTACAGCGGCTATTGATTCCCTTAGACTATGGACGAAATGAAGTACTACTTCAGCTCCAGCAGTAAGCATATGCCCATACCTACACACACACACCACACAAATAAACACACACACACACACACACACATTACATTTCTAACCTATAAAACCTGAAATCTGTCTCTGTAACAGCACAACACTCCTTAGTTACAGAAGCACATTTGGTTTGGGAGTTAGGTTTAGTCTATTGGTATGACATTTACCATAAACCTATATCGATATTTATAGTTCTAAGGGAATTCTTAAAGGTTTATATAAAAAAAGATTATTATTATGAACTACTCCTGCCCATCATCATCATCATCATCAAATGCCTTTTAAAGTCCACTGCTGGACATAGGCCTCTCCTTAGAAAGGAGGTTTTGGCCTACTATACCACGCTGGCCAGACGGGTTGGTATAGGGTTTGTGTCAAGTTTTCCTTCTTTATGCAGTGCTGGTGTCCTGCGTTGCTTTGCACCCACGGGATGAATTGGGGTAGTGACATTCCGTAATCTTAATCCGTCACTACACGGCACTCAAGCATCACAAGTAGCTGTAAAGTAAATGCTGGCATTTAAGGTAAAAGTACTCTCTTTTTTAGAAGATTGGAAGGTCGTATCAGTTCGATAATATGAGAATTTTATTCCTGGTTGTGGGTAGTCTGTCCGACATAGTCAACAATTTCAGGCCTTTTTGTGTTGTACGAAAATCCCCTCGGATACCACCCACGCCCAAAAACCGCACGTCGTCTTGAGTATCAGTAGCCGGTGAACCAGGTGTACCTTAAGAAGGATAACCCTGGTACCCCGACGGACCCCAGGTGATCTACGGCTTGTAGATGACCCCCTCGTTAGTGGATATCACGGTGTTCTACAACCTAAAGGGCATGCGTGATCCACAGCGCGTCGCACTTTAGGTTGTCGCCAACCTGGCCTACTTCTGTTAGGGTGACAGACTGCCTCACCTATCACCTCGAGACCTGTGCTTGTGAAGGACGGTGGTCGTGCTGCGACCTCGCAGTGGTGACACTCCGGCGTTGGCTTCTTGTGGAAGCAATTTTAGGCTTGACTTTTTTGTATTTCTAGTTCAATTCAGTCGATCAATTGAAATCTTAGTTTATTTGTTATCACGAAACAATTTTGTAAAAAAAAATGAAGGTAGACGAAGGCGTATTGGTATTGTAGTGGGCTTCGGTTTCCGCATTTAGACTCAGAGTGGTCCTTTACGCATCGGGGATTGGTTGACTAGGTGAGCCAGCCAAGCTCCTTCCAGAAGCGCAGAAGCCTCCTGGGGCGTTCACAGGCTTCTAGGAGCGACTTTATATCGGGAATGATACTTGCCCGTTGTGTGGCCACTCCCTCGCATTCTAGGATTACGGCCGTTTCTTCTGCTTCCAGACATCCCCTGCACAGGGGACTGTCCGTCGCATTGATGATGAATAGTTGTCGGCCTCCGTCTACCCTTTAGCCCGGGATTAGTCTTAGCTGGGATTAGAATATCTTTATCCCAATACTCACCCCTAAGTTAGTTATATTTGAATATAAATAGATAAATTCCAGCATATATGAATTAAATTAAAACGCTTTAATTTCGGGTTTTCTCGACTTTCAAGTTAACTATGCAATTATTTTACCCCTTTATGTATTCATCAAACAATTTGAAAGGGAAAACTGACAAACAATTTTCAGAAAGTTTCTCATTATGTGGTTGCTTCGTCTGAGACTTAACTTTAATATTGACATACACAGAGCTACTACTATTTTAACGTTCAAAAAGACAGAAAATATTCGAACTAGTAAATATCCATCGATTTCGGTTACACGTAATTCACACGTTCACAGTGCCAGTAATAAATCAAGCATGATTTAACGTAATCAAATTAAATTTTATTTGGTTTCGGTGATGGCTAGATACGGATTGATGTCCAGGATAACTAAAGGGTATTGACAGGATTTGAGAGGGGTGTTTATCTTTCATACAGCAAAAACTAACGGTGATGATGACGTTTCAAATCGCCGTCTAAGTATATAGACGATAGTAGAGTATCACTTCCCCATACTCCCTCGCATTGCCTTCACTTTTTTCCAACTTTCCTTTCCTTTTAAATAGGAAAACAAATTTTTTCCCAACTAATCCCTAAAGTGTCCGGTTAACAGCAAAGAGTTGCTCTGAATTTAATTAAATGGGATTAAAATTATAGATTGCAAAATGTGCGCAAATAACACTCCTCTGCTCACTCCTTCTGGGATATAAAGTTTATGTGTATATTTAATTAAGATTCAATTAATTCTAATAGATATCATGTATCTTATTAAATTATACAAAATACAAAAAAATACAAAATGTTTTATTTCGTTACCAAAAATGTGTATCACAATATTCGTGATTGGACCTGCACTTTAAGCAATTTAACAATATTTTAATGCTTGTATTAGAGTCCGCTCTTCCATAACATGCTTGTTACAGAGTCGGTACACGATTGAGTGTGTCAATTGATTCTTACAAACTTACTATAACTACACCTAAACTTACTACAAAAATATTTTAATTTAAATAATATTACTAGTACATGTTTAGATGGGTAGTTGAAACGTGTGTGTGTGTGAGTGTGTGTGTGTATGTGTGTGTTTATTTGGATTGCAAGTGTGCTTCAGTTTCTTCATAAGTAAGTGATTTTAAACAACTTACTTAGCGCTCAGAGTATTGACGAGAAGCGAATACGGTTTTGGTTTGAGGAATTGGTGCAATTTTATTTTTCCGCCTTTTTGATAAAAAGTTTCTAACATAGGGAATAGTCATTTTCTAACAGAAAGAAGCTCACTAATTTTAAAGAGACTTTCAGTAGGATATGTAATCTTTTTAAAATAAAATACATATTTTTATTAGACTCCTCTGTCCTTGTTCCTCTGCAATAAATTTAGATGTAGCCGCACCGCCCCATCCTGGAATACAGTATACTTCGAGTACCACTGATTGCGCAAGGACCATATAAATTTCGTTTAAAATATTTCTGCTGGGGTCTTTTGGGGCAACATATCATAACGTTTTAAATATCCATCCCATTTTCCTCATTCTTCCAGTGAATGTGTGTGTATACCAGGTTAACTTTTGGTCAATAATTACACCTAGATATTTTGTCTGAGACTTTAACAAGATCAGGGCATTCAGTTATTGTTTGTATTATTATTACATGAATGTATTTTACCATCAAAAGCTTCATTTGGATGTGAACGATTGGAAACGCTAAAACATATAAACAATTGTTTTTGTTGTATTAAGACTAAGATGATTGTCTTTGAGCCAATAAGCTATTTGTGAGGTGAGCTTCTCAGCATTATGCATAGCATCAGGCCCGTGATAGACAACAGAAGTATCATCGGCATAAGAAATGATTCTTGATTCATTGATGTATACCAAAAACAATGTTTTGGCAAAACATTATATAGAGACATATATAGAGACTGAGGCCGAATTGAAACTTAGCTGTAGGAAGGAAGCAGTCTCGTATACTACCGCTAAAATTTTCAAGTATTAAAATTGATCAATTTACGTATATAAAAACCATGTTGCATCCACCAAACCATTTACCAAACTCGACTACTAACAAACTAAAAAAAATCAACTATTCGTTAAACCTTGTATATTGCTTATAAAATATTTGAAAAGGAAATTAAAATGAATAGATCGTAAGCTTATTTAGCTGACGTTTCATTCGTTTACGATAGCTTAAAGCCTAATTAGCTGACTAACTAATCACAGATATCAGAGCGATCGAGGATAAAATGGCAAAACGCATAATTATTTCTATGTATGTAAATAAGCAAATGTGTATTTTATAGTTACAGATTTCCGTACATAATAAACGCAATAGCATTTAATTTTCACGTTACGAATAATATGGTCTAGCCATTAAGGATACTATGTAACGAAATTTTCATAATGAAAATGTAATAATAAAATCCTTTACTATGTAATAATTATATCCATACTTATAAATGTAAAAGTTAATTTGTTTATTATTTACAATTTCACGCCTAAACCAATTAATCGATTTTAAAAATTTGTTTTACCAATGGAAAGCTACGTTATCAGCGAGTAACATACTATTCATCGCGATAACCGACATACACGCGGGCGGAGCCGCGGGCAAAAGCTAACTTCATATACCTTTAGCTTCGTTGCCAATATGGAGTAAATAAGTCACCATTGTACAGCGTAATAAACTATTACGTCAGAGTGCAGCGAGTTAGGCTGGCACTCCACTGTCGTGAAAGCTAGTACCTAATTAATTAATTTAGAGCTGATTATTGTTTTATTTTGATGAATACTGCATATTGCCACATTTCTGACACTTGTAGAACACAATATAACATTATCACGTGTGTTTTTATATGTGTTTGTATTTTAATAAAAGAGTAATGTAATGTCGATACACTTTATTATTGAAATTTAATTTAACAATATAAATATAGAATTTGTAAATTATTAGGAATTCTATAAATTGTAATGGAACAAATCAGTTTTTAGGTAAGTGTTTTCAGTCTACCAGCCAACGCTCAACCTACAAATGACCTCAACAGTTATACAAATCAGTCTTTAGTCAAGTGTTTTTAAGTCTACCAACCAACGCTCAACCCACAAATGACCTTAACAATTATATTTAGACCTATCACATGGTTACATATTTAAAATTGTAATCTAATAATATGTATGTATAATATAATAAAGAGAAAAATAATAACCTCACACATCTCACACACGGTGATCTGAGCCCAAACCAGGCAGGGCCCGTACTACGGTAACCACATACACTGATAAACCACTGATAAATCATATAAAATTAAGTCTTTTTTGTGTAGTACGCGTAGATCTTTGAAATTAAGCAATGGATTTTAATGCGAGTTTCACCAATAGAGAGAGTGATTCAAGAGAAAGGTTCATATGTATAATAAATGCATATTATAGTAGAGGAAATTGGAGAATTTCAAAGATTTGTTGTAAAACATATTTTTGTGCGCGTACATTGCAAACGCTGGCTAAACTTACGGTATAGACCAAAATAATGTACTACGCAATTGTTTATCTTGAAAAGATCTACATAAAAGTCTGCGATCGTATATGTCTATCTTCTAAGGATAACCCACACTAAATATTTTTGTGCTTTTCCAAATTTTCGTACTTCAGATATTAATTAATTGGTGTATTTAAAATAAGAACTGATGTCTATAGCAAAGTGAAAAAAGTAAATTTTGTGCAAAAAACTCGAGTCCAGAGAAATTATGTTAAAAAGAAAAATAATAGTTAAAATAAAAAAAGCGTTGGGTTAATAGTAAAAAGAACCCCACGCTTTTTTTCAAATTTATTAAAAAATATTTTCTATGTTTTAGTTTGGTTTTCTATAAAAAGCGTGTTTATTAGTGATCAAAACATTTTTTTTAAATTTTAATATTATTATTTTTTAAATTAGTGTATTGTCATCGGTCCTCGATATATCTACAAAGTTTGAACGAATTCTGACTGTTTAAAGTCAGTCAAAATCACGCCCAAAGGAGTCGGTTACAAACAAACATACAAGTAAAGTTAATATAAAGCGTGTAAAAAGTACGAAATAAAAAATACTTTGGCTGATGTTCTCATTTACTATTACCTTTTTTTATTAAACATATAATTAACAGGGTAGTCTATGTCGTATGTTAAAGCATAGGACGTCCATTTTTTTGTCCCGCTATTGACACTTGCGACATCTTTTTTGTGCCTATGAAAACCACGGTTTGTAGTGGGTTGATGTGTCGGAAGTGACCCTATCAAAACTACTTGGTTTACTGTACTGTAACTAAAACTACCTTTATAATAAAACTTTCACATCTCTCTCTCTCTCTCTCTCTCTTAATTTAAGAGCCAAGCCCTTGTCGGTGGAGCAATCGCCACTCCTCTCTATTTCCTGCGATCTGTTTGACCTCCTGATAGGCCACGACTTCTACTTTCTCCTTCACTATATCTATGCACGCTATATGTATGTTGATCCAGGTCGTCGTTTTACTTTGCCTTCTATTTTTCCTTCCAGTATTATTCTGAAGAAGTTGTCGTGTCTTATCAGGTGGCCAACTTTCAATTAAGGGCAAATAATATCACAACGAGCCGACCACATAGTCGCTTTTGACAACATATTTATCAGAATATTATACTAGGACACCAAAGACGTTTAAACAGATAAAAGTACATAGGTACATACAACGCTTATTGAAAACATTACCCTACGTTGTTAGGTAAAGAATCTTTATAGCTTGCAGTGGGACTAAGACTTAATACTTATTGGATTCATTTCGTTGTCGATGGCTGCACTCAGTTCTATTGATGTTGTACTTCACAGACTTAACAAGACAAAGTGAGTTGTGGTAGTGATGTACTGTGTACTTGTATTTTGTCTATACTTGCTAAAGGTAATATAAAATGAACGGTATCTTTGTTCATTTAAGCGACTTAATAACATTAATAAAATTTAGAATTTCACTATAATGTACTATACTGTACTGAATTGCACTGTACTGTACTGCTTTTCTGTGTACTGTGTGTATTGTACTGCACTGCAAGTTTATAACGAAGTGAAGGGAAAGGTAAAATTTGTAAGCGATGAATAATTATGCTCTTTTTCATTACACCTCAACCGCGACTCATTATTAAGATAATAACTGAATACATAAAATATACCATTAGAGGAAAAACTAACAAGAGTAGTATTTTTTTAAATTAGGTCTTTACCTATGAAATTGCCCTTTTGTATGCAATAAGTGAAATTACTTATTTTTTCAAACTTTTTTATTTCTGTTATTCAAAGTAATCACCCATGCAATCGACGCATCTTTGCCAACGCATTGGCAGTTTATTGATGCCCTTCTTGTAAAAATCAGCTGGACGGGAGGCAACAAACTCTTCAAAGGCATTTTGTGCTGCCTCTCGGGAATTGAATTTTTTACCCACTAAAAAGTTGTCTAAATTTTGGAAAAAGTAATAGTCGGTAGGTGCAAGGGGTGCTAATAACCGTGTGAGCATGAAAAAAAGCTATTATTTTGATATTTACAAACAGACATTTCAATTGTATTTATTTGTATAGATGTTAAGTGACTACCGCCGCACATGTAACTGCAACTCACAAATGCGATGCCGCTCTTCTAGATACAGACTCAGAGGGAGGGAAGAGTTTTGAATCCGGTAACGTCACTCACTTGGTGAAAATCAACGAAAGAACTGCTTAACACCGGTTTTTTCGTAAGGCCGTGGTATCACTCCGGTCGATTTTTGATTTTTAAGACAGCTCCCGCATTAGGAACATATCCTGTGTCGCGGGGGTATTTACAAACATACATGAAACGGACACAAAGAACACCCAGACTCAGAACACTCTCTGACAAACACCCAAATGTCGTGCAGGCTAGCATATAGATATATGTATATTTATATATACATGTATTTGTATGTTGGTCTTTGCGACATTCTACTTATTCCACTTCATTCTACTTATACTATTTTAACATCTAACAGTACTACATATCTAGCTCACTTTCAAACAAAACATCATACTGTGGATGCAGTTAACGTGCTGTTATCTACTCGGCATACAATAATAAAAACAGTTTGCCGGCTGGCGGGCGGTGGCCTTGCGAGGCGGTGCCGTTCTCTTACCACCTACCCTCTTCGAATTTAATTTTTGTATCATGTACCTACTTTTGTCGTATTAGTTGTACTTATTATTTACTGAATGTCAATGATAACGATGCCCAGAAAAACTCGAATGAGTTTATGTGGTATCATAAAGCTTGCGTACCGATTTTGTAACTAATATTAAATAAATAAAAAAAAAAAAAAAAAAAAAGAACAACAATTTGTGTGAACACATGGGACCATGTGGGGATCGGCCCACAACACTCAGCGCAGTAGTAAGCGGCGGCGTGGCGACCGCTTAAACCACTACGCCATCCGTGTAGTCTGGCTCATATGTGCCGAGTGTCGTACTTATCATTGATTAGATGAGTTCCAGAATTGTGTGTGTGAGTGTGTCATGAACGAACGTTAAGACAAACCTCATTTGTGTAAAAAAAGTTTGCTTGCAAAAGTCTAAATCCGTTTACCGTTTCATACATTTACCAAATCTTCGGCGAGTATTCATAGCAACTGACAGAGTTAAACACCGAATGATCTCCCCAATAAATATTCAAATTAGATTTATATTAATATCACAAATTTTGACGTGGGTAGGAGGAAAAGGGTGGGTGTCTTACAAAGGTTACCATATGTTGATACAGTAGGAGGGAGGACTAAAATGGAGGGGACGCGGTGGCGTAGGGAGGTTATTATTTTTCTACTGTTGGTATTGTGTCTGTTGACAGCCCGTGACTTACATTTACATGGAGTGTATATTCTGAATGAACAAGAAGAAAAACAAAAAAATGGCACAGTACAAAAATATGTATGTTACGAGATTGAATGAAAAGAAAAAACATTCGAATTGATAACCTCCTCCTTTTAGAAGTCGGTTAAAAAGTATTTGATAATAACTTCTTTTATTTCCAGTCTAGTGCAATCATTGACGTTTTACGTGTATAACAAGAGAAACAGCTGCAAGTGATCTCTGCTATACCTTCTTCTTATCCCTTCATTCTTTTTTATGGAATAAGGGCGGCGAGCGGACGGGTCGTCTGATGGTAGATGCGTATCGACGCCCATGGATACCTGGAACTCAAGAGTCACGAGTGCGTTGCAGCCTTTTGAGTATCGCCTTCCCCCAAAATTAGGGCGAGGGGTAAGGTAGGTCTCCAGCAACCTCATATGATGGATGAAAGTAACGAAATAATTATTTGACACCAGTTTTCTGTGACACCGTGGTATTACTTTATTAAAATATAAATAAAAACGATCTTTGAAGCGAGTTCTATATTGTGTCAAAATTTGAGCTCAAGCGGTGTCGAACTTTTGGGTTTTTATAGCGTACAAAAAACAACTTAATGTTTTTATAAACATATACACATCTTTAGCTTTTTATATTAAATACGTGAAATTTTCCAGTAAGGTAAGCTTATAGCAAGGGCACTTGAGCTAAGAACTGATTAGTACTAACTACTACTAAGTAGAATTGTGATTTTTTCTTCAAAGAAATGATTCAAGGTATACATAAGATATTTTTTTCTAAATATTACGTTTAACTAAGTCAAATCAAATTCAAATATTAATATCTACAGAAATGCCTCGTATTTTCTTCTTTCTTAGTCAAAAATACAAATATACTTACTTCGTTATATGAAATACACTGTTTTACATTAGATCACGGCGAACGTCATTGTAAGCAAATATGACCCTTGTATTAGGGCGTGAAAACTCTTCGTTCGTTCGTGTCTTTTATCGTTGCTTTTACTTTTTGTCTGTTTCAGTATCTAGCGATTAGATGCTTACATATCTAAACGACTTTTTTTTTAAGTTCTACAAGTTGGCTGCCAATTTATGTTCTACAATAATCTATCTAATACCTTTAAACGAGCAATTATTGATTATATACTTATATATATATAAATATATATTTATAAATATATATAATTTGAATGTCGGACACGGCTCTATCGATTTTCATGAAATTTAGTAAGCAGCTTTATTTCGGGGGCGATTAATCGAACTAGCTAGGTTTCATTTTTTAAAAATTTACGGTCATCCAGGTACTGTGTTTTTCGTTAGCATTTTAAGTGTACAAAGCCCCAGGTAACTGCCAACTTCTGTCGATAAAATTAAGCAATTAATCACCACCCACGTTCGAATGTTTGGCCGATGAAATTTTATAATTAATTTAATTAAATAAATTTATAACTGCCAATATAAAGAAGAGTTGGCGCAAATTTATTTCGTAAATTGGGCCTCGTTACCCTTGTTTGAATATATATACTTATGTTTATATTCGCGAAGGGTTTGATTGAGGGGTATTAAGTGGCCACATTTTGGCAACTATAATTCTGATCCCACTTACGTAATAGGAGCCAGCTTTTAACCATCAACTGGACACTCAAGGAATTAGACAGGATATTGAGGGTTTAATAAAAGGAAAGGTATACATTGTTATCCGTGTGGTGACGGATTAAGAAAACGGAGTGTCACCGTCCATATTTATTTCGTGGGTGTCGTAAAAGCCGTCTAAGGGAGCAAACTACGCAAGACAACAGCACTGCAAAGAGAAGGAAAACTTGACACAAACTCTATACCAACCTGTCTAAAGAGAATCCCATGTCCAACAGTGATCTGTCAATTGCCGTTGATGATGATGAAGGAATACATCGAGCAGGTCAGGGTCTTCCCAGGGTCCGAGACCTCGCGTACACAAACAGAATATTAATTGATATAATAAATATAAAGAATCCTTCCTAGGATACGAATGCTTTAACAATAAAAATCGGATAATTGAAGTCTTGCTCAGCGTCGTATCGCTGAGTCAGCGATACGGCATTATTTAAAATACATGCACTTTCACTAAGTAAAGTAACAATAGATATATGGATATTAATCGAGTTCAGGCCTATAAATATTTTTTTGTTGAAGTTTGAATGGAATAACACTTTTAAACCGATGTAATATTTGTGAAATCGGTATTTCAAAATACAACCTAACAACTAACATGCTTCGAGATTTATAATATCTATTACGTTACTGTGTTAATTCTTGTATACAAACATAATTATATGTCAAGCTTGGTAATGTCGCGACTTTTAACTTTCCTGGCAGGCGTATCGACTATTACTGTATCGGAGTAACGATAATACGATCGAGCACTCATCAGTGAACCCGTTATCACGGTCGGTTGAATTTATTTATAAATTCAATGTATCCAAACCATACTCAAAGATATAAATTATTAACCTACGTAGTTCAATATTTGTAATAGATAAATGAATATGTATTAAACATAGCATACGTGAATATTAAAAAAAATTCAATAAGTAATTTAATGTGGATTAATATAAGTGTAGCTACATTTCTAATCTTGATTATCTTAAATTTGGTTACGACATGCAAGAGGCGGGAGTCAACGCCAGCGTTAGCTGAACGAAATTCCTAAATTCCTAAACATACCTGTAGATGTTCCAGAATGTTGGTAGTTAGAGGAATGTCGCAGGAATTTATTAACTTTCCAAACTATATGCGACTAAGGAACTGCTCTTTGATTATTATTATTTGAAGATACTAGATATATATTTTAAAATATTTAAGAGTTTGTGTGGAATTTTCAATGTTAAGATACATAATTTATTGTTTTAGAGCAATAATTAAGCAGTCATTCACTTTAAACTGCTTGGCGAAGTGTGTCACACACAACAATTATATATTTCTAAATAAAGAATTCTTAATAACTACAAGTTAAGTAACACGTCAGATAGTTATAATGTTCAGATAAACATTAAAGAAAGATAAAAAAATAATCTTTAAAACTTAAAAGTAGCGGCGCTGAAGCGTTTATTTTCAAAAGGCTACGAAAACCCACTTAATGAAGCAGAGATTAAAACATTTTAGTTTTCTTAGGTATTGGATTATAAATTTGCGCTCCTTTGTATTTAATATCTTTTTTACCGTAATTTGTTCTAGGCCTTAGTAAAACAAGGTGATGTGCTCGTCTTGTAGTACGATTTTGTGTTTATGTTTTTTTTGCGAATGATAACCGCACGTTTACGTCATCAGATAGAATTTATGATTTATTTCATAAATTTGTGCAACGTTAAATAATTTTGTATTCTGATAAATTTTCTGTGTCGATGTTAAATAATTAAAATGAAAAAGAACTTTAATAACCTTATTTTATGCAGTTTGTATCTTATTGAGATTTGTTTTTGCTGCAGTTCCCCAGACTTCTATGAGATATTCTAGGTGGGGTTTTACAATCTAACTATTCCGCGCAATGCTCCTGTAAGACTCGTAAATTTGGAACAATTTCTTTTTTCATATCCAAGATCATGTCTAGGTCCAAGATATTTCTCATTGTTCACTTTCCTTAGAGTATCATCATAGATAGTAAGAGGCCTATGGTTGTGTATCTTTATATTTTTAGCATAAAAAATGATGTATTTGGAAGTATTGATAGTTAGGTTACGGATGAAATATTTTTCTAAAAATGCAAGGACAGCTTGTGCATCTTGTATTAGTGTTTCTATGGAGTATCCAAAATAAAAATAAAAGTGTCATCGGCGTTTAAAGTGATATGTCCTTTCAGTCCTATTTCATGAATATTATTAATGTAGATTAAGAATAGTAATGGGCCATAAATTGAACCTTGGGGCACCTCATAACCAATTATATTTGGTGTATTTATGGTATCTCCGACTTTTGTGACTTGATATCTGTTTTGAAGGTATAATTGAAACATTTTCAGTGCATTGACATTAATTGTTACAAAAATTAATTGTTGTGGTGTTAAAAAATAATTGTTTACATTTATATTTAATTTTTAAATTTTGTCTGGATGTTCCTATGTATAATATGTATATATTTACAAAAATAAATATATAAAATAGTATATGTAGTGTTTTGTACCCATAATATAGGCCTGAGCTCTTAGTTTGGGACTAGGTGGCGTTGTGTGAATGTGGTATAGTATATTATTATTATTTGTGTCACTTGCGTATAAAATAGAATAAATTAAACAAACGAGCATTAAATTTCGAGAAATTGCATTTGCTAATGAAACTGTTCATCATCACACAAAGTATTGTATAAAAACCCATTCTTTTCTCTAAAAACCCATTCTTTTCACTCAGGACATAGCTAAATTTAAATACTCGTTTAAAGGGCGACGTATATTAACTTTATTGCAGTAAATATGAATAGGGGTTGGTGACACTCTGTATTCTTAATCCGTCACCACACGGAAGAGGCGACTAAGGGAGCGAAATACGCAGGACACCAGCACTGCAGAGAGAAGGAAAACTTGACACAAACCCTATACCAACCCGTCTGGCCAGCGTGGTATAGTAGGCCAAAACCTCCTTTCTAAGGAGAGGCCTATGTCCAGCAGTGGACTGTTAAAGGCTGTTGATGATGATGACAATAAATATTAGAGAATGATACACAAAAGTCAAAAACACTATTCTACAGATAATATCACTAAGAGGCGTGAAACGACAGATAAAGTCATTCCTCAGATTTAAACTTTATTCATCAGATAACAACTATCTGACCATTAAAAAATTCAAAATTAAGCTAACTGTGGATACTATCTAACTGATTATCTGAGGATTAAAAAAACGGCCCTAAATGAACTACACAACCACAGGTAAATGTATTTGTCTACTCTTGTATGCTAAGCTGGATAGATTAGCATAAAAGAGTAGATATATTCGAAGCAACAAATAAAAAGTAAAGATTAGCTAGTATTAGTTTTTATCTTTTGCTCCGAATATTTTTATTTATGTACGTATTTTGTATAAAATATTGAAATGTATCACGCAAACACTATGTATTGACTATTTTCTGCACATGAACTAACGGTACTTACTATAAACTTTAGTGATTTTTCAGTAGCAAAAATGTAATTTACGTAGGTACATCGTTTAAGTGTTAAATAAATAAAAAATATATATGCCATTTTAATATTAGGACCTGGATGACCGATCTTTACTCGATCGATTAATCGCCCCCGAAACCCCCTGCATAATAAATTTCATGAAAATCGTTGGAGCCGTTTCTTCTGCATATTAATGATATGTTACGAACTAGTGGCATCTATTGCGAGATGCCTTTTATGGCGGCCGTTCCAATATTTCTGGGGAAAATGTCTTCGAGAGTCAAAACGAACTTGTGTCTGAAGTTGTAACTTCCTTAGCGGAGGTTTCAGCTTGGGGCGACTGAATCTGGTCCATTTTAACTGTAAAAAGACACAGGTATGCGCGTTCAACTCAAAAAAGATACCGTTCGTCGTATCACCTCGGTTCGAGAGCACCTCCCTAACTGCCTCAGCCAGTATTGCAATCCTAGGCATCGAGATATCGAGCGAAGTCCAGTTTCGCGGTCATCTAGAGGGTAAGGTCAAATTGGCCTGGAAGAAGCTCGGAGTGCTGAACAGATCGAGGCAGTATTTCCCTCCAAGTCATCGCCTCCAACTCTATAAAGCACAAGTCCGACCGCATATGGAATACTGCTGTCATCTCTTTGCAGGGGCACCACAGTACCAGCTTTTCCCTCTGGATCGAATCCAAAGAAGAGCGACTCGAATCGTCGATAGCCAAAAGATTTGCGACCGGCTCCATCCCTTGGCGTTACGTAGAGATGTAGCTTCGCTATGTATTCTCTATCGTAATATATGATGGAGAGTCCTCCTGGGAATTGTTTGGACTAAACAACACGGCTCCACCACTGTGCGCTTTTCAAGACACTTTTTGCCTCGCACTACCAATCTGTGGAACAAGTTATCGGCTGCGGTATTTCTGAACCGATACGACCTTCAAACCTTTAAGAAAACAGCGTACTCCTTCCTCAAAGGCTTGCAACGTGCTTGTGACCCCTGAGGTGCAGGCGTTCATGGGCGGCGGTAGTCGCTTTCCATCAGGTGACCCGTCAGCTCGTTTGCCCCCTATTCCATAAAAAAAAAAGATTATATTTCATATATATTTAAATATATATATATATATATATATATATATAAATAATTTTAAATAATATAATTAAGAAAATAATAGAATTGCTCATTTAAAGGTATTAGATAACAGTTTGTCGTTCTTTTGACTGCTTTTGTAATAGTTGGTGTTGTAAGCATGTACTTCATACCTATCATGAGTGCGTTAATTCCCGTAAACATAACTGCATATTCGATATTTTACTAAACACACCAGTTAAAAAAGATTCAAATTATTGTTATAATTACAATTATTTCTTAAGTCGTCTCCCAAATTTCATGGACAGTCAATAATTGAAGCATTAATATTTCCGGGCACGCTCCAAATATTTACCAGACCCACTTATCTTGGGAGTCAGGAAGCGATATACCACCGTCATGATAAATACGTCACGGCCATACACACATCACATAAAGAGTAAATCTTTAGTATATTTGGGCGATGCTAACTGCATTGCGTGCATATTGGCTATCGATAGATTTAAGAAAATATCACCTATTTGTAACATAAAAGGATCATAACGTCCAAGTAATATTCTTATTAATATTTAAAAAAGTATAATTATTCTATGAGCTTTTGTCGTGATGAATTGTTATAAACTGTATCTATATCCCTTGATTTTCCAGCCTTAGGGGTGGTATTTTGTTCAAATTTAAACGAGACCTGACGGGAAGTTAAACTCACAAAAAAGTATGTAATCGGTTCATAAATGAATTCTGCCTGTGGTCACAAATCAGCTCACAATTGCGAGGATAGCAGCGGTTGAAAGAATCTGAAGATTCTCTTTCGAAAGCACAAAGTCATGAAGCTCGATCACCACAAAATGATGTGATAAGGATGTTTCTGCCCGCTTTAGAGCTAAAGATTGACCGTAATGTTGTAGATTAATGTATCTTTAAGATTATCTCTTAAATATATGGTATCCTCCAAACGCCGTAATAATTTGAAGTTACTAAAATTCTATAGGATTGATACTGGCGATTTTTTCTTTGAGGAATGTGCTTGTTTTAATAATAGGTCTTTACCTATGAAATTGCCGTTTTGTATGCAATAAGTGAGTGTACTTATTTTTTCAAACTTTTTTATTTCTGTTATTCGAAGTAATCACCCATGCAATCGACGCATCTTTGCCAACGCATTGGCAGTTTATTGATGCCCTTCTTGTAAAAATCAGCTGGACGGGAGGCAACAAACTCTTCAAAGGCATTTTGTACTGCCTCTCGGGAATTGAATTTTTTACCCACTAAAAAGTTGTCTAAATTTTGGAAAAAGTAATAGTCGGTAGGTGCCAGGTCTGGTGGTCACATCTGCAACCAGCTTTGGGCAATCGGTCGTCCCCACTGCTCCTTCACGACAACGCGCGACCCCATACTGCGCAACAGACAGTCTCCAAGCTGCAAGAGCTGGGGTTGGAAGCTCTCCCTCATCCGCCATACTTACCAGACCTTGCACCTATCGACTATTACTTTTTCCAAAATTTAGACAACTTTATATATTATAAATCTTATATATTTATAAATCATTTGATGTATAACAGGTGATTGTGATTTTTTTCCATCCCTTGTCTACTCCTTTGGTGATAAAGACGTAAAAGTACACTGAAGTAATAAAACTTTAATTTTAAGAAAAACATAAGATTGTGTATAAGTACATTTTATCATATAATAAATTCAAGTAAAAGCCAAATAACTCACATCGCTCCATTAATTCCGTTTACCGGTAAAACCAATATTTCAGTAGTCGATTTGATAAACCGATAACCTTCTTTAAGATGAGAGACCTTCGTACTACCTACCTTCCTTATTATTAAACCACATTTTCCGAATACTACTAAATCACTTCTTTAACCAATGAGCTATACATTTCCCCCGGTAAGATTAATTTTACCGGGGATTAATCGGAGGTGAAAGGCGATAAATAACAGACAACAATAGCTAACTAGGACACTAGGACATTGTGACGTCAATAACAGGGAGGTCATATCCGATAAGGAACAGAGAGATTAAAATGATATTGAATGAATACAACACAACGCACTTTTAGAGTATTTAGGCCTTTAAGAATATTTTGGATCGAGTTGAAATTGGCTGACATTGTTTTTATTCATATTACACTAAATATACTAATATCATAAAGCTGAAGAGTTCGTTTGTTAGTTTAGTTGAATGATCTCAGGAAGTACTGGTTCGAATTGAAAATAGCTTTCAGTGTTGGATTGTCTATCGAGAGGATAGTTTATCGAGGTAGGCTATATGACATCACGCCACGACCAATAGGAGCCGAGCATCAATGAAAAATGTTACAAATTTAATGTTTTCAAATAAACTTTTAAGTATTTGACAATAATCTGAGTTTCAATGAAAATGAAATGAAAAAAGGTTTTAAAAGTGTTGTAACGAATAGACGAGATTCCTAAAAAACTTGGAGAAGAAAGTTTTCTTTAAATGGAACACTGGTTGTTACGTAGTTTTAAAGTATACTCTTCTAGAAGGAAACTGAAGATTCCACATTAAGTTCTCACACACAACATACATAACGTAACACATTCTCTCTATCTGTTTTAAGACCACCCAAATTAAAATAATGTTTCACCAAGTTCTGCAGCTTATTTCTTTACAGTTAAAAGTTTTTTTTGTTTATGCCTACAAGTTACGAAACTATTTCCTCTTAAGCTAAAGGTAAGTAAACACCGTATAAGTCCAATACCATTTTTATATCATATATATGACACAAATCAAAACTTCGGAGCATTTCTTTTCCGATAATCCGAGATCTTTCTCTGAGAACTACATAGAAATCATACTTAGGAGGTCCTAAGTAGGTACACAAAGTACACAATTTATGTGTAAGAAACTGCAATGATTACGTTATTATTGGAGTTTGAACACAAGGGTGCTATCTGCTTGCCACAGAAGTACTTTGAATGCTGCTAACGCTAAAACTAGGCACTGTAGTCGTTGTGAAAGACAAAGGAAACCTTCTCTCTATTTTAATCAGTTAGGGCAAATGCAAACTATATGGTGACTATACGGTGAAAATTGCCATTTACAGCATGTCGTTGTACATGGCAATTTTGATCTACATTCAATGCAAAAATTATCTAGTGTATTTAATTGGATAAGGAATAATACCGTATTGTTCAAAAGCTTAACTTAGCTTCGTAAATAACCCTTTATATTGATTATATTTGACGGGCCTGTTGGTCTAGTGGTTAGTGATCCTGACTGCTAAGCCGGAGGTCGTGGGTTCGATTCCCACCCAGGACAAATATTGTGTGATGAGCACGATCATTTGTTCTGTGTCTGGGTGTAATTTATCCATAATATGTATGTATTTAAAAATATATAAGTATGTTTATCAGCAGTCTGGTTACCATAGCACAGGCTCTGCCTAGTTTGGGATCAGACGGCCGTGTGTGAGATGTGTGAGGTATATTATTATTATTATTATATATTTTGTAACATGTAAAAGATACAAATGATTACTGTGGGTTATCCTTAGGAGATATAAATACACAACCGCGAATTTCTTGTAGATGTTTTTAAATAAACAATTCCGTAGTACATGTTTCTGAACAATCTCGTAAGGTTTAGCCATCGTTTGCAATGTAAGCGTACAATGTTTTTCACGACATCAAATTACAAATCTTTGAAATTCTCTGTATTTCTCTGCTATAGTATGCATGTATGATACATACAAACCCACCTACTGAATCACTCTCAATATTGGGGCAAACTGTATTAAAATCCGTTGCGTAGTTTAAGAGATCTAAGCGTACAGGAACAAAAAGCCTTCATTTTACACAGTGTAAAGATATAAGGAATTCTCGTTTAAACTTATTAGATTAGATTCTATTTCAA
Source organism: Arctia plantaginis (assembly GCA_902825455.1). Taxonomy (NCBI): domain Eukaryota; kingdom Metazoa; phylum Arthropoda; class Insecta; order Lepidoptera; family Erebidae; genus Arctia; species Arctia plantaginis. Next base: position 8,008,897 of record CADEBD010000292.1, read on the forward strand.
AGTGTCTACATATTACTGATTCTACAGCACAATAAACACGTAACAGTGAACACGGAAAACTTACATAACACTCACACAGCTTTGAATGAAAGCGTTCGCATGGCTGGAACAGCAGCGATTGTATGAGAGTGATTTTAAGGGTGTTGAACCATTCGGGCTTTGTGGAAATATACCCACTGTTCATACAAATTAACGAGAGTAATTTTTGAAAACCAGTGGAAGAAAACTTTCATAAGAAAATATTTATGCGGTGTGATGCTTGTTTTAATATAAAACGTGTTTTATAATAAACCAGGGCTCAGTTCGCGTGATTGTCGGTTATCTCGGTGAAAAGTAGCCTATGTTACTCGCTGGTAATGTAGCTTTCTATTGGTGGAAGAATTTTTAAAATCGGTTTAGTGGTTTAGGCGTGAAAGCGTTGCAAACAAACTCACTTTATATTTATAATATACTAGCTATTCGCCCCGGCTTCGCACAGTTACAATGTGAATGTACATTATTTTGAACCATCTCGTAAGGTTTTACACACTCACGGTTCACAAGCTTATAGTCGCTCAGCGTGCTATGGAATGTGGTGGTGGTTACTTTTGAAATATGGTTAACAATCAATTTTTATCAAGAATCAGTTTAGTCACAGTCGCATATCTCATGGAGAGTGCTCCGAGGAATTGTTCGGACTAATACCAGCCGCAAATTTCCGGCATCGTTCCACACGGCAAAATTTTCATCCTCATTACCTGAATAGTTGGCGCTCCACTACTGTGCGCTTTTCGAGACACTTTTTGCCCCGCACAACCAATCTGTGGAACGGGTTATCGTCTGCGGTATTTCCGGACCGATACGACCTTCAAACCTTCAAGAAAAGAGCGTACTCCTTCCTAAAAGGCCGGCAACGCGTTTGTGACTCCTGAGTTGCAGACGTACATGGGCGGCGATAGTCACTTTCCATCAGGTGACCCGTCTGCTCGTCTGCCCACTCTAAACAGTACACGAAGATCGGCATGTGCTGATGGGTCATCTGACCATACTCCAGTCTTACTAACTATCAGCTTAACTATAATTGAAGTACCACAATATTATATAACCAGCATACTACTTGGCCCTCATTCAGGAAACACATTAAAGTAAACCTTAATCTAAATTGCCCAATGAGCCCAATGTCCAAGGAAAATGACTCAAAGGAGCTGAGGAAATTGAAACAGCAGTAGTGCAATTTACTAATCTGATATAAAGCATGCCTACTACTGAACATAGGAAACACCAAACAAACATACCCTTGGAAATAAAGATAATGATCCAGGAGAAACGCAGGGTACGTACGTACACAAGACAAGGCCGCCCTTAATATAGCCATTATAGAATTAAGGAAACCTATAAAGAATGCATATCTTCAAGAATGCAAACAAGGTTGAAGTCTCTAACTGCTACTAAAGCCAGAAACTATTCACTCTGGAAAATCACCTGTTCCTGTGACCTACATGTGAATGACATATGGTCTGCAATTATGGGGCAGCGCAAGCAGTACCAACTTATGTATACTCCAGCGTCAAGAGAACAGGATTCTAAGATCAATTGCAAAAGTACCCAGGACCCAGGTACAAAACCAACAATGAAGTTCACGAGCACCTTGAAATGAGATACATGACAGTATCACAAAACAGATTACAGATTTGTCCCCTTAGTCTGTCTTAGTTAGTTTGCTCCCTTATTCTTAGCTCTTACGACACCCACGTCACCAGATTGACTATTTTGCTGATTTGTTTCTTTTACGGCCGCCTGCCTGACGACCACTATTCTTGGGAATGTCATCGAGAGACATGGAAAGGAGGTAAATTGATCTGAGGACAACGGATAGGGTGTGGCATACCGCAGGTCTTGGATGAAGTGGGCTCGGACTACAGTAGATCGAAGAGTGAGATCGTATCGTGAAAGAACCTTCTTTCAGCATGAATAGGCGGGTCTCACAGACAACCGCTCTTAAACAAGTCTTTCATTCCTTTTCATCGAGTAAGTAAGGTTACCGAAGCCTAAGCCCACCCGGACCCTGATTCTGGGGGACGCAAATACACTTGTCACTATTGAGTTGTAGGTGTCCATGTCGACGGCTGTTATTTACCATCTGGTGACCCGTCTGCTTGCTTGCTCCCCGTACCATAAAAAAAGAGGCTGAGGTCTCGTAGATTCGAACTAGAAGATCATCGCTAGGCACATCACCTTGTTACAGGCACAATGAAACAAAAAAAAAGGCTCTTTACCTTTATATAGATAACAGGTGTATCCTGCCATGCTTCGCTATGGCACATTGTGGTTACAAGGATGAGAAACGAAGAACAAAACTGAGGTAAAAATGATAAAAACCATCTTTGAAGCGGTATGTATAACGTGGCAAAATTTGAATCGGTGCAGAACTTTTTGAGTTTTCGAAGCGTACACAAACCAACTTATCATTTTTATTTATTTACGAGTATTTATTAATAATTTATAATACTCTAGAAAACATCTGGTCTCACTTTGTCTTGTTAGTCCCCAATTTAAGGAACTTCGGTAGCTTAAATTTGTAACAAGAAACAACACACATTAGACTAACGGTTCTTTACTAACTTTTAAACTTTCGCGTTCCATGATAATTAATATTATTTAACGGGAATTAACGCGATCTCTTATTTAGGGTATTACATACCTCTGGTTTGCCTGACGTTTCGACCAGGTTGCACCGGCCGTGGTCACAGGCTGACTGTCAGTCAGCCTTAATTCCCGTTAAATAATATTAATTAACGGTTCTTTATCAATTCGCGATAATGACAATCCACGTACCAGCTGTTGTTGATGGCCTATCTATAATCACCTTGATTATGTAATATACACACGATTACCATAATTTGCCATCTCATTTATTGAACAAAAAATAATCAAGTTATGGGTAGCATGAAATAATCGCTAGTATGAAATCAGTCTAAAGGCTTCAAACCGATATCATTCGGGCAACCTATTCATCAAGATGCATTGTTGCCCAAATGACAAAACGTCACCGAAGACAACTTATTAAATTCGGAAACCTCAATCAAAGCTACAATTATGAACGCCTACAAATTCTTCCTGGCATGAAGATTTCTAGTACGTATGCGGCGCTCCCCCTACGATTTTATAGCCATCTCTTTTACGCAACCAATACCTGTATATTTCCAACTCCATCTTACGACACCCACTCGATGTTCCATGTCGCTACAGCCCCTGTTTTCAGCCCACATTTCAGTCTAACCCTCAGCGGCTCAGACAGCGCACGTCTCTTCCGAATCCTAAAGAAACGGACAATAATTTTGAAATCCGAACTGACTTCCATTTAACGCGCGATAAATATGAATTTTTGACGTTAATAAAAAAATAACGAAGACAATAAATTCTTCTTTTTGATTTAAAGATTTTGAATTGATTAGAAATTCATTAGGCGCGTATATATTTTATTGTAAGCGGAGTGTTTTTGGCATCAGGTGCGCTTCTTACGACAACAGGTGAGTGAAAAAAAAGTTAATTTTTTTTTTCTTAAGCATAATTTTATAGTTTTTATGTTATAATTTTTTACGTCGTTATTATATTTCAATTCTGGTAATAGAATTTTAAATATTTTATACTTTAAATTTATATCAGCCTATTTTTAAGTGAAACTAAATTAGGTCGGCTTGCTAATATGCGGAGAGCCTATAATTTATTATCGGCGTCGAAAAGTACGAGGCTTTCAATGTAAATGTTTTTTTCTGATTTTTTTTACCCGATGTCTTTATTTGCAATTCGACACCAATATATATTTTTATTCTATTGGTTATATGTACAATGTAAAAAAAAATATAGGTCCTTTTTAATATTGAAGAACGTATTGTATTGATAAAGAATAGAGCTTATTGCAATTTATGAAGCTAATCCTCATACATAACATAACAAAATCAATAAATATTAAAATAATTTAGCCAGTTGGAGCAAAGGTTCTTTTGAGTGAGCTTTAATATTTATTTTATATCAATTTTTGAAAAACTAAGGATGTTGTTAAACCTATATTAGTATTCTTATTAACTCTTATTTCATTTCAATATTAAATATTAAATTTTCCAAAACGAATACTTAGCAGAAGAAGAAGAAGGAGGGTTATTCATTTCTGCTGCATTCAACATAATACATAATTATTATATTACCATGTTATAATACGACCAGAATCTGCTGATATACCTGTTACGCTGGATAAATAAAAAGTTTTTTTATTGTTTTATTTCGTTTCACGTTTGGAATGACAAACAAAAAATAGAAATACCGTAAGATTGGACAGCTTTCTACTTATTAATTTTATTCTATGTATGTCAGATGAAAGTCAATTGGCACCGCATCTAAAATCCAGGACAAAAATTTCTGTCTTTCCTGTTTGTAATGGTATGATACCATTCCACTTTTATACTTAGTATATAAGTTTACTTTTTTTTTATTTTTACTTATTTAGTCATAAGAGTCATAAGAGCGTTATCGGCCTTTAAGGAAGGATTACGCTCTTTTCTAAGGGAAAAAACTAAGCAGAACAACAGCACTGCAGAGAGAAGGAAAACTTGACACAAACCCTTTACCAACCCGTCTGGCCAGCGTGGTATAGTAGGCCAAAACCTCCTTTCTCAGGAGAGGCTTATGTACAGCAGTGGACTATTAAAGGCTGTTGATGATGATGACGCTCTTTTCTTTGATAAAACTGTGATAGATTCCCCTAATAGAGGAACTTGGAAATTCAAGTAAATAATTCAATAAATGAAAACGCGAGTCATTGTAAACAACTAATACTTTTAATGAAATCAAATACTTTTTGTAATGACTTATTACCACTATTTGGTTTTGCATTAGTATGAAAATGTCACATAATTCCGTTAGGAATGGAGTTTTTCCAATTATATCGGAACATTGTGAGGGCAAATGGAAATTGGTTGCCAAACGATGGGAATGCCAGTAACAAGGTTACTTTTAAAAAAATTCGTTTTATGGAAGTTTAGGCGCAATAGCGTTTTGCTCAAATTGTTCTCTGCCTCTGGTAAATAGAAATAATCTTTAAACAACATTACTTTTTGTTTTTGCTATTGTCACCTACATAAGAGAAACGTGAATACTTTCATAAAAGTAATTGTTGTAGGAGAGCCATGTTTCGTCATGTACAAAGTATATACAATTAATCTTGGGGGAAGGAAGGGCACTTGGGGGGAGGGGGGCGGGGGGGGGGTAGTAGTTACATGTGTTCATGAGTGTCAGTCACCACTGGATGACTTGTTTGATCTCTATAACATGAAAAATAAACATCTTTCTCCGAGCCTTCTTACCAAACTAGGTTGGGTCGACTTCAATTCTACTACGGCTGAACTTCGATTTTATACGCGGAGCGACTGCCTTCAGACCACTCTACGATTACGACTACTACTACGACTGCCACCTACTCGGTTAACATTTAGCCACGAGCCCCTCCACGATGAAAAATATATATAATGACAGAAAAACGCAGAAACGCAAACGCTTCAAACCTCCTTTCTAAAGAGAGACCTATGTCGAGCAGTAGACTATTATAGGCTGTTGATAATGATGATGATGAGGACGTCCACCACCAAGATGCAACAGGCTTTGTAGTCGGACTAATCCCGCTCGCAGCTGGTCTTCTTGAAAGGCATTCAAGAATGCCTGCGTCCGGTAGTGGACGTTCTCTGATTGAAATGATGATTATGTGGTAGAAGCACTCGCTTCTGATGATCACCACACATGTTTCGATAGGATATAGAACTTAAAACTAGAACAGAAATACTAGAACATCTGTGATTTATAGAGATATTGTTTTTTATAATTTAATAAATATTATTTGTTAAATTGAAACAACGAAATTTACATATCCTGTCTGTATCTATGATGAATAACCACACATGAATACATTCAAATGAGAATATTGACGTGATTGTGTTGTGAATCCGGAATCCGGGATCTTTTTAACAAACATTCCCTACTTGTTTTAACAAATCCGTCTAGAATTGGGTAGTTTTGTAGGTTTTTAAATAAATTATTTCTCCTGTATCATTAAAGTACGAGTATATTGTCATCTATTATCGTCTTCAATTTAACATTAAATATAAATGATTTGAAAATAGGTAGGTATGACGTTACGTGACCTGGGGATGACAGGTAAAGCTATCTGTCACCTTAGCAAAAGCGGGTTGGCGGCCCGACGGTAGGTTATAGAATGGGAACACCGTGGTTCCCACACACGAGGGGTCTTCTACAGGCCGTAGATGGCCCGGGTTCCGACGGTGTATTCCAGGGATTCCTCTCCTAGAGTACACCTGGTTCCCCACTCGTACCGGAGATGGCGTGCGATTCTTGGCCACAGACAAAAAATATGGTATGACGTTACGCCATAGTATTTCATCCAAAAATGTACCGCGTCTATCGTTTTAACTATTAATAAAAATATCCTGATTTGACTTGACAGTTCTGTAAACCATTACAACTGTAATTTTTAGAGCTGAATGATATAGGAAGAATTTTGAAATAAATAGTCTGAATCAGTTCTAATATAAATAGAGAATTTATTAAGAAAAGTTCTTTTATAATTTTGTCAATGCAAGTTCGACGCTTTATAGTTATGCTACCACTCTGAATTAAATTCAATTTTCTAGGCAATGTAGTAGGATTTCAAATAATATTCCTTAAAGCAGGATCCACAAATTTACGCATCATGTTCTTTATCCGGTCACGCTGTGCGTTCTACTAATTCGTAATATTCCATCCCATCCCTCTTAAGACGGTTTTGCTTGATAATATTGGAAATGAAATAGTTACATTCTAGATGAAATCTCTATGTTGAAATAATTTTGATCAAACATTTATTAAATACTAGCTTTTGCCCGCGGCCCTCTTGTATATCGCTTATCGCGGTGAAAAATAGCTTATATTACTCGCTGATAATGTAGCTTCCCATTAGTGAAATAATTTTTTAAATCGGTTCAGTGGTTTAGACGTGAAAGCGTAACAAACAAACCAACTCACTTTCACATTTATAGTGTAAGTACAGATACAGTTGTTAAATATATGAAAAGTTTTAAGAATCTTTTAACAAACAATTAGTTTAGTTATAACCTGACTATAAATTAATAATATGTTTTATTGCCAATGGATAAATCCGCTTATCTTCCCATTCATATAAAAGAAAGTAATGATGAAGAGGAAAATAGTACACGCCTTTTCATAAGAAACCTATTTACTCAACTCTTTGAAGTTCTTATTACATTATTTTACTCATTAACTATAATGCCAATACAATGTTCCTGTACGCCTGTCCGTGGGTTACGGATTAAGAATACAGAGTGTCACCACCCCTATTCATCCCGTCGGTGTCGTAAGAGCCGACTAAGGGAGCAAACTACGCAGGACAACAGCACTGCAAAGAGAAGGAAAACTTAAAACATACCCTATACCAACCCTTCTGGCCAGCGTAGTATAGTAGGCCAAAACCTCTTTTCTAAGGAGAGGCCTATGTCCAGCAGTGGACTATTGAAGGACTGTAACTACACAGACTTAAAACTACAGTGGTGATAAGATTGTCTTTTATTATTATTTTCTTGTTCATTTTTTGTTTTCAAATATTTCTCTCTTTTTACCTCTCGTTAAGGTATTTTAAATACTTGCTGTTTACTGTTATAATATTTGAATGTCACTAATTGCTGCGTGTAATATGTAAATGTGAATAACAAATTTTATTAATTTTGTGTACGGGTCTGCTGGTGTAGAAACATGATCTACCAACTCCAGTCCTTTTATTGCAAGACATAGGTACTTTTAAAAACTTGTTACATATTTGATATTTTTTATTTTTAATGTTTTTGATATATTTATAAATATATTTTAAAAATATAATTCGGGTACACTAATGAGTGACGATGAGATTGACGTATATTTTTCTACCGATGATTTATCAGTAAATGATAGTTTTAATTCCTAGACTAGAGACTCTGGGTGTTAAATTGAGGCAATTCAATCCCGTCCGCTACTAAATGTCTTCCACATAAACGCGCAGAGTGTCCCCAGCTACTTTAGCGACTTAACCGTGACTTTCTCTGCCGATAACATCCTGATTTCGGAGACTTAGCTCAATCATCACCTACCCTCCACCTCATATCCTCTCACTGGCTTTGTCCTCATCCGTAATGACCGTTTAGACAAAAAAGGTGGCTATCTACCTCCGTTCTTTCCTACCTTATAAAATTCTCGCCTCATCCTCTTCCGATAATTTCACAAGTGCGGAATATCTCTTTCTCCAGGTTTGTGTCAAGGGAGTTAACGTGATTCTAGGCGTAGTCTACTGCCCTTTCGTTCTTAATTACTTCTCCAGTCTGGAAACAGTTCTAGAATCTTACCCCTGTTTTTTTTACATGACCTGATCTTCCTTTCCTATTTCCTAAAGCCTCCCAAAGCACCTCCCAAAATTCACCAGATCCGCAGTTTTCGACGCATGGATGTCGAAAAATTACATTCAGATGCTGCTGAGGTAGACTGCAAGGATATAGCCGCTGTTGCCGATGTGGACAACAAAGTCAGTATTTTCAATGACACCGTCATCAACCTGTATGACGTCCACGCTCCTATTAGGATATTAAAACTGAAACGTGCTCCGGCACCTTGGATGACGGAAAAGTCCGAACGGCAATGAGACGACGGGATCAGTCCTTTCTCCGATTTAGGAGGGGTCGGTGTGAAAGCAATTGGACTTTTTATAAGGCTGCAAGAAATCGGTGTAACCAGGTGATACGCAATGCTAAACGCCGACACATTCTTCAAAACATAGTCTTTTTCTTCTTCCAGTATCTGTAAATTTCTTGGTAAATTAGGTATTACCAAACGACAATATCCCGAGTTAAAAAATACTATTGGTTTGAATGATATCAACCGTCATTTCTCATCTGCTGCTACGCTGGATCTTCAAACTATGTGTCAAACCTTGGAGTATATATCTGGCCTAAACAGCCCCACTACTGACTCATTTGAAAAGATTATCCTATCTATTCACTTTAATGCTATAGGGTATGATGGCATTAGCCGTCGCGTGATTGTTACCATCCTGGACCATATCTTCTTAGCAATTATCCTTATAATTAATTTCTCCCTCGATTCTGGCACTTTCCCCTCTCACTGGCGTAAGGCTTACATCATCCCACTCCCAAAAAAAAGTAATCCTACACTACCTGAACATTTTAGACCTATTTCTAGTCTTCCCTTTCTATCTAAAGTGCTTGAGGCCTGAGTATACAAGCAGCTTCCAGAATTTGTATACCAACATTAACTGCTAAGGCCTCTATAGTCCGGCTTCAGGCTCGGTCACGGCACTGTTACTGCGCTCCCAAAAGTGGCTGGCGATATTAGGACCCCTCCTATGGAAGACACTAAGGTTCCAGTAATAGTCTTAGTCGAAATCCTACTATCTATCCTCACACATCTAATGATTTCCATAGAATTACTGGAATGGTCCTCCACCTATCTTCAGAGGTGACCGCAGTGTGTTCGTGTCGAAGACTCCTCTTCGTGTTGGTGCGACCTGCACTCTGGCGTCCCATAAGGCGGAATATTATCTCCTCTTTTATTTTCAATATTAATTCATCTCATCACACAACATCTTCAGTGTACTGATCACCCGAATGCTGGTGATCTGCAGCTGTATTCACAGACAGGAGGTGGAGGAAGTAGCGCAGGCGTTGATGAGGTTAACAGGGACCTAGAATTCATAAATTCCTGGCCGATGAGACTGTCGGTAAACCCAAAACTATATCGCCTCAAAAATTTCCCGCCTCCTAAAACTAAAAGTACTCTCATGCAGTCCTTAATAAGACAATTCCTTTAATTGACTATTGTTATGTATGTTATTTCAACCTGAATGCAGACCTTAATAAGCTGGACCGCTTTCTGCATTTGGTACATTTACAACCTTCACAAGTATGACCACGAGTCTGTCTGACGTTCCCAACTGAACTGGTTAAGTAAAAATGTGATGTGGCTAGTGTGTTTTTTATTATTACTATTTTTTTTTTTATGTTACACTTCATTTTCTCTTGTGTTCGTTATTTTTTTCTTAATCTTGTTATCTCTTCATTGTCTTTTTACAAAACAGAGATTGTTGTTTTTGTGTGTGTTGATCTATGACTTTAGAGTCTACATAAAAGACGATTTCAAACAATTTTGAAAATTTTATGAAATGAAGAGAGTTTGAGTTGAGTTTGACCCATTCGCCAGCACCGCTATCAGCGAGCTCTGACTTCTTTACTTTCATTTCTTATCACCCCATCCTCACCCACTTGCCCCTACCTCCGTTTCTTGTCGTCTAATCACGACAGGAATCTTCGCTCTGCAAATAATTTGCGTCTCTTATGCCTCGACCACAATTCCGACTTCGTGAACTCTTCGTTCTTCGTTCAAGCAGTTCTTCTCTGGAATTCGCTCCCAGTTGAAGTCAGGATGTCCATAAACGTTCCGTATTTAAAAAGAAGGTACACAGCCTTCTTCTTAATGAGACGGCAGAACCATCGAACCGATAACGCAGAAACCAATTTTCCAACACTCATGGTGTACGAATATAATGCGAACAGATGTTTGTATACATGTAGATATACACAAATGTATAATGTGTGTATGTGTATTGTATATGTGTATAGTGTATGTATGTATATGTGTGTGTATTTTATATGTTTATAGTGTGTATTTATTGGTGTATAAAATTACGTGTGTTCTGTTGTGTAGTATATATATTTTAGTGATAAGTGTTATACCCTATGTGCGCCTACCACTCACGATTTCTACACTACCTAAAGGTTGACTGGAAGAGAATGTCTTGGGCATTAAGTTCGCTGATGTACAAAAGTTCATAAAGTTACAAATAAATAAATAAAATAAAAAAAGTCTGTTGATGAATATTATGTTGTCTTAAAACAATTGATACGAGATTATGCCATTAAGATGATACGATTCGGATAAAACATACGTCCATAATTCGAAATATCGTGGGAGAGCCATGCTTCGTCACATATGGACCAGGCTCGACCGGAGTGATACCACGGCCTAACAGAAAACCGGTGTTAGGCATTTCGTTCGTTGCTTGTGTAAGTAAGGTTACCAGAGCTAAAACTCCTCTCCTCCTGATTCTTGCTTAAAGCCGAGTGGTTAATTTCCTACACATGCCTATAATTACAAGATATTCTAAGTTTCCCGTAAAGGTATTTCTACTTTATCTGCATATACATTTATACATTGAAAATTTTGGCTGCACGAATTGCGTAGTGGTTTAAGCGACAGCACTTACCTTGGCCGTGATACTACCATCAGGTGTCTGCTCCATTGCCTCCTATGCCATTAAATGTCTGTACCGACCGAGAATCGAACCTACAACGTCTGATGTTAAAATCATATGCACGAACGCTGTACGATAAAGGTTATTAATTCAGAAAACATTTATGTTTAGTGTGAAACGTTTGTAATTATGTCACAATTCTGAACGCAGCTTCATCGTTAGTTCAAAATTCTATTCTAATCACATCTATTTTTGAATTGAATATTAAATGCGTCCTCTAACAACTTTGACAAAAGAAATATGAATAAATTATATCTTAAAAGATACTTTAAACGAATTACAAAGAAAAATGAATGTCTCAAAAGTTTTATTTTCAAAGTTAAACAAATTTGAGTGCCAAATAAATTTAAACTACCAATTTGTGTAATATTATTTTCTTTGTCTAAAAATCTTACACTACTTAATCATTCTAAATTTAAAACAAAATTTCAAATATAAATAAAGTAAAACATGAAACTATAAAAAAATATAGAAAAGATTATTAAATTCCTCATTTAAAACATAACAAGCCTCTTTTTTATAAATAACTTCGTTCCATGAGCCACATTCTAAATATGAAAAAGTTTCCGAAAGTCATTACCAGCCACCTCTTTGAGGTAGAGGTGTAATACCTCGGCCATCTTAAAAAAAGAAAGTAAGCAAGTCTGCTTCAAGTAAAGCCTACGGAAGGCCATTCATTAACACAATAGTATTGTTCTGGCGTGCTCGTCAGTGAATGGGCCGCTTGACAAATTAAATCTGTCCGTCTTTACCTTTGTCTAGATTTAAATGGACTTTTCTAATTCGCAATTTAAGATAAGATGCGTCGTTTCGTTGATTAGAGACATTATTAATAATATTGTTGTGTTAATTCCGTCAAAAGGCTGATTTAATTAGCTTTGATTAAATCTTCAAGTTGTGTTGCCAACGTAAATTAGTGTTGTAGATATTTGATTGATGCCTTCTGGACATAAAAGTAAAGTAATATAAATTTTATTAATTAAATGAAAAGCGTTAACATAAAATCAGGATTTAAAAAAATTGAAAAGGGTCAAAGGGTCCTAGGAGGAAACCTAATGAAAACATAAACTGATTGACCATATAAAATACGGCACTTAACACCCAACAGTAGGCGATTACAACTGATTAACGTTTAATTTGAAGCTTGTGACTTTAAAAAAGCTGGATCTTGCTAAAAACAACTTTTAGCGGAGCGGAGCGGTGCTTTTGAGCTAGAAATTTCCTGTTTTCGATTATTGATTTGTATTTATTTTAGATTCAGATGTATTTTAACCGTATAAACAGCTGTAGCCCGTAGATTTAGAACAGATTTTTTGTTTAGTAGAAAACCCCAAGCATATAAACTTACAGATGAAAAATGAATCATTGTTTCTCTAGACAGACAGATGTGGTGCGGAGTGGACCAAGATCTCTAACTATGGCATGTCATTACGAAAGTATTTTCACACCTGAAAATTATATACTATTATATTAAAAAAAAAACAATAAATCATTGTATTTTTCTATTTAGGATCAGATTATCTTTTCTCTTCTCATTTATTATCTGTCAATGTAAACTACAAATAAAATATAGGTGTAGGTAGCCCATAATCTCCTACCATCTTAGCTAAAACTGCATCCATTTTATTGCTAACATAAAAGAAGTAAGTAGGTGTTTAACACGAACAAAACCACAATACAGATATATTGTGTCGCATAAAGCGCACAATAGGTGGCCTCGTCACAAATAAGCAATATCTTCCTCGCGACCTTTTCATGAAAAGAAGCGTGACGATTTACGTGGGCTGTTCTGGTGCCGACAGGTTTAAAAAGTGTGGGAAGATCTACGTCTCATAACAGGCACATAAACCTCTTAGGGGTCATCCATACATTACGTCACACGTTATGGCAACAATTATTACATATTTGTATGTATAATAATACAAATTTATTTACACAATTCTGTGTACTCAAGATTTAAAAATATGTATCTATACTATACTATTACTAACTATAAAATATATCTATACTACTAACTAGTCTAGGCTATAAAGTCATCATTGAGCCCCCATTTGGCTCCTCGGATCATTGCCTACTATGGAGTACGGTGCCATTCACGTGCTCGGCCGCGAGTTGCAGCCTGCGAATATGGCGCTATAGGTCAGCGGACTGGGATGCGCTCTTCCATTGCGTCCTATCCATAGAGGCAGGTTTGTTTCTTGCCGGATGATCCCAACGTCATTGCCAGTTCTGCCAATTTGTTCCACCTACATTCATACCCATCGGTGGCAGATCCAAGCCTTGGTTCAACAGATCCTGCAAAACGGTGTCCTGCCGAAAGCAGGAATGTTAAAAATGCTGCGACCATGGGTGATGTAAAAACCAGCGCTCCAGAAAAGCAATACATGTTTGCCTCCAGATCCCTCAAAAGGACCAAGGCGAAATCGGAGCACATCAGACGGATTGGTGAGAGACTAGTGAGACTTCCTTCTGGAACTCGTGCATTCTGGTCTCTTGTCAAGGCCGATCAGGGGAATTTCTGTAGCCAATTCCTTCCACCCCTGCAGATGGATAATGATTCGTTGGCCTAAGATGCCAAGGAGAAAGCCGATCTCCTAGGCGAACTCTTTGCATCTAACTCGACTTTGGATGACGGGGGAAATGTACCGTCGACCATACCGCGGTGCCAGAGTCAGTATGCCGGAAATCCGGTTCACCCAGAAATCAGTGCGCAAAGCACTCTTTTCCCTCGATATTAATAAGTCGAGTGAGCCTGATGGAATCTCCCCTATCGTGTTAAAGACGTGTGCTCCAGAGTTTGCACCGGTTTTAACGCGCCTTTTTCGACTCTTCTACTCCCTAGACGTCGTCCCGAACTCCTGGAAGTTAACGTTTGTGCACCCGATCCGTCCAACTACAGGCCTATAGCCATAACCCTCTATTTCTCTAAGATTATGGAATCCGTAATCAACTGTCAGCTCCTCCGGTACTTAGAAAATCGCCAGCTACTCAATGACCGACAATTTAGTTTTCGCTGGGGTCGCTTAGCTGGTGATCTTCTCGTCTATTTAACACACCGATGGGCACAGGCGATCAAGACCAAGGGAGAGGCTTGTGAGGTAAGCTTGGACATAGCGAAGGCCTTCGATCGGGTGTGGCATAAGGCGCTTCTCGTAAAGCTCCCTTTCGCATTAAGGTCGTTATCAACGGTGCACGCTTCGACGTGCTATCACCTACACTATTTCTTCTGCGTTTAAATGATATCAATGATAGCATCCATTGCTATGCAGATGACAGCTCGGGAGATGCCTTTTATACCGGCGAAACAAACTTGTGTCTAACATTGAAACTTCCTTAACGGAGGTTTCAGAGTGGGGTCGACTACATCTAGTCCATTCTAACCCAAAAAAACACAGATTTGTGCGTTCACCGCAAAAAGATACCGTTTGTCGTATCGCCTCGGTTCGAGAGCATCCTCCCTAACTGCTTCAACCAGTGTCGGAATCCTGGGCGTCGACATCGAGCGAAGTCAAGTATCGCGGTCTTTTAGAGGGTAAGACTCAACCCCTTGGCGTTGCGTAGAGATGTAGCTTTACTCTGCATTCTCTATCATATATATCATAAAGAGTGCTCTGAGAAATTATTCAGACTAATACCGGCTGCAACTTTCCGCCATCGTTCCACACTGCTTAATTTTCATACCCACCACTTGGATCATTGGCATTCCACCACTGTGCGCTTTTCCAGACACTTTTTGCCTCGTATTACCAACCTGTGGAACCAGTTATCGTCTGCGGTATTTCCAAATCAATACGACCTTCAAACTTTCAAGAAAAGAGCGTACTCCTTCCTTAAAGGCCGGCAACACGCTTGTGACTCCTGAGTTGCACCCGTTCATGGCAAGCGGTAGTCAATTTCCATCAGGTGACCCGTCTGCTCGTTTGCCCCCAATTCCATAAAAAAAGATATATACCATCACAATTTATTGATAAATTTATTTGAACCTAAATATGCTGCTACGTATGACAGATCGTGTATTACGAAGAGATATTCGTAGACAAGTTTGCTACGAACACGTAGCTAATACTACGATCACGTGCGAATGACTGCCTTCTTTTGGAAACATACGGCGGCAAATTACAATTGCAATCGCCTTCTGACAGTATTTGCTTTTGTAATACTTATTAACTATTTACATATACTCATATGTAGTTGGGTAACCTTGGTTGGTTGTAGAGTGGTATAATCAATTCCCACTTTGCAAATTTTGTTAAAAATGACTTTTTGACGACCAGTTGGAATCACATTTATGCGACCTTGACCTGCTTGAGCCGTGTGGTGACGGATTAAGAATACAGAGTGTCATCAACTCTGTCCATCCCGTGGGTGTCGTAACAGTGAACTTAGCGAGAAAACTACGCAAGACAAAGCAGCGCAAAGAGAAGGAAAATTTGAAACAATCTCTATACCAACTCATCTGTCCAGCGTTGTATAGTAGGCCAAAACCTCCTTTCTAAGGAGAGGCCTATGTCCAGTAGTGGACTATTTAAGGCTGTTGATGATGATTATGACCTGCTTGATCTATGGCTCATATTCCTTAATCCATCTCTATGAACAGTATCCCTATCCTATCCCTTACTTTACCTTCTTTTATCTTCATTATGATTCCAATTTACCCATCTAATTCCTTATGTATCTTCCCAATCATATTTCAATAGGCTTCTCTCTATGACGTAGAACTAAACTGAAAGACTGCAAAATTTGATTTCAATCAATAGGCTTCTCTCTATGACGTAGAACTAAACTGAAAGACTGCAAAATTTGATTTCAATCATATACACGAACGCTGATCATTTGCAAACTATGACTTCTTGAACTTATCTGGGTATCAAATCTAACACTTCGTGATCAGTGACCATGCTTATACAATGAAACAATTTTCCAATTGAAACAGTACTTTTGTTCTTATGAAACACTTCATACCCGGAGCTTTAGATTCAAAGCTAAGTTTGATTAAGACTAATTTTAACCAGTTAGGAGTTTGTTGGAGGAAGGTCAATTTGTTTGAGCTGATAGTTTTGAGTTTCTATGATTAATATTAAATGTTGTGCTCGTATGTTCAGTTTTTGGAATCCATTTTAATTAGTTACATGTGTGTGCATATATGTTCAGTTTGTTAGGCAATATTGAAACAAAGAAAAGATGCATTAATATTTAGTACTTTTTTCACTGCGAAAAACTTTAATGGACTGCAAAATAGATAGTCCGTTCTTGTTTTAAGTGTTAAAGTGCTTTCTTTTTGACATAAAGGAACATGCTACAGGCCATTAAGTATAATCATTAATTTATCATTATACAACGATATTATACATTAATGATAAATTAATGATTATACTCATTAATTTATCATTATACGCTCAGTTGATATGCTTATCTGTCTATTAAAAATATATCAGGGTAAGACAAAGTGTAAAGTCGTAGAAAAATATAACTTGACAAGAGATATACAATAAGAGACTATTACAAAGAATTTTATTAAAAAAAGTTATTTTACCTTTGAATATAATCAAATTACTTTCACATTTTTTTCTAAATAAATTATAATAATAAGGGAATGAAAGGAACACAAGAACAAGAATGAAAACAAACATAAATAATAATAATAATAAACGAATAGATCGGTATTATCAGCGCGAAAGCTTGGAAGTCGCGGACTATTAAATATCAAGACCCTACACAATCGCGAGCTATACAATCTCAGAGAATATTTTCTACACTGATGACACTACTGATGTGGGAGTGCATCGCAATATAGTTGTAGTGGATACTGGATTCACTCGCTTTGGCTAAAGAGAATTGGTAACAAAACAAACCTGTAGTACTTAGATCGAACGATTGTAGGGAAATATGGAAGGGAAAAGAGCTCCATGGTCGGTTTTATCGTGCCCTAAATACTCGTAGGTGCGATATAGACTTAAAAGCATCTACGACTTGACTACTATATGGTGATCTCTTCGGAGAAACTGAAGGTTTTGTTTGTGCGATTATGGATGAAGTTATTACGACGAATAACTATTGGAATTATATTCTGAAAGATGGTACGGTTGAAATTTTAGGGGGCATGCCACCGTCCGGGGAATCAATCAGGCATATTGTTTCTGGTTGTTCTCGTCTCGCTAACGGTGAATATTTGCACAGGCATAACCTAGTAGCCAGGATCGTACACCAACAGCTTGCTCTTAAATACTAACCTGTGTATCTAGAGGTACCATATTACAGGTATGTGCCCGACCCAGTTCCCGAAAATTCCACTTTCTATAAGGATCTATCTATTATCACATACAGGACTATTGTTATTTGACAGCGCGCCGCGCAATGATTGTTGATATCGCCGTTCCTCATGACGAGAGTCTCGTGAAAGTTGAAAAAGAAAAACAAATAAAATATTTGGATTTATCTCACGATATGTGGGATGTCGATTAACTGATCATTGTTCCGATAGTCGTATTTGCTCACGGATTGATAGCCAAGAGCTTCGATCAATACCTTAAAAGGCGCACGTTAGGCGGTTGGATCAAGGGTCTGATGCAGAAGTCAGTTCTCCTTGACACGGCTCGTATAGTGAGGAGGTTCCTGTCTTTGGAGTCCTAACCACCAGTGTTTTGGTCCCTGTACCCGATGTCGGTGGTCTACTATTTTTTTTGTATTTTTAAGTGTATTTTTTTTCTTTTTTAATATATTTAAAAATGTAATCAGTACTCGTATGTATATATAATATAATAAAGAGAATAATAACAACTTCACATACACGGCCATCTGATTCCAAAGAGGGCAGAGCCTGTACTATGGTACTACTGCTGCTAAACTTAACTTATATAATTCTAATTACATACACAGTATAGACAAATAACACCTGGACACTGGACAAATCATCGTGCTCATCACACACTTATTTGTACTGGGTGGGAATCGAACCCACAACCTCCGGCTTAGTAGATAGGGTCACTAACCTCTAGACTAACAGGCCCAATTCTTTGAGACAGCTCCCAGTATGAGGCAGCTCTATCTGCTTCTACACCGGGAATTTTGAGAAAATAAGCAAAGATCGGAACGATATACCACAGATCACAACTTTTAAATTGTAGACTAGATATTTGGGTAGATCTTAAAAACAAAATAACAGGGTCTAAACTATTTACGTCTTAAAGAAAGACATTTACCGTTCAAAAGCGTGAGCATGAAACACCAACTCTAATATAAGTTTTGCCGCAACTAACACGGTGGTAATCTACTCCCGTATGTTTTCAATAAAACGAAGAACACGCTGAAGATAATCCTTTAAATTGTAGCTAGCGTTTTCAATGGCCTTTATCTTCTAAGCGACTGTTTATCTGTAACTACGTGTAGTGAAAGAGGATTTAGCTCGAGTGTTTTGTAAGAACTAGTTTTCGAGTCGGCTAAGGAGGTGTTTACAATGGCTACTATATTTAATAAATCTTTACTAAAGTTTATTATAAGGCGTTGTTCACGTGGCAAACGACCAGACGTGTCAGCTGATGGTAAGTGACTACCGCCGTCCATGAACACCTACGACTCAAGAATCATAAGTGCTTCATCGCCCATAGAGTGCCCCCCCCCCCCAAAGCATACCCCCTCTCCTGCTTTTGGGTTTTGGTAACTGCACTCACTCGGTATAGTTAAACCGCCGTAAGCTTGGCCCTCCTGATGGTTTGGGGGACGCGGGGCGGGGGTGCATTCAACCAATTAGCTAGTGCGTCGCTGTCCGACGCCAGTGACTGACGTGAAAGCATGGCTGTACGTGTTATTTTTCTTAAGACTGCTCCACACGGTATTATTTTACATCATGGATAATCTGCCGACTCTGCGTCACAAAAAGATTTAAAAACTTGAAGTTCGGCTTACAGAGGTTCTACTGTTAAAGTTCTAATAAAGAATATTTATTATTTTACTTAATTTTTAAATTGTATCTGAATATAATTTACATGATGAAGATAAGGTGATTTTATTAAAATTATTTTACAGTATTAAATTTTACAATTAATCATAACTTACAATACACTGACATTATAATACATGGAAATAAATTCGATTTTTATTACATCGTGTGTAGATTAAATCTCAAACAAATAAATCTGAAGATATCGAGTTAGTACATCGTGTCATGTATAGCCGAGCGCATCACCCGCCCCGCGTCCCGCAAACCATCAGGAGGGCCAAGCTTACGGCGGTTTAACTATAAAAAGTAGTAACGAAAGAAATGCTTAACAATGGCTCTCCCACAATTATTCATCATCACCACCATCATCATTAATCAATTATTTTCAATGGGGTATGAAATAAACCCGGCCCGCCTGGCCCAATATTGGGCTAGGTAGCGCAGGCAGGGCCTCGTACCACCGTGTGGAGGCGAGACGCACGCACTATTTCAGGAGGACACAGGAGGGGGTCGTCTAGGTACTAGAGGTACTAGGGATTTCCTTTCTAGGGTACACCTGGTTCCCCGGCAAATGGTGCCCATGACGGCATACGATCACAGAAAAAATAAGACGATTAAGTAAAGAGTTCTAGGTTATTTTTGTTCCTATAGCAGTTGTTCAACTAATTATAATAAAAAAAACAACAACAAGTATATAAATACTATTATGTTATTCGAGTTACATTAAATAACGCCGCGCTTTCAACTTTTGTCAACTTTCAGATGTTTTAAAAGTAATAATCCTTTAATCTCTCTGGCCGCTTTGTTTCTATAGAAATGAGGAAACCAACAATTCCTTAAAGACCTTCCAGGATTACTTCTGGGAAATTGAATTCACCAGATTATAGCTCAAATTAGAATCCAACTAGGGAAGTATCTTTTAGTTTTATCTAATGCTGTATTACACTTATCATGATGTTGGTAGGTTAGTAGTAGTAGTTGTAGTAGGTTGAGGAGCTATTGAGGAACTACGAGTATAAAACGATAACATATGTATGTATTAAAACCGAAGCCCACAACCAATACCAATACCAATATGTATGTATTATGAGTGTCTATAGGTGATAACGTATCCTTAGCCAATCATCCAAAAAGGAAAGGATAAACGCTTTTGTTTATGCCTTTGGTTTTAGTTTAAAATAGAATATTGTTTTTGCATGTATTTCTACATCGAATGAAAAAACTAAACTTTAATACCAACCATCGAAGACACCGATATCTATACTAATATAATAAAGAGGTTAAATTCTGTGATTTAGTATGTTAGGGGTAATCTCCGGTGCTACTGATCCGATTTTAAAAATACTTTTTATCGTAAAATGTATGAATTTGAAAGATTTTTTTTTTTTTACAAAAAGAAGGTAGGAAGGTATGCGAGTTCCGTTAAGCCAGTACAAAGGCTGATGCACGTAAAAGGACTTTTTCACAACTGTCTCACAGTTCTGGCCGTGTTATTAGCATAAGGTTTGCTGTGTTTGTTTGTGAAATCACTACTCTTAAATATATAGACAGAAGAAATTTTATTTCTACAACTTTGTACAACTAAACATAACCAATATGTAAATTTAACTGATGATATATAATATGCGAGTGATGGCAGTGATACATGTTTCTTCACTGTTACTGTATTAACATGAACTGTAACCTTGTGCCATGAATAAATAAAAAGAAAAAAAAAAGAAAAATAACAAAAATCTTAAATTAATATTTCGCTTAAAAACCGTACTATTCATCTAAATCCTAGATACCTTTGAAACACCTTTCCACGCCCACTGCAGGCCACAAAATGTCTGCCCTCAGGAAATTAGTTTCAACCCACACGTATTAAAATATACCAATTTTCTTTTCAAACCTGGAATTCTTGGCAAAATATTCTAGAAAGTTACATTGACAATAAATTCCATTGAAATCGACCCGCCCCAATATGGACGGTAGCCATCCTTTCATGATAACCTTTTAAAAATCTTTTGGATCATATTTTATGCCGATGAACGGGACCGAACGTAAATATATCGGGTTTTACTTAGCTCCAACTTTTCTTAGATTGTGTGAAAATTTGCATTTTATTTATGTAATATTTTTCTGAATAAACTAAGAAATATTATTAAAGAAAAGTCATTTCCTAAATTTAACCATATTCTTTGGACAACGATGTACTTATGGTGTGAAAAGAATGTAGTTTATTTTGTCATAGAAACTGAATGTTTCTTTTACACCGTGATGGATAATGATATTGGATGTTTTATTGATAGGCTAATAGGCACACAGGTCATCTGATGGTAACCTCCTCGCGAGTAATATAAGGGGTGGGGGGGGGGGGAGAGAGGATTTGAGCATCCCGTAACCGAGAGTATTGCTTTATAACGGTTTTCTGTGATGCTGTGGTATCACTCCATGAGCTGAAGCATGGCTCTCCCACGGTTGGACAGCTCATGACGCTCTTCGATTTTTTTAGATAGATTTTTTAAACTTTTATTTTTAAAGAAGTTTGTGTAATATTTCATTGGCCCGCTTAAGTTGCCCGTAAATAGATAGCCCTATATCATCATTATCAATTTTAATAGTCCATTGCTGGACATAGGCCTCCTCTTAGAAAGGATATTTTGGCCTACTATACCACGCTGGCCAGGCGGGTGGGTATAGGGTATGTGTCAAGTTTCCTTCTTTTTGGAATGTTGTTTTCTTGCCTAGTTAGCTCCCTTAATCGGCTCTTACGACATCCACAGGATGAATAGAGGTGGTGACACTCTATATTTTTAATCCGTCACCACACGGAATGCCCCATATACGGCTTTATTTCTCACCCTTTATCTCAAGTTAGCTCAGAATTTGCGACCTTAGTATTGGCATGTCATTCAGCAGGATTAGCAGATAAATCGATCACATCTACTAACAATATAATACAAATCCAACTACAAGACCACTACGTGACCACTACGTTTACTGAGTATACGTCACTGATGACCTTTGTTAACGAGATTGATTAACATCTAAAATAAAGAGACGTAATGCCAACTTGTATAAGTATTACGTTACATAGTGACAAGGTATTAATAGAGTGAGCCTTCTATCTATGTGTGGTTTAAGCTGCTTCTATAATTGTCTCGAAGCCTTGGCTGAAAATAGACTTTACTATGACTTTGTGCGTAACGTGACGTAGGATGCGATTAAAGACAGTGTTATAATAGATGTAGCTAATTAATACCTTTCTGCGTTGGCGTTTAATAAGATTAACTGTTTGTTTTTTATACCTCTTATGTAGAATATTTCTCCTTTAATTAATATAAAATATAGTCGTGGTCGTTACAAGGTCTTAATTCGTCAAAAACTCTTAGAGCAATAATTTATTTAATTTATAACTTTATGCACAAATGTATGCATCGGCGGACTTAATGCCTAATAATAATTAACTTTAGATAATAAAATATAATCTAAATAATTAACTATTGTTAAATAACATTTGCAATAATAATTGGTTAGTTAATATTTATTTTATTTTTCGGTGTAAGGTGCTTGTTCTTCTATAGTTGCTTGTTTTTTTTTTTTTAATTGTGTTCTTTGTGACTAAAATATAACTTACAATTTACCAGTTGTATAAAAAAACAAAAAAGGACACGAAAAACTTTTTAAATCTTTTCATCTGAAAAACTGTTTTGTCTTTGGATTTTTGTTTCATTTCTACACAAAAACTAAAATAAATTAAATAGTTAGTGGTTTTCAGCATCCGAATAATTATTATCCTTTTCTATTCGGGTTACAGAAATTCAATTAATCTGTAAAATAAACTGCAGTGTCCTCTAAATTTTGTCACGTACTTCATGAATTTATTTAATGGCTCGAATTATATATATACAGAGATCGCAAAAGAATAATATTCAAAATTCAAACAGAAATAATATTGAGCCATCTTCTTATTTTTAAAATTAGGTTATACAATTGAGAGTTTGTAAAATAAAATTATTTTAGAGGCATCTCTACACAGTATCGATGCTCCAAAATGTTTAGTTAATTTTCCGATAAAGCCATTAAGGTATCGAGTGAGGGATGTTGAAGCCTTCTTTGTGACGTCGTCAAGAGTTACCTACTCCGTCCCCGCCTACACAAAAAAAGTAGTCGATTTTTCCAAGCCCTATCCACATGACGGGTAAGAACTATGATCTTGGACACTGAGTCGGAGCTCGTGAGTTTGACTCATAAACAAGAAGAAACTGTGTGATATCTCGATTATTTGATGTGCTTGGGTGTAATTTGTCTATTATATGTCAGTATAATGGAGGTTAGAGGCAAGGAGAACCATCATATATGAGAGGAAAGATGAAAATAGGTCAAGTTACTTATAAACTTTCTGGTTATCGTAGTACGGGTTCCGCTTACTTATAACGTTAATGTGTTTTAAGTCGTTATTATTATTTAAAACTGTTTTTGTTTAATCTTGTTAAAAATATATATTTTGTTTTTCATCATGTTTAAGAAATATTTAAAATAAAACTTTTCATTGTTTTGCGGCTTACCGGGTTTGTGAACTAGAAATCTACATGTCAATTAATTTGAAAGCGACTTTTTCATCACATCCTCATTGCGAAAAAAAAATGTCGTTCAGTTTACAGAACTGTAAGTCAATTTTTATATTATTTATCAACTGCATAGAAGTTCTTCGTTCTCTTTTTGTCTGGGGCAAGCGAGCAGACTAATCCATGGATTGCCTTACATATCACTTTGTATCTCACCTTGCCATTTCTCTCTCATCTTTTGCTCAGCATCATCATCATCATCTGCCTACCCTTATCCCAATTTTATTTGTACCCTTCAACTCCCATACCTAACACTTTCCTCGCCACATTTACCTTAACCCTTCAATGGTAATTGTTTCAGAGTTTGGTAAAGGCAAAATATAAATGAGTATTAATGGGATTCGGAATTACAATTGGATTGGAAGAAGGCACAGAATGTAAACTTATTATTGAGTAGATTCGGGAGCCATCTGTGGTTCTTATTATCGAGTTTAAACTCAGTTCAGAGTTCAGAGTTACAACAAAAAAGAGAATTGTTTTTTTTTTCGTAGAATTCAATCAATTTTGATACCTTCCTCATATATTGACCTGAAGACAATAGGACCAAAAAGACAGATAAAACTTCCAAACAAACAATATTTTCTCAAATGGGTCAGCTATTTTTCGGCTAAAATAATAACCTGTGATCTTAAAGACATATACGAGTATATAACACGAGAAATTGAAACTCATAACGCAGAATGGTTTTGAAACAATAATATAAGTACTTCTATTGATATTTTATATAAAATAAAATCATTAATCTTATACAAAATATAATCAATCCTAGAAATATACACTCACATAAACCTGACCAGTTATTTATTTGTGTATTATATGTTATGTATATTATACTATCTCCTTTACTTTGTACTTGATGAATATCGAGTAAAGTACTTATTTTCAGAGGCATAAACCATTAATATATAATAAATTAAATACTGACTTTGATAAATGAAAATAATTTTGATATAGTAAGTATATAAAGGAATGCGAAGTGTCACCACCCCTATTCATCCAGTGGGTGGGTGTCGTAAGAGCCGATTAAGGGAACAAACTACGCAGGACAATAGGACTGCAAAGAGTCTGGCCGTCGCATAGTAACCCAAAACCTCCTTTCAAAGGAGAGGCCTATGTCCAGCAGTGGACTATTAAAGTTTGTTGATGTGATGTAATGTGAACCTGATGAAGCATATAAAAGGAATGCATAGACGAACTGTGTCACATTTTCCCGTACCTTGTTCTAGATAAACGATTTTTTTTAATGCAAACAAAATTGCATATTGTGCTTTTTTGAACGACTTCAAAAAAAGAGGAGATTCTTAGCTTTTTGTATTCTTGTGTTTATTATTCAAGAACTCCTTAATTTATGGACCGATTTCGTACATTCTTAGTTAGCAGTATTTTTATTTGCAAAGGGCTATAACTTCTCATTTGGTCAAAAATAAAATTTGAAGTAAAAATATTATTAAGAATATTATTAGAATTCACCACGATGTATTAGTGTAGTCAATGATACTTTTTTAAAGTTAATTATCTCTAAGAAAACTTAAATTAGGTCTCAGTTACTCAGCACTTATCTTTCCCTGACCTTTAAATTGCCTGACAGCTCAAATATAGTACCATTTTGCCGCTAAATGTCTCAATTTTCCGCTTGCTGACGACGTTAAGAACGGATTATAAACATAATGTAAAAGGAGTGTTCGCTTCGCAAATTTTGCGGAACGCGTTGAGGTTTCGGGTATCTAAAAATAGTCTTTATATTTTTACAAAAATAGCTTATATTACGTTAAATGTAGTCTAATATGGTCCTATCTTTAACCTTACATTCTTTATCACGTCAAGAAGAAATACCTTTATTAGAAGACACGAGGTCAGTTTGACTAGTGGTAGTGAGGTAACAAATACAGATTTAGTATCTTTAGATGAGTCATATTTAAATAGTAGCGAAAGACCAACCATTCACCATGGGTTCATACAATACATCGAATGCAGACAACAATGAGATAATATGAATACCAAGTATATGTAATAGGAATTGCAAATAAGGTGTTTGAATGTACAAAGCCTTGATTTGCAATCTGTCTTAAAATATTATTTCGACACGTGTTACACCAATCCACAACCGGAGCTCGGTTTTTAAAAAAAAGAAAAAAATGGCTTGGTTTAAAATCGCTCTCAACATTTTGGGGATTTTAGAATAACCACCAAAAATTTAGATAGGAAAAACGGAGTGAAATAACAAAAAAAAAGTAGAATAAAATTAGGACTGAAGTAGGAAGATGATGTCTATTTATTATTTCGAATCCCACTACAGATTGGCACGACGTGAGAGTTAAAAATTTCTAATGTCTCATATACTTTTTCTTATAGTTCTTACAACTTAGAGGGTACTTATAAAATCTTTTACAAAGATTTAGTGGCATTATTTTATAGTGCCATCATAGACTAAGGCTTATCTAACAGATTGTAACCAAGAGGCTTTATATGAAAAATGTGTCCAGTCCCCAAAGACCCTTCAATCGCCTGATTACCAAGGTCACAATTCATAAACTCAAGCATTTTATTATTAAGGCCTGACAACGATGTACAAGATTTCTCTTAAGTGTTTGTTAATTACTAAGCTATTATATACCTTATGCAGGAATAATAAGATTCAATATATCCGGTATGAGTTTGTTCATAATTTATTTTCAATTATCCTTGAGCAAGCTTATACATGGGTGATGGAGGATAACCTAATTTTGTAGTATTATGTGTGGGGCTTCATTGCTGGCAGGCGGAAGTTAAATATCTAGTGTTATAAGATAAGTATCATAAGGCATTTGTTTGACGTTGACATGGGGTTCAAATGTAACCTCAGAATAGGCAGTTAATAACGCTTTCGGACTTTAAATGTCAAGCGTAAAGTTATATAATAACTTTTATACCATACAACCAGTACTTTTATTATTTTTATAATTCCTTCACTAGAAATGCTCCCATTGCGAAAGACTTTGAAACCATTAACCGGAGGACACAATGAAAAACCAAGAATGTTTCTTTATTTAATAACTTTATGCACAAATGTGACAATGGCGGACTTAATGCCTTAGGCATTTTCTATCACTCCACCGTAGGGTGGTGTGGAAATGAATGAGAAGGTGCACTACACTTTGGTTAAGAATTTTAAAGTGAACACAAAAAGAACGAAATATTAATTACTGTCCCTCACAGAAGGAGAAGAGAAGAAATTAGAAAATAAGTAAAATAATATTAATATAACAACGTATACATACAAGAATACATACATTCATTGTCATGTATAAATATTATTCATATTTATTTATACATATACAAATATACTATAATATATAAAGTATTATATTTGTGATGATTCTGCTATATTCTGGATAAGGAAAGCTCATACCTTGACCTGGAACGAATTATGACTGTCGTTATTCTGATTTCCTGGGGAAGTGCATTCCAGAGAAGTACAGATTGAGTGATGAAGGAAGAATGAACACACTCAGAAGTGTAGGAAGGGCATAACAGAAGAAGATTATTTGTTGAGCAAAGGGTTCTGTTATGATTGGAACACAGGAACTATTTGTGCATCATAAAAACTTTTGTTTCATTTGGGAATACTCTACCATTTGTCGGTAAAGCGACAACTTTAACAGTGATTATTTAATTAACTTAGAGTTTAGTCAGTAACTGCAACAAACAAACTCTTTAGTTATAATAGATTTAACTCTAAATTAAATTACAGAAATCGATCGATAGATTACGTCAAAGTTACGAATGAGGTAATTATGATATTAAGGTAATATATCTTAATCAATGAATTAAGGTAAATGGTATGTAGTTTGAGAAGCAGAGGTTAAATA
Organism: Arctia plantaginis; assembly: GCA_902825455.1. Classification (NCBI taxonomy): domain Eukaryota; kingdom Metazoa; phylum Arthropoda; class Insecta; order Lepidoptera; family Erebidae; genus Arctia; species Arctia plantaginis. The sequence continues at coordinate 8,036,683 of CADEBD010000292.1, forward strand.
GTACGTTTCAATGTGTCATCCTTCGAATGGATATAAATAAATAAATAAAATGACTGCCAAATGTCAAACCCTATTAATTCATACCGATGCTTGAAATCTCGTACACATTTATATTGGAAACTCATCAAACTCCCAATAAACAAAATATAACGACAGTTAAATATTTACAACTGTTTTATAGTCGCTGACAGTGGCACCCCGCCCTATATATCAGTCCGCCTTATTTACGACTTATTAAACTTTCTAACATCAATTCCTTTTACGATAAATCATTCAGCTCAAAGTTGGGAGTTTATTAGTTGGGATTGGCATAAACGACAAAACATGACTCTTTTCACAACGAAATGCATGCTATTTCTGTATTTTAATATTTGAGAGACAGAGATAGATTTCAATCAATCAGTTTACAGCATTCTATTGTTGGAAAGAACAGGATTTTTTTTCGTGTGTCGTAATTAAACCGGATAAAACCACAGAGCAATAATGCCAAATTATGTTTACACAATAAACAATACAACTTTGACTCCAGGTCCCTTAAAAGCGCCATCGCTGGGGTGAAATCGGAGCACATTAGTCAGATCGGTGAGAGACTGGTGAGAGTTCCTTCTGGAACTCGTGCATTGCCAAGGTTATCCTGGGGAATTTCTGTAGCCAATCCCTTCCACTCCTGCAGATGGGCGATAATGCGTTGGCATATGATGCCAAGGAGAAAGCCGATCTCCTAGGCAAACTCTTTGCATTCAACTCGACTCTGGATGACGGGGGAAACATACCGCCAACCATACCGCGGTGCCGGCGCTGTATGCCGGCAATCCGGTACATCCAGAAATGGAATCCATAATCAACTGCCAACTCCTCCGATAAATTGATGATCACCAGCCACCCAATGACCGACAATATGGTTTTCGCAAAGGTAGCTCAGCTCAGCTCTTCTGGTCTTTCTTAAACACCGGTTAGTTTATAAACACACTTATATGAATAGTTTGGATATATGCCTTCGATCGGGTCTAGCATAAGGCGCTTCTCTCGAAGCTCACTTCCTATGGTCTTCCCGTAAAATTATGTAACTGGGTTACCAGTTTAAACGTCATCGAGAGTCGAAACAAACATGTGTGTAAAATTGAATCTTCCTTGCCGGCGGTTTCAGATTTGGGTCGACTAAATTCAGTCCACTTTACGCGTTCACCGCAAAGAAGATACCGTTTGTCGTTGGTGGTCAGTTAGCTGCCTCAGCTAGTATCGGATTCCAAGTATATTCTCCTCCTCCTTAGGGAGGTGCTCTCAAACCCACTTGATATACAGCTAGTATCGGAATCCTAGACATTGACATATCAAGCGAAGTCCAGTTTCGGGGTCACTTAGAGGGTTAGGTCAATTTGGCCTCAAAGAAGCTCAGTGTGCTGAACAGATCGAGGCAGTGTTTCACTCCGGTCCACCTTCAGCTCTATAAGGCGCAAGTCCGGCCGTATATGGAACACAGCTCTTATCTCTATGCAGAGGCACCTCAGTACCTGCTATTCCCTCTGGACCGTATCCAACAAAGAGTGACTCGAATCGTCGATAGCCCAAAGATCTCCGGTCGGCTCGATCCCTTGGCGTTACGCAGAGATGTAGTTTCACTCTGCCTTCTCGATTTTATATATCATTGAGAGTGTTCCAAGGAATTGAGCGGACTAGTACCGGTCGCAACTTACCGCTATATTGGTTCTTTCAAGAAACGTTTTACCTCGCACAACTAATCTGTGAAACAAGTTCGTCTGCGGTATTTCCGGACCGATAAGACCTTCAAACCTTTAAGAAAAGAGCGTACTCGCAACGCGTTAGTGACTCCTGAGTTGCAGGCGTTCATACATCAGGTGACCCGTCTACTTGTCTGCCCCCTCTAATATAAAAGAAAACAAAAAGAAAAAAGTATCAAATGTCACATCGCCTCTATATAGGTCCTATAGTTAAACCGCCGTAAGCTTGGCCCTCCTGGTGGTTTGGGGGACGCGGGGCGGGGGTGCATTCAACCAATTAGCTAGTGCGTCGCTGTCCGCCGGCAGTGACTGACGTGAAAGCATGGCTGTACGTGTTATTTTTCTTAAGACTGCTACACACGGTATTATTTTGCAACATGGATAATCTGCCGACTCTGCGTCACAAAAAGATTTAAAAACTTGAAATTCGGCTTACAGAGGTTCTACTGTTAAAGTGCTAATAAAGAATATTTATTATTTTACTTAATTTTTAAATTGTATCTGAATATAATTTACATGATGAAGATAAGGTGATTTAATTAAAATTATTTTACAGTATTAAATTTTACAATTAATCATAAAAACTTACAATACACTGACATTATAATACATGGAAATAAATTCGATTTTTATTACATCGTGTGTAGATTAAATCTCAAACAAATAAATCTGAAGATATCGAGTTAGTACATCGTGTCATGTATAGCCGAGCGCATCACCTTACGGCGGTTTAACTATGGTACAAAACTTGTTATTTTGCGAAATCTATCGATTTGTTGGACAGACAAAGAATAAAAAGGAATGTCGTTCAGAAACTTGGGGTAACTACTAGCGAAGCTGCTTTGGATTTTGTGAACTGGAATCACGTATTTACATTACTATCGTATACACACACATACATACACGTATGTCTTTTATCCCCGAAGGTATAGACCACACGAATTAAATTGAAGAAAACTTCCTAATTTAAAACGGAATTTCTTTAGACTTACTATGCCATCCACAGATAGTTCAGATATACATAAAATATGGTCTGAAAGTATTTTCGTTACAAAGTACAAACCAAACAACGAACGACGTGGGTGTAGGAAATCCCTGCCTACACAGGCAGACCCTCTTAGAGATTATACTCGTAGACTCCAAATCATTTATAATATTTCGCTTGAACCAGCGATATTTGCATGCGACTGCTTTTCTTTAATTTTTTACGTAAAACTTACTGACTTTATTTAATTAAAAGGTAAGTACTGTAGACATTTATGACATCAAGTACATTTTATATATGGTTTTGATTAATGTAGTCTTTTGAAGGAAAATGTTTTTAGCGCAGCATTCAATACAAACCTAACACTCTTATTAAATTTTAAAGTCTTTGTTCGAAACTGAAACTTTATTAAAACATGGTTAGTTTAACTTCCCTGACAATATTTAAGGTGAACTGTAAAACAACTCAAGAGATGAGAAGAGACTCAAAGACGAAAATTGAATATCTTTTGAGTATTCAGCATTAAAAAACAAATACCAACCTCGACTCGACTTTCTACTTCTACCGACGCAGGGTTGTACTTCCCTATACGTACTTCAACCCTTTAAAGTTTTTTAAATAAGGTTATCCTAAAATCAAACAAACCCTAAACTTGAAACAAACCCTATACCAACCCGTCTGGCCAGCGTGGTATAGTAGGCCAAAACCTCCTTTCTAAGGAGAGGCCTACGAGTATGTCCAGCAGTGGACTAGTATAGGCTGTTGATGTGATGTGATGCTAAAATCATAGTTTTGTAATACGAACGATCATTTCTTCTGTCTGAGTGTGAGTTATCTATAACATATATGTATTGAGAAATATATAAGTATATTTCTGAAAAAAGTAGAGGTCTGGTTAGCAGTTATCATAATATTTGCCTCGTATCAGATGAGTAAAAAATGCAGAAGAACCCCTCTGAATAGATTAACGAAGAATTTAAGTATTATGGTATTCCGTATAAAGCATACATACATGTACCTAATACTTATTTATATTCTGAACGATTAGCAACATTAACTCATTAATATTCAAGTTAACCGATTAATTTATCCCTAAATTTAACGCTTAATTATTGTACAGAACAAAGAGGATAAAACATTGAATATTATTTTCACAATCCCTTAATGCGCGGAAAATAAAGGGTAAATGGCTAATTTAAAAGTACTTTACCAAAAACATACATATAGGGATGATTACATTTAACGAAATCCTCTAAAATTACGTTTATTTGTACTGAGTATGAAGATTGAATTTTGTCGGATGAAATGAAGTCGTAATAAATTGGTTTATACTAGTAGGTGCGTATAGAGTACAAATACGTAGGTAATATATTTACAATTTTCTTAAGAGCAAACCTTGGGAATTGTAACAAAATAAAGCTGGGGGTATTGGATAGAATATTTATTAAAGAAAGCTAGGCATCATCACGCTATGGCCTTAAAAAGCGCCGGGTATGGGCCGTCTCGGCCGGAGTTATACCATGGCCTTTTTTTTTAAATGGAACCAACCCCTCTCACACGCTACCGCTGTAACTCCTGTACACCAGGAACAGCAGTGACCATTGAAGGACTCACCGAGTTATGACACTCGGGAAGTCCCAGGAAAAAAATTAAATTGACTTTGAACCCGCAACAAGTCTTTGAATTAAGTTTCCCTTGGATTTTTTAACTCCAGCTCTGTAGTGGGACCTGGCAACTCTAATAGCAATGAGAGCATTATTGTACAAATCTCCTGTTACGTTTTGCTTTTTAATAGCGTTTAATTTCCTACGAGCTTTCCAGTAGCTTCTACGTAGTTCGGCTAATTTATCATTCCACCAATCACATCTCCGAGTGTTAGTAATAGATCCGCGACCCATAGATAGTTCAGCGCAGTATTTGAAGGTTTCTGATAGTATTTCGGCGCTTTTCCTCAGCTAATAGACTATTGCGACTGAAGTCTTTGACATGAGTTGCAAAGAGTGAACCAAACAAAGCCCAGCACCTTTCGTTTTATATCTAAAATTATAGAGTATGAATTATGAATTCGTACACGATCAAGCGGTGATCACTACAAGATGCGTCCGGGTGGACACGCCATCCAGATATCGAACGTCGCCGTGCATAAGCGTCACGTCAATAAAAGACTCACCCATTGGGTTGCAAAAAGTTGGTGATGCATCAGGGGTATTGTGTATAGTAAGATTCATTTTCGCAATGAAGCTCGCCGAAGTATATCGGCGGACGCCTGAGTTTCGGGCGGATAGTGGCAGTCGGCTCCGGTCGAAGAGGTGCACGAGTGGCATAAAACCGCTCGCCGAGCCACAATGGTTCATTGGTCGTCCCGGCTGGAGGCTCCACGTGCTGGCTTTGCCACCTTGGAGGCACTCCAGCCGGTTATCGTCGAGTCGAGTGGGCAGGGCGGCAGCATGGGACCCTTTCCTTCCGACTGACGAAGGTCCTTTCCGGGCACAGCTGCTTCGGGAAGTACCTACACTCGGTCGCTAGGAAGGAATTGAGTCCCGCCTGTCACCACTGCAATTGCAGTGAGGACTCGACTTAGCACACGCTGGCAATATGTCTTGGGCGTCGAAGCGTCGGGTCCTGACTGCAGTCATTGGAAGAGATCTCTTGCTACCGGCCGTCATACGCTCCATGACCGGTAGTGATAGTTGTTTTACTATGGTGGCATCCTTCGCAAGACGTCATCTCGCTCAAGGAGGCAGTAGAGAGGCCCCGGAGAATGACCTCCACTCGGACCCAATTTGCCGCCAATGAACCGGGCTGTGGAAGCACGCTTACCAGAACCTCGTGCCGACCTGAGTATGGTCGCGGGTGAACGGGACGGGTTTTCCCCGTCAACACACGACCCCGCCGCAAACTCCTGTGAGGTGAAGGCCCGAGGGGGCTTCCACACGTAAAAACAAAAAAATTATGACGCATTGACATCATCGCCAATGATAATTTTATGTCCCACGAGGGACTGCAGGACGTAACGTCTTACGTCTTACGTCTTATCTCTTAGATGCAAGTGAGGATCAATAGAATGTGAATATTGAAAATAGCATCTCACTACGAAAACCCTTCAGGTAGATAATTCGCGTTATTTTGTGACGTCATAAAATTACGCGAAGATGTTACCGTAAAATTAAAACTTGCAACATATATCCCAGCCTGCGAACGGCAGTCTAGATGTACTACATTACTACGCAAGCGAGCGCTCTAATATTGTTCTTGTATAAGGACAATGTCTAACTTTTGTTCTAAAATTAAACGGTCAGTGAAGATTTAACTGGCCTATTGAAATATTATCCAATACTTAGTAAGTTACTCTATAAACTATTCAGTTATTGGTATTTAAGATTAGCTGCTCTAGTTCTAATTTATATGTAGGACAGTCGTGTGAGCCATATCGATGGTTATTATATGTTTTTTTGAACCGCCTGCACTGTGCGCACTTTGGCTTAAAATTTTGTGTGTCTACCTGGACAAGCTCGCGTTTCACAAGTAGGAGTTTTAATGGTACAAAACTTTTGTTCGAGACCGAATTGTTGAAAATTTAAGTAACGAACTACTTCTATATCGTCTATAAAACTACAAGTTGCCCAGTCTATACAAAGTTTATATTTTGTGTTGGCTAGATGTTTTCGAACTGCTGCCTCTAATTCTAAGCCTATCCATTGACGCCTTTTTCTAGTTTACGATGACCAACAACTTTGGTTGACTTAATAAAGTCGTTCTCACTTAATTTTAATTCGTCCTTGATATTCTGGCACTATAATGCTGTTAAGAAAGCACGGTCTTCCATAGAACCGGGTACGTCTTTTACAATTAAATGGGGCCTTCGGCCTTCGGTTTTTCTAATCGTAACCCTACTGATTTAATGGCGTCTACAGATTCCAGTTTCTTGAGCTGCCTTTCGTTAGCTACACGTAACGCCTGCAATTTCGAAACCCTCATAGCTCGGTTTAAAAACCTTCATGAGAGCTTGTTTCGTTGCTGACTAGGTCGTGTAGTCCGCCGAACGTTCCGTAGCGGGATATGCAATAACACAGGCCCTTGGAACGTGCGCTTCAGTAGGTACCGGGTACGTGGCAGATTTAGGTGATAAGCGGAGCTTAAGTTTGTCCCTCCATTAGACGATCAAAATTCGCTAACTTACTAGAGGATTTTATTGCTAACAAGGATACGATACCGGTAATTCGTTGAGTAATGTCCATAATCGCCGTTTTATTACCTAAATTCATACGTGATCCCTGATCATTAACTAATTCGTTAATTTTTGCCAAATAATCGGTAGCCTGTGACACTAACTCGCAGTAATTATACTCCCCACAGCAATTCCTTCCAAAGGACCCTAAAAAGATTTGGACCCTCATAAGTACCCCGTGCAAGGAATTAATGTAGTAAATCAAAGGGGCCTGTACCCTATGGTAATTACTTTAGATGTTAATAAATGGGAAGTCAAATCAACCTTATTAAATACAGCCCTTTGAATCTAAGTTCAAGTGAAACAGATATTTAGAGATTTGAGTTTTATTGAGTTGGCGCTAATGTCGTCAGATCAGTTTAATTTGGTTTTCTAGTGCATTTTAAGCTTGTAAAAATTTTACTTATTATTTCAGGGCTTATTTAGATGTGAAAACAAATGCAAACGAAAATAGTGTAATAGCTTAGGTATATTTTAACATTATTTTATTAGCTGCGTGCTACTGTAAGTACGAGACTTCCGCGAGATATCGTAACTTCGCATTCTCTTGTCGTATTCACTTCCGAGACAAAGCCTCCGAACCCGCAGAAGCAGAGCTCTTCAAAAGAGAAGAGACTTTTGCTTCGCCTACTCAAAACAGTTATGTTATGAAACTGCGGTGCGTAACCTTAGGGTAACAGTGTGCTAACAAACATCATAAAAAAGGTTTTTAGAATAAATTTTTTTAACTGTAATGCATCCAATAATGTCATGTATATAATTTCCGTGTGGTGACGGATTAAGAATACAAAGTGTCACCACCCCTATTCATCCCGTAGGTGTCGTAGGAGCCGACTAAGGGGGAAAACTACGCAGAAAAACAGCACTGCACAGAGAGAAGGAAACCTTCTAACTTTATACCAACCCGTCTGGAATACAATCTCCCATTTCGCAATCGCATTCATTACTATACATATACATAACAGCAATATGAACGGGAGATACCTTCTTCTGCAAATCTTTTTATTTATTTAAAAAAAGACTGATATGTCTTCCACACGTATCGCCGGTTACATTTCCAAGCTTATGTCTGTCTGAAGGACACGTTTCTAGATTACGTGATGCTACTGAGAATTTCGCAAAACCAAACCCTAAATAATACAATAACCACCCGAAAAATCACAAAGTGCGAGAAAATTCTTTGGAAAACAAAATTTTTATATATTGAAATCTGTCAATACTAAGATGAACTGATGTTCATCTCAGTATGTAACAGTGTTGCAACTCGATTTGCAAATACTAAGGCGTGACGTCATAGCTAATTATTGTCAAATCGTTTATTTTTAATGCTGACTTTAATAATATTCAAAGATCATTCAATTGATAATGGTAGACAATTCATGCTGTACTTTAAGATCTTATTAAATGATTATCTCTTACTTATTAGAATATTCTGACGTTTCCGCTATATTTATATTAATAGACTTCGTAAATTTGAATCTTATTTTCTTTTTCGTATGAATTATTTTGTCATATACCCTCTATCATGAATAAAATCGCGTGAATTAAGCGTATCCCTCCAAAATACAATTTTTTAGGTAAAGGTTTTTAGGTATCCTGCATTTTTATATGTACTCCTGACAACGTATTTGAAATTTTCATGTCGATCACTTTAGTAGCCAAGACGTGAAAGCTTAACAAACAAACAGACAAATTTTCGCTTTTATGTTATTAGTAACCTTACTTGTTTTAATAAATATATCATTTAGAAGTATCGATCTGCCCCCATCCCCCCATGCCCCGTATGAGACTAAAAGGTTGTCGAGAAAGATAAATTAGATTGGGATTCAATGTACACCTACGCTCTTGTTACATTAATGTATTTCTCTGAGACTAAATTGTATATGATTCGTTAGCATTTAATTTATTAAAGAGAAAGTTATCTGAATTGTTTCGCATTTGTTTTATCTTTGTACTAAAGTCATTCATCCAAGTGGAATACAACTTGTGATTTCTATGCGATGTTTTTTTGAAATTGAAAATCTCGTATCACGATGTCTGTTAGCGATAAACTTTGAAACTTCTGCACCGATTTCAATCAAATTTCATTGCTATCTATAATTTGGTCCAACTTAAAAAATAGGATAGTTTTATCTCAATTTTTTATTTTTACCTTGATTTTAAAGGAGAATGGTGTCAGTTAATTCATTAATTATCAACCGCCTATAACAGTCCACTGCTGGAAGGCCTCTCCATAGAAAGGAGGTTTTGGCCTACTATACCACGCTAGCCAGACGGGTTGATATAGGGTTTGTTTCAAATTTTCCTTCTCTTTGCAGTACTGTTGCCCTGCGTATTTTGCTCCCTTAGTCGGTTCTTACGAGACCCATGGAATGAATAGGGGCATTCCGTATTCTGAATTTTTTATCACACGGACACAATTAATTCATCGATACAAATCTCTTTTGAGAGATATAGACGTAGATATATTCCTAACATTAATAGAAACTTCACGTTTATACCTATTAACATTAATACCTTAAACTAGCCTACAGACACTTTAACAGCTGTACCCGGATCCCTCCTATTTCATTCGCAGAGTAGCATACCGTGTGGTTTTAGTCGCGTCGCCCCGCCGTAAACCCTGGTAGACTGACAGCCAAAGAGGGTATTCACGTGCGACAAAGTGCGTAGTCAACGTCTGTAGATACGATATTTACACTTTTCTTGGTAAATAAATGCTGAGCTATTTGAATAAGAGTTTTTCAATGTTAATATCTCGACTTCATAATACTCGTATTCTAGTAACCAGTAACTTTCTAAAACTAATTATAAAAATATATATTTTTATTTCATACAATTCCGAGAGAAATAATTGGGTGATGAACGCGATACCTAGGTGTAATTTATCGATAGTATGTACTTAGAAATATTTTAAGTATTAAGTAATTATGGTGACCAGACTGCTGATAAACATCAGTAGCCTGGTCACTATGGTACAGAATCTACCATCTGTAAGATAAATAGAATACAGAATCTATCTATATGAAGTAATTATTATTCTATGCTTTACAAGCTAAAAAAATACTTACTTGAATTATGAAAATCAATATTTTCCGCTCTAGAAAATATAGCTTGGTTTGAAACAACGAAGAAAAATGCAGGTATTTAATTAAAGATGCGTCATTAGGTAGAGTATGTAGCCCCGGTCGGAGCGCCATTAGCAAGAGAAATGGCTGCCACGGTCCTTTCCTTATTGGAATTGCATACATAATGAAATGTCCTTACATGAGTGTGTCGGCGTTACAACATTCAATGTTTTGGAAAAAGTGTTTAAATTATATCTTTTTAACAAAAGCTTTTCTTATGTGGAGTTTATGCCATTTAAGTGTTTATATACTACCCTTATTTAAAAACTGACAAATTGAGCTTCAAAGCTAATATGAGAATTAATCTTTTACCCACCATTATCCCCATTCAATACCAAGGCTTGCACAAACATACATTTCTCGGTAATTATTTTCACAATAAATGCAAAACAAAACCATTGAATTGACATGAAATTAATATTTTTTTGTACACCTACACCAGGCAAGTAGTTTTCCCCATCGCCTGTGATTAATATGGTCAATCGACAACCGATAGAGCATTATCGTATCAACGTAGCGATGTTCTATAGAAACAAAGAAACTTATAATAAAATTATTACTATCGATTATTTAAATAGAGGTTAAACTTAGGTCGGTTGACGTGTCTGTCCCAGTGGCCTCTGCAATTAAAGGGCGGACAGTACAGTACAGGTACCTAGGCGGCAGCATCCCTTACTCTAAATAAAATAAAATACAGAAATAGTTTGACGCAACTATACTTACTAGGCCTAGTCCGTGTTGATGATTGATGATGAACTATACTATTTTCGAATAAAACTGCAGTAAAAAACATAAAGAAACAAAGGAAAGAAAACATAGGCTTCTTTAAGTAAGAAATGTTTTGTATCGCAATCTTTTTAAAGTTTAAAATTTAAAGTACTTTTAGAATTTTGCGTTTAAAAATGTTTTTGTTCATTTAATTCTTCACCAAGAATTGCAAGCAAAATATGTATATAAAATAACAAGTTGAAAAAACGATCCTTTTAAATTTATTTATAACTGAGAATATTGTGTATCAAATTAAAGGGTCAGAAAAGAGATAAGGCCGAGTATGTACGTAATCGAATTACGGTGCTAAGGCGGACTTTGGTACACAATTTGTCTAGGCTGGATGACGAATGAAGCACAGAAGCAGTCGGAGAGGTCTGGTTACTATATGTTTAAACAAAAGGAAAGGATGAAGGAAATTGAAGAGAAATATTTACGCCAAAATCTACTTGTCGCACTATCATATTTTTTATTCTACATCAATCCGAGATTAAACATTATCAATATTATGGCTCAAATATTAACCATAAAAAACTGTATGATTTCTTGAACGACCAGAGAGATTCCAAATAATGTATACCGTTAATTAAATGAAAATATAATACAATAATTAATATATACATACACTCCTCTATCCATGCATAGGTACACTGTATGCCCGCATTCTGCATACTATAACTTTAATCTCCCTTACATGATAGGGGACAGGACTGTTTGGGAAAAGTAAGAACATACTCTGAGGAATGGGACATAAGATGAGAAGGCAATGAAGGAAAAAGCATTGCTTGTACGGATGGATCGATGTAGCAATAGCTAGAGTAGGTTGCAATCGTCTGCAACTCGAATTAGGCAACGCGACGGAGCGCGGTGCCTTATTCGAGTTGCCTTATCTGAGCCCTCTAACCGACTCTAATCTTTTATTAACATAGTACTAGTATATTTTATTATTTTACTGGTATTTAAGAGAATAAACACTTTAATAATTGATCTATATATTGTTTCAGGTAAAAATTCAACTAACATAATTGACCGTCCGAGAAGCTGATAACGGTATGGCTCGAAATAACAGATAGTACTAAGATGTGTAAATTCATGGTATTGTTTTGGGCAAACGAGTAGATAGATCCTGACCTGTGGCACCTGGAACTCAAAAGACGAGTGCGTAATCCGCCCCCCCCCCTCCCCTCTCCCAAATACAGTGTAAAGGATGGGTTGCCTCTCCAGGAACCTCATTCACATGGTTAAAAGCAACGAAATAATTATTTAACAATATTTTTTAATAATCATTCTCGTCGATCCTTCCCATTAGTGTTGAAGCACGGCTCCATTCTCATCTTTTACCAACTCAAAGTGATTGCGAGCAATTAAAGTTCACAAACAATCCACAGAGAAAATGTGGTCAATAAATCCAGAAACAACTTCGAAATACTAATTGCTTTCGTCAGTGTATCTTGGCTCGCCAGCCGGCATTGCACAAACTTACCACTAAACGGATCCAACTTACAAACTAACTGCGCAAACTGCTAACTTGTCGTTTGTTATAGAAACTGATGAGGTTTCGCCGCTTATTTCTCAGTTAAGTGCAACTTTTCGCTCTGTCTGTAATACAGCTTAAGCAGAGTTGTGTCGAGAATCCTTTGAGAATGGAAAACTTCATTTCTGAATGTTCAAAGTAGTTGTGCAATGACATATTTTCGAATGAAGAAGAGAGAAAATTGTTTCTTTCACTGAATAGTTACGCAGTTTAATTAATTTATTTTTTAAACGTCGCGCGTCTGGGCTTTTCCACTTTCTAAAATAAAACGGAATGTTTCTGATATTTTAATACTTAACCTAATATCATGTCTCATATAGTAGTAGTCTCATTTAGTGGTTAATTTACAAACAGACACTAAAATTGAACTTATTCGTATGTCCATGAAGAATATTTTATGTCATTTATATATTTACAATGTTCTCATTATAAACGCAACTCAAACATTAACTCGGGAGCACCATATAACTGCCAACCAGCGCATACCGTGTCTCATAGTTTGTCTTTCCAACTTCAGCTAGCAGTAAACAAAATATGTCCTTCCCTACAGTTATTACGTTACATGGTTATTGTGCAACTTTAAGCACATTAATAAATTAGGTATAATGCTCTACTGAGTTTACTGTTTTCTTCTTTATCGTGTGCGAATCTCCACAAGTCAACCCCACACCTGAGTCGAAGTGGTATATTTCCGTTTTCCGGTCACGGTTTTACGGTTTTCCGTCATAATTGAGTTTATTGCAAAGGATGAGGCACAGTATAAGAAAAACAGTGAGAACCCCTAAATACACGACGCTGGCTAAGGATGCGACTTCGCGCCACTCGCGCCACTCGCGCACGTCTTCGGGCGGAGGGCGAAATCCACTCTCCGCCCGGGAGTCAGCCACTCGCCGATAAACTTCGGAGAGCACTTCCGCCTCCAAATCCCACGGGGGAGTTCCGGCCAACGCGCACGCCACCTCCGTCGAAACGGTGCGGTAACCGCGTATGGCTCTGACCGCCATTACCCTCTGAGGGCGCCAGAAGCGTGCCCTATTCTGGGCGGTCAGAGCCGCCGCCCACACCGGTGCACCGTATAGTGCCATTGACCGGACAACCCCCGTGTACAGCCGTCTTGTCGCGACGCTGGGTCCACCCAAATTGGGCAAAAGTCGCCCTAGGGCAGACGCAGCGCCGACCAGCTTTGGAGCAAGCTGTCGGAAGTGCTCGTCGAAGAGCCACCTCCCGTCGAGGATCAGGCCCAGATATTTCATCTGGGCCCGAACCGGTACGAGGACCGAGTTGACCACGATTGAGGCGCCAGGGGGTGGACCACGACGGAGCCCATGAAATAACAGGGCCTCCGTCTTATCTAGGGCCACCCGTAAGCCCAGCGCCTCAATGCGCCCGACCACCAGGGAGACAGGTTCTGAGGAACCCAGTTTAAGAATCAATATTTTATTAATTTTCAAAGTCTAATAATAAAACTTTTGCTTGGGTTTCTTTTCTAACAGGATTTAAATACCACAAAAGCATTACTAAAAAAAAAAAAAAAAATAATAACACAATTAAAGTCGCTGAACAATTCGCTTTCACTAAGTTGCGGGGTTTGAACCTCTAACACTCAGCAAGCACAAAAACCATACCACTATTAGTGTAAACTAAAAAAAGTTGGTGTAGTGATAGGCTATTTTTTAAATTCAGACCGATTGTTGATAAGAATAAATTCAACTATCGGTAATCGTTTAACATGTGATATATTGTATTAATATTATACCATTGGCAAATTAATTTACGAGTTTAAAGTAGATTCAGAATTTAAATTGAAAATTGCATGCCACTGAATTAAAACGTACTGCAAACATAAATTTTATTAAACCGTTTCTACATCAATAATTACTTCAGTGAAATTTATAACCGTTTCATTAAGTAACCCTTCTACTGCGGTACTTACCTTCGTTAATCTTAATTACTTAGGTAATTACTTGACAGCTTTCAGTTAGAATACTATTAGTCTTAGTGAAATTCAAATTAACAATATATAGTAGAAGATTTTAACGTTTCCGCACAAAGGACATGTGAAACAGTTTGTCACAGATGCCGAGAGCTTTGAGAAATAGCTAATTCATCCGCTCGCTCTTATTCGGTATTTTTTTAACGACATTGGTTCCTGTTTTATGCATTCCAAATTTATTTTATTCGCTGACGATGTGAAACTTTTTAAGACAGTTAACAAGTTCACTGATTCAAAATTATTGCAAAAAAACCTTCAGCGACTGGACACATGCTGCTACTACAATGACTTGGACTTTAATGCTTCTAAAAGGTTCTCCATGAGCTTCCCACGTAAGCCATAATACTCTATTCTTATTATGTTACCAAAGGCAATATATTTGATAGAAAAACTGTACCTATCTGAGGATCTGGGTGTGGTACATGACAGCAAACTTATATTTTATAAGCATGTGAATCACATAGTTGACAAAGCTTTTAGGCAACTGGGTTTTATAATTGTGCCCGAGATTTCTGAAATATGAAAACTATCAAAGTTTTGTGCTGTGCTTACGTGCGAAGTCATTTGAAATACAATGTTCAGATCTGAAATCAACGAGAAAATACAAAAGATATGTATTCGTTACTTAGGTTTCAACTTTGCCATTTGAGCAGCGCTGTGTAACATTACATCTCCTACCTTTGTACATTAGGCGTAATATTTCAGAACTAGCTTTCCTGGTCAGTCTTGTTCAGTGTAAGATCAATTGTCAATGTCAATGTCAAAAAAGATCAATTATAATCTACGCAGTATGATTAAGTTAAGTGCCCGTTAGAGGGTTGCGTGATAACTCTTCACTTTATCTTCCTCCGAGTCACACCAACTTTAGAAAAAACAGCTACCTGCCTAGAGTTTTCACTGAATTGAACAAACTAAATGGTGACAGTAGTTTTAATCTTTTTAGTACAAGTACAAGTAAAGCTGGGACATGTGAATTGTGAATTCTAGGCTCTGCATGTATTTTCGTTTATTTACATTGTTAATTATTTATTAATTATAACTTAAGTGGAATATTATTATTGTGGAGTGACGATTTGCGCAAGATGTTTTTTTGAAGTTTTTTTTTTTTACTCTTTTGACAATTTGAGATCGTTTGTGATTTTGCGCTATTTACGTCATGCTCCTCTAAATGGTTACGTCATAATCAGAAAATCAAAAGAAAACACTAACTTGCTAACTTTCGAGGTCTATTATATATAAATCAGTCAGCCTGTGACCACGACCAGTGCAACCTGGTCGAAACGCCAGGCAATATAAAAATACGTAATATCTATTACGCGATTGCGTTAATTCCCGCGTATGAAAATAACAATACAAATAGGTATATTCATTTTTTTTATATTCACTAATCTATACACACAAATAGACAATCCTGAGCCGGATTTTTTAATAAGTTACCCTTATAAATATGGTGAAGAAAATATCAGTAATAAAATTATGAAACTAAATGAAGGAAGTTTTAAATTCACAATATTTCACATTCAAACAGCATAATCCCACGTTATAATAATATTCCCCCATTTGAGAACACAAAAAGGTTGTGTTAACCCACCGAGTAATTAAAATAGGAGTGTACCGGATAACTTCACACCTTCGCTTTGTAAACTCAAGCATTCTTTGCATACAGCCTATAATAGCGCCTCTCCTATTAATCACGACCGCAGGGCTTTCATTGTGAAATTGAGAGAAGTAAAGGTGAACAAGAATGTGTGATAAAGTATGTGGAAAATGTTAGGACTTGCGAGAAAATATTTAGAGCAATACTGATTTTGGATAAAAACAAAAGTTTTTTAGAAAGTGATGCGAAAAGATACTATTTTCTACGTTGTAAAACTTTATGATATTGGCATCCGTTTCTTTATACTTCAAGCATGTACCGTCGCCTAAAAAAATGTTAGCAAAAATAAAGTTGACTAAGGACCCTCTCAAGCAGAAAAGTTCAAATCTGTTCTAAATTTAATCAAAAAACACATCTGTAAAAGTAATAAAAACCCTAATAGTCCCTAAAAGTAATAAAAACAACTATTTCATTATGCCTTTTATCCCAGATAATATATTAACATAAATCACAATTTTTATTTATGACAAAGTCTAAAAGGAAATTTCTGAGGTTATTTTTCATTCAAAGGAAAAGTAAAGTAATCTAAATTGCAATAACAGCTTCAAAAGTTTGATCGTACCTCGGATACTGACGTTTAAAACACTTTCAAGGGTAATTTTGCATTCCACTTCAACTAATATTAATCTTTCTCATATTAAAGAGATGAAAATTTTAATAAATGTTTTATTGTGTGCCTAACTTTTTGATGTGTTCATCTTTCTCTCTCGTAATTTAACATTATAAACGTTTCTTCTTATAGTAGTTTGTTGTTTGAGTTGTACGAACGTATTCTTAGTTAAGTGAGTCTTAGTTTCGAGTATGATAATTAAGTGGAGCGACTAATTACTTATTCCACATGCCTGAGCATGTGGAATAAGTAATTAAGTTAAGTTTCGGCTTTGAGTTTCAGGTAATAGTAGACACAGGCACTGTTAATAAGGCACTTAGAGCGTATCACAGTAAACATAAGCAAAGGAAGAATGATAACATTAATATTTCTAGCATATTTATATATAATAGTTTTCATACCGGCAGTCGAATGTGCTACCACCACCTTAAGTTTATAAAATAATATTCGCCATCACCTTCGCAGTCTGCCCCCACTTTCAGCCCGACGCTTAGAACTAAAAGAAATATAAAATACAACACAACTGACGAGCATACTAAACCCAAATATTATAACTTTCTTCCACAAATAAAAACAGGTTTATGTATCGATACAAAACTTTAGTATCGAATTCTCCTCCGCGTCAAGATTCTCATAAAGTATATGACATATTTTATGAGAAGGCAGCTCGCTTCTCAAGACAATCACATGCTATATTCAGCGCTGTCTGATGAAAATAGAATATCTACAAAATGTATTAGATATTGGTGAATGGAAAACATTTTTATACTTACAACAAAATTCAAACGAAGATGATAAAATGTTATAAACTACAAAAGGCGTAGGTATACACCCAACGGAATGTTTCAATTGTGTATTGCCAGACATAAAAATTAATAACTATAAAACATGAAAATGATAGTGATATTATGAACCACAAAAAAAGCATAAGATACGAAGAGAAAACTGAGAGACCGAGATAGATCATTCGAAAGATTCGTTTTATTTTTTTACAAAAGCGAATGTTAATGATAGATTTTAATTGGACTCCAAACGTAATTCTTTGTTTACACGTATATAAAAAACTAGAGTCTGAGTAGTTCTAAACACTGAGGTTCTTTTTCTAATTAATAAATCAAAATTAATAAAATAAGGTGCTTTGGTAAACTTATATAGAAAGTGTTTTAGAAACTTTTTGTTTTACCCGCGAACTTAGGTAAAGTGAAATTACTTTCTGGAACCACTGTTAGCAAATCTTCACTAATTTAATAAAACTGAAGCGTTTTTCTCGTTAATATTTCTTCTTCTTCTCTTTCACGGATAATGCTTTATGAAATTGATAGCTCGACTCTTAAGGAAGGCATAAGGCTATTTAACTTTACGCTACAAACACTAAGAGCGGACTATATCTACTACAGGTTATTATAAATGCGGATGAAATTGCGAGGAACGGCTATTGACAAGTTATTCTTAGAATCAGGGTGAATGAATTGTAGTAGAAAATCGTTCAACTTCTAGTGTCGCGCGAATAACCCTTGATGCTATTAAAATACTAGATAAATTATATCAAGATAATTTTTTTATATTGATTACTTCTTCATAATGATAGAGACTTAAGAACGGCTATTAGCTACCAAGCATCTGTACAATTAGCTATTTTACAAAGAGCGATACATACGAGTACCATTTAGGTATTAAAGTTCTTTGCCTGTTTTACTTGATAGGATTCACCTCAGATATCATCTTCGGACTAAATAAAAATAAGAAAATTTTAAAGCAGTTCTTCAAAGAAAAAATCGTTTTTTAATTTAGTCCGCAACTACTTTAATATGGCTCATAAAAAGTACATACAACTGAATGTAGACTCTCCTCCGAGGTTGGTTAAAAGAATATACCCACTAAATGAAACCCTAAACATTAACATTCAAAATAACGGCTTCCTCGCAGTAAGTGATTACCGTAACAGAGTCATAACACCCACACGAAACAATCTTTGTACCTGTTTAGCAATACCACGAAACATTTTCATCCACTTTGAAAAATAAATTAGATTCTTTATTTCTTAGAAAAACCTACTTGTATTTTTGAAATAATATTTTTGTATGTACATTAATTTCTCTACAATCATAGGAATAATTGAATGATTAAATATAAACTAAAATAACTTAAATATTGTAAATCTCTGAGAAGTTTTAATAATATAACTTTTACTGATATTGGACTAGCCCATAACTTATTGGTTATGGTTAGTGGCCCATACTCTTTGTTGGTTGGTCCTGACACAAAATTGTGCTCTCAAAGTAAAAAAAAATTACCGCACTACTAACATGTATAATATATTATATATATATATATATATATATATATATATATATATATATATAGGACTGTATACCCTATTGTCAACGTACTTTCATAGGGGCGTTATCAGTCTTAGACGTATCATACTCAAGGATCATTCCTTGAGTTGCAGGTGTTCATGAATGATGTTAGACACTCACCATCCGCTGATCGGTCTACTCGATTACCCACCGTATCAAAAAGAAAACAATTAAAGTGCCCAAATAAACTAGTTCTGTTATTTGAAATACTTGCTTCATTCAAATCACTGAAACAAGACATGAAACCAGAGGTGTATCTCTTTCCGTTTTTCCCGTTTGTAACCTTCAGCCCTCAGCCCACTCGAGGTTTTATTGCTTATTGGTGCGGTAAGGATTGTGTAGTTTTTCCTCCGAGAAAATAACGTATCAGATCGGAGAGTGGTGATTGACATTAAGATCGAAATGAGATTGCGACCGTAGATAGGGTTGAATAAAAGATTCTGAATTAGATCTATATTTTATTATTTTAGTAATTATAAGATTTTAATGCGTTCAACTTCAAGGAACCTATTTGATCCTTTGCTATGAAAACGACAATATCCTTGATAAGTATGTGTTATGTGAAAGTATCTTTGGCTTTCTTCTCATTAAAATTACTTTTTTATGGCACAGGTACAATACGTTTGTACTGGATGAAAACGTTTATTCAAAATAGCACGTTGATATGTCTGAGCAAAAACAGTTGAGCAGTAAATTAATTAATTATAAATCTTCGTACCCGTAGTGGACGTTTTTTTGCTCAGATGATGATGATGATGAATTAAAAATAAAAGTTTCTAGGTACTCGTAATAGAAGATAAAATTTCGTAATATCACTTTTAGGTACATACATCACATCACACATCACACACATCAACAGCCTTTAATAGTCCACTGCTGGACATAGGCCTCTCCTTAGAAAGAAGGTACATACATACGAATAGAAAATATTCGCAACATTTAATAAATGCGAACAGTGTGCGTATATTCTCGGATAAACCAAACTCATTAAAACTTTTTAAATTACTTCTAGTAATTGTACAGCTAAACAATATAATTTAGGCATACACATTATATATATCTAGAAAATGAAAATGTTAGTGGTTAGTCCCTGTTGGGGCGCCAACGATAACTTAATTAAATTTGATATTAGTTTTCATGCACTTTTGTTAGGTGTTATTTGCCATGGGTTCCCTCTTTCTGGCAGTACAATTTCACTTGAAATAATTTTTTAGGCATATTGCCATAAATAGCATTTATAACCTTAAATTAAAATATTTTCTTAAAAAGTCATTAAACGAGTCCAGCATCGATAAACCTAAAGGTATGCCTTAGAAAAATACTTTTTTCCATAAAAAAAATATTTAGCTACTCTACAGTTTTACGACGGTAGTAAACAAGCAGATGCGCATCTTATACAAAGCACTTACCGTACTCTAACGACACTTGCAACAGCAGTTCTAAAAGGCGCGTGTCGTGACCCAAAAAAATTTTAAGCCTTTTTATAGTAACACATCCTATGACTTCATCATTTCTTTGATATATTGTCTTGTCTAATATATCTCAGATTACGCCTCTAGCAAAATAGGAATAAAGTTTAACATAGAATATAAATAGAAAATCCTACATATAGGCATATGTTATTTAACCTACTCGACACTAGAAATGTACGTACGAATATCATCTTATTGAGCGACATAGCTCCTAGAACAGGCATGGTAATTTGGTAATGGTACAACCACGTTTGCCAAAATACCAAAGGAACTAATGGGTTGTAGAATGGAGTATCGTAACGGTAAACATATGGTGGGACGCCCCCCAGTATAACTAACTGCAAATGACGGCAGATTGAAAAATGGCGCATATTGTGCACATCCTGTGCATGTCCACGCAGTTATAGCGAATAAATGCGGTACAGTAATTCACGAGTGTACGTTTCATCAGTCATAAATTTATTATGTTGCCTCATAAAACACACAAGGGTTAAAACAGTTTAATTTTACGGTTTTATTTATTTTTAAACTGCTGTTGCCCATATGAGTTTCTAATAGGTATTGGTATTGGTATTGGTTGTGGTCTTTGGTTCCGCATTTAGACTCAAGAGTGGTCCTTTATGCGTCGAGGATTGGTTAGCTAGGTGACCCAACCAAGCTCCTTCCAGAAGCACAGTTTCTAATAGGTAATTTTATTAATTAATGAGTTGTTAAAAGTACCTATATAGTGTTTTTTTTTTTTAAAAAGACAACTCCTGCGTTAGGAATATATCCTATGTCGCGGTAGACTTTACAAAAATTCATGAAACTGACACAAAGAACACCCAGACTCAGAACAACAATTTGTGAATCACACAAAGTGTCGTCCCATGTGGGGTTTGAACCCACTACGCCATCCGTGCAATATTGTGATTATTGTAGCTATAACATGGCAACGAGGGTTTTCGATATTTTTTCTGCCACCAGACAGCGCTTCGTATGCGTCAGGTCCACACAGCTGTCAGATAGCACAGATTCTTACCGAACGTATAATTTTTTAGTGAAATTCTATGAACTTGGAAGTGTTATTGAGTTTATTATAGATTACGGCCAGAGAAAGGTTGCCGAACTGAAGATTGAGCTCAAAAAGAAAGGCGCATAAGTTTTATTTGCACACATAGGCACTGCACAACATTGTGGCATTTAAGAAAACAATATTCCTTTGGTAACGTTTTTAAGAATGAATAAACCAAAAAAATGATCGAAAAATACAAATCGTGTATGTGTTTTGACAGGTGGTTGGACCTGACGCTACAGTGCTGCCATCTCACGTGGAACATTTCAGAAAACCCTCATTGTAACAAAATTAACTTTTTTCTATATTCATTGTAAGTGTTTCAACACTTATTTATGAGTTTAGTATAGTTCACATATTTTTTATTACTACCAAATATTTCAAATTTAATTAGATGAAAATCATTAAATACCGAAATGTAACTATACTTGTATCGTTATTTAAATCATATATCCTAACTCATTTTTCGGTATCAACAAGCACTTATTCTACAAGCTTCTACAAGCTTCTATCACTGCTCTTATATCTAACGTCGCCCACAGAGAATTTATTCAATCAATTTTCATTTTACTTGAAACGTTTTATTCCACAAACAAGTGAGAACCACGTTGGGCGCCACTAGAGAATTAGACATACACACATATAGTCGCAAGAATTTATATTGTCTAAAATACTTATTACTCCTTTATACCGGTGTAGCAGGAGCTATTTCACTGGAGAGAATGCGAATCTAAATGGGACAATTTATCAATTGGAAGATTTCCATTCAGTGGAAATAAATAGGTAGCTTATGAAATTTATAGATACAAGAAATTCTTTGTTCGTAATAAGTCATTCTTATATTCATTTACAAAACTCTTTCTAGATTATCTTTGAAATTCAGATAAAGAAAGCCCAGGATTTATTCTCTTTGTTCTTTAAGTTACTAAAAAAAATCTTTTTATAGGTCCGTAGACTACAAGCCATGGCAAATAGGAAAGTACCGTTTTTTCCTTAGTGAGTAACGTGAGTGTCCACGCTAGATTTCCATTGGATAAAATAAAACGAGCCTTACAGCAGTCGCAAATGATCTGTTATATTTGACAACTCACATACTACCTAAGGGCCAGCTCTAAAACCGCCCGCGGTTATTGCTCAAATCAAATAGCTCGCACTTTCCTGGCTTCCTGTAACACTCTTCCGTCTTTTTTCATGCAATCGCTGCCACAGACTGCATATTACACATGAAACAACATTTGTAACATAGTAGATCTTAAAATTCTACCTTTACCTATATTAAAAATAAACAGTTTTTATTCACAGAATGACCTGTTCGATTTTACTCATTTTTTAAAACATCACCTGGAAAAAAACTCTGCAGCTAGAAACATTTGCGAACAAACACTGCTTCTTCTGCATATCAATGACATGTTGCAAACTAGTAGCATCGATTGCTATGCAGATGATACCACGGGAGATGCCCTTTACACCGGCCGCCCTAATATTTCTCGGGAAAACGTCATCGAGAGTCGAAACAAACTTGTGTCTGAAATTGAAACTTCCTTAGCGGAGGTTTCAGATTGGGCCGACTAATTCTAGTTCAGTTCAAAAAAAAACACCTCCCTAACCAACACAAAAATCACCTACATAACTGTCTCAGTCAGTATCGGAATCCTAGGCATCGACGTATTGAGTGAAGTCCAGTTTCGGGGCCATACTACGAGGGTAAGGTCAAATTGGCCTCGAAAAAGCTTGGTGTGGTGGCTGAACAGATCGAGGCAGTATTTCACTCCAGCCCACCGCCTACAGCTCTATAAGGCGCAAGTACGGCCGCATATGGAATACTGTTCTCATCTCTATGCAGGGGCACCTCAGTACCTGCTTCTCCCTCTGGACCGCATCCAACGTAGAGCGACTCGAATCGTCGATAAGCACCGCAACACGCACGCTCAAACATCTCCGATCCGCTCGATCCCTCGGCGTTACGTAGAGATGTGGCTCGGACTAATACCAGCCGCAACTTGCCGCCATCGTTCCAAACGGCAAATTTTTTATCTTCATCACCTCGATAGTTGGCGCTCCACTACTGTGCGCTTTTCGAGATACTTTTTGCCTCACACAACCAATCTGTGGAACGGGTTATGTCTACGGTATTTCCGGACCGATACGACCTTCAAACCTTCAAGAAAAGAGCGTACTCCTTCCTAAAAGGCCGGCAACGCGTTTGCGACTCCTGTGTTGCAGACGTTCATGGGCGGCGATGGTCACTTTTCATCAGGGGTCACCTGCTGTCTGCTTGTCTGCCCCTTTGTACTGCTACTCCTCTACACATAAAAAATCGTATTTCTAGACAAAGATTGTACTATATACAGAAATACTATACCTTCCCAATCCCACATACTTTTTCGAGGACTTATAAACAGAAAGTCGTCTATAACAGGCTTTAATAAGCATTTAAAACTGTCCAACTTTTTTTTATTTTTTATTACGCTATCATCCATTATTTTTTATTACGCTGCCCGAGTTTATAAGTTAATATATTTCTGCTTTAAAATGTATACAGATGATTATATTTATTTTAAGCTTAGCCTCTGGATTTTAAAGTTGGGTAATATGAAATTATTTTATTTGGAGTATTATTGCTCGCATATGGTGTTGTAATAAAACATGTTTAATAAAGAGATTAAATAAAATTTAATGTACCCTCATTCGTAAAAATATTAAATGAGTTTGGACAATTCCCTATTGTTTAAAACTGAAATAACCTATTTTCTGTGTCGAATTATATACATATAATTTACACTCATGCCGAGCGTAACAGATGCTTATTAAATCCCATTGCTGTGAACCGGGCACTTTATGAATTAGATTGGCAAATTGGGATTGATATATGAATAACAGTATGTCTGTAACTTGAACTAGTTACCCGAGCTCTCCAACGTTGTCGAATATTGAAAGGTAGTAAATATCAAGTACTTCCTTTCCACCACAGCTGTGCAATATAACTAATCTATGTATTGGATTCGATCTAAGCGTAAAGCGAACCAAATGATTTCGAGTAGAGTGTAAGCGAATATATAGCTCTATGTATTCGCTTTTCGGGTCCCCGGTGACGATAGGGGCCCTGAGCACGGGCCCCGTGTACCCTTATGGTAAGGACGGTACTGAGTGAGGACATGCTACAGCCTAGAAATAATAAAATGAGCTGAAATTTTATACAAATTCATAAATAGCGTGTCACGGGACGATGCATAAAACTTTACCATTCACCGATGTCCATTAAACTTTTCGTTCAAATAATGTAATGGTGGCACTCAGAAAAGTTAAACGCTTATAATTTAATTTCCTTAAGTTAAGGGCTGGTTTCGTAAATAGATTAAAAGTTTAATATTCATTGTCACAAAACATTGGATTAAATGTTTTGTAATTTTTGCATCGCGCAACGAAACGTTATTTTTTACGGTTACGGAAACGTTTACACTTGATGAAGTATCATATTCAGCGAGTCCTATCGTTAGCCTCTTTGGAAAGCTGCCTTGATTACACTTGTCTTAGCTTTCCAATTATTTACCGGTACCAAGCGTCAGTAGATCGCGCTCTTACCTAAACTGTTCAAGCATAAATATAAGCTTACCCATAAGGCCAAAACTTTTTTTTTAGTTTTTGAAATGAATTGAATATATTTCCAATTTATTACTTATTACTAACCACACAAGTTATTACTAAATATATGTGATACTAAAGATGAAAATACCTAAATTTAGATGATATGTGAAATTTTGGCTCAGCATAAACTTCATTTCCATTCATCGATATACAGTTGAACGACTAATAGCAAACTTGTCTGTTTATATTACTAACACCGAACTAATAATAAACTAAAACTGATTACAAACTTTGGACTATAATGCCTACGCGTAACCACATGTAATTACCAAAAACGCAGCTATAATAACACATTTATCTATTAATAGCCTGTATTGATCGCAAGCATACGTCAGAACTGGGTTTTCTCTTTACTCTTGCAGAAATAAGTCTCACTTCAACTCTCTTTTTGGATAAGGTTACAGATTCATGGGCCCTGACGTTAATATTTTACATGGCCTATTTTACCTATCTATAAATGCTTGTAATTTAAAACCAAACCGTCTCCCGAAACAATTTGATTATGAACAAAATTTAGCTTTTAAACTTTGTGATATACTAGACAGATTTGTCCAACGAGCTGATATAAGTGAAAGGTGTATTTCTTTTGAACAAACATTTTATTTAATACTAGCTGTAGCCGGCCACGCTTTGCTGTGGTACATTGTGGCAAAAATACTGACGCGAAAAATAGGTAAAAGCCATCCTTCAAGCGGGTTGTATATCATATCAAAATTTAAATTAAATCTTTGCAGAGTTTTTGAGTTTTATATAATTGTTTGAGGTAGATTCAACGTTTTTTTTTATGTTATATGTTGTGTTGTGAACAATGTTTTGAGTAATTAATGATTGTATAAACCTTGACAGAACAATATGGTCAATCAAATTACCTGCGATGGATACTTCAAAGGGATTAAGTAAAAAAGAAATACACATTAGAAATACACATAATGATAGTTGATATTCAATTTGGGCAAACTGTTGTTATTAAAAACACTCAGTAGTAGCACAGCAATTTTCAACGTGATCAGTAACAGACTTACTTTTATGACAGGATCAAGGCCAAAAATGAAATAACATAATATTACAAAAAAAAATCTGCGCAACCCTCGCTTGTGTATGATCCCAAAAAACATAAATCATCACTTTTTTTTATGCCCACAAGGGCTACATTTATTTATTTATTTAGGACAACTTACAAAACATACACTAATACATAGTTTACAAACATGTTTTACAAATATGTGCTGAGTGTTGTCTTACTGACAAGTTGCCACGGCATGGTAAGGGACAGATTCATCTCAGATTATACACAGTCATATACATATACAAAGCATACAGAACATCATCGAAATTACAAGACATACTAATGCATTTAAGATGGTCTAAGAACGTCTGAATGATGCATTAATTTTGTTTTTAAATTTTAGAAGACTGTTTGAGAAGATGTCTACATAAATTTCATGATTTTTCGTCAGCTTGTTATACTGGCTTAGTAATCTATTTATAGTAACGTTCGGACCCAAGTTGGTTTTAGAAGTTTTAATCGAAAAAGGAGCGTATTTATTTGAACGGGGCAATCTTGAGGGAGCGTTTACATTTATTTTCTAAACAAGAATGGGGAGTCATCGTTAACTAATTTGTGTAACAATAACTGTCTCCGATAGAACAAACTATGGAGATTAAAGCGACATGAAATGATTTTCTGTATCTGCCGCCGCTCATGAACACCTAAACTCAAGAATTACAAGTTTATTGTTGCCCTTTGAGTCTCTTCCCCAGAATCAAGATGAGTCGAGATTTGGCTTTCGTTAACCTCACCCATTCGAAAAAAAACTATGAAAGAATTAACTCACACAGGTTTGCTGTGAGGCCGTGGTATCACTCGGGAAGAGTCGGCCCATGGCTCTCCCACGAATGAAGACGTACAATCCGACGCACACTCTTAGTCCTTAATAACGGACATACTAGCGCACATTAAAACAATGTTGTGGTATATTTAATGATGCCATTGCATCCATCTGTAAATTGCAAAAGAGTAGCCCTGAGTTTGTTTGCCCTTTCTTCTCATAAGGGAAAGGGGCGGTTATATATCGCCACATGCATATCACAGATTTCGTATAAGTATAATTTTTATTAAATTTATTTTGCTTACTATTTGACAAAATAGAGATTGTTGTTATTGTCTGTGTTGATCTATGACTTTAGAGTCTACATAAAAGACGATTTCACACCATTATATTTTTTTTACGAAATAAAGAGTTTGAGTTATAATACAACTAAAATGAATAGACATCAAACGAAAAATATTATTATTAACTTCGAAGTCTCTTCGAATTTACTTGTTTCTATTATCAAGTGGATCCTTTGAAATGTTTGGATCAATCTACAAATATTTATTAAAGTCGACGTTATCGACAATAATACAGATAGATGATAACGTGCTCTTTTAGAGATTTAGCTACAGAACACGATCTTAGATGACATCAGCGACTTCACAATTTTGATTAGATTTAAAGTATTTGAACTCTAGTCATCAAGAAAGAGATTGCAGTAATAATACCTTATTCATCGTATTCAATCATCATCATCAACAGCCTTTAATAGTAGTAAAATGGAAGTTTTGCTCTACTATACCAGATGACTTGGTATTGGGTTAGTTTCAAGTTTTCCTTCTCTTTGCAATGCTGTTGTCCTTTGTAGTTTGCTCCCTTAGTAGGCTCTTACGACACCCTGTTAAATTTTTTTAATGGTAAATTAGGCCAACGAGAAGACGGCTCACCTGATGGTAAGTGACTTGCCTCATCCATGGACACTTACAACTCAAGAGGCAAAGTCTGTTGCGATGGGGGGGAAGGGTGATCCTGCTTACTCGGCGACAAGCAACAGAAGAATTGCATAGCACCGGTCTTCTGCCAGGCTTTGGTTATTTTTTGCCACAAAGTCTTTTGCAATATTTTTTTCTTGTTCTTAGGTTTGGACTTAAATCTTTCATAAATATGAACCATCGATCTTCGAAGCGCCATTTTTTTGTATTAGTGAATGTTTTGTAATTCCTGAAAGACTTTTGTTACTATACATTCATTATATTATGAGATGAACACAACAAAAGAATTATCCAATTTGGTGCAGTCATTTGGCAGTTCAGAATTCATTATTATTTAATAGATTTAAATAGATGAATCATATCTAATTAAGTCTTTGCCGCAACTTTGATAACATAGGATTCGATAGTTTTTTTCTATTTTCCTTCCATTTTACTTCGAATAAAGTTATTTAATTAATGTACACTCAATCCGCTAATGAATATGAACATTCATTTGCGAATTGTAATCAAGAATCAAATCACACTGTGTCAATGTAGACACTGTGTAATTGACAAAATAAACAACAAACTTTATAAGTATTTGAACTCTGTAAACATTACTTTCTAAAGTGTATTTTACTGTTCCATACAAAATCTCGACCTAAAAATTATTGTAATGTGGACAATCTTGTCCTCTATATTCTTTGCTCTTTAGTAAAACACGAGGTATGTAAAATACTTATACATAGAAATACTTGTACACTCTAAAGAAACATAAAAAAGATATTACAATTTCATGTACTTCTTTATTTTCTCGAAGTCTTTGTAAATAAAAGCTTGACAAAGTCAAAATTTTCAGAGCTGTATAGAGTAAATCCCCGCTTATGTCTCCTGCCATATTTTACCAAGAATCGTTGAGTTTTTATTTTTTCTAGTACGAGTAAATATAAATAATGTACTGTATTCAGGTTTACGTTTATGCAGTACTAGTTTTTACTAGCCCGCGGCGCGGCGGGTGTACGTCGGTTATCGCTTTATAATGTAGCTTATGTTACTCGCTGATAATATAGCTTTCCAAGGTGATTGGTGGTGGTGGTGGTGGTGGTTGGTGGTTGGTGGTTGGTGAAAGATTTTTTTAAGTGGACGTAAAACGTAACAGACAAACTCACTTTCAAATTATTAATATAAATATACACAAATATGGATATGCCTGTCCGGTTCATAGATATATCGGTATTTTCTTCCTAGATTAGGATCTAGAAATTAACGTAAATATGATGCAGTCTAAATTCTTGATATGTAAAGAAAAGTTTTACATTAACTACATTATTCAACAAAACTTTTAATTATTAAAGTCATTCAAAGTGCTTTCGAGCACTGCTTTATTTCAGTTATGAATACTGTTGACGGATTAAGAGTTTTCACGACAACAAATACCAATTTTCTCGCAAACGGTTTTCCTCGTCTGATTTATTAATTTCTATTTTAGGAAAGCTAAGGACAGGATAAAATAACTAAAAGCTTTTTTGGTCAAATGAAAAGTGCTCTATTAGTGCCGCCCAAAGGTTGTAAATCCAAAGTTTGCAAAGAATTAAGTGTGTTATATTTAGGGCTTCTTCTTTTGCAATTTAATCTATTGTGGCATTATCTCGTCTCGTCTTTTCTTCTACGTAAATAGAAATCAATTTAATTTTAAAAAGTCTTGAATACACAGAAACTGTGGAACTATAATGATTTGGGTTCATCCCATGGGTGTCGTAAGAGCCGACTAAGGGAACAAACCACGCAAGACAACAGTACTGAAAAGAGAAGGAAAACTTGAAACAAACCCTATACCCACCCGTCTGCCCAGCGTGGTACAGTAAGCCAAAACCTCCTTCCTAAGGAGAGGCCTATGTAAAGCAGTGGACAAATTCAGCTCTTGTCCAGCATGTGTTCAGCAATATCGTCATATGACCGACACGATAATGATGATTACTTTTCTTTACTTTATTTTGATGACGGGTTGTAAAATCCCTTCGGCTCTCCTGCTCCGTCCATCCTGGCGACCAACTTTAGGGAGGACTCTAACCATGTGATTTCAGATCCATCCGAATCCCGGAAAAAGCTGCAAGCCCCCCAAGCCCAATTACGATGTCACGGCTTCATCTTGATGCGATTTTTTATGTATGGGATCGGCCTTCTCCCGATCCTGGGTCTTTTTTTGGAGTATTACAGCTTCACAGAAAGGACCACTGCGACCCAGCCTTTCTCATCCGACAGCTTGGCTGACAATGATTGCTCATAAGTTAGTTTGACAACTACTATTATCTATTACCATAACTAATGGATGTTAGAATGAATATAATAGCAAAAGCTATCGTGAATGAAAATTCAATAGGAATCTGCTGGAACTTCTATTAGTCCGGAGTTAAAAGCCCGCATAGTTAGTTTCCGGCAGCCAACCGGAAGCCGAACAAATGCAAGCCTTTGACTACTTAGCAACCCTTTAACTAAACTCCATCGTATTTATTCAGAGTGGAGGCAAGCACGTATTTAGACTAAATTAACATCACTAGGATAATAGAATGTAAGAATTAATTATTAGCGATTTAGGAATTATGGCCGTTTGTATGTTTATACGTATATATAATAATATACGTATAAATGCAGCAACGGACTTGAGACTTTTCAGTTATAGGTGTCCACGGTTGACGTTAGTTACTTAGTTTCAGGTGATCTGTGTGCTCGTTTGCCTCTTACACTATAATTTTTTTTTTTTTTATTAAAATTGGTAGGTAAGGTAAGGCTTTTTTAAGGCATCGTCAGTACAGGATCGCTTGAAGTTTATTGAATTCCAAATCGTTTCAGTACTCATGACATGAACTCGTCTGCGGCGCCAAAATATTTAAAGGTTTTTGTAATTTTTGAATAGTTAGTTTGTGTGTTGTGTCTATTAATTGTGTGTTTCTGAAATGCTCAAGATATGTCTCGGGATACTTGCCCCGTTCAGGAGTTGAGTGCAAAAGCAAGGTTAACTTTTTTGTTTATGACGTGATTGAAGGTAAAAAGATACTTAAATAATAAAAACTCTTGATGACTATCAGTTTTAATTTAATTAATAATAATTTATTGACATTGAACTATATGCAGCGTGGTATAGTAGGCCAAAACCTCCTTTCTAAGGAGAGGCCTATGTCCAGCAGTGGACTAGTATAGACTGTTGATGAGATGATGAGAACTATATGCAAAATAGAACACGAGATACACAATGACATTATTAATCTTATTAATCTTGACTACAAGTTTTATTTAATTATATGAACGCCATCTAATTACAATTAACTGTTTTTTTTATCACGATGATTAAGAGTTTGCTTGATTCTTTGAAGTCCTTTGAATACATAACACCTGTGTATGTATACAACTCTTTTACAATGTATGTTTTTCGTAAGTAGGTAGTATTACATTTTAACCAATGATTCTATATATTTACTATTATATTATCCAAACATACTCACAGAAAACATAAAAAAGGTTACAATAAGTGACGTCATCTCGGATGAGACCTTATGCCCTTATAATATACGAAACATATGACGTCATATCGTGGGTTGAATGGAATAGTGATGACACAGATTATTTGTTGTTGAAGTGAACACGAAAACTTCTAATATGTTTTATTACTAAAAGAAGTTCTGAATCTAATGTTTTGATTTGTCAATGATGGAGCAGCTGTGTATGAATGCAGAAATCAAGTAGGTATTGTCTTCCTATCATACCAACTTTTCTCATCTCGTCTAAATCCTAGTGTCTGTTTGACGGCAAAAGGCTGTACCCCATTTCTCCCCCCCCCCCCCCTGCCTCCTTTATGTAAGTGGGATTGAAATGTATAGCCAAACAATGCAAGTGCTTGCTACGCCGCTGCTCACCCCTTCAGAAATATCGGTGGGATGGTATGTATATAAAGCCAGTTGTAAGTAGCAGTCATAGTTACTGATAACAAGTTATCCTCGCAGATGTTGCCCTAAGTAAGTTAATCCCACTAAGACCACCAGTCTAACAATGGCCATTGGAATTGAATTAGTCTGAATCAAAACACTAAATGATGTCTGATGTCAGATAAAACTGCTTCACACTTTAATCAATAGTATGAGAAAAACTCTTTTAACTTCTTGCATATTATTTAGGTTAACTTTCATTTTTTCCTTATGTTAAACGTAATTGGTATTAATATGATATTTTAAAACCAAAATTAAGACAGAACGTCAAAGAAAAAGCATTTAACTTTGAGTAATAAAGAAGATTAAGTAAGTATTTGTGTATTTTGTCGCAATAAAAAGAACTAGTTATTATGTCGGTTATTGTGGTAGAAATTAGCCTATGTCCTTCCTCAAGAGTCAAAGTATCTGCATGCCAAATTTCTTTAAAAATTGGTACAGGGGTTTAGCCGTGAAAGCATAACAGACAGACAGTATTAATTCGGCATTATAATTAATAGAGATAAAACCAATACAACACACGGTTAATGGGTAAATAAGGATTTACGTACCTTTCACTTTTACCGACTAAATCTATCAACACACACCCACCCTTAGATTAAGCTAAATTCTTCTCAATACCGTCAGTGCTAGAAAAAAACAACCTTTAATTTATCTTCCAATTTCATTTTGTTACAAATAAAACACTAACAAAACCTTCATTATACTCGGACAATAATGTCAGGGACAGACTGGACGTTCAAACGCTAAGGGCGTGTACACATGTACACGATTTGCATAATACGTTTGGCGTGGGTCTCATCTTCAATAGCTTAATCACACCCACGCCAAGCTACGTACTGCAGATGTTTCCACTGAGGCGTTGGGACTAGATTTGTTTAGGTTAACTACATGTGTTCAGGAATCAGAATTTAATCATGTTTAAAACCTTTTTATATGTTAATCGTGTTGGTTTTACTACGGTGAAAATATGGGTGAAATGATATGCGAGACTGGGGATGCATAATGTTAGTAAAGTGAAAGATATGATGAGACAAGTGAAAGATTTAAAAAGATTTACTGGCACACGATTGAAATCTAGACATAAGATAACATCATAACAATAATTAGCTTTGTTTGCAATATTTTCTAATTCAATGTTCACTTCATAAGTTTAACACTATATAACACACAGTATTACTATACTGTGTGTTATATAGTGTTAATTGCTGCACGGATGGCGTAGTGGTTTAAGCGGTCACCACGCCGCTTCCTACTACGCTGAGTGTTGTGGGTTCAAACCCCACATGGGACAACACTTTGTGTGATCCACAAATTGTTGTTCTGAGTCTGGGTGTTCTTTGTGTCCGTTTCATGTATGTTTGTAAAGTCCCCCGCGACACAGGATATATTCCTAATGCGGGAGTTGTCTTTTTAATGAGAAAAATATATATATATATATGTTCTAAAAGTAAGTACTCTGATTGCACTCAGTAAAAACGCACTTAATTATCATGTGAAGACCTCCATGAAGGCGCATTTATTAATATAAACATCACTTTAAAATGATTAACTTTACTCAAAAATGTTATCAAGTTCGTTTTATTAATTTTCATAGATGTGTTAATGCAGGGTTTCTATTTTGTATATTGCTTACATTGAAATTAACTAAAACTATAAGAAACAAAAGTCAATCAGAGGGCTTAGTGTGAGTTTATTTCACATCAACTCGATCGACACGGCGACCGCAATCGGCGTTGCAATTGGCCCGTACTGAATTCTTCACCAATCACAACGCCAATTACTGTCATCGCCGAGAGCGGGTGGATGTGAAATAAACTCACACTAGGCACTCAAACCCCTCTTTGTCTCACGCTTATGTTGAGTACAAGATAGAACATAATAAATTAAAATAATGATATTTGGAGTTGGACCCTAAGATAAAAGAAATCGTGATTAAAATGGCACATCGCGCGGACCGTGAAGTGTTATTTTTTAGTCCATTTCAACATCCACATTCGAGCTTTAAATGAAATCTCTAGAACACGAACAAAAAGCAACTCTGCAAATGCGAGATACAGCGCTTCCAAGCGCTCTGTAACTTCGCTTAGCACCTAATCTCCCGGTAAAAACAGATGAATACGCTAAAATGAATTCCTCTTCAGAGTAAAACTCACGATTTCACGGTGGATGCACTAGTAATATTCGTTCATGTTTTCGCTTATTAAAATACGAGTTCCATGAAAGCGACGCAATTAAATTAGTTATGTTAGATGAAAAGAAAAAGTTTCCATTGAATTTGATGCAACGCAAATTGATTGCCAGTGAAGCAATCAAAGATTGACTAGACTAATAATAATTCTTGATTCACAATTAGTCTTTGTATTTAGTATATGGAAATTATAGCTAATAACTAAACTATATGAATAAATTGCACCTGAATAAAGGAGTGATTATACTATTAGTAATAAATATTTACTTTTACGTATTGGTAGTACGTATTGTATCAAATAATAGCGGCTAACACAGTTTTTAATTTTCACAAAAATAATCTGTTTGAAGACTATCCTGTTTAAAATTTCAGGATAATAAGTAAATTGTTGAAATCTGCTACGCCTGCCTGTCCCACATTGTGGTGACATTCATGAGAAATGAGAAACAAAGCCCATGCAAAAAATAGATAAAACAATCTTTGAATCCTGTAAAAATTTTAGTTCAATTTGTTCAGAATTTTTTGAGTTTTTGAAGCGTATACAAACCGACCTTACGTTTTAAATATATATAGATGATAAAAGTCGGGGTCAGCTACATCGTTAATTCTGGCTTGGGCTGAGTGAGAGTACCCATCTTTTTCATTATTTCTTCTAAATTTTTTTATTCTAAATTTATCTTGGACTAATTTGTATGATGGTTCCCTTAGAGTACTGTTCTCTTTTCCACACCTCTGAATTTTGACACTATTATTGAATTTAATGTAATGTATTATTGGATTTAACGTTTAATAAATATACCGCGATGAAACCAGCACATATCAGAGTTCTCTATAATGTTTTCCTTAGCTTCAGGTACAAACTTCCACTAACCTAAAATGTAAGAAGTTAACCTCTTAAACAGTTCAGAAGGAGCTACTTATTTTGCTTCCACCGGGGGTTTGACCATGCAATACGGACAGAGAACTGACACAGAGGGTACTCCGGTCAGTCCTCTGTAAAAATATATTTGAAAAACGACAACTGAAACGAACTTTTGAAATTTGTTATTACTTTGAACATAATATTACATACATACAACATAGCAATACATATTATCACATAAATAGTAAAAGTGTATGTCTTGTGTTGGAAATAACTCGGGATTGCTCTACTACTCAATGCTGGTGTTCAATTCACTTAAGTAGTATTGTATGTTAAAAATGTGCTCTAGTGTGATACCCAATCCAGTTTATTGTTGATAAATAAGAATCCTTGCTGTTATTATAATGATACGTGTATAGTTTCCCAACATCGTCCCGAGGAGTCAGATGTTATTGGCTTACCTAGTTTAACGTTTGTGGTTGTCTATCTTTTTTGTAAATGTAAACTGTGAGTGGATGTCTTTTTTCAAGATTTTTCTCATAAATATGATGGTTGACAATGTCGTTTATTTATTTCATATTTTATCAATATGTGGCTTCCATGTTAGTCTATGATCCAATATTAAGCCCAAGTACTTCTCTGCATAAACTTCACTAATTCTTTCACCGTTAATCATTAATGGGTCCTTAATGAATATATTTAATCTACCATTTTTTTTTTTGTTTTTAGCACAAAATATGATGTTGTGAGTTTTGAGGCATTGATAGTCAATAAATTTAAGTTTAACCAGACATTTAACATATTTAGATCGTGTTTTGCTTGATCGTATCTATTGAATGACAAGGTTCTGAACTAAAATGAACTAGTATCGTCAGCGTACAGAGTGATATCACCTTTCAGTCCAATTTACGTGTATACTGTTAATGGAAACTAAAAATAGTAGGGTGCCCAATATTGATACCTGAGGCACGCCACATCTAACGGATCTTAGTTCAATTTGATGGTTTTCAATTTTAACAACTTCAGACCTATTTGAAAGATATGATTTGAGAATACACCAGCAACACCCAAATCTTTTAGTTTTGATAAAAGTATGTTGCCAAATGCCTAATTTAAATCGATGAAGACCCCTAATGTTATCATCCCTTGACATTGTACAATACATTTTTCGACATTTGTGTCTCTTAAGTCGTAGGTGTATATCAGCGGTGGCAGTAGTCACTTGCAATCAATTAATTAATTGCCAGGAGCAGTACATGATATATCATTTAAAAGAGATTCTATCCGTCATCACAAAAAAATATAACCAAAGCACAATTCTATTGATAACCCTGATGAAGGAGCATTGAAACCCCTAATTCTGATTCTGACAAACCTACCAAAACCCTGTAGATTTACTTGCAAGAACTCCGGTCTTAATGAACGTAGCGTTATGTAAATTATGTCCTTAGTCCATAACTTATCTCAAAAGTGAAATTATCGATATTTTTACTTTTCAAATCCAATGGGTACTTCTAGAAATTAGTATTAGAAATTTAGTTTAAACCACAAAGCAAATACTATTGAAACCAAAAAAAGCAAACTCATTAGCTTTATTGCTTTTCATTGATATCTACATTTTTCGTTGTTTTTGTAAACAAAATTCAGTTAAAAACCTCGATTTGTTCAATTTTTTTTTCGCTTTGACGTGTTCTAGTTTATTACATCATATTTCTTTTGACTTTTAGTCAATTGTCAATGTTTGGTTCAAATTAAGTTTTAATACTTTTTAACTAATTTTGTAGCACTGTAATAGACATAAAGGCTTTTAATGACGACCAGTATTGATGTTTTTTTATTACATTTTGGACGTTTAAATAGTCGTTGTTGGGTATTTTAGTCGATCAAATTGGCTTAGAGGAATTCACCGCAATCCTATTTCTATCAGTCTCATTTCTTATTAATTTATTGTGAAACTATTTTAAACGTTGATAGACTATTCTAGAAATAGAAGTCTATATCAGAAGTATTGTTAAACTTCTTTTTTTACGATTTTCTTATGAGGGTCGGGTTTTTAAACTGTTAAAAATAAATTGTTAACATTCTATTCTGCTATAAGAGCACGTTGCCCGGGTTTAATTTTAAAA
Source organism: Arctia plantaginis (assembly GCA_902825455.1). Taxonomy (NCBI): domain Eukaryota; kingdom Metazoa; phylum Arthropoda; class Insecta; order Lepidoptera; family Erebidae; genus Arctia; species Arctia plantaginis. Next base: position 8,073,800 of record CADEBD010000292.1, read on the forward strand.
GGGATTCGTTTCATGTCCGAAATGCTTGGTCGGTGACTTTCCCTATTAAGTTATTGGAAACAAATTGTAACTGACAAGTATAATACGTCTCTGCCTACCCTGTCGTAGAGGTATGAGGGTATGCATGAATAAATATACATATGTAATCCCCGGAAAACCGGGAAAACTACCTATTACTTAAAACGACCCTGCCTTACAGAATTGTACAATCTGTTTACTTCCACTAGAGCTACCTTATCAAATAATCACAGACTAGATTTAATAAAGAACGATGATGGTTCGACTCTATTTCCCGGTATTTCTTTCACCGCCTCTGTAAATCTCGTCATCGGAAAGTCTTCTTATACTCTTTGAAAACTTTCCAGAAGTTAATAACTAAAAGTCATCTATACGCAACTGTGGTGCATAGTTTAATGTATTCGACACAAATTGACCCTGTAACAAGTAGCAATTAAGTCACTAAATCAAACAATCAATAATGAGAACTAACACTAACTCACTAATTAAACCTGCAACGCTGCAAAGGCTTTCAAAACAAATGTTCAATTCGCTGCAAAATACGAGTATTTTGCTCAAAAAAATTTGCTACATTTGCCACCAATTTAACGTGCAAATGTGCTTCATATGTGGCTAAATACAGTGCAAACGGTTTCATATAAAGCTATATGTAAATTTCTGCTAGTAAGTGGGCGTTTTTGGGGACATGGAAATATTGTGTATTGCTGTGCACTACAAGTGACGTGCAAATATGCTTCATTTGTAGCTAAATACAATGCAAACGGTTTTATATTAAGCTATATGTAATATTCTGCTAGTAAGTGGGCGTTTTAGGAACATGGCAATATTGTGTATTGATGTGCACTACAAGTGGTTTTGCAAAAAGAGTTGATTATTTATTCTGCATATTCCAGCAATTAACAAACATTGTACTATAATTAGAAAAAGGTTATGGAGATTTCAATAATGTATAAAGATATATTTTTATTACTATTTTCAAACGATAATTTGTCTAAACATATGATTTAACATCGGTCTACACAAGTTCTTATTCTAATACAATGTTTTTGTAAAAAGGCACAAACACAGAGAAAATCACAATTAATCATAAAGTTTTAACCCACTTGAAAAAAAGAAGGCGGTTAGAAATTTCGTTTGTTACTTCAGAACTCCGTAGATACGGAAGATTTTTTTTTATTTGGGACTATATACTTCCCTTTAATTACATAATTAAGTATTATCTCATATATATAGTAATTGATACTAATATCTACCATCAATTAGCTTATACCTTGCAGCTGAAGTCAGATGCTACAAAAGTTTCTACTAAAATAAACTACAACTCTCTTGATGCAGTTATGGAAAGTCTAGACTACACATCCGTTTTATCTATGACGGATCCAAACGATGCAATAAATAAATTAATAACACTGACTAAAACTGCAATTGATAGCCGCACTGCAAAATTAAGAATATCCGCGAATAGAAGAACACTAAAACCATGGATTACTCCGGGATTGCTAAAGTGCATTCAAAACCGAGACTTACTACATAAAAGTTAAGCAATCACCAGAAAATCTCACGACTGTTATTACCTACAAACGATACAGAAAATATTGCACAATTATTCTTAAAAAAGCTAAAAGGCAATATGATTCACAGGAATGAAATAAGGCTATAAATAACCCAAAGCTCTGGGATTGTATAAAAACTATTACGAACACAGCAAAAACAAAACACAAATACTCACAATTATTAAAAGCTTCATCATCATTAACGCAGGCTTGCAATGATTGACTCTCCCACAAACACCTAAATTTAGAAATTCCTTTGATCTAGACAATACTGACCCTGACGAAATTGTATCAGTTATCAACACGTTGAGATCATATGCCGCTATAGCCTGGGATGATATTTCTTCCGTGTTCCTAAAGCAAGCACCTACATTATGTCATATATTCAGTCTTTGCTTTAACACCGCTATTTTTTCCACTTCTTTCACTAAGGCAAGGTTTTCAAGGGTGGCGATAGAAGCCTAGTCAATAACTACCGCCCTATAGCCGTACTTACTAGTCTGTCGAAGGTACTCGAACGATTGATTAATGATAGACTCATCCATTATCTTGAAGACTATAAACTTTTCTCACCACAACAATTAGGCTTTTGTAAAAATAAATCTACGAATGATGCCGTACACGAATTGGTAAACCATATAGTCGAAAATTTAGATAATAAGAAGAAGGTTATGACCATATTTATAGATCTTGCGAAAGACTTTGACACGTTTTTGGACTGAAACCCTTCTAAGTAAGCTCGAACGTATAGGTGTCAGGGATTCTCTGTTTGAGCTCATTGGGAGCTATCTAGCTAATCGAACTCAGTTTGCTACTATGGATAGATGCGTCAGCGACGAAATATCCTATCAAATACGGTGCTGCAAGGTAATATTTTAGGTCCCACTCTGTTACTTGTGTTTATCAATGACCTTTGCAATTTGGACATCCCAAACGCCAAAATTATATCATATGCTAATGACACAGCAATTATACATTTACAATTTTACATTTACAAGTTGTAATTTGTGGTTTGAACTCTAGGCATCGCCGCATCGCAGACGCGGGTCGTGGCCTCCCGGAACCATTGTGCCAACAGGCCTGTCCGGCACAGGCGCCCATGCCTGCACGATGGCGGCTTCCAGGAGGATCACAAGATGATTGCTCCCGATCTAAGATGAAGATCTTGAGCGCCCAACGTAGCTCATGTGGAGCCGGTCTGACCGGCGCGTCATTCGTAAGAGCGGAGACGTCAAACCGAATATATTGGTGATCCGAACCTGTCTCCTACCCAACAACGACGCGCCAGCCTTGGACACGACGCGCTAGTGAGGGATACGCGAACGAGATGCCCACCATCGTACTACCCCTCGTCTTCACGAACGTGGCCACGGCCTCCCGGTATAGGAGATCTAAGCCAAATCTTTCAGCCCAGATCTCCAATGCCCTGCCCTCGGATTCGTGCACCTGGAACCTCAGGTCTCCGAAGTACGACTTGAGCACCCTGCCGTATAAGTGTCACGCGCATACCACCTACTTAAAAGTACATATTTAAAAAAAGTATGTTAATAGTCCTTTTTTTCCCATCTTCATCTGTATAATTCTTGTCTCTTATTTTTCAACTTATGACGCAGTAAATCATGATGCTAACGTCACTTTCAATCACGAAAGAGCCCTCACACTAATGCGGCTAAGAACATCTCCTAAGACAACAAATCCTCGGTCTGGTAACGGCACAAACTCCCACAAAGGTGTATTTTTAGTCCCTTCGTTATGCTGAGTGCTGCGGGGACTATTTCATGGGTATTTACTCTATGGTGGTACAAGGAAGAACAAGTAAGCGACTTACTGAGATAGTATGTTTTTAAATAATTCTTACTCAAATCTTTATTAAGATTTGACACCGTGTTCACTACGTTTTTGACGAACGAAGCGTACATTAAAATGCAACATGGTGGTTGCAGGTTTCGTGCTCGTTTAGTGCAAATATTTGCAACCAACATAAAATTTCATTTTGTCAATTTCGTCTACTAATGTTGTTTCACGGCTTTCATAGTTACATCGAATTATCAGAAACCTTTAGGAGAAATTTTCTCCTTGAAATAACAACAGCTTTATTCATTAGACTATTTCACTTTTTAGTGACATTTAAGTGAAAACTCCATTAAGCCATCCAGTACATTTAGATTCCCGCTTTCGTACATTACCTAAATTTAAAATGTTTCTTTAAAAAATGCAAAGAATTCTGACCTTTTATCGTCTCTTATATTTTTATACAAAACCTTTACAGGTATTTCGTAATAATACGAACCAGTAATTCAAGATGGCGGCTGCTTTCAAATTTTAATATTAATTAAGAAGCCTAGTAGTAACTAGGCACAAACATGTCATTTGGTTTACATATCTTGTTATGAATTAGAATTGTTCCTGAGCTGGCCAGTAGCGTAACTTTTATGTCTGGACGATGGACGGTTATAATTAGGGATAGAAGTTAACTTTTTTTATAAAGTTGCAGTTATAGAGTTCAATTAAATACCGTGCTTTTGAAAGTAAAAAGACGCCTTTTAAGATCCTTATTTATTTAATTAGAGTAACAAACAGTTACATATTCGTACATTCTACAAAGTTACAGACTCGACTATCTGGATCTCTGTTTTAAGGATTCGCGATTATCCTAATTGTCGGCTGAGATAAAATAACTGTGCTAACCAATTAAATTCTAATTAGGGTACGTTATATTCATACTGCTCGCACAAAATATTTGTTCCGTAACCGTACATAGATCTATTATTATGCATTTTAAAACAAAACATACACTTACCTGTGGTATGATATTCCTTTATCTTTGTTTACCTTTTTGTAGTAATTTGTACACTTTTATGAATTTTCTCGAATTAATTATTACGTGTGTTCGCTCGCAGTGGTCCTAATCAGAACCCTCGCGTTTTGTGCGTTGGTGGCGTATCCACCTCATATTTGTACATATATAGTATTATTGGTGCTAACTATGTGTGCACTTTTTAAGTGCACTGACATGTTGCATCATGGGTTTCTTTATAGCATAGGGAGCCAAACGAGCATATGGGTCATCTGATGGTAAGTGACTACCGCCGCCCATGAGTTACAAGTGCTCGACCACCATTTCAATCGTTCCCCCCAAAATCAGTTTAAGTATTTCTCTTTCAGTAAAATGAGGCAGGTATGATGGTGAGGACAAGGAATGATTGATATTAATATGGACTGCAATACTGTAATTTTACTACAATTAAAACGAATTCGTGTTTTAACAGTTTTTTTTTTTTTAAAATGTTTATTACCAATTCCTTACCAAATACTTTAGATCGAATTCAATTACAGTAACCATGCAATGCGATATTTGTTATTTTCATGATTAATATTGCATTATTTCAGTTATGTAAAGAAATTCGTAGATGTTATCATATGTATTATGTATCTATCTATAATTTCTAAATAAACAATGGTTTTGTTTAATAAATTTATTTAGTCTATTTAGATTTTCATTTATCCGAAAGACAACAATTAGTCCGGTTAAACGAGTCTTCACTGTAGGTATCTAATAACGAGAACTAACGCAATCTCGTAAAAGGTATTACAAAGCTTTGAATTGCCTGACGTTGCCTGGTTGAGGAGGCCAGTCAGCTCAATCAGCCTGTGTCCGTAACAACTTGTATCAGTATGTACATAGAAATATATATGGAAAATATTTTGTGTAACGTTCGTGCGGTAACGATTTATAATATACGGATAAGAATACGGAGTGTCACCACCCCTATTCATTCTGTGGGTGTCGTAAGAGTCGACTAAGGAAGCAGCAGGACCACAGCACTGTAAAGAGAAGGAAAACTTGAAATAAACCCTATATAAAACCCGCCTGGCCAGCGTGGTATAGTAGCCCAAAACCTACTGTCTAAGGAGAAGCCTATGTCAGGTCAGTGAACTACTTAAAGCTGTTAACGGTGGTGGTGATGAAGTATTTTTTATAAAAAAAGTATATTTCTATTACGTCTCTTAAATTTATCTCATACGAAAGTACATAGCCATGGGCAAGTATTTTTGGACAAATACTTGTGTTGAAAATTTACTGATCATACGTGGTACAAATTTATTTTCAGTTACCTCTCAGTGTCAACATTTTAATAAAGAACCAGCATACCTAACTATATCAACTAGATAGTTATACATTTCTTTGTTAGCCATTTCTCTCTGCAAACTTTCAACATAGGACTCTTGATAAAACATTTGCAAGGCGAAATTAAGCATTCCTGTAATCTTTAAACCTACTAAAATGTGCGAAATTGTCTTCAGACTGAACGTCAGAACTTAGTGAAACGGGACGACCATAATAAGAAAATTACTACTGATATCAAGTCAAACGAATTGAATGTAAAATGATGTTTGAAGATAATGGCTATTAGAATTAGATGTACAAAGAAAGTCTACCTGCGACTGTATACATTGTCTCGCTAAATTAGTATTTTTATAAAACTTATTAGATACTACTACTAAATATATTTCAAATAGTATAAGTAGAACGTAATATTACACTATAGATAAAAGAACTATGTACAACTATATACGAAATGAAACTATTTTTATTATTATATATTTATTAATATTGTTACGAGCGGAGTATATAATAAATAAAAGTTGTCGGTTTATTACTTTTATTACACTGTATTTACAAACGGTCACTATAATAAAAAAGCCGTGTGGTGTCGTGGGACACCCGATAGGAACGAAGTTGTGACGATCGAGTAAAACTGATTTGACACGATTTTAATTACAACGCCATCTATGAATGCGGGAATTACCTACATATTAAAAACAATTAAAACAATTTAAACATTGGTAAAATCTCCTTGCGAAATGATTTCCTATCTATTCGATAGATGGCGCTGAATGTCTGACAAGATGACACGAAAATAAAGAGCAAAAAGCCAACATCACGTGGTATTCCCAGGCGGTCACCCATCCAAGTACCCGATGTTGCTTAACTTCGGTGATCGGACGAGAACCGGTGTATTCAACATGGTATGGACGTTGGCGAACGTTAGCGCAAATTTAATGTATGGTATCCACAGTTAGACGTCAATTTATATTAAAAGTGTCGTGACCAATTTTCGTAAGATTTTTTTCCGTCTAGCCCCCTTTCACAACGCGCGATAAGGAACTTCGTTTCAACTAGAAATTCACTTGTTAACTCGTTAGTCGCACTAGAAATTCACTTCGATGTAAATTTGCTGTGTCGTAAAACGATACTGTCCCGAACGGCCATCACGCTCGGCTTTTATAGCGCTATCGAATTTACTAGAAAGATTCCTAGTATTCGATAGACCGTTCCAGACAAACAAGAATATTCCAGAATGCAGTGCCATCTAGCGCTGTAAGGATCAGACCTATGAACCACAATCTTAATAGATATACTTTACTCGATACTAGATGGTGCTGTCCTCGACATTCCATACAATTCTGGAACAATTGAACCATTTGATCCTATGGCGCTACAATATTCTTTATGCTATGCGTAATACAATTTTTACCCGATCCTGGAATGAACACCGGATTCTTAGGACTAAATTCGTTTTACTCAATAACTTTAAAAATAAATATTTACGAATTCTTGAAATTTCGGACAAACACCTTATTTCTTGAAAAAGATGTATCAAGTGATTTTTGGGTACATTTTCTTCTTGACAGGTCAAAAAAACTTCTTGGTTTGAATGGTCGAGTTCCGTGCCAGATCATATTCAACATTAATCTTCTGTCCCAGTCTCTTGCCGTCTTAAAGGTTAAAGGTTGGGCCGAACAGAGTCTTTACCGTGTAGTCTTCTTTTAAAGAGATATATATTTAAAGAGAGTATATCTGCTGTCAATTATGCTCCTCGTCAAAGGTGTAGAAACAACATAGTATGCAAGGAAAGAAAGAGTTCTTGCTCTTAACTTAGGGCAAGTTAATTTCATAAGCCTGGGATGCTGTTCGATGACTTCCGACTTCTGCTGTCACGTCATCACGACGCATGCGAATCAACAGGATATGTTTTGATATTCTATTCCATTCTAAAGCAAGATACAATGTAACAGGTTTCTTTGTTAGTTAATTACTTAACAGTCTTGCATTTTAAATAAAATTCCAACAATTAACACAGGGAGCACTATTTGTTTCCTCATTTATTCGTCTACCTCCCTTAAATACTTACGAAGCCATTAAAATTCCCGACGTTTCCTACAGTTTGCCAATAAAAAACTGTAATTAGTGGAGACATTAGCGTGAACTCCAAGACCATTATAGTATTTATGGTATTGGCATGTTTTCCATGAACTCTGCTAATACTTTTAGAGAACTCTATGGTATAACTACTATTAATGATACTTAACGCGCTCCTGCCTTTAGGCAAAGGAAATCCCTAAAGATACTACTTTGTACCAATAGTAGTAAGTAGAAGCACCAACTAAAACCTTTTGAGTCATTTAAAGATGATCCATGAGGATTGGCTTATACTTTAAATCCCAAAGGGGTATGGGTTCTTACGTCTAAATATGAGGGGATAGTATGTAATTTAACTTATAATCCAAGTAAAAGTAGAGTATTCAAAAAAAATTGAACAGACTTCGGCTAAAGATACTAAATAAGATAACACATTTTCTAATCATAATCATCAACAGCCTTAAATAGTCCACTGCTGGACATAGACCTCTTCTTAGAAAGGAGGTTTTTTCACAGTCAAACAGTCGTAATATAACATTTTAACTTATTTTGTTCTGAATTAATAGACTCAGATTCATTTTACAGGAAATTCAACTCAAAAATAAAAAGAACACAAATATTGTTTTTATGTATTAATATAATTTTTCTATGTATTTTAAATGTATTTTATGTATTTTGTCAAATAATTCGGATCTGAATAAAAGCTATATTATTATTGTCTTTGTTTATGGTTTAATATCTCAGCTAAATGCTGGTGTCTGTCACGGGCCGAAGCCAAGTGTTTCTCTTTGGGGGTAATATGGTTAACGTGTAAATCATTTCTACTAAGAAATGATTTTGTGTCTGTTGTATTTGCTTAAGTTCGGGTGTTAAGAATAGCACAGCTAGTATTTTATAAAAACATAGTGGAGTACAGCTATATCTCATACATAGATTAAGGTATGAACAGCGAAAAGAGGCAACGATTACCTCTTCTAAAGCCTTTTAAAAGGTAGAAAAATAATCCGAAATAAGTGTTTCCTCTGAGCTCTGTTTTAAGCTGATTAACCTCTACAGACACTTGTTGCATCATTTCCATAATGGCGCGCTCACATTGTCCAGCTAAGTTGACCTTCTTTTTACCTTCTATAAATAACAATTTCTGAGATTACCTTAACGGCGTTGAGGTCATATTAAAATGGACTTTGTTTTAGGGAGAATCAGTAGATAGTAATCTTCTCAGGAAGGGAACTTAAATAAATTTAAATAAGTTTGATTATTCGTTCATTGTTCACTTTAAGTGCAATTTTAGTACTACCCACCTATGGGTTGGGCAACGTACGTTTAATTTGTTTGTCAGTTATTTTTGTCGCAGGTTATAGACGATAGTTGTCCTATCAAAGACAACTAGTACCGAACCCCCTCTATTCTAGGCACAGCAGTATGCAGAACTGCGCCTGTGTGGTTTTAGTCAGTTCAATTCCCTCACCATGGTGGTTCAATGAAGAAGAAAAAAAAGGAATGAAGATACACCGCGTTCTTTTGGTGACGACCTATGTAAATTTGTAACTATGCACCTGTGTAAATGCACTAAAAATGAAGGTATATGATAACTCTCTCTCCTTCTGTTCTCGCGCTCTCAATATAAAATCTGTTATCAAAACTAAGTCATTTTTGTAAAATTGTACTAGGAAGGTTATTTGTTTCGATGTTTAAACGTAATGGCTGGTGCCTCTATTCATCCCGTGGATGTCGTAAAAGTTGACTAAGGGAGAAAACTACGTAAGACAACAGCACTGCAAAGAGAAGGAAAACTCAAAACAAACCCTAGACCAACCCGTCTGGCCAGCGTGGTATAGTAGCCCAAAATCTCCTATCCTAGGAGAGGCCTATGTCCAGTAGTGGACTATCATAGGCTGTTGATGTGATGTGTGATATTTAAACGCAGTGATTTACGCACTTTAATAATTAGACAGATTTATATCATTCTATTTTATATTGAAGATAGTAATAATTGAGACAAATTGAGGATAAATATATAACATCGCGTTACGACCCTTAGGTATGGAGAGTGACCACACACGTAGTTGATTAAAGAAACTAAAAATGCTTTAAGAAATAGTTTAACTAAGAAGAAAATAAAATTAAAAATTGAATAACGAAATTATACATTATGTAGTGTAAGTTGTTAATATAGATAAAAATTATTATCTATATTAGATTTTTGTACAAACACCTATCTGCTTGTAGAAAAATGTTTGCTCAATGAAATTCCTGAAAAAATGCTTGAAATTATCTGTCTTTAAAAAAATGATGGATCTTTACACAATGTCGTCGCATTAATAGATTATTTTATCGATAGCCAAACTGTTATAACAATAAATAACGGTATAATGTATACCAATTACAAACAATAGTTAAGATGCCTATCTGCCGGTGTCAATAATTCTGTTGGGAGCTATCATATTATTTAGATTCAAAGAACCGAGCTAAAAATAGAATATAGGAAAATCCTTCAAACAGCTGTCAGAATTTTAAATAACTCGATCAATTTTCCTCAAAACTTTTGTAATTACCGTGGTGAAATCGCTTATCTTCGGCTCCAAAGAACCATTTTCGTCGATAGAAAACGTTACATTTCGTATAAAAACAACTTCAACAGTAGGAGAGTGACCGACATGACTGTGTTTATTTATCAGGGTGGCCAATAAAGTATTGAAGCGAGACACGTTGGAACGATTGGAGTACTGGGTTCCAATGGGGAGTTCCAATGAAAAATTTATTTATTCTAACAATATTAAGTCCTTAAGATCCTTGAGGTCTTAATATGTTGAAATTTAGCAAAATTTCCACGACAAAACTGCTAAAATTTTCCAATATTGTTTTACGTTAATTTAGGAAGATAATTTACGAATACATTATTTATTTATTATAATAGTAATTACAAAATTAGTACGACAGCTTTATGATGCCACATAAACTCATTCGGGTTTTTCTGAGGTTCATGTCACCCTCATTCAATATTGCAACTAAAGGCGTGATGCCGTGGCGTGAACATTATCCAAAAATAATCAAGTTTGTAGTGGGTAGGTGGCAAGAAAACGGCACTGCCACATGGGTAGATAGACGTTATCTCCTCATGTCGCACTGCCTCAAACATTTTAAAGTATATTTTAATTAGATGCTAAGGTCAAAACGAAATGTGTAAAAAGTAAACTAGAATGATAATATTTATTAGGTGATATTCAAAAGACATAGGTGATATAATCTGCCAATATAACTTAAAAATAATAACAATCACTAGGAAGGCTGTATGCGTAGGCGTCACCAGTTTTAGTCCAGAACAGTGTAGTTTCGTATGGCAGGCATTTAAAATCCATACTTATGTTATACGTGAAAGTGAGTTTGTTTGATTGTTAGTTACGCTTTCACGCCTAAACCACTAAACTGATTTTAAAAATTCTTTAACTAATATTAAGCTACCTTCTCAGCGAGCAACATAGGCACCTTTTACTGCGATATGAAAAATTAAAACGTTATATTCAAATAAAGTGCGTCGTCAGTGAATACTCATGACACTGTTGGTTCCCAACTGGAATATCAATACTTGTTCAAAAGGGAGTGTAAACACTATATACGCAATATTTTGGATAAAAGGATAAGAATTTCTTTCTTTCAGTCGTATATTAAAAAGAAATAAATGTTCTATGTGCTTACATGGCCAAGTATACCCTATTTATTCTGTACAGTGGTGCCCTATTTCATTCTTTAAAGGTTAATATTTCTGTCCGAGTACGGACATTGATAAATATTGCTATATTTTCTGCCAACCTCGCTCATTTTTATACGGTCTGCAATATGTGCTGGTTTATGTCTTATAGTATATCTAGTAAGGTGCTGTAATTTTTATAAATATAAGATAAGGAAAATTCTCCTTTAAATTGTTTTTTTGATGAGGAAATCTCACAGAATGTTTGTACATGCTTCATATAAAGGAAAAAACCACCGATTATGTAACTAGGTACATATATAATAGTAATAACTATGTATTAGCACATCACACGAGTATTACGCATATTGTTTTGGTACAACTATAAATGTCTCTTTATAACAACACCCCAAATAATTTTCTTATTATGATGATGATATTATAATTGCCGTATTATTTTTACTAGTCAGCTAAATCTCTGTTTGAATGTTTGTATAGATGTTAATTCACACACGATTAATATTACCCTATAAATACTAACACAATTTACTAACGAGAAGAGTAATCACATAGGATCTAAACACGCACTGTAGTTTCTCTGCATTGGTGACCCCGACGTGATGTCACCAATGTGGTTTCACTATATATGTATTGTCAAATTTTGAATATCTATTAAGTCATTGTACCTAAAAATTCACCTGTGTAGTATATTGATTTTCCTGTGTAGTGTATTTTTTATTGATATTCCCCGAAGATACATTCCATTTTAATTAAGCAAAATATTTTATACAACTGATTTGAGGAGCAGGGGAGTAAAGGCCACTGCACACATTGGGCCATTTTACTCTGCCAGACTAATAGTCCAACGTGAAGAGATCCACTTGGCGGTATGTTGGTGCACACATCAAAGAATCTTGGCGCTCTCAGCAAACAGTATTCACACGTTGGTACACGTTTAGGTAATAATTAAACGTATCATCATGAATTTGCCGTGCTGTTATATATAATAAGAAATTGCCATAAGTTTTCCGTAACTTATCAAGTTTTATCGATAAGGAACCGTTTAATTAGTGCCAAGTTTTTTTTGATACGAAGTCTTTTGAAGCCTGAGCCTCGTGTAATAAAGCCCGGCGCTTTGAACGTCTCTGCTTTTAACATTCATAAAAGTTGTGAACTGACCTGATTTTTTTCAATACTCAATAAGAGCGAAATGCATTCAACTTATACATTCTTTACAAAACAGAACTTTTTAAAATGTAATTATCTTTAAAAAAAAAGAAATCTTTCTTGGCTTGACAAATATTTGAAATTAGATCATAATGATCTCATTTCAAATATTTGTAGTCATATTTAGCTCGAAATAAGCACAATAGTACATTTAGCATGCAGTTTGCAAGTCTACATTATTCAGTAATCATTCAAAGTTTTTTCCATAACATTCTACCGACTTATGTGACAATTTAAACCGCTCAAAGATAGACTGAATTTGTGAAGTTTTGCGTTGAAATTTTAGTCGTATCAGGTTCAGTAAATCACCTCAACTTGAAATTCATTCTAAATATAAGACATACTCACTCAAATTTAAATAAAATCTAAAAAGAAAAACATGTCAATTTGAATGTAATAAAAAGTAGGATATTGAATTCTTGATTTAACATCATTATTTAAACATAACACAACAAATACACCTTGAGTTGTCATACAATTGACATACATTTACAAAGAGAGATCATCCCATTTTTATAAAACTAAGATATAAACCTTTTCAACTGAATACTTTTCCTAATATTGGATTAGCATAGATGCTCATTTAAACTTTAATTATTCATTGTGATTAAAAATATAAAATCCTTTTTTAGTCTAATTAAATTTTTATGAATTTACCGGCAAATTACTTGAACAACATTATTTTGCTCTGGCTATTTCATTGTTGTCAGAAAGCATTATAAGCGTCCCACCCAGGTCATAAATCAAAGGTCAATGCTCCTAGAAGGCGTTACAGACGTAGAGAAAATAGAGTAGCAATAATGTTAGAACACTATGGAGATTTAATATAACATCATCATCAACATCAACACCTTAGAAAAGAGGTTTTGGACAAAAAAACACATTATAAACAAACTAAAAATTTATTCAGCAAAGATTACCAGATCTCCATCTGTTGTTACTGATCCTGCATCATGCCACAAAAGTTCTCGAGTCGATTAGTATATATATCCATACTTGTATTATAAATGTACAAGGGAGTTTGTTTGTTTGTTGTTGTTGCTTTCACGTCTAAACCACTAAACCGATTTTAAAAATTCTTTGAATTTTAATATGAAAGCTACGTTATCAGCGGGTAACATTGGCTATTTTTTACTTCAAAAACTAACTTATACGCGTCAAAATTAATGAACGAACGAACCTTGCAGTTCTCGCAAAATGATATACATATAACATCTGACAGTTCACCTACTATCTAACGACTAACTTAACCGCGCACGATTATTCTTTAATCAAATAGCACGTCTTTAATCGACTTGATATTAGAAACTACCGTACCTTTTCATAAAGTTACTTCGACAGAATACAGAAAATATAAAGAAAAGATCAATACACGCATCAATAAATTAACACGGGGCAATGAAGTTCAGAGTCCCGGAAACACTGCGTTATCTGTTATTTTAAATTTAGAATCTTCAAAGTCTACTAAACCTAAGTATTCAAACAAGACAAATCTAGTACTTATAAATCGTTGATGATTGTACGAACCGAACAGTCAATTGCTTCTAAATATAGATTAATAGAACAAACTTTGATGAATGGCGGTTTCATTGAACCCTACCATATAGTTAGAGTATTAGAGCGGGTATTAAAGATGAAAACGTATAACAAATGATGTTATCTATAAGAAAAACCAGATATAACTTGCCCGCGTAAATATCAATTTGTTAATCAATTCAGATATGTCTTTTTCTGTACCTTCGATGATACTTGTGCCATTCAACGATTCTCTTTCTCGTTTTGACACACGTTAAAACCTTCAAAAACTTAATTCTCTCCTATAACAAGGTACATATTGGTATATGTACCTTGTTACAGTAGAGAATTCAGTCTCAGGTTTAGCCGATTGCATTCTGCTCAAACTACAATAGCTTTAATTAATTTCATATTCGATACAAGTATCTCATATATACGTGTACTGATATTTATGTATGTGACGGGGTTGTACGATCATTATCCTCAATAGGGCCCATAGTTCCTCACTTACTAACTGCGGGCGTTGATAGGTAATGTTGGAGCAACGAAACAATATGGTTCACTTGATTAAATTATAATGTCCAATGAATTCACAATGTAGATTATTACAAATAGACACACGACTATAGGTAGATACGTATATCGCCAGGAACGCATGGCGGTTTCAATATACGACCGCTCTGTCCGACTGCTACACAACAAGTGTTCGTGTGCACCGTTCGGCCTTTAAACATTGACTCCGTCAAGCGCCGACAGGTGGCGCTGGCGTTTCGGATATGACGTAATCGCGACATATACATCTAGAGACATATTAAAAAAAACATATTACTGGTATTCTTATCAGCCCCTTATTTTAAGCTAAGTTCTGGTGTTTGCAGTGAATTCCCGTCCCGTGGGTTATTTGAAACTTCAACTAGTTGACCACAAACCCGAAGCCTTAACTCCCCCGCCTCCGCCTATAAAAGCTGATTTTCGAATTCCCTATAGAACTTGTGAGCAATATAGTGCGACCCGCATCTACCACGAAAGTTATACGTTGAAGGTACTAGTTCTTATACTTTTGCCCGTGTTTGTTGTGAAGAATACTAATGACTCTTGAACTGAGTCAAACTTCTTCGTATCGAAGGCAATTTGTTCCCAACTTTGCGAACATTATTTCCCAAAATAAATCCAACCAAGTACGAATGTGGTAGGTATATATTTTGGCTGTGTTCGGGAAAATAGATCTGATGGGCAGAAGTCTATTTATAAACTTGCAATTTACACCCCGTATTAGAAATCTCCAAAAATTGTAAGAAATTGATACTCATTTTTGACTTTAAAGCTAAATTTACAGATGATGATAAAAGTTTATTTGATCATTATGTAGGTAGTTGTTGTTGTTTTTAGTTTGAGTAACTCATATGAGGCTTTAATTCCCGTAGGTTTCCAAAGTCATAATTAGCTAAACCTTTTGTCGAACAAAAAGTATTAAGATAAGAACTTAGTAAGTTTGGATTAAAAACATCCATGATTCCAATAACATATTGTGTAAAGTTTCGGAATACGTAAGACGTGGGTGTTTGACGTCTCTCCGATCTATTTTTAGATTTAGGAACGATCACTGGCACATTGTGTTGTATTAGGGCCACAATTCGATCGTTAACCTCCCTTAATATATAAAGTAGGTAGACGAACAATATTGTTATTGATTGGTACTTTATTTAAACTTTATATTACCTAGTAGAGAAGGAGCTTCCACGAACCGTTTTTAATTTATCATTCCAGCAGCTGCCTCTTCAATGAATATTATACGAATTCTGGGTAGTCAACTTTCACCTCGATTTTTTAAACTATCCTCTTTATTATTTACGTTTATTATTCACCTAAAAAAGTTGCTTGTTCTTATATAATCTCTTTCATTAGTTTTATTATCCTTGGTGTTTTGACTATATTAAGCTAAAAATGAAGGCACGAACTTCTATGCTCTGTGGACCGTCTGTTATAAAAGCATATGTGATTTGTATGTTTGCATTAATTTCAAACATTAATTTCGCTGTTAACTTTACCTGAGGTGAGAATTTCACTCATTTACTTAGCCCAAATAAATTTAAAGTCTGGTGAGCATGTCACAGTTCATACAGGAACATATTTGATATGTTTGCCACCCTAATAATCTCAACAAAGGGGAATTATCACTATCCATGGTTACTTCGACCATGGCGTGGCTATTACAGCTATTTAATTAGGGCCAAAATAATCTACCCACCTGTCTGAGAGAAAAAAGTTTGATTAATGAGGAGGTGAATAAAAAATAAAGATTATTACATTATTAAACAATAGATTTGCTACTTTGTAATATAAACTATTAGGCGTGTAAGTTATCTCAATGCTAAATGAAATTAAAGCTTAATATTTGTTGTGTTAACCGTAGGATCCATTATGACATTGATAACAAAGCAAAGCAGTATATTTTGTCATTTCAATTTTAATGAACAGATACATCCACAGTTAGTTCTTTATACACAGTGTAGTGTAAAGTATCAGAATTACGACACAGCCAATTATAATAACTGGAGCTCGCCCAGGCGGCGCATCGAATTTCGACCGTATTGATAAAAAACAATCTTAGCAGTAAATTTGAATATACTTTCATTGTACCACAACTAGTTAAATTATAATATACTTGACTCCTATAAATTTATGTAAACATTTTATATAATGTTTTTAAATCTTGGTTATTTGCATTTCTTTATTCAAAATTTCATGCTCTGCAAAAATAGAATTTCTTATGATATTTTAACCTTCAAAATCTGACCGGAGTATGGTCTTATCCACAAAACAGAATTGCCACAACCTTGTAGGCCAAAACCTCTTTTCTAAGGAGAAGCCTACGTCCAGGAGTGGACTATTAAAGGTTGTGGATGATGATGATGATGATGACGCATGCTCACGACTAATTATAATAATATAATAATAATATAATGGTAATTGGTTAGAAATTGAGACTTTTTGACGTCCGTCTCAGGACCTCACAGTAAAGAGATACGGGTACGCAGTCCTGGCCTTATTGAGCTACTTGCATCTCAGTCAGTTTCCAGACTATCAGTTGATGCACGGATGGCGTAGTGGTTTAAGCCTCTACCTCACCACATCCTACTGCGCTGAGTGTTGTGGGTTTGATCAACACTTTATGTGATTCACAAATTGTTGTTCTGTGTCTGAGTTTTCTTGATATCCCTTTCATGAATGTTTGTAAAGTCCCCCGCCCTACATTAGATATTCCTAGTACGGGAGTTGTCTTTTAAAAGAAAAAGTTTCCATATCCGGGACTTTTTGTATACCTTCACACATCACATCAACAGCTTCTAGTAGTCCACTGCTGGACCCAGGCCTCTGCTTAGATAGGAATTTTGGCCTACTATACCACGCTGACCAGACGGTAATATGTATGTATTTAGAAATATTTAAGTATGTTTATTAGCAGTCTGGTTACTAAGCACAGGTGCTGCCTAGTTTGGGATTAGACAGACAGAGACAATAAACAATAAAAGTAATCGTTAATTCCACCCGGTGCATTATGTTGTTATCGATAAAACTTTACCCACAACCCTATACATATGGCAGAGGTCGAGACCGCATGTTCATAAGGCTATAACGATAAACGACTTCACACATACATATGTATTTATCGGATATTACCATCGGCTCTATATAGATAGGGTTGTCCGTAGTACTGATATAATAATAAGGGTTAAAGTATGAAATTGTCGCTGTATAGTAATAGATACTTTGAATTCACATTAAACATTCATGGTTTGAGATTTTTATTTATTCAGCCTAGACATGAAAGATGGATACTTCGAAGATCCAAGTCATTTTTGAATACGAGTTCCGACGTGGAACTAAAACGCTGCATGAAGAAAAAAAATATGAAAAGTGGGTGACTAATGATTTGACTGATCTGCAGAAAGAAATGCGTATTGAAACTTATTTTGCCTTGTTGAATCGGTACAGCAATGAAGGAATATTGGATCGAATTGTGACATGTGATGAAAAGTGAATTGTTTACGATAACCGTAAGCGTAAAAATGCAATGGCCAACCCCAGGTCAAACGCCGCAATAGTGCCCTAAAGCAAAGCTTACCAATAAAAAGGTATTGGTAACTGTTTGGTGGTCTCTTCATGGTGTTATTCATTAAAGCTTTCAGGCAATAACAGAAAAAGTTAACTGTGCTGAACTTCGAACAATGATGTCGAAACTGGTAGTGAAACAGCCCTGACTCGTGAACCGATCTTCACCATTATTGCTCCATGATAACGCAAGACCTCACATTCTGACTGAACGAGAAACCAGAAGCTGCAGTTAGAAGCCATACGTCATCCTCCGTACTCGCCAGACCTTGCTTCAACGGACTACCATTTTTTTCGTGATTTGGTCAATTTTTTACGTGATGAAAATAAATCTTCCCAGGAGGCAATACAAGATACTTTCACAGAGTTTGTCGATCTGGATCAACAGAATTCAGGCATAAATGGACTTCTGTTAAGTTATATCTTAGACAAAAACGAGTTTTAATTTTTCAGTAAGTACAAATCGACAATTCCATACTTCAACCCCATTCACTATACAGGGTGTATGAAACAGGATAACGCTTGTAATACTTTTACTTTTTTATTTATGTAAATGATATCATAATGAGTGAACAAAATGTTTTACCAAAATACCTAATAAACTCCAGAAAGCGCTGAAACTGTTATCGATTAAACACATATCCATGTTTTTATTATCTCTCTTGTTATAAGGTCATATCGCACAACGCACGTTTGTATTGAATGACACGAACAAAAACACACACACATACAAGCATAGATATTTACGTACACTAACATACAGATAGATTTACCACAGCCTTTAATCGTCCACTGCTGGACAGAGACCTCTCCTTAGAAATGAGGTTTTGGCCTACTATACCACGGTGGCCAGACGGGTTGGTATAGGGTTTGTGTCTAGTTTTCCTTCTTTTTGCAGTGCTGTTGTCCTGCATAGTTTGCTCCCTTAGTCGCCTCTTATGACACCCACGGGATAAGGGTGGTAGTATATAAATAAAGGCCCAATTTTCAATCAAATCAAAAGTACCTAGTTGATTGCAATGGGTTTGCCCCTAAAATTATAGCTAGGAAAACGCTTCAGACCTAAGTGACATATTTCCCAAAATTGTTTGACAAATTCTTTAAATATACAAAAAACCTGTAAAAACATGTTAAAACTGAATACTTTGCCTCCTGTGAGGTTTGAACTCACGACCCCTGGTTTACGAGACCAGTGCTCTACCACTGAGCTAAAGAGGCTACGGCTGCTTCTTCTCAAATGTAGTATCATAATCGCTCGCTTTATAGCGTGTTGGAATTTTATTGTTATTAAGAGTTTCTTGAAATTGAAAACGTTGTTTATTTACAGTTCGGGTCTATACATGGTAAAAGCTAATTTAATAATTTTTACAATAGATTGAAATATATACCTGCTGGAAGAAAATGCATGTAAAAAAAAAGAAAATGCAAAATGTTCTATGCAGGAAATAAATATATATTTTTTGCCGGCTTTTGTTCCGACGAAATTTATTCAAGTTTTTTTATTGGCAATACTGTATGGATTCTAAACTTTGCTTCTGGAATAATAAATAAACATACCGTAACATATGTATGTAAGTATACATACATATTGGTTTTGGAAAATTATTTAAAGCATTGGACACTGTAAGCAATAATTATAAAATTAATTTCATTGAGTAATATTTTTTACTACTGTATATGATGCTTAGGAACAACTTTTATCTGAACATGATTATTTTAAATTTAGTATGTACGAATAGTTTGAGATTTTTTCACAAAAAAACGCGATTTTTCTTCCATTAGGGTCGAATTTCTTGATACATGTCCCTTGATAAAAAGTGACCTAATTACTATTTCTGCCTTTGATCTGTCTCTATGCCAAATTTCATCCAGATGTGTTCAACCATTCTGCCATGGTTGTGTAACAAATATCCTGCTCAAAATCTTTGCCTATAAAAGTATTATTGTATTCAACTTTCATATTGAAAAGAGACTATTGTCTCAAGAAAGAATCAGATATAATGTGATATAAATTTTGAGATTATCATCTTCTCTGAATAAAAATGAATATATACCTATGACTACCCTTATTGACATTTACTTTACTATGCACGATTTCGTTTTGTGATCTGTTTACATCCCTAGGGACTCGGGATAAGAGAAAATATTTACCTAAAAGTGACTTACCTTCTTTCGTTTCATCAGTTGCTATTTCCGTAGGAATGTACGACGAATATGTCTTTTTTAAGACGCTTTTATTAGCTTAGTATGTATGTATCTATGTATGTAACTGAATTTTATTTAATGCTTTATGCACAAGGAAAATGTACAAAGATGGATTTAATGCCACAGGCATTCTCTCCAGTCTACCTTAGGGTGGTGTAGAGATGAGTGATTAGGTGCACTAAAATTGGATAAATTTACAAGACTTGACCAAGAAATATATTTACACGAAAAACGAAAAAAATGGGCATAGAATGAAGGAATATATAAGTCTATAATATAGAATAATTCATACTATCTGATTGAATAACATTACATACAGGGTGTAAGGGCCATCGTAACGAACGACATCGGAACTGAAATAGTATATTCAGATCATCATTCTGAGTCCTAAATCATTGGAATTTTCTGCCGAAAAATTACACCTTTTATGCAATCAGCTGTCAAAGGTAAAGGTCATTCCCCGTAGGTATCGCACAAAAGTAATACCTACATGTGTATTCCGTGCAAACAGTCTACGCACACTAACACAAGTTGACGGCCGGAGGGGAGGCAATTACATTGCAGTTCTTGACCGTATGCGGTTTTTATTAATTTGTATTCAGTGAAATGTTCTATTTACTCATTGTGATATCATTTTAAAAAGGAGGTTTTGGACTACTATACTACGCTGGCCAAACAGGTTGGTATAGGGTTGGTTTGGGGTGCTGGGCTAGAAAACCTCCTCGTGGTGCACCCTGGAAACGCTGGCGATGGTACTGTTCCCTCCTTGTCCTCTTGGAGGAGAGGATTATCGCCAGCGGCCAATATTCTAGCAGAAGAGGCAGCCGTTCATCGGCTCTCGGGCAAGGCCTGGTCCAGCAGGGTGGGCGTGTCTGCCGGTTGCCCTGCTGGCTCTTCGCTCTTCGGAGCATGGAGGAGGAAACCTCGGTAAAAAACCTGATGGCGGGGCCCTGTAGGGGCCACAGTTTCTCCGCTGACAGCGGTGGAGAAAGGAGGACGGGCTCGGCGTGTACTCACACTACCACCGAGCAGGCAGGGGGCGCAGTCTCCCTGTCAACCGTCGGCATATCGTAATCCCGAGAAGAGCGCTGTGGTTAAGTCTCGCGGCTCTGATCGGGGGCGAGGGTCTTGGCTTAACCGCCCGGACCGCGAGGAAGATAACCTCTCTAAAAAATTCCCCGAATCCCGTGTTCTGGTGCGTGGCCAGGGGATGCATGGCTGATGGGAAGTTCAGTCGCGAGCGCACTCCAAGCCGAGGTACCTGCGGACCCCTCGGTTGGGTTAAAAACTTACGCTTGCCCGGGTAATGGGGGATCTCTGCCCGGGTGGACCTTTTAGTTCTCCCCCACTCGTGGGATTTATTATGAATTTGAATACAAATAAAAATACAAAGAAACGGACACAAACAGAAAACAAACAAAACCAGGCAAACAAAACGGACACTGAAACAAAAGGTGCAAGGGAGAAGAGGAACAGTGGAGTCGATGGGTCGTCCACTGAGGGTGAGGTGGCGTCGGGAACGCCCATCTCGATGGGGCTCCCAGAAGTCAGTCTGACTCTGATCTCTGGGAGCCGAAGAGCATCGGATCGGCTGCGTTCCGGATCCGCCGCTTCATCGGATGGCGCGGAGGCCATGGAAGCGGAGCGGAGCGACAGCCGGAAACGCGGACGCTCAGGGGACGTGGAATCCGACACGTCCGGCGAAATGATGCCACCAAAGGTGGCAAGCAGCCGCCGAGGGAGGGCGCGCAAACCGGCCTCGGTCGCGATCCCGTCAGGCTCCGCGTTCTCCAACGCGGAGTCGTACAGGAGCGTACGGGTGGACGGCGAGGCCGTAGCGGAGGAGGAGATCGCGGATCTCCTGCTCAAGGTTCGGGAGCCGGTGGGGGGAAATGCCCCCCAGGCTCCCGTGTCCGTGCAGGAGAGGGCGAAAGCGGCGGTGGCCGTCATCAACAAGGTGGCCACCAAATCCGTGAACCTTAAGGGCTCGTTTGTGAGGGCCCTTAAGGACTCCTCCTCCGCTTTGTCGGAGGTCGTGGAGGGCCTAGCGGGCGACGTCTCTCGCCTGCAGGTGGCCAACGAGAGGCTGACGGAGCGGGTGAACGAGCTGAGTGCTCAGTTCGCCCGCTTCCAGGCGAACCTCCCCGAGCGGGAAGCCCCGTCCGCGTCCCAGCCTGCCCCTACCACCAACTCAGGGGCATTTGACTCCCAACTGCGAGAAATCCTCATCGCAGTTGGGAATATGCTGGACGGACGCCTGGCTGGCCTGGAGGCGAGACTGCCCCCTGCGCCGAGTATGCGCCCCCCGCTCGCGTCGGCACAGCGGCCTAAGGCCGCCGCTCCGACCGCGCTGCCCGTAGTGGGAGGCCGCGTCTCCTACGCGGCGGCGGCGTCTGCCCCGACTCCATCGGCTCCCCAAAAGCCGAGGAGGGGGGCCAAGGCACCGGCCCAGGCGCCGGCCAAGGCACCGGCTAAGGCGCCGGCCAAGGCACATCCCCAGGCGCCGGCCAAGACGGGGCCCAAAACGGCGCCGAGGAGCGGAGTGGCATTCCCTCCGCTCCCCACTCCGACACCCCTGCCGGGCCCCTCCGCACCTGCCCCCTCCAACGAGGGTTGGCAGGAGGCGAGGGGCTCCAAGAAGTCCCGAAGGCGGGCCAAAAAGGCTGCCAAAAAAAGCAGCCCAGGCCCAGCCTTCGCCACCGGTGGCTACGGCCTCCACAAAGAGGCCGCGGAAGCTGCAGCCGCCCAAAACCGCGGCTGTAGTGGTGACCGTGTCCCCGGAGGCGGCGGACGGCGGGCTGTCCTACGCGGCCGTCTTCAAAAAGGCCCGGGACAGCCTCGCCAACGACTTCGGAACGGTGGGGGTCAGGATGCGCCTCGCCCAGACGGGAGCTCGAGTTCTCGAGTTCCCTGGGGCTGAAGGCGCAAAGACGGCGGACTCCTTCGCTGAGAAGCTGCGGGGAATATTTGCAGCCACAGATGGTGTCAGGGTCGCCAGGCCTACCAAGTGCGCGGAACTGCGCATCTCGGGCCTGGACGACTCAGTGACGGCCGAAGATGTCCGCGCTGTAATCCGGGAGAAGACGGGGTGCAGCGCGGACAACGTCAGGGTCGGCACCATCCGCCCCGGTCCAGGAGGGCTTGGCGCCGTGTGGGTCAGCTGTCCCGTAGCGTCGGCCAAAGTATTGGCCGACGCCGGCAGGCTGCTCATCGGTTTCGTGAGCGCCAGGATCACAGTCCTGGCGGCGAGACCGATGAGATGCTACAAATGCCTGGCATCGGGACACACGCGCGTCAAGTGTGACAGTTGTTTTGACTGCGGCGGACTGTGTTTCCGCTGCGGTCAACCGGGGCATAAGGCGGCAGAATGCTCTGCCGCCCCTCACTGCCCAGTGTGTGCGGCGGGCAATAAGCCCGCCAATCACCAGATGGGGCAGAGAGGCTGCAAGCCTCCCCGCAGTTCTCGGCAGACGTCGGGGGTTAGCCAGTCGACCCAGGCTGCCTCCGATGTAGTTCGTGCGTCGACGTCGTCGCCCATGGAGGAGGTTGTAGAGACGATCCAGTAATGGATCAAGTCTCCAACCTCCTGGTCCAGACGAACCTGAACCACTGTGCCGCGGCGCAGGATCTCTTCCTGCAAACCATGGCACAGTGGTCGATAGGTGTTGCCGTAGTCGCGGAGCCCTATTCTGTCCCTCCCCGTCCAAACTGGATGGGTGACTGGGACGGCTCCGTGGCAGTCGTCGGTTCCACGACGGCTCATTCCCCGCCCTTGTCGCTAAGAGACAAGGGCACTGGATATGTTGCCGTCGAGTGGGGGGGGATCACCATATATGGTGTCTATTTCTCCCCCAGCCGGAGTTTGAACGACTTCGAGGTTTTCCTAATCAGCTTGGAGACCTCGATACGGCGACTAGCGTCTGGGCACGTCCTTGTGCTGGGGGACTTCAACGCAAAGTCCATTGCGTGGGGTTCCCCCAGGACGGACGCCAGGGGCGAGGCCGTAGAGGAGTGGGCGGCCTCGGTGGGCCTCTGTCTTCTAAACAGAGGCTCCACCAACACGTGCGTGCGACAGCAGGGGGGGTCGATAGTGGACCTCTCGTTCGCTACCCCTGCCCTCGCCGCACGAGTAAGGAACTGGCGTGTCCTGGAAGAGGTTGAGACGCTCTCGGATCACCTGTATATCCGATTTGAGCTCTCCCGGACCCAGGACTCCAGTAGGGGTCACGTGGCGCGGCGTTTATCCCGCTTTCCGCGGTGGGCTGTTGCCAGGCTGAACCGGGACCTACTAGAGGAGGCAGCCATAATTCACTCGTGGCTGTCTCCTCAGGCTCCGACCGAGGAGGTCGACGTGGGGGCGGGCCGCTTTCGCGATGCGATTACGCATGTATGCGATGCGGCCATGCCCCGCGTTCAAGGTCGTCGGCCTCCAAGGAAGGAGGTCTACTGGTGGTCCCAGGAGCTGGCGGACCTCCGTGCGGCCTGTACACGTGCCCGGAGGTCCTACACACGCAGTCGGCGGCGTCACCGTGGAGACGGTGAGGAGGACCGGCTTCATGAGGAGTACCGGCGGGCGCGGAAAACTCTGAAGCTGGCCATTAGCCGCGCCAAAGAGGAAAAGAGACAGGAGATGCTGGAGGGTCTTAATCGTGACCCCTGGGGTCGCCCTTACCGCGCGGTGCGACAAAAGCTCCGCGCGTCGGGCCCCCCCCTTACGGAGACTCTCCAGCCCAGCTTCCTGCGAGAAGTGGTTGAGGGCCTTTTCCCACAACGAGCGGAACACACTCCCCCGTCGATGGCCTCCCTGGCCGGAGACGACGGGGAGCACGGGGAGGACAATGTTCCGCCCGTCCGGGATTCGGAGGTAGGGGCGGCTGTTCTACGGATCCGTTCCAAGAACACCGCCCCTGGGCCAGACGGGGTACCGGCCCGAGTGCTGGCCCTGGCCCTCAACCACATGGCAGACCGCCTCGGGGAGGTGTTCGACGCTAGCTTGGCGTCGGGACGCTTCCCTGAGTGCTGGAAAAGCGGGAAGCTGGTCCTATTGAGGAAGCCGGGACGGCCAGCCGATTCGGTCGCGGCCTATAGGCCCATCGTGCTGCTGGACGAGGCGGGCAAATTGTTTGAGAGGGTTCTTTCTGCCCGCATCGTCCGGCACCTCTGCGAGGTGGGCCCCGATCTGTCGGACGCCCAGTTTGGTTTTCGGGCGGGGCGTTCGACAGTCGACGCCGTGTTGCGCCTGAGGGCCGTGACCGAAGAGGCCGTGAGCTGTGGCGGCGTGCTGTTGGCGGTGTCACTGGACATCGCCAACGCATTCAATAGTCTGCCATTCAGCTGCATCAGGGAAGCACTCCACTATCATGGGGTGCCAAAGTACCTGAGGCGGCTAGTGGCAGACTATTTAGAGGAGCGTACCGTCGTGTACGAGGACCGAGAAGGTAATCTGAGGTGTCGGCCCATGTCGTGCGGTGTTCCACAGGGGTCTGTTCTTGGACCCCTCTTGTGGAACATAGGGTACGACTGGGCCCTTCGCGCCGATTTCCCCCCCGGGCTGGGTGTAATCTGTTACGCAGGACGATACCCTCGTGACAGCCCGGGGGGCAAACTTCCAAGAGGCGGCGCGCCTGGCCACAGGGGGAGTCTCCCTGGTGGTCGGGCGCATTGAGGCGCTGGGCTTACGGGTGGCCCTAGATAAGACGGAGGCCCTGTTATTCCATGGGCCCCGTCGTGGTCCACCCCCTGGCGCCTCAATCGTGGTCAACTCGGTCCTCGTACCGGTTCGGGCCCAGATGAAATATCTGGGCCTGATCCTCGACGGGAGGTGGCTCTTCGACGAGCACTTCCGACAGCTTGCTCCAAAGCTGGTCGGCGCTGCGTCTGCCCTAGGGCGACTTTTGCCCAATATGGGTGGACCCAGCGTCGCGACAAGACGGCTGTACACGGGGGTTGTCCGGTCAATGGCACTGTACGGTGCACCGGTGTGGGCGGCGGCTCTGACCGCCCAGAATAGGGTACGCCTCTGGCGCCCTCAGAGGGTAATGGCGGTCAGAGCCATACGCGGTTACCGCACCGTTTCGACGGATGTGGCGTGCGCGTTGGCCGGAACTCCCCCGTGGGATTTGGAGGCGGAAGTGCTCGCCGAAGTTTATCGGCGAGTGGCTGACTACCGGGCGGAGAGCGGATTTCGCCCTCCGCCCGAGGATGTGCGCGAGTGGCGCGAAGCCGCTCGCCGAGCCACGATGGCTCGTTGGTCGTTCCGGCTGGAGACTCCACGCGCTGGCTTCGCCGCCGTGGAGGCTCTCCAGCCGGTCATCGCCGAGTGGGCAGGGCGGCAGCACGGGACCCTTTCCTTCCGACTGACGCAGGTGCTTTCCGGGCACGGTTGCTTCGGAAAGTACCTGCACACGGTCGCTAGGAGGGAACTGAGTCCCGCCTGCCACCACTGCGACTGCAGTGAGGACTCGGCCCAGCACACGCTGGCGGTCTGCCCCGCATGGGCGGCGCAGCGCCGGGCCCTCACTGCAGTCATCGGAGTGGATCTCTCGCTACCGGCCGTAGTACGCTCCATGGCCGGTAGCGACAGTTGTTTTACCGCGGTCGCAACCTTCTGCGAGGTAGTAATCTCGCGGAAGGAGGCGGCGGAAAGGGCCCGGGAGGACGACCTCCACTCGGACCCGATCCGCCGCCGGCGAACCGGGCGGCGGAGGCCCGCCTACCACAGCCTCATGCCGCCCTGAGTGTGGCCGCGGGTGGACGGGGTGGGTTTCCCCTCCACCCGCATTAGTTGGCCAGCCGCGAGGGGGCGGCGTCCGCGTGTGCCGGACGTCGCCTAAAGAGAGGAACAACAACAACATTGAGACGGAGCCCGCACCAGGAGCGGGCTGGCGCTAGGAGGGGTCCGGATGTCTTAACAACAGCTGTTCCCGGATCCCTCCTGTTACAGGCGCAGAGTGGCACACCGTGTGGTTTTAGTCGGTCCGAGTCCGACACACCACCCCGCCGCAAACCCCGGAGGGGTGACGGTCCGAGGGGATTTCCACACGTTAAAAAAAAAAAAAAAAAAAAAAGGGTTGGTTTCAAGTTTTCCTTTTCCTTGCAGTGCTGTTGTCCTGCAGAGTTTGCTCCCTTAGTCGGCTCTTAAGACATCCACAGGATGAATAGGGGTGGCGACACTCTGTATTTTTAATCCGTCACCACACAGGCATGTATGGTGTATGTTATGTCTTACCATTATTATTACTAGTGATCTATCCGAAGATAAAGAATTTCCCTAATATTAGTAGTATGATATTTTTAAGAAGCTATAGTCGCATATATGGCTTTAGTTAATAACCCAAGTAAGTTAAAAAACGCGTACCAAATTACCTACAACTCCAGAATAAAACGCGGCCGACCCTAACTCTAAAGGCCATTATCGACTGGATTGGTACCGGACGATGCGTCTATCGCACTCTATTTGGGGCACAATTCATCTATTAGTCGTTGTCAGACTAAACCTTTGTCTCATTTTGACAGTTAATTACTGGGTATATATTAACTGTACTGGTGGGGTATAGGTATTGGTTTCTTAAATGTTTCCGCATTCATCATAGAATGGTACATTTTAGAAAAAGAAATATAGTGCACACGAACAAAACAAATCTTAAGGAAATTTTAAAATTAGGTAAAGGACAGTACTATCGATTTACAGATACGCAAATGACTGCACGGATGGCGTAGTGGTTTAAGCGGTAGCCACGCCGCTTACTACTACTATGGGTGTTATGGTTCCGATCCCCAGATGAGATGACACTTTGTGTGATGAATAAATTGTTGTTCTGAGTCTGGGTGTTCATTATGTCCGTTTCATGTGTATTTGTAAAGTCCTCCGCGACACAGGATATGTTCTTAATGCAGGAGTTGTCTTTAAAATATTATAAGGGTTTAATGTTTAATCTAGTGACCTTAGACCTACTATCTCTGAAGACTATACAAATGCAACTAAGCGATCTATAAGCCTCATCCACATAGAGTTAAAAAAAAACTACATCTCTTTTGAGAAACAATCGAGCCGTGAGAGTGTTGCCTTCCGACAGTGTGTATACGGGCTGTCCATACCGTCATCTAGAGAAGACAAACTGTAATTACTAATCCTGTTTCGAGCAATAAAAGTTCTTATGGTCATCTGTTCACGTAGGGTGGTTTTGGAGATTGTAACTGCAACTGAGCGTTAATAAAATATCGAATATCGTTTTTTTACCATAAGTTATCCTGAAATAATGTGTTTATCCTGAAATAATGTGTAGGTACTTATTTAAAACGTAATAATTCAAAATTAATAATGTAAAACATATATTTGAATTACATAACTTAATTACAGGTATTCGTGTTAGTCTGATTCAGATAATGACTCCATGTCTGAGGAATATTCTGAATCATCAGAATCGCCACCTACTTCTATGATAAACCTATTAGTAACGTCGTCGGTTATATGGCCCAGATGACACATTTGATCTTCAATTTTAATTACATGGACTACACAGTCTTTCCACCGCTGCGGGGTCACTTGACGCAGCCCTTCTTCAAAAACGCTTCGTACTTCATTCATTTTGAATGTTTTATTATTTTTAGCGACATGCCCCTTCACTTGAGCCCAGACCAACTCAATCGGGTTTAGCTCGCAGTGGTAAGGGGGCAGTCGCAAAATAGTGACACCCCGTTCAGCAGCCATCTCGTCGACGACATACCTTTCATGGGCTTTTTTGTGCTTTCGGGCAATTTCATTTAATTCGGGCTTTAACATTGTCTCGTCATATGAAATATTGATTGATTTTAGCCAATCTTGGATTTGCCCTTTTCGCCAACTAGAAGTAGGTAACGATTCCAGTTTCCTGGTGTGATATGGAGCATTATCTATTACAAGTACTGCGTTTCCTTTTAATTTCTTAAAACTAATTGGTGGACTTTTCGACGTATAGCCGAAAGAGTGAAATCGTCCAATTTGTTTTTGAAATCTATTTTAGGGCCAGGTATTTTCGGAGAGTTAAAATTTTCATTTTCTTTGTGCTCCTTCAGCACGTTGTAGATTGAAGCTCTGGATATGTTTAATATTTCGGCAGTTTTTAAAACACATTCGTTTTTTTTTCGGCCTCTCGGTTGGAGATTCGGTTTTCTTTTCAATATATACATATTTGTAAGCGTTCATGATCATTTGTTTTTCGGTTTGGCTAAATGATTTGAGCTTTCGTTTTTTTCTTGGCGATAGAGTTTCTTCATTACGCCTACGCGACGAAGTTGAAGGCTGAGCGTCCATCATAAATGATTCAGCGAAAACAAACGTAACGTAACAAACGTTTGGTAACGTAACAAAACCACAAAACTTAACAAAAAACAAACAAACAGAAACCAACTCAACGAAAATATAACAAATAGCACTTGAAATTGTATCAAGACACAACGGACGCATTTCAACACTTCAGAGGTTGAAGGACGAATAAGGTAAACAAAATGGCGCCCAGTGTTGTTCCTTTGAAATTTAGGGTTGCCGTATTCAAAATCTAACATTTTTAAAACTACAATATTATCATAATTATTTTATAAAAATTGCAGTTGATCGTATGGTGTCAAATTCCATAATTGCCGTATTTTTTAAGTTCTGCCGTTTCGTAAGAGAAAAGGGTTAAGATTTCCGTTTAAATGCGTACGGGAACAACACTGATGGCGTCTATAATTTTTTTTTTTGTTTAATTTAAAGGCATCGAAACATGGTCGGATTACGCATGGCGTTGAGTGGTCAGATTTCCCTGGCAGTTTGTAGCACGTCGTGCAGCCGTGTGTACGTACGTGAATTTTAAATATAAAACTTTGAATGAAAATTAAATTCCTCTATTATAAATAAAAAGTTACGATTCAACAAACCGGTATCGTAGGTACAACACTGCACAAAAGAGCTGGCAACATTATTTGTAAATTTGACATTTGCATGTGTCAATTTAGTCTACGAGTTTTAAAAAACAGACTATAGCTCTGCTTAGTTTGAAACTAGATGGCGTTGTGTGTAAGATGTCCAAAAATATTTATTTAATTATTCTTCACTTTGTGTTGGAGAGATATAACTTCCTTCATACCACACCCCTCCTAGAGTCTCCTTCCATTCTGTTGCCGTGGTATGCTTCCTCAGTCATAATGTCTTCAAGGAAATTAATTATTTAATTAAGTCTTGTTGTTATAAATCATCTTAAAGTGACAGAAAAAGTCCGAGACTTTATTAGTATCATGAAATTTAATAATGTTTTCGAATCCCATGGATAACTATGTAGGCAAACGTTTATATTTATAAAATCACAACTTGCACTTAGCCTTCTTCCCAAATTAGGTTGCGGTCGGCATTAACCCTACTACGATACAGATGAACTTCGATTTTTTACGCGGAGCGACTGCGATCAGACCTCCACAAACTAAATTGCAAGGCAATATCGGAGTTCTGTAGAAAGACTGTTGTCATACTTTTAGGGCTCCAACTACCCGTAACGATTACCACAGATTTGGCAACCAGGACCGACGGCTTAACCTGGGCACGGAGAGGTCTCAATATGTTAAGAATGGTCACCCATCCATATACTGACCTGGCTAGGATTGCTTAGCTTTACAAATAATTCATTTACAAATATAAAAATAACACGTCTTTTTTATGTGTGTACCTTATACTTAATGGGGTAGTTGACTATCAAGTCAAATCAGTATCTTTTATTTATGGTCAAAACGACAGCTAGCTAGCTGTTGTCAAATCATTTTAACTTTCATGTTCATTTTGTAAATTCATACTGTAGTTTAATATATTACATTTCATAATTTAGGTAAAATAATTTATTGCAAACATAGGAATCTACCCTGTTACACAAGCACTGTTGAAAAAAAAAAATTTAACTATAGACAATTACTGTTTTCGAACATTCTAAGCTTTGAAATTGTAACCTTATATTATTTATTTTTTTATTCTAATCTCAACAAAATTCTATATTCAAATGAAATCAATTCTTAAGTTCATTATTCAAAATCATTCGATGTTTTATCGTTTGGAATCGGATGTACTGTGCCTCCAAGCCGAGTGCGAATATTGAATCAAACAGGAAGCTCGTTGGCTTTATAGATGACTACTGTTCGATATTATAGCTATTTCCTCCATTTAAAAACTGAAGTTACGTTCCTATCTACTTAAAAATTAAAATAAAAGTACTTAGCCAGTCAGTTTTCACAAGCAAATTTTTTTAAGTGTAAAATTTATTCACTACTTAAATTATTATTAGTTAAATTATAAAATTGTTAAATTATTATAAGAACATTTGCTTATAAAATGCTATAACAGGGTGTGTTTTTATGATTACCGCAATTTAAGTCCATGTGGTGCCGGATTTAAAAATTAAATAATACACTCAATGAAAAACAACGAAAGAACTGCTTAACACCGGTTTTCTGTGAGGCCGTGGCATCACTCCGGTCGGGGCTTCCCAAATATTTTCTTGTTTTTTCTTTTTTTAAACTATATCCTGTGTCGCAGGGAACTTTACAAACATACATGAAACGGACACAAAGAACACCCAGACTTGGAACGACAAATTTGTTGAATTACACAAAGTGTCGCCCCATGTGGGGATCGAACCCACAACACTCGGCGTAGTAGAAAGCGGCGTGGCGACCGTAATTAAACCACAATTTGTGCATGCTAATGTATGCATGATTCTCCCACGACAAAGAAGTTTATACTAATTGGATATAGCGAATAAGTTATGTACCACGATGGTGGACGCACATAACTCAGTCACTATCCATGCTAATTTACTATGTAATATTATTATTATAAATGCGAAAGTGTGTCTCATACCTCTTCACGCTTAAACCGTTAAATCAATTTAGATGAAATTCAGTATAGAGATAGTTCGAGTTCCGGGAAAGGACGTAGGGTAGTTTTTATCTTAGAAATCATCCTTTAAGGAGGTGAAAAGGGGGGTGGAAGTTTGTATAGGGTATCAATAACCGCTGAACCGATTGATATGAAATTTCGTATAGAGATTTTTTGATTCTTGTGGAAAGACCTATGTATATGTATATGTAAAGACAATACTCTGCTGTATTGCTTTAATTAGAATTTTGCCGCGCGTAGCACAGACGGTATAGCAGTAGTAATATTTACGTTGTTATCTATCTTGATTTAATCTGTAGCCTTTGGTTATTAAAAATGGAGATTTACTTGATGTGAAAAGTTGTTTGTGTTTATAAAAGTGTAAAAGTTAAAAGTAATAAGGAATTATGAAGGATTGAATAATAAACTTTAAACGTCGTTTTTTTGTTTACAGGTGTGTGTTTGGATAATTTGTTAATAGTTTGAATTAGTTTGAAGTGTTAACAATTAAAGATAGCTTTTGTTTACAAAACAACACAAGTTTATTTCATTTAGCCTTCGTGATTCAATATATAGTCTTATATATAATATATACCTACCACAGTGGTAAGTAAGTACTTTCGTGAGTCTTTCAAAACAGTCCGAATATAAATTTTATTTATATTCAGCACAAAGAATCTAATTTGTTGTTAGGTTTCAGTACTTTTCAATTTTACCTACACGTATTTTGGATACAAGTAATTTTAGCGCCAGAGATAAAACACAATAGGGGCACTATCTGGCCTCTCTTTGTAAATACGGCGCAGCCAATGAAGTGTTCAAAAGGAAGGTTTAATGGCGCTCGAATTGGAAGATTAAATATATCTATTACTAAATTAACAGATATTTTGGTTTAGTAATCTCGTAGCGGTGTATTTGGTCATTTAGGAGAAAGTAATACTAAATTTATTCTGTCAGCTTTTCGAAACGGCAAACAGACTGACAGTTTTAAAAGTAAATAAAAAAATATTACTTGAATTATCGTAATTGTCATAAAAAAAATATTTAAAATTCCATCGTATTTAAAATAATTAAATAAGCTTCAATCAGGGGTTCTAATTTTACCGGTCACATTGTTTAGTTCATTAGTTATATTTCTTTACTAGCTACTACTACACCCGCGTAAATGCGGTTATCGCGTTAAAAGGTAGTCTATGTCTTTTTTCAAGAATCAAATTATGTCCATACGAAATTTCATGTAAATCTGTTCAGCGGTTATTACAGACTTCCACCCCCCCTTTCACCACCTTAAAGGATAATTTCTTGGATATATGTCTAACTCTACAACAAATTTCATCTAAATCGGTTCAGCGGTTTAAGTGTCAAGAGATGACAGACATGCAGACACACTTTCGCATTTATAATATTAGTATGGATATTAGTATGAATTTCTCTGTCAAATGCCACTTTACTAATTAAATAAAGCAAATTATTTTAATGTTTCTCCTGCACTACTAGTTACATAGATTTAAAAAAATATTTTAGTATTTCTTAGCTTTTAGTCTAGAGGAATTCTTTTAAACATTGACCCTATAAGCAGGTGAAACTGGTTGCAAAAGCTAGTTACAAGTCAAATTAATTACTTTTATTGCAATAAAAGATATTTTTACTTACACATTAAGATCTGAAAATACCAATTATCATAAAATTATGTACTTGGAAGTAACGCGTTTACGTAACGGATATTACATAGCTGTTAATTGCCGATGTTTCAACCAGATTGTAGTGACCGTGGCTGACTACCTCAGCATATGATAATATATTAGTACATGATTTAACAAGTTAACATAACATACATGGACACCTGCACTTAAGAGACATAAGTGCGTTGCCACCCTTTCAATCCCCCCTTCCCATCAGGAGGAGGAGGGGTTTAGGTGCCGGTTACCTCTGTCACTCGGTGAATAGCAACAAAATAATTGGTTAACAACGGTTTTCTGTAAGGGCTGGGTACAACTCTGTTCGAGCCGGCCCATTTGTACCGAAACATGACTCCCACGTAAAGAAGTGTACTTCAGTATATTCAAATAAAATAATAATAATAATAACTTCACACATCTCACACACGGCAGTCTGATCCCAAACTAGGCAGAGCCTGTGCATTCATATTATGGATAATTACATCCAGACACAGAACAAATGATCTTGCTCATCACACAATTAACTGTCAGTCAGGGTCATTAACCACTAGACCAACAGGCCCATCATTACTTTTTTTTTATTAGATAGTGAAATGAATATTTAATAGGCCAGACTTGTTTATTTTGCTCTAAAAAGATTCTCTTATGAAAAATAAATTAATATTAGCTTTACAAGAAAACCAAACAGCACAAGGCCAGATTACACTAATTTTTCACCAAAAAATCTTTCAGCGTAGCAATTAAATGTCTGCCTAGATAATTAATGGAGGAGCTCAGACGTTATCTGCTAAATAATTAAATTGATACAACAACCCAATTAACGTTATTCTTGTTTATTGCTACTACAATATTTTCAATATATTATTATTTAACCTATTCAAAGTTTTTAATATTACATTGTTACGGTAGACGTATTCCTTAATAATTCGTTGTATGAACGAGTTTTGAAAAAGAAAGAAAAAAAAAGTGTGTTATGTTGTTAAATGGAATTTTATAATTTATTTTTTCCTTCAATTTAATATTAAAACAAAAGTAAACTTACTCATATGGTGTTCGATGGTTCTCAATTTTCATTTTAAATTTAAACCTTAGAAAAAAATGTGACATACAACAGACATAATTTAGTTTTTTTTTTCATTTTAGTATTTGATAATAATTTAACTTGATACTTAAAGTTGTTTCTGAGATTTTGACAAATAGATGAACAATACAGTAATCCTATAGAGCTTCCTTTTTGCTTTTAAGGAACGGCACCCTAAAAGCGTTGCTACAAATTCTACCCACGCTGGATCCAGCTGAATCTACTTTGATCTGACGAAAATTCAACTAGATTAAAATACCACTGGATTGCAATCCTTTGTGTCTGATTTTCATTTATAGGGTTATTGGATTTTCAAAAGCTATTGTGACTTTAAAGGAACAGGGTTCAAAGAAGCTAAGTTTTTTTCCACACTAATAATAGGCAAGTGTACTAGTGCCTACAGCTATCAACGCAAGAAGCTGGCAAAAGAACTGTTCTAGTAGAGTAGACCATTATCCTTAATAATAGTAACTTCACACATCTAACACAAGTAAGATAATTAAATTAGGTAGAGCCTGTACTGTAGTAATCAGACTGCTGATGAACTGAATCTACTGAATACTAATTAGTTAAGACGCGTAAACGACTCTTATCTTCATAGCACGTCTTACTTCCAAAGTTACCCAGCTTAGTGGTAATGAGCCCATAACAGTTTTGTAACTTAACTTAAAACTTACATGTCTCACACATTTTTAGTGGAACCGCAGCTTAAGTCAGTAAACTCCAAAAAATAATATTTCCTGCTCTAAAAATGAACGGTTTTCGGATATTTCCCTTAGCTTGTGCAGAGGGATATTACTTCTTCACAAGTTTACGAATCTAGGTCAAGAGGAAGTAATCATCCTGTAGGTTTTTATGTGAGTTTTATGAATATCTTAATATTTGACATAAGCTAGAATGATAGAATTGATGGAGAGACAACCGGTTCCGTATTTTTAATGTTGTATAGATAATATTGTGGTATTATGCATACAAACAGCCCGTCTGGCCAGAGTGGTAGGCAAAAACCTACTTTCTTAGGAGAGGCCTACGTCCAGCAGTGGACCACTAAAGGCTGTTCATGATGATAATGCTGATGATGATGTATACAAAGTCTAAAACGCGTAGTAGCGCACTTCAAAAATACATACTTACGCTGGGCCACCTCCCCAAGGGGTCTCGTCATGTGCACATCTCTCACTGTGAATACTATAATATATACATAAATAGTTTAAAGGCAGTCTATTAATCAAGTAGGAACCGTAGTTTTACATGACTTAGCCACACACCAAGCCACGAGCACTACACACGAACTTCCACACCCTAAACGGCTAAACCCGATACACTGTCGAGGTCACGAGTCGAATTTAAACCGACTACAAACAAAAATTATTTCTAACTCAAAGTTTTTCATGGATCATACTGAAATTTAAGGTTTGGTTCTACTAAGGCGAAGAGAGCGAAGCCGTACCCTGGATATGGTCCTATTATACAGGTTACACAAAGCGACTTCTCTAGTACCTAAAACGTAAAATATGTGTCGGCTCATTGGATATTCGCTACGCTATCGAGGGTTATTAATTGATCTCACTAAATAATAAAACTGCTTATTATACATACATTTTGTAAATAAACCTTGTAAATGTATATAAATAAGAAAAAGACAAGGAATATCCTTTGCTACTATGTTAAGCAACAGATTTTCAATAAATGTAATTTAGTGAGACTAAAAGACACCAAAATTAGAAGGAAAGCAGAATAAAACTTTATCTTCCTTCTAAGATTGTTGGAGAATTGTCAAACAATCTTAATAACTGATAACCCAAATAATTCGTTGGAACGATTACATTACCTTCCATGAAATAAAAAGCCAAAACCATTCCGCAATGAAATGAAGGTGCACTCGAAAGAAGATCTCGAGTGATCAAAGAGAAGGGAAGAAGAAGAAAACTCAAAGCACCGACTCTAAATAAATTTAGAAAAAGAATAAGAAGATGATGATGAACTCAAATGATTCGTTTTGATGAGTCCAACAAGGACTTATCAAACCGAATCGTGTGAGCTCAAATTAGAGAGGTTTATTAATTGTTATGTTATGTGACCATCTGGCACCACTAATGTTATATAATCGTAGCCAAGATGCTAAATAATCATGCAAACTCCATATACATACACATATTCTATTAAGGAAATGAAATGATGATGAAATGATATTTATTTCTACAAGTAAATCTTTACATAGTTGTAAGATTACTGTTACTAACATATCTATGGACTAATGTCTGAAAATAAATAAATTTATTTATTATTATTTATTTACAGATATTTTTACAAGTCAGATTTTACAGTTAGAAGGCGCCGGCATTTCCTAAGACTCGCTCTGGGAAGAAACGCCGAAACAAACCACAGCGGTGTCTTTTTTTTAAGTCCGTGTACAATGTTAAAGAGAACTATGTGAGTGCAGTATAGGGCCCGGGTTGGCCTTTTGAAGAAAGGACCATGTATTGAGTCGGCCCGTCCATACAGACAGCATACTAGCCCCAGCCATTGTGTAGCCTAACCGAAATAGTCAGGATCAACAACAAGGAACAGGATACTACCGCCTGCAGGACACTTGAGTAGGGCGTGGAAACACTCAAAACCACCAGAAAGTTACTAAAATATGAACTAACATTACAAGCCTACACCATTTTACATCAAAAAAAATTATACTATTTTATTGTAGAATCGCACACCCTCAAAAAGACTTGCTTACTTTTTGTAGTCTAGTAGTTCGCAACACTCAAATTATTAAAGAATTATCATGCCTCTCTTCAAATTTGGTGGAAACACACCTTAAGCGTACGACGGAACCATTGTTGATGTCACTGGCGCCAACCAATCACGTTACGCATCGCTATAGTCGCGTGAAATGGGAAAAGCGTGGGCGTCCTTGAAAGCCCTGGACCCTTTCAAACAAAAAACGGTAGTTTATGCCCGAGTGACGATGTATTACAAACAAACTATGTAAGCACACATGAAACGTAAACAAATCTCAATATACTGAAGATAGATAAAAAGGAGACCTTGAGTTTGCGTAGGTGTACTTGGACTGGTGATCATATTATAAAAGATGAGTGGTTAAAACTCTTTGTGATCAGAAGGCAGAACATTAAAAGTTATGATATAGCAATGCCAAAATCACCCCTGTGATGCCCCCCAAAAGAAATATTCAAGAAATTTATTTTATAAAACGTTTGGCCACATATTTGATGGCATCTAATCCAGCATCAAGATTGTCCAGATATCTTGTAATCCGCAAAACAGTTACCAAATCCAACCAAATCTATGACTTTGAACATCTCTGATCGTATCACCAACGCCACCATCAATCAACTCGGTCATCGGACTGCCGAAAACAGGCTATGTGTTCAGTCTTTACTGGATATTGAGTTAAAAAAGGGGAAATATTTCATAATTAAATCAAACTTGGCTTAACTTTCAATAGCAGAAGAATTCGCAAAGTAATCTTACAGCAAGAATGCGAGAAAACTCCAAAAACACGATAATCCTTACAAAGTAGGTTCATACTTCTCCCATATTACGTACATAAATCCTTGACAAGTTTTGACATGATATTGTATTTCAAACGAGCTCCTTTATTACAATATACATCCAGTTGGATGGAGCTCTTTATGCACTTGTCAGAACTTATCCAGACTTGTTATAGGCACTGTGTTTTGTCTATTGTTTTCCACAGGAGTTAGAGACGAGTCTAACGGCTGTCGTATGTTATGTTATTAATATCTATATAATTGTTGTTAATATTGATTCATAAACTTTAGATTAAAGGAAGTACTCTATTTTTACCTGATACTAATACCTACAACCCAATATGTTGACAATTCTACATTCCCGAAACCTCTATATATCTAGTTATATATTCTTGAAGCATGTATGTATATATAGAGATAACATACATATTTTTCGAAGACTAAAATTGTTTCCCCTCATAAAGTTTCCAATTTTTAACTGCGTTCTAAGACTTCGCACTCCTAAGAATTATCTAGAAGCAGACAACACTAAGAAAATAATGCACCACTCCTCAGAGTGGCAAAAGCTGCCAGTGGGACCTGCTTGATAATGTTTCTTAGGTAGTTTTTAATCATTTTTACCTTATTATTTATGTCGTATAAGAATCCAAAATTGTTGTAATATTCAGATAATGTAATAAATCTTGTTTTAATGTCTTGTATTACGATTGAAGAAAGGAACAGGTTGTCTGTCGGAGTCGGCGAGAGTAATATTTGCCCTCTCCTTTGAACCAGTTCCTCCCCTCCCTGCAGGACATCTTCGACCCTTATTTACACAACAGGTCCCTATCGCAAATGGATCGAGACAGCGAAGAATGTTGAAAGGTACAAGAAGGGTTCCCTTGGCGTCGGTCCTAGGACCTGATCTGTGGAACCTCACGTATAATGCAGTCCCGAGAACTAGTGTTCCCCTAAAAGTGACTATCGTCTGTTACGCGAAGGAGAACCCGCCCGAGTTAGGGCTAGCTTGTGTCGTCCAAACCCAGACGCAAAATGTGCACCAGCGCACTGTGGGTACTGTCCTAGTGGATCGAACCGGACGACATTTGTTCCTGCCAGCAATCGTATCAAAACACTACAGGGCACACACACACACACATTGGTAGTGATTGGTACCTGAAGTCACATGGTATGGGTCCTTCCAGAGTTAAGCGCCTGAGGTCAGACGTCGGGCGGGTTTTTAGAGGAAACACCATATACTCCTAACTCTTACGTCTCCAAGGCGCTGGAGATCCAAGGTGATGTTCCACCCCGTCAACAAAAAACGCCCCTAATTAGTAGTATTACCAGGGCCATAAAAATTAAACGCCTGACAAGTCTCGTATTCTATCACTTAAACGGTCACGGTCTTTAAAGATAGCAGTAGCAGTAACAATAGCCTCGTAGTCGCACTTAACAAGGGCCATCTTGAGAGGCCCGAAACACACACTTCAATAATCTTCTTAAATATGATCAAATTATTTAGTCATCTGTGGTAAAGTCTAGGGGCATCGCATTTAAAGGAGCCTCGCGAGGCCTCCCTAAGTGCGAGGCCGTGGGCGGCGGCCCACTTCGCCCACGCCTAGGCACTGCCACTCCTGTACTTATTTTAAACTTAAATATACGAATTTCTTGTTTAATGAAAATACAGACTGTTACAAAAAGTTAAGTTATATTTTTAGCAGAGAGCGTAAATAAACCACGTATAATTTAAGGTAAAAATCAGAAATCTCATTTCGACACTGACAAAATGAACTTAAAAAGTAATAATTAAAGCTCGTAAGAAAGAAGGCTATTTAAACCTTAAGGGATATACCAAGAAATTGCTCCAGGTTTTTTTCAGAAAATATTTGCCATATCTGACATGAAATGTTATAAATTGTTAGGAAATGTTCACCTGAAACGGGAAAATTTGTTTTCACAAAAAATAAAATTACAAAGAAAAGACTTTAGTAGATATTTATCAAGCTAAATCCATTATTTAATAAAAAAAGTATAGCATTGTGTATATTTTTAAACGAAATTTTACCTTATAAGTTCACGTCGGTTTCTACGTCTTAATCGTGAAGCTGCCAAAGGTATTTTGTTATAAAAAGATATTTTAAACAAACTACACCTTGTTTTTTTTTTTTCCGTGCGGACATCCCCTCGAATACCACCTGTCGGTGGCATGTCGGACTCGAACCGACTAAAACCGCACGCCGTCTCGGGTACTAATAGCCGGGGAACCAGGTATACCCTAGAAAGGAAGTCCCTGGTGCCCCGACATACCTCGGGTCATCTACAGACAAGTAGACGACCCCCCCCGTGTGGGAACCCCATGTTCCCTGTGCTCCCTGGAGGCGAG
This sequence comes from Arctia plantaginis, assembly GCA_902825455.1. Taxonomy (NCBI): domain Eukaryota; kingdom Metazoa; phylum Arthropoda; class Insecta; order Lepidoptera; family Erebidae; genus Arctia; species Arctia plantaginis. Next base: position 8,114,839 of record CADEBD010000292.1, read on the forward strand.
CGCGCTTCGCAACGCGCTCGCCGCCACCCCGGCCTGCTTCTGCTAGGGTGACAGATGGCCTCACCTGTCACCCCCAGGCCTGCGCTTATGGAGGACGGAGGTCGTAGACCTGGCGGAGTTGGGATTTCCGGTCGTCGATTTCTCGAGTCTCCGGACACCGACCCAACTCCCGCGCCTCCTTGCGCCACTTATACAGAGCCGCAAGGGCTCTCGCCTCCAGGTCCCACGGTGGAGTTCCGGCGAGGAGACTCGCCGCCTCAAAGAAGATCGTGCGGTACCCCCTTATGATCCTGATGGCCAGCACTCGCTGCGGTCGTCGCAGTATCGCGACGTTGCTGGCCTTCAGGGCCCCCGCCCATACTGGGCACCCGTAAAGGGCCATGGACCGCACAACCCCCGAGTAGACTCTCCTGCAGGAGTCATCGGGTCCCTTAATGTTGGGCAGCAGCCGCGCCAACGCACGCGCTGCCCCAACCAACTTGGGGACCAGACCTCGGAAATGAAAACAAAATACACCTGCAGGCTAATTCTCGTAGTAAAAAATCGGTCAAAATTCGGTACCAATCTCGATCTCGCCACTGCCATAAACGGTATTTTCGTATTAAAACAGTAAAGTATTAGTAGATTAGCGATTCAATGTTCGGTTTCAAAGCGATATAATCATCTTACAGTCAACGTTGAATGTTTAATACTGTACTACGAAAATATATTTTATGACAGTTGTGAGATCGACAGTTGATAGGAACTGAATTGAGACCAAACTTTTATTACGAGAATAGGCCTTTTGTTCGTTTTTTTCTCAAAAATTTTTTACGTAAAAACTATATTAGAGCTCATAAAATCTATAAAAAGGATGCAAAACTTAAAAGCCAAAGAGATCTTACATTTAAGTGAGAATACTTTTTGTCGTAAGTTCTAATACTAAAAGTACTTTTATAAAACTTTTAGGATGAAGAGTAACAGAATATCTATTCGACACCAATCTTTGAACTTTAACTTTTCCTCTAGTTTTACAAGATGTCGCGAACTTTGTAATTTATAGCAAAGAGTGAATACTGTTAAACTTATAACTCAATTTAAACTTTTAAACTCTCTATAATCCATGGATCGAGAGTCTAACATTTATTGTTTTATAAAATTAAATATTTCATTTTAAATTAAGTAAATATCAAGAGAAATCCCCTTAATTAACAAAAAAGTGAATTAAGTTAGTGTTCAGAAATGCTTTTGTTAAGAAGTAAAATAACTTTTTTCATTTCTTTGTTCACAGCTATGTGGTCGTTGTTCCGCGTTTGGAGCGTATGGAGCGTGTGTTGTTGCGCGTGCGCCGTGTTAGCGCAGCGCCTCGACCAAGAGGCGATGCTCTCGCCAAGGACGTCACGCGTCAGGGACCGGGAGCTAGCTAAAGCTGATGAACCTACATGCGACCAACTGAAGGCCATGTGGAGGTATTTTTTTTTTAATAATATATCTATGTACATCTCTTAGCTGAGTATGCCTTACACACGATAATCTGGAATTTAAGAAATGTTAACAAGACTGGGGATAAATATACTTGTACACATAAATATTACAGAGAAATTACACGTAAACACAGAACAAATCATCATGCTCGTCCTGGGTGAAAATTGAACTCACAATCACTGATTCAGGATAGGGAAGTCATTCTTATTTGTTAATTTCTTAAACTTCTTCATAAAACGGACACAACGAACACCCAGACTCAGAACAATAATTTGGATGGATCACACAAAGTGGTGTCCCATGGGAGGATCGAACCCACAATAGTCAGCGCGATAGGAAGCGGTGTCGCGACCGCTTCAACGACTACGCCATCCGTTTAGTCGATATATAGCACAACCAATTTCATCAAACGGTGGTCACCAATTTGTAAGTTCACTTACTTAATGATTTGATCTGATATCTGTTGACCTTAGCTTTCTACAATCGTTGCCTGAAATTAACCTTGGTAAAACCTGTAAAGGCTTTCCTTTTTGAAGATCTCCATAATGTAGCCACTCAAAAAACAGCAACATTTTATGTATTTTTATTCGTATCAAGTGTCATAATGCTTTAGTTATTTTTTCTCAGTTGTGGTATGCCTAACTGCGGTATGCCTTGAAATCTATACAAATGAATAAAATTGAAGTGTCTGTTTGTAATGTCAAAATAATGATAATATTTTACTACCACGTAGCTGTCTATATAAAGAGTAATTTAGGCTATTTTTCCTCTTAGAAAAAGGTCTATTGAGTTGCAGTTGTGTGTCTTGTTATGTGTGTTGTTGTTACGGGTTGTTGGAGCCCTTAAAAAAGTTCGACAACAGTTTTTCTACAGAACTTTGATTTCGCCTAGTATGTACTTGAGTTGTAAAGGTCTGATGGCAGTTGCTCCGCGTATAAAATCGAAGTTCAACCGTATCGTAGTAGACTTAAAGCCGATCCCAACATAATTAGGGAAAAGTACTCGGAAGAAAAAGTGGGTAAACGAGCACACCGGTCATATAAGTCGCTTACAATGGCTATCAAAGAACCATTTGCAATGTATGTTAATGAAAACTACAAATATAGAAATTATTGTTATGCTACACAAACAAAGTACATAAACACATTGAAAGCTAAAAACATTCCCACTACACACCGCAAACCGCAAAGAGCAAACATTTTAGAATTAATTTAATTTCCAAACGAAATTCTCTAGGTGAAACTTTCAACAATAGGAGGGTAGACTGATAAAATATCATTTACGTGCAATAATTGCCGGGACTCCCCGTTGCCGGAATTCCAATGACCGTTATCGAGAATTGTGACACGAATCTCCCGAAGTCCGACCAACTAGATTTGATACTTGAAATTAATTATATCCCTATTTTCAAAGTTATTATTGAAATTTTGGAATGTTGATTTTTTTTATAATTTTTTGTTTATTATTTTATTTTACTTTTTTGACAGGCACGTTAGCCTAGTGTTTCCCTGTTATCTTTCAAATTTATTTATTTATTTTATTTTAAGTAGGCTTACAGACTAATTACAAACTTTGCTTAAGTAAACATATCAATAAAAAGGTTGCTTATAACAAGCCTCCACATATGTAGTTAGTTATTATCTGTAATATGCATGTATTTAGGCTAGGATCACTAAATGACGTGGTAAGATTCTGTAGATTTTCTATCTATACAAAGGTAGAATGATTTTTAGATCAAACTAAAGCGTAAGCAGTTTTTATTTACAGTTACATAGATTTTACTACATTCTATTTTACTACATTCACACAACGCCATCTAGTCCCAAACTAAGCAGAGCTTGTAGCTTGATATAAATACATATATGTTTTTTTTTTGTAAATACATACATATTATACATAGTGTGGAGGAACGGGTGTCATGTCCCTCCAACAGAAAGGGAGGATCCTCCGACCAGGCGAGGTGATCATGCCTGGCGGGCCGCGGCCCAAATAGATCTGAGATTATTAATAGATATGTCTAGATAGACTGCCAAATCTGTGAAAGCGTCGAAAAATTGAGACGCATTTATTAATTAACAACACAAATACGTTATCTAATTGAGTAATACTCGAAAAGAATGTCCAAATAGTCGTACATAATGGGATTTTCAGCTCCATTAAAGCGAGGAACACCGCTGAACTGAGAATATCTGACAAAGTGTAAAGCTGTTGGCTTATAGCAACATTTTAGGCAAACACAAGCTTATCTGTGTAGGTTACACATACATGCTATATTTAGAGAGGCTTATGATGTAACAACGGTACCGTACAGTAATTATCAGCCTGGTTTAGCAATTTATCCACTGCCTGCAAGGTCTATTGATAAATGGTCATTGATAAAAAGCGAGTTAATACATCTATAAAAGGCTGCCTAAAAAACGAAGTCACTCGTGACAAAGTGAAGTTGGTAAGTCTTTGTAAACACACAAAAATGAACTAGGGTATAGCAAAATTATGTAAATGCACGGTGGTGACGGATTAAGAATACGGAGTGTCACCACCCCTGTGCCTCGAGCACGAAAAATTTTCGAATGCGTATCGTAAACGTATCGAGTCCTCGATACGTTTGCGTTTGTCCCGAAGTCCCGAAACATCGTTTGCGTAGAATTTGAAAAGCGCTGCCTTAGTGGGTTCGATTCCCGGACCGGGCAATTTTTTTTAGCCTAAATTACTCGTTATGTAGACAGCTATCTGGTAGTAAAATATTTTAAAAATCGGTCCAGCCGTTTTGAAGATTACCCGAACCCAAAAAATATTTAGACTGGTTTTTAGGCATAGGTATCTTGCAAAAAACCGTGTGAGCATGAAAGAAACCTATTATTTTATATTACAAACAGACAGATTTTTCTTCACTTTTATCTTTCTTTGTTTTTCTCTTCGCCTTATTTCACTAAAAATAATTAATTAGATTAATAGATATATAGGTACATACTAAGTATACTACATTTTATTAATATAGTAGAAGTTTCTTCAAATGTTTCTGACAAATATTTAGTTTACACTTTATGGATAAAACAAGATTTGCTCACCTCGAATCTAGTTGTTGAATACCTTTATTTTCAATTAAACTTGCGACAAGAACATACATAGGACAAAAGCGGCGGTCTTTGCATTTTATCTCTACAAAAAATAACCGTTTATACTTGAAAATAATAGTTTTAAAAGAAATTGATTGTTTCGAAACTTTTCTCACGGCTAAATCTTAGGTGAATAAACATTTGACTAAGTTTGACAGGTGCTCGATAGCCAGCCTTCGAACGTAGGTACGTCAAAATTTCATTCGTGCTGCCAATTTTCTTTATAAAGTGTAACGTATCGAATGCTTGACGATACGTTGACGATACGAAAGTAAATTCGAAACGTTCGTGCTGCCAAAATTAGTTACTTTTACGCACGATAGGGGCGCTGCACAAATGTCATACAAATTTTGTCGAAGACGATACGAATACTTTTTCGCAAGTTGTTCGTGCTCGGGGCACTGTTTAGCAATCAGCAATTCGTGATTCGAACTCTCACCGTTTTGTGTCTGGATATATAAGTATCAGAAATATATAATAATTGGCAGTTTTATAACCATAGTATTGGCTCTGCCTAATGGGAGATCAGACGGCTGCGTGTGAATTGCCACATTTTACTATTACATTCCGTGGGTGTCGTAAGAGCCGACTAAGGGAGCTAACTACGTAGGATAACAGCACTGCAGAGAGAAGGAAACTTGAAACAAACCCTACACCAACCGGTCTGGCCAGCGTGGTATAGTAGGCAAAAACCTCCTTTCTATTGAGAGGCCTATGTCCAGCAGTTCTGCCGTCTCAATCCAATACACTGTAACTGCATGGTCATTGCATGGTGTATATCCTTCTCGATAAAAGGGCTACCCAACACTAAAATGTTTTTTCAATTCGAACCAATGGCTCCTGAGATTATCCCAAACATACAAACTCACAAACTTAATCTCTTTATAATATTAGTATAGACTGTCAACCACAAAAGAAAAATATGGTTACAAATTAATTGAATATTCATTTAACACTTAATCGTTTTAAACGCAACAACAACCAATTTAAATTACAGTCAGTTATCGCAAAACAGTCTTCAAATACCATCTTAAATAACTTACAATTTGATATAAGCAATCCTGGTTTATTTACTTCAACATTGAATCCTTTTTCAGTCTAACGGTAGTCTGATTAGAGCGGAATTCCTGTTGCACCTTTTGTCAAATCCTCCGGGATTATTTACTTTCTCTAGCTTCGATACTTTTAGCCGGTTTGATTAAGTCGTTCGTATCTTCTTGCTTCAGCCTATAGGAGCTTTGTAAATAAATGCTGTATTTATATTTAAATTAATAAAAGCTTTATTCGCCTATCTTATTGTAAAAGTTTTATTCTCTTATGTTATTTGATGATGTTTGACTATAGTTTCGGATCAAACTACAGTCACGTTCAAGAAATTAGATCCTGCCGCAATGGCATCAAGTGTCACTGCAGAGAGAGTTAACTAGTTAGACATACAGAACACTTATAAAAATCGTTGCAAAGACATAACTCTAGGCATCATGCATGTACTAAAAAAAACATGTGTTTAAAGAACAAAAAATAGCCCTTTAAAAGTTATGACCGGTTTGAAAATCCAGGTAGATATAATCATATCGCTCGATAGCCTGATTGCGGCTATCGTGCGGAGCGAGAGTGCGTGGAACTCTGCCGTCTCCTTCTGCGAGCAAGTTATGCTCGCGAAGGAGACGGCGGAGCGGGACCGGGAGAGGTTTAGAACTCTCCCGGCCCGCCAGGCCCGGGAACGGGCCTGGCGGGCTATGGAGGACGGAGGTCGCAGAACGACCTCCGTCCTCCATAAGCGCAGGCCTGGGGGGTGACAGGTGAGGCCATCTGTGTACCTCCACGCGTTTCCGAGATTGAGAGTCTTGACAGATAGACAGACACCAAAATGATTCTAAAAGGGTTCCGTTTTCTCCTTTCGAGGTAGAAAACCCTAAAAATATCATAAAATAGTTGCACAGCCTTACACCTTACATTATTTTGCAACACATAACACATTGCGATGCCAATTAAAGATTACTTGTCTTATTTAATTCTTGTTCAAAGACTAGACATTTCAGACACTGACGAATAAACTCCTTAAGCCGATAAATAAATTATTTTGAGTTCATTAAGTTGGTGGCTGGGCTAAGTGACTTGACTAATTCTTGTCTAACGAACCCTGAAAAATTATTGTTTATTAAATATCTCCGACACTCTGCTCTCAAATAATACAATTAACTCTCTTTGAAGGCTATAAATAAAACAAAATGCCGCTTTACTTTTGTTACACCTACGCGTCGTCCGTCTGGTATTACTAACCAATGTTGCCATTCAATTCATTTCAAGTGTCAATATTTTATATTAAACAACTTGAGATATTTCAAACCTTTATGGTGAAAATTATAAAAAAAACTTTCATATTTCGTCTACTTTTAATATTCATAAATAAATAACATTACTTACTCCAAATGAGATGAAGTCATATAAATACGTGAATCGTTACAATTAAGAACCATTTATTCCTGTATCAAAAGATTTTTTTGTTTGTTTGGTAAATACTGACAAGTTTTAGATATATCAATATATAAATTGACTTCGATAACTTTTTGTATTTAAATTACCAGCGAGCCGCCGCGGTTTCGTACGCGTGGTAGTATGTTAGGTTTTTTTAAGGGATAAATGCCGACTAAGAGAGTAAACTACGCAGGACAACAGCACTGCAAAGAGAAGGAAAACTTGACACAAACCCTATAGAAACGTCTGGTCAGCATGGTATAGTGGGTCATAAACCTCCTTTCTAAGGAGAGGCCTATGTCCAGCAGTAGACTATTAAAGGCTGTTGATGAACGAGCAGATGTGTCACCCGATGGTATGCAAGCAATTCAAGAGTCACAAGTGCGTGACCGTCCGTTATCTCCCTCTCTCCCTTTGAATCAGAGAAAAAGGAATTTTGGTCTGCGAAACCTCACTCATTTTCAAGTGATACATCATTTTCAAGTATCAGGTTTAGCCTATATAAACAATGCCCGTTTACTTAGCGACAACTTAGTTGCAAAATATAGATATTTATTTATCACTTTAAAAACTTAATTTGATCGTCTCTATCCATAACCTGCTTAAAGGCCTTGGATTGCCATTAGCTTCAGTAAACTCATTTCTTGAACCAATACTTGAACATGTCATGCCCTCAATTAATCACGCGATGGATTTGGCACCCGCACGGTGAATCCATGGAACGCTAAGAAATACGTCTATTATAATAATATACACATAAACCTTTCTTGATTTGTTGATTTTCACCGAGTGAATTTACTGGAGAACAAAGCCTCCTCCCGTGAGTATTAGGAGTAGGGTGGGGTTATCTTTCAAGTTGCATGTGTCCATGTGCGACGGGAGTCACTTACCGTCAGTTCATCCGTTTGCTCGTTTATTTCGCAACATAAAAAATAAATAGTTTCTAGAAGTTTTTTCAGTGACAAATTCCATGAAGCTCTTACAATATGTAAGAAAAACTCAAATTACATTATGCAGGTAAATGTCACTGTTCTTGTAGTCCTAATGATGTTGCGTTGTTTCAGATTCTCGAAGCGACAGGCGCGTGCGCCGGAAATAATGAACGAGGTGAGCTCATACCGCGACCCGCTTATGTACAACGAGTGGCCGGTCTACACCGCTATACCGAGAGCTGCGCCAAGGTGAGCCCACCGTATATTAATTACTGATTTAGATGTACCTTAGAAAACCAAACTTACTTCGGATAATTAAATTCAAATATATTTAGAACACTTTATTTGTATGTGAAGCTGAGATTATGTTCCTTAGCGGCCATATTGTTTTGAAAGATGGTCTCAACTACAACATAAAAAAACCTCGATAGATTCTCACTAAAGCCGAGGTTCCTGTACAAACTTGTATATGTATGTATGTATAGTTAGCCAGTCCACCCCAGTCCAGTCCAGATTTTTGCCCGTTTTTTTCGAGTTATGCCGCACATAATAACATATTTTTATGACATTTAGCAAATTAAAGTTTTTGGATTTTTCCCGTTTGAGCTATGATGTACAGTTACCATTAGCACACAGCAGATACATCATTTGACCTCTCTTCTAGTCCACCTTAAAAATCCTGCGCATCTAACTGCTTGCTGTTCAACGCCGACTAGGAGTCGAAGCAGTCGCCATTGCCGAACTCGGTCGAATCATTCATTCGCATTGGTTCTTACTTCTGACTAAATTTAAATATTTCAGGCCAGTAGCAAATAATCAATAGAGTAATTTTAATAACGATTTTTGTAAACGGCTCCTGATAGACAAAACAGAGGGACAACAAAGTGATCATTTCAGGGTGCCTACTTTCCCTTTTAAGGAAAGATATAACACAAACTAAAATATTACAATAAATAAATCTTAAATCTCACTTGCCCATAGTTACAAATAACGCATTCCACAAGTGTACAGTTTCAATGTGGAACGCATTAACATAGTTAGTGGAATTCACTCACAAAAGTCTCAAATCTTACGTAACCTTTGAAATAATATTAATCTACATAAATCTTGAAGGAACTAGAAACGTTATTTGACTTGAAAACAGGGTCACAGAATTGAATAATATGTATAGAAATGTGATAATAAAGAGTACTTTAGCTAGCAAATTGGACACCCTTTTAGTTAGACGGATTGCGTAGTTCTATTTCTGAGTTGCGTAACACATACATAAATGTGGAAAAGTTTTATATAATTATATTATTTCTTCATTATACTTATCTCTTTGCAACCGCTTGAGACTTTGTGCACTGTCCTTATTTTATTTTTCAGTGTAAGTTTAACATTATATTACGTGTTGTGACTCGCTAAGAAAAGTTAAAGTTAAAATTGAGATGGTATACCTTGTCCTTAAATAGTTAAAGGTCTGATCGGACATAAGGCTAATGATGAAAACTCGTTAAATGAAAATTATCCATAAATGATTGTATTATTAGACGTTACCCTCGGGAGTAGATACCCTTTCTATTATAAAAATAATTTTAAAATAAACAAGAATTTTCAAATCGATTTACAAATGAAAGAGTTTTGAGGTAACAAACTTGAAAATAAATTGCGTAACAATCTTTTTTCGTCTAAATGTTTTGTAATCTCATTTATTACTCTCTTGTGCACATGTCTCTGTAACCCCACACAAACACCTAACTTGAAAGAATAAAACAATGTCAATACATTATTAGATTTTTGTAATAGTTATTTTCTAAGTCCTAAAAGGTCAAGGATCCTTCCATCATCAGCTCAGTAACATGACATAACGACTACTAAACGCAAATACCTTTAAAGCTGGAGTAATAAGATAAAACTCGTTGTAGGGGCTGTAAAAGTTGAGGGTTTCCCTCCATTTCTCTAGGATCCCATCAGATGTGGTTCCATTACCACCAAATCCCGTAGCATACCCGTAGCATACCCGTTAATTACAAAAAAAAATTGGTCCACAATTGACGGAGAAATCGCGTAACAAATATACACCAAAAAAGAACAGACGAATTGATAACCTCCTCTTTTATGTTTTTAAAGTCGTTTAAAAATCACACTTTTTCATATATTTTTTTTGTAACAAGTTGAAATATAATATCAAATATACGTTTGCTATTATATTAATATTTATTTCTATTATATTATATTCTATTATATATTATAATATATTATACAATATTTATATTATATATTAATAGCGAATTTTCATTGATAATGAATGGTCAAGCAATCTCAAGAGTTAGTAATATTCAGCGCTGTTAAATCCATTCATTCCATTGATGAAATCATTAAGGTAATAAATTTCCTATTGAGTTCGTATATTGATGCGATGAAATTGGATAGTTATTCTTGGTTCAGTTGCTTTCATTATATTATACAGAAACTGAATATAACAAAGTATAGTTTGAGGTTTACGATTAATATCGTTCTCTATTCCACACTTTTATTCTTCTATTTTACTCTACAATAGAAGGTGAGGTATGCAAGGAAGTGACAGGATATTGTGTCTGTCATCTCTAAAGAAACATTTACATAATTTTTACCCGCATAAAAGCATATTCTTATGGTTCAATAAGTTATACAGAAATGGTATGATTTGTTGCAGGTTTAGATACCAGTACCCATCGATGTCTCGCGAGGCCTACGGCAGAGTCGTCACCAAGGCGCCCCCTAATGTTGTACGTACTCCTGATTATGATGAGGTAAGCCTAAAATCTCCGTGTGGTGACGGTTTAATAATACAGAACCCGACACGCCTATTCATACCATTGTCTAAAGGAGGAAACTACGCAGGACAACGGCACTGCAAAGAGATGGAAAACTTGAAACACACCAACCCGTCTGGCCAGCGTGGTATAGTAGGCGAAAACGTCCTTTCTTAGGAGAGACCTATGTCCAGTAGTGGACTATTAAAGTCTGTTGATGATTAAGACTTAAATACAATCCGGGCAAAAATATTTGCTAACTACTGCATTCCTCAGGTTTTCCTTCCTTTTCGATGCATTGTAAACTTTAATTATTACAAAAGTTCAAAGACTACTGACTTATTAAAGAAACCACTCGTTAAAAGCTTTTTTTTGTTTTGTTTTAAAAATGCTTATTTTCAATTTTCCAGTGTATTGCCAATGTTGCTAGTAGAGTTACAACGGTACTTTCCAAAAAGGTATCTTACTTTACTTTCGATAAACAATTTGCAAATTTTAATGAAAGTAAGTACTACTTACCTTGTCAAGAATAAATAAATACACAAACACACTAACTTTACATACGTAAGAATTAACTCCGTTATCTCGCCTTCTCAGATTTCATTGTAAAACTTTTTCTTTAATTCATCTGGAGTGGCAAGAAATGAGTAATAGACTGTTATGGACAATTTTGAATCAAAACTAGACGAAGAACTAGGAGACTGAGTTCTCATTTGATCTTCCAAATATTTCAAAATATGTGCTCGACTAGTTTGATTGATTCCCGGGTCGGACCAAATTGTTCTATGATTTGCAAATATTTGTTTCGGCGTTTGGGTGCTTTCTATGAATAATAAATATAAAAAAAAGTATATAAGTATTCTATCAGTCACTCTAACTTTCGTAGTACAGTACTCTGCTTAGTTTCAAACTAGATGGCTTTGTGTGTTAGATGTCCGAAATATTATTATTACGTGCTAACAGGTACTTAACTAACAGATTATTTTTCAAAATACTTATTTTTTCTTATTCAAAGAAAATAATACACATTTTTTTCGAAAGAGTTGCCAACCCTAGTGGCTATATACCCTAAAATTAAAGATTTCATAGAGGACTGGTTCTCCCTGTGTTAGTAAGGGTCTTTATTACGGACATAGACGCAGACAACCAATTTGAAATAGAAATGTACTATTTAATAACTACATAAACATTAGACGTAACTAGCTAATATTTTTATTATAAAATAGTATATATAATTATGATCACTATCTAAAACTCATTATTTTAAAGCCTAAAATTATAAAATAAATAGGCGTCACAAATAATCAGCTTAATTTCATAAAGCTTTTATATTAATAAATGAGTAAGTAGGTACTTACTTAAACAAAAGACACCTACATAGATTATATAAATAATAAATTCAATAAGTACCTAAGTAAGTATGCTGAATAAGTTACGAACAATCCAAACATCGCAAAACATAATTCATATCGCCAAATACATCACGAACTTTCGAGAGAACTTGTAATTTATAAAAATAAGACAAGACGGCACGGGACAGTGAGCTTTATCACTATTTATGCGTAAGATCGGAAATCAAACGATCTTGGTTACATTTAAAACGTAGTCTCATTTTTTAGGAACAGAACACCTTATGAAAAATTAATTTATAGATATAGTAATATAAATGCAGACATACACAGGCAAATACGACTTCGCGGGTAGGATAAAACTATCCTACCGGCGAAGTCGTATTTGCCTGTGTATGTCTGCATTAAGTTTGAGCTACAGTGCGATAAACATCGAAGTGATCTAAGAGAACAGAAGAGTAACCCAGCGACCTCGGCGATCGTTTTGGATTGTTATCAAGTAACGATTAAATTTATTTAAGTGCATTAGAAATAAAATCCCATAAGTCATCAGAAGGCATTTCATTCCAAATCAACGAAACTTAACACGTAACAATATTATTGCAAAAGTTTTAGAACACCGTACTAAGAAATTTTGGACTGAGAGTTGGAAGTTTGTGCGCTTACTAAAAAGAGCCTATTCATTACAAGAATTTTAATTAAGTTTAGTTGTTCAAAGATATAAGTTATGTTTTGAATTTAATATTTACAGAAATGTTTTGAAAGAAATTACAAACTGTTTTTATATATAATTAGGATTTATTACTCGAGAGGTACTCGTTAAGCAGAGTTACAACAAATGTTATTGGGGAGCCACGCGTCGGCAGATTTGACAGCTAAACCGGAGTGATACCGCAACATCACAAAAATCTGGTGTTAGGCAACTCTTTCTTTTTTCACCGTTGCTTTTCACCGAATACGTGAGGTTACCAGAGCCCCAATCTTCTGTGTCTAAATCGCTTGAACCCTTAACAAGGATAACCAAAGCAGGCCCTTACATAAGTATGACATTCAACTAACTTCGAAACTTGCATACGACCCAAACGCCAACATAACTAAGAATCTGAGAATCTCTGAAGATTCAGCGGCAAGTATAATAATAACCACTCACTGTAAAAATTTCAAAGGCAGAAAATTTCATTTTTAAATTTTTTGCCAGACAAGCTACAATAACAGGAATTAATGCAAGTTAAATAAAGTTCCTATGCAATAAACCTTTAATTTTGAGAATTAAGAATTCTTCTTAAGAATGGCTGTATCTTTTGTAACAAAATACGCACATACTTTAAATTTTCATGAAGTGAATGTTACCACAGGCTTCATAATAGTAAAACAAAATTAAGAAATAAAGTAAGTGTAAGACATCTTTTTTAATGAGTTTGCTCAATCTATATTTTAAAAATGTTAAGTTGGTTTATGTACGCTTCAAAAACTCAAAAAGTTCCTTAATGATTGAGATCAAATTTTGACACGATATACAACCGGCTACAAAGATGGTTTTTATCTATTTTTCGTGTCAGTTTTGTTACTCATCCATACAACCACAATACGACACAGCGAGCAGGGTACAGCTAGTACATTATATTATATATATGTAGTACAGAACATGTATAGAGAAATAATAATAAAGATTTTGAAATATATCGTTATAAATCTTGTAAGTGTTGTGTTGTGTTATAATCCTATCTCAAAAAACGGCGAAGTTTGAGATGGGATTACTACTTCAAACACTATAATTGTCATATACCTACTTTTCAATACTTCAAGTTGTCACGAGGCTTGATATAATCCAAGATTATTTTTTCCATCGTAAAATTGTATTGCTAAATAAGTTGTTAGTTTCACCTTCAAACTTCCACTTTAGTTATTAATATTGAAAATCAGCGTACCTATATTAGAAACAAAACAAAACTTAAACGAGTGCCAAGTTTGTTGGGACGGACAACCTTCAAAACTTACTTCACAACTTACTTATATTACTCTAATAGAAGAACTTGGGAAATTGTTAAAAAAATTATAACGTAATATTATTTTTTTATTGCTGAGGAATCATTCCTGCCACGTGCAAAGACGAAATAAATGTTTCGAAATGTAACTTACTGGTAACGAAAGAATTCAAATTTTACCATTGAAGGTCGAAATATTTATCCCTTATTTCCAGAAAGTTCGACTTGCATTACAGTTTGGCAGTTCGTACAGTTTTTGGCGATGACCTTTGTAGTGTTGCAAATCGAGAGTAGGTACGTGATAGGAATATGGGATATACTGACCACTAATTTTATTAACAACTATTTAAGTTCAGAGTTAAGCTCTCTTCGTTAAGATAGTGTATGTGGATTTCAGATTATTTGTCTGCCTCTGCGTGGGTGACTCGAAGTGAAGGCCAAAAAAGGAATTTACTTCCTTACTCTTAGCACTACTTTATCCCTTATTAGCGGGTTCTTAGGCAATTTGTAACAATAAGTCCTGTGATTAGATTGTGGAATGTTATAAATGCTTTCATTTGGTTTCGCGATTCGATAGTTGTAAGACGGTTGTACGTGTAGTAGTTATAGTTAAACCGCCGTAAGCTTGGCCCTCCTGATGGTTTGGGGGACGCGGGGCGGGGATGCATTCAACCAATTAGCTAGTGCGTCGCTGTCCGCCAGCCACCGCCAGCAGTGACTGACGTGAAAGCATGGCTGTACGTGTTATTTTTCTTAAGACTGCTGCACACGGTATTATTTTGCAACATGGATAATCTGCCGACTCTGCGTCACAAAAAGATTTAAAAACTTGAAGTTCGGCTTACAGAGGTTCTACTGTTAAAGTTCTAATAAAGAATATTTATTATTTTACTTAATTTTAAAATTGTATCTGAATATAATTTACATGATGAAGATAAGGTGATTTTATTAAAATTATTTTACAGTATTAAATTTTACAATTAATCATAAAAACTTACAATACACTGACATTATAATATATGGAAATAAATTAGATTTTTATTACATCGTGTGTAGATTAAATCTCAAACAAATAAATCTGAAGATATCGAGTTAGTATATCGTGTCATGTATAGCCGAGCGCATCACCCGCCCCGCGTCCCGCAAACCATCAGGAGGGCCAAGCTTACGGCGGTTTAACTATAGTAGTTGTTTAGGTGATGACGCGTGCATCGAATAAAAAAGTAACAGAAGCCAGGTGCGAGAAGAAAGGAATGCGAACGTTGTCTATGGGTATATTACAATTTTTATATTTTTTAAATGTATGATGCTATTGGTTAGTTACATTTTTACTCCTTACTCGCGGCTGGTGTTTTGAAATAGAGAGGGCTCAAAACAAGTTCTAATTTGATTCCCAACTACTTAGTAGAAATCGTGCGAACTAAACCCAGACCCCATGACATTCAAAATTTTAAATGTTATGTAATTAATAAGTGCAAATATGTACGCGAGCAGCCTATTGTACAAACAGGGCAACTATTTTGCTGTGGCAATGATAAAAAACACTCCTTTCTAAATAAAATATCATAAAACAGGAAAAAATGCACGACTATGAACGGTCGCCTGACACAGGATTAGCTCAAAGCTGCTTAATTGGTTACAAAAGGTAATAAAAACTGTACGAGCTCGGCTCTTTGATGGCGCGGCGGGACTCGTTGTTCAATTTATCCTCTTTTGTTGCTCTTTGAACGAACGAATGAATGAATGAACGGATTTGTCAAACAGCGTGGGCGTCTTTGTTTTAAAAAAATATATTTCGGAGCCTTGATATCATTGGTGATGTTTGGTTACTGTTTAAATGTTTTCATGGAAGCTCTAATTTTTAATTTGACTTTGCGAGTATACATTCTTATATTTACCATCATTATATTACGATGTTTTAAGTAAACTGTCACCATAAAAGGAATCACCATTTTATTATCAGTTTTTTTTATTACTATATTGTCTATGTTGATTATTTATTACTAAATATACTACATTGACGGGCCTCTTGGTCTAGTGGTTAGTGACCCTGACTACTAAGCCAGAAGTAATTTGATCGATTCCCACCCACGACAAATAATTGTCTAACGACCACGATCATTTGTTCTGTGATAAATGATCTGTGATAACTCTTGTCTACCTTCATACGTATTTTTTTATGGTATAGCAAGGGAAACGAGTAGACGGGTCATCTGATGGTAAGTGACTACCGCCGCCTAAGGACACCTGTAACTTAAAACACAACATACGTTGCCAACCGTTTTGTCCCCCCCCCTCCCAGATTATAGGGGGCAGAGGGGGGTTGGTTTGAGTCGATTGCTTAACAGTGGTGTAGGCATGGGACAAAATCACAGTGAACAGTGAAAGACCGGTGATTTAACATTCGTATTTAAGTTAGGGTTACTACCTACTCACGCGTTCTTGCCAATAAGCTGTTTTCAGACAAGGCATAAAAACCCTATTTTGCCAATTTAACAGTAAATCTAATAATTATTTTATTACATATAGCTACCATTCCCTACATAATAATTAAAGAAATACTAGATTTACTGTTAGCCACCTTTTTTTGTTACGCGGGGAATGCTACCTAGCAGTATTATTTTGATCCATGTCTATTTTTCTGTGTGGCCGTGGTGTCACTCCGGTCAGGCCAGCCCACTTCTGCTGAACCTTGTCCCTCCCACGCTAAAACTAGGTTTAGTTATGTACCTACGACGTATAACGTAACTCATAGTTATACGTATCTCTATGTACACTCATAAATTGTTAATATATTTTTTTTAGTTTTTATGGTGAGTAACTTATGGTGAATCAAGTAAGTATATTTTAATCCATTAAATGCTCCCTCTTCCCCTCCCCAGGGGAGTTCGGACTACAGTAAGCTCCCTCACACCAGCAACAGTGGTTTACTGTGAGACCGTGGTTTCAGAAGGGCCATATGTGTATTTGAAGTTTATTTTAAAAGGTTCCCGAAAATAAAGGACTAATTGATTATATGTACAATAACTTTCAAAACAAACATACTTTTGTATAGGTACCCACATTTTTTCAGAATAGGTATTCATTATTTTAAAAAACAATAAAAAATATTTGTGTCACATATACATAAGCTTCTTATTGAAACATTCTACTTTTTAATTCAGTCACATATAAAACAAAGCTTTATACAAGACGGGTATGTAGTAAAGATAAATTCTGCCACATGCAAACCATTGTATTTCTAGCTAATAGAATAATAGAATATATTATTATTATATTATTATTGTATTTCTAGCTAATAGAATAATAGAATATATTATTATTATATTATTATTGTATTTCTAGCTTGATATGAACACTTATTTAGACAGTATAAAACACGGCCCTGTGGCGCAATGGATAACGCGTCTGACTACGGATCAGAAGATTCCAGGTTCGAATCCTGGCAGGGTCGCACCTTTTTTGTATTCTGTTAATTTACTTCAAACTGTTTTATCTATAAAACGGTAAAACAATTTATAAAACAATATTAATTGAAATAAAACAAAAATAAACAACATTTTCATTAAGAACACATAAAATTTAATTGGATTTCTTTCGTCTGGAAACCAATCACCAATTAATAGGTATTAATTTATTCAATTTTGTAAGGACTCGGTATAATTAGTATGAAAAAGCTTTATTAATGAAGGACGGCCTACGCATCCTCAAGGCTTTTAAGAGCAATTATAAATAGCGAGATGCGTACCTGCTTACTTGTAAATTTTTTGGAATTTCATAATGTAGATATATTTTTATTTTTTATGCAATATTGACTTTTCAGTTAACCTGACAATAAGGTTTAAACTCTCGTGATTTGAATGTCAGGACAATAGATCTAAACACTCTGCAATCTGTACTTATTAAATCATTTGTAAAAACAACATAACAGTCGACTATACTCCTTTTGACTGAATGACTGTGAGCAAAAAGGATATACTCCTTTTTGCTCACAGTCATTGGAACGGGTCCTAAGCCGTCGCTTACTTAATAAACATTATTTTGCATGTACCCCACATATTTTTAGATTATACAATTATGCTACTATCTTTTACAAATATATTCGCCCAACTTTTCTACTTTATTTAATAGCACTTGCTTTAATTGTAAATGTGGGTACCTATTTATTTGTCCTCTGTACTATTCGCCATGAATTGTTCTAAGACGAATAAATATTTTACACTAGGGTTATCAAATGTTCGTCCGATTAATACGGGTTGGGATGAGTTAAGAGAATCATTTAGAAAACACGAATTTGATATACTTTGTTTAAATGAAACTTGGCTTAAAAATGATTCAGGCATTAAACCGTATACTATACCGGGTTGTAAGTTTCTGCATATACCTCGAAGTACGAGTACTGGGGGTGGTGGCGTAAGTGCTTATTTTCGGTCCGAATTACGTGTACGTCAATTAGAACACCCGAAGAGTGTGCTTGAAAAACTTTATTTTGAGTGTTACATATATAGACACCAAATTGTTATTGGGATAGCATACCGATCACCTACATATAATTGTACCTATACTATTGATTTACTCTCTGAGTCACTCTCTAACTGCGCAACACGATACGACTCGTTGCTTTTATTTTTTTATTTTATTCTTTTTGCACAAACAACAATTCATTGAATAATGGCGGACTTATTTCAACAGGCATTTTCTCCCAGTCTACCTTTGGGTGGTGGGGAAATGTCTAAGTAGGTGCACTGGAAATTAATTTTTATATGTAACGAGATAATAATAATTAAGGATATGGACAGAACCAGTGTGACAGATATACATACATACATACTGAGATACACATACATATATACTTGCTGAGTTACATGCATACATATATCTATAATAATACACTATATAAAACTTTAGAGATGTGTTGAATCTGCTAGAGTGTCGAAAATTAGAGCTCGGACTTTTGTCTTAAATGAGAGGCGGCTGAGTGCTATCCTGATTTCCAAAGGCAGAGCGTTCCAGAGGGGGACAAATTGGATAAGGAACGAAGAGTGGACAATGCGGAAGTATGAGTGGTCATTGTTAACCATAAAAATATTTTTAGTTTACAATTAACAAAGTTTTATCAATTCACATTTAAGTCCCCCACTTAAATGTGAATTGTTTAGATTCATCCAAAAATGTTATCACACCTGATTTACATACAAAGCCATACATAATGATGACTTAAGCGATCATGCGCTGATAGTGGCCAGTTTCAACTTTACCGTGATAAAGCCTACTCCCCGTACGATTACGTACAGACCGCTTAGAGACAATGAGAAGGTAGGTAATTTGCAATGCGGCACAGTACACTCCAAGGGAACTGGTTCCCCAATGTGAAAGCATCAACGACAAGGTGCCTATGTTTATTTACCTGATTTTAGACCTTTTTGACGCATTCGTAACCATGCGAACTCGTACTTTTAGAAAACCACCTACACCTTGGATGACCGACTCTTTAATGATATTACGTTCTCTTTGAGACGTTACCTGCAAAATAGCAAAAAAGAAAAAAACCGATGTTGCTATAAACTATTACCGCCAGTTAAGAAATATTGTTAATTTTACTATAAAATAGGAGAAAAAATAGGTACTTTAATCAATATGTATACGATAACAGAAGTAACCCTGCATCAATGTGGAGACATATTAATAGTATTTTAAAACCATCCTCTACAAATAATCTGCCTTTTTTTTCCGTGCGGAAATCCCCTCGGATACCACCTATCGGTGGCATGTCGGACTCGAACCGACTAAAACCGCACGCCATCTCGGGTACTAATAGCCGGGGAACCAGGTATACCCTAGAAAGGAAGTCCCTGGTGCAACACATAATCTGCCTGTCCATCTAGCTGATCCCCACACTTTGAATTATCACTTTGTTAATAGTATTCCACAGGTTTGTTATATTTAAGCCGAATCATATAACATGACTAATTGCATATTTTCCCACTCCACTTTTAATTTCAAACATATTTGTGATAAAATAATAGCTCGTATTATGAGCTCCGGCTCTTCGAACTCACTTGGTTGTGATGATATCTCTATGTATATGTATATCATTACAACCTTAAAGCTTTATATAGTATTAATATGTAGGTTTATGTAGGTATGTAACTAGGTAAGTATTTATGTGTGTGTGTGTATTTGGTACGTATGTATGTATATTTATAGCACTGTTTCTGTCTAATTTCTCAATATTTTCTTTTACTTTACATATTATTGTCCAGTGCACCTAGTCACACATTTCAGCAGCACCCTAAGGTAGACTGGGAGAAAATGCCTGTGACATTAAGTCCGCCATTGTACAGCTCATACTTGTGCATAAAAAAAGAGTTAAAAAATAAAACTGACCCTAACGCATTCACTGTCAGCTATATACACACAGGCATATAATTGTTAATAAATCCTCACAAGAATGAGTCTTTCCCGATCCCTGGAAATGTGACCTAATTACCCCCATACCGTATCATACCCATACGTACCGTACCGTACCACACCCATACCCATACAAAAACGGTGTTTACGGATCGGTGGGACTTCCCTCTGTTGCGCCACCGGGCAAAGATCCACACCGGTCACCAAAATAATTGATTGTGTTTACTAACTTTAGTTCTTAAGTTTGTTTGTACTAACCCTATGGACTATGTCTGAATTAAACGATTTGAATTTGAAAAAAGAATAAAATTGAGAGCGTAAACGACCTTAGGCCTATTAGTATATTGCCTGACCTATCCAATGTTGTTGAAAAATGCGTTCAGGCGCAAGTGACGACCTATCTTGAAAGTAACACTATCTTACCGACTCTGCAATTCTGTTTATGAAAAAATCATAGTACTATATCGGCTTTGTTGACCATAGTTGACAATATACTGTCATAGTCGGATCGAGGATCTACTACGATGCTAGTTTTACTCGACTATACACGCGCCTTTGACTGTGTACAGATTCCAATTCTTATTAAAAAACTAAGTTCTATGGTTTCTCGGACAACTCTTGTAGGTGGTTCTCCTCGTACTTTTCTGACCGTACCTAACTTGTAAAACTTGTAAACTCTAAGGGAGCCCTACTTAAATCTTCATCAATATCTATTAATAGGGGTGTGATTCAGGGTTGCGTCCTCGGCCCTATTTTATTTGCTATCTACACATCTGACGTCACAAATGTTATCAAACATTGCAGGTTTCATCTCTACGCCGATGACACTGACACTTTTTAAACACACTATCAACCTCTGAAGACGTGACGTCGACTGTAGCTAAAATTAATTACCTTAAGCAGGTAGTCAGATAGAAATGGTCTAGCACTCAACCCCTCGAAGAGTTTGTTTATCAAATGCAGGACTAAAAATCAAGTACAAACTATAAAGTCCTTTAAGTCTAACATTAACATTAATAATTATATCATACGTCGATGCGAATCCGTCCGCAACCTAGGGCTATGCCTAGATGATGATGATGAGATAATTCCTTAAGATTAAAGCTCTCTAAACACACTATACACATTGTGTCAATTTTTAAACGTCAATGTGCGACAACAACTATGTAAAAGTCTGGTGTTATCACATCTGGAGTACTGTTACGTCGTTTACGTTTTTTAAGGAAGCCATAGCCGCTATTCAAAGAGCTGCGTTTCATTTTCGGCAACCAAAAAAGTTGTCGAAAATGAAACGCCCCCATCATATATCACCGTACTTGAATGAAAAGGGAATTTGAATATGCTTAGCCGGCGTATATTAAAAGTTACATGTTTTGTCAGGTCTTTGATTAAAAGTATAACTCCTATTTATCTTTATGACAAACTCACATGGTCGTCGGACATACATGGGTAACAAGGTCACGTAACCATCGATTAATCCTACCCAAGCACTCATTACATAAAACCAAGGGTTGATTCAAAATAGCCGCTTGCAAATGTTTGAATGTCCTACCCCTACCCATGTCATATCTATCGTTAGTGGCATCATGTTGCAGCAGGTGGTTGTCAGTGAGGCAATCGGAGGCGGCTACTCAGTAATGTTATATATTGATCTGTGTTTATAGCATCCATCTATTCATATAATTTATTGTTATGTTAACTGTACTAAACTGATGTAAAATCCTTTATGTTGCAACAATTGCATTGTCACCGGAGTGTGGAGTGATAATGTTTACGTACACAGACGTGGTCGGGTCGTGGTCAGGGTGTGGTTGTTGTGCTTATTTTAAAACAATTAACCATGATTGGCTTGGGCAGAATAACGGCGGATGGCATGCTTTGCACTGTTGTCCAAACGCTGAGTCCAAGACCATTTTGTCTTTCAAGTATTATTTATTATTCAAGTATTGTTATTAATTTTAAGTATTTTATGTAAAAGACAAATAAAGTTTTTCTTATTCTTATTCGCTTCAGAGATTGTTTTTATCTATTTCGCGTCAGTTTTGTTCTCATTTCTCATCAATTCAATCATAATGTGCCACAGCG
This sequence comes from Arctia plantaginis, assembly GCA_902825455.1. Lineage (NCBI taxonomy): Eukaryota > Metazoa > Arthropoda > Insecta > Lepidoptera > Erebidae > Arctia > Arctia plantaginis. Next base: position 8,137,436 of record CADEBD010000292.1, read on the forward strand.
AAGCGTGGCAGGGTGCATAATATCAACATCAACAGATTTAAACAGACCACTGCTGGACATAGGTTTCTTCTTAGAAAGGAGGTTCTGGCTTACTATACCATGCTGGCCAGACGGGTTTGTATAGGGTTTGTTTCAAGTTTTCTCTTTGCAGTGCTGTTGTCCTGCGTGGTTCGCTCCCTTAGTCGGCTAATAGCCACATAGTCACCCACGAGACGACTAGGGGTGGTGACATTCTGTATCCTTAATCCGTCACCATACGGATAAACATAATATATTATATCATAATAACTTATTACATCTCACACACGGTCGTCTGATCCCAAATTAAGCCAAACCTATACTTTGGTGTTCAGACTGCTGATACATAAATCTAAATACATACATTATATAGATAAATTACACCCAGACACACAAATGATCGTGCTCATCACACAATTATTTATCCTAGGGAGGAATCGAACCCACGACCTCTGACACAAATGTCAGGACCACTAACCACTAAACCAACATACACACAACTATAAATACATTAGTACGAATGTATTTATAGTTGTGTGTGTGTGCATGTGTTGTTCACAACATAGTCGAATGTTTTAATTTTAATACTGAACTTTTCATTTTCTTTACTTTAGTTTAGACTTTGTTTTTGGTTGCCAAAGTTGTTATTTATTTAACGGCCTTTGATGAGTTAACTTTTTGAATAATAATTTATGTGTCCATGCCTACAAAAAATCCTTTCCATCTATGTCTACTTCTTTTGATTTAGTTAATACTGTAGTGAAATAAATGGTTAAATACATATTTTAAAGTAAACAATGAATGAACTTGCCAACAGAAATGTTTAATTGAATTTTGCTGATAGATTTCAATTTAATAAATATTGTTATAATGTTAAAATGTCTCAACAGAAGTCAATTATAAACGTGTCTGAAAATTAAATCAACAATTTTGTGCCAACAATGGTTCCTTGTTTCTGAAGAGTTTAGGGTAGAAAATTAGAGCCTTGGAGGTGGTTTAAACTTTATCTTAAACACAGTTTTATTATTATATTAATTTTCTAGAAAACACTACACGTACAAAATTTCTAATGTGTTTTAGAAAACGGATAAACATACAAAGATATTTTTTGTAAATAGTTGCAAATAATGTTTTATACATAGAATGCAAATAGATATAATATGACATATTCATGCATAAAGCTTGAATTGAACCCATGAACCCCGGCGTGGCAGTCGTATCTGTTGCTACCGTCCCACAGAGTTATTTATTTTCTGAAGGTTAAAATGAATGTATCAGTAAACAATTGCTTTCTTTGTCAGATGTTTGGCATGGTACCTGTACCTAGCTCATCGGGCAAAGTACTGCGGTACTCAGGACCGTCACGAACCCGGACTACCTTCGTGGTGCCTCCTCAACGAGACAGGTAAGGTCCTCCATAATATTTATTATAACATTTTTTATGGAGTAAGGGGAAACCAGCAGATTAGTCACCTGATGGTTAATGACCACCTCCGCCCATAGACACCTGTAACTAGTCATAAGCGCGATGCCGTCCTGTCAGTGAAAAAAAAGCAGTGGTACGCCGGGAGTGCCGACAGAAGAGAAAACTAATATAGAGAGGTGACGGTAACGGTAAGTGTCACTAGGTCAATTGTTTTTTACCATCTCAAAAAATGCTAAACGCGCCTAATGAAGTTTTCACTTCAACAGAGGTGTCGGTGACGGTAACATTGCGAGTTCAATGTTTTTTTCCCATAAAATACACTGTTTGTTGTTCAAAAATGCCCAACGCGCCTAAAGAAATTAAAACTTCGAAAAAAAAAACGGGTAGACGTCTGTAATTTCATTTTATGTGGGTATTCCAATTTAACAAGAAAATGTAATGTCAAGTTCCATCATCAAAGTATTTTTTTCTAATTTAAAATATTAATTTATGTTGCCTCAAAAGTTAAAGTTCAAATATATTAAGAGAAATATTGAAGTAGGCTGACATCAATTACTTAAATGTATAATGCTTTACAAACTAACCGTCACTGTTGTGTTAAAAATATAAATATAAAATAGGAATACAACTGTTTATCATCTGTGTACCCATGGCCAGTAATTAAAGCCTAAAAAGGGCTATTCTTTAAAAACATAAAAGAAGTACATGTATTTGTACATTCCTTTTTTTTAATGTTGTGCCAAAACATGACTCTGCCACAGTAGCGACTTTCTTAAAACTCAGAACCGATTTTTGTTCAAAACAAAGTGGTTTTATTATATGACAAAATCTTAAAGGCTAAAGTCGAAATCATCAGCCTTTAATAGTCCACTGCTGGACATGGGCCTAGTCATAGAAAGGAGGTTTTGGCTTACTATACCACGCTAGCCAGACGGGTTGGTATAGGGATTGTTTCAAGTATTCCTTCTGTTTGCAGTGCTGTTGTCCTGCATAGTTTGCTCCCTTAGTCGGCTCTTACGACACCCATCGGATGAATAGGGGCGATGACATTCGTATTCTTAATCCGTCACCACACGGATTAAAGTCGAAATACACATAAAATACTTAACAATTAAATATGCTATTCATGCAACGACAAATCTCCAAACTGAAAGTCAGCCACAACTCTCAAAAGATTCAAAATTGATTGCACGGATGGCTTAGTGGTTTAAGCGGTCACCTCGCCGCTTCCTACTGCGTTGAGTTTTGTGGGTCTGATCCCCACATGGGACAACACTTTGTGTGATTCACAAATTGTTGTTCTGAGTCTGGGTGTTCTTTGTGTCCGTTCAATGTATGTTTGTAAAGGCCTCCGCGACACAGGATATATTCCTAGTGCGGGAGTTGTCTTTTTATTAAAAAAATACTTCAAATGTTACCCAGCCTTTAATAAATTCTATAAAAACATCTCAGTTTAATAAGAACAGAAAAAAGGTACATTCAGTGACAGACATTACTGACTTAAATTAATTCACCCCTGCAATAAAAATGTAAGTTAGGTCTCTAAATTAATTAAATTCAACAATAAAATCTAAAATCCTCAGGCGAAACCCTCTAATTAAGCTCATTATAAAAGGCCAATACTTTCAACGGGCATTCATATAATATATAAAACTGCCCAAGGGTTTGTTAGAACTTACAGCTTCATGTAATACATAATGTTCTGAGAGTTTTGTGCAAGGTTTTTAAAGCTAGGTACCTAGTTTATAAGGTAGGTAGGACAAGTATTACATTTTATAAGTTAAGCGACTAGAATAGGCTGTTTGAGGTCGACCGTCAGGATGGTTTTTAAACACCACGTTCTCCTTTCTCCTGCATAGACATCGCCGTGATGACGTCCTTCGAGAGCCGACAGGAGCTTCGATGGGATTATAATTTTATGGTTTTTCAGATTTTTCTAATCCACAGATTAACTTGTGGATGTGTACACTTTACAAGGCTATTACTGAAAATTGAAAAGTACCCCAAAATCATGTCGAAACTATAAGGATTCCTTATTAATAGTTACTAGTACGAAACCCTTAAAAATGTAGACATCTAACGATGAGAAATCTTAATTTAGATTGATGTGGGTAACTTTTGTAGTAGGCATCTCGAAAATTGATCATGTCATTTCATTTTATGACTATTCTATAAAAGTTTGTTTCTTTGGACCACGATACTGTATCAAGACTTTTTTCGCACATTGAGTATCTTATTTCATAAAAGACGAACGATATGAAAGTTTTTGTTTATTTGGGATGATCTCCCTCATGAACAGAATCTGGAGAAAACAGAAGAGAGCTCGTTACTATCTGTGGACTGTTTTAAAATATTGCATGCTGCATACATTATAATTATATATCACTAAATACATACAAATGATTGATAAATGAGACCCAGACACATTATTTTCTCTGGGTGGGAATTAAACCCACGATTTTAGATCAGTATTCAGTAGGGATGGAATAATATCACAATCACCTGTGATAAATCATATGATTTGTAAATCATATACTTACGAGGGCGACACCTTTCATAGTTCTTTACATCAGTTCGCGAACGGTCGTCGAAGACATGGCTTGAGGTGTATAACTGTGACGTTAAATTTCTTACAGATAATAGTAAATTTAAGAGCAAACTGTATTTATTTAAATTAGTCGAGTCACCATTGTGTCAATGCTTAACACCTGACTCTAACTGTGAAAGTGTAAACAGTCTGCTCATCATATCTTCTGGGAATGTAGTCTTTGGTATTATGAATGTAATATAATGCTGAATAGCTCACATGTGACATCTTAGACGAGACACTATGGGATCTTGTGTCAACTAGGGTGAATTTCCGTACGTTTAGACGATTCTGCTATACATATTATAGAAATCAAATATAGCTCACTAAAGACCCGCTTTGCTAAGAAGGGAAGCGGATTTATTAAATTTACAACTCCTCCAATTTTTTTCTGATTAATTTCGTTGCGAGGTTCCAAGACAATTCAATTTTTTTCCTGGGACTGCTCGAGTGTCATAACTCAGTGTGTTCTTGGGTCACTGCTGTTGATCCCTGTGTACAGGAGTTACAGGGATTAGTCCCATAAAAAAATCATATCCGAACATATCCGACAATTATTTTATCAATGTAATCTTTGATAAAAATAATTTTGATTGATTTTGATGACATTTATGTTAGTGGCACATGTAAAATCGCAGTGACGAAAACCAATATCTTCATCATATGATTATGACTTAAAAGTAGCAATAATTTCTAATTACCAAATATATGTATATACCTAAGCCTAGATGTGAATTTAAGATCAAATTATGAATTAACGAAGACAATTACAATCAATTCTTGTTCATAGGTTCGAAGCTTTGAAGAAGCTGATCCGGCAGGAGCATGTTCGTGAACTACAGAGGAAGTACGAAGCTGAACAGAAACAGGAGCTGAAAGACCTTACCTCTGGACGGAAGTGAGTATTTTTTATATCAACTGCCTTTAGTAGTTCACTGCTGGACATAGGCCTCTCCATAAAAAGGAGGTTTAGGCCTACTTTACCACGCTGGCCAGACAGATATAGTGTTTCTTTCAAGTTTTCCTTTTCTTTTTTCTTTAGAGTGCTATTTATAAGCGTAGTTTGCTCCCTTAATCGGCTCTTACGACACCCACGACATGAATAGGGGTGGTGACAGTTTGTATTGTTAATCCGTCACCACATAGAAGGAACACGTATAATGCAACTAGTGTTAATATAATAAATAAAACTCGGGGAGTGTTATAAACAATAGCTCATAACTTCAAATCTAAGGCTCTTTATCATAATTCGATTACCTATCATAGTACCTATGCCTTTTATAAAGTTTTTCCAATTTCATGACAAGGGAATTGAGGTCATGTTTTCATAACGTACCTATTCATTGCGGTTCTAATACCTTGTAAGTATTTAAACTAGAATGCCGATTCCTTTTGTAACTATAAGAACTCTATCTTCAGATGACTTTTGAAAGAAAAATAATGCAACCGCAGATTACCGTAAGTTATCATAATTATTATATCGCACACATCCTATACTACAACCGCATATATCGCCTAACTCTAACAATTATATATTTAAACAAACATAAAAAAAAACAAACTCGTTTTAATTAACAGAATGTAACAACATATAACAAAAATATAATTTGAACACACGCGTTGTAAAGAATCACAGGCACGTTATTGTAATTGACAGGAGAACAATAATACTATCAGAGATTGTATTTTTCCCAGAATCAAAAATGTGCAAAGGAAACGTTATACGGCCTTCTGGAGTATCAGGTTTGAAACCTCCCTCGCGATTTGACGTTGATTATTAAATCAGTCAAGACGTTTTTCTAAATGAATTGTCATTCGTTCTCGTAGACATTAAAAGAGCTATTTTTATTTTCCCTTGTAATTTATTTGTTTATCGAAGCAAAAATGAGTGTTTTATTTAATAAACAAATGCTACGATGCCTTGAAGGATGTAATTAAAGTTAAAAGTAGTGTTTTGTTTACTTGACCTGTTTTCTTTGAAATCATTTGACAAATACTGAGACAAAGTAGATTATAAAAAAAGCTTTTTTTGGTTAGAAATTATAAGTAGCCTACTGTTCATAAAAAGGAACATAATGCTATTAATATAATAAATACTTTTGTATTAAAGCTCTTTTTATAAGTGTTAGCTAAGTATGTGTTTAAAAAAAAACAAAGTGGATCAAACAAGACAACTTTCCTAACTCCGCCCCGCCGTTTGCCTTACTATATACTAACTAATTTCCCCACACGGAAAGTCCCCGGAAAAATCAAACTGTCTTGGAGCTTTAAATATAATATGCCTTACTATAAGAAACATACAAAATCATTCTTCTTTATCGATTATGTCAGTATGTCTGGGGTACTGCGAAAAGTCTATGTTTTCGATGTAGTTTTATATATTTTATTTATTATTTAAAAAATAATGTTCTATTATTTTTATTTATGAAATGAAAATATAGCAAATCTAGTTTGTATACACAACATTCTTAAACAAGTAAGGTTTGTAGTAAAGGTAAATAATATTGTAAATAAATAAAGTTGTCGTATAGCATCGTTTATTCTGTATTAATGTTTTTCTCTTAATTAGTGTAGATGGCCCGCGGCCTTTCTAGCTAAGAATAAACAAATACGAGTAAATTCTTAAACTAGTAGAGGAAATAATAAATAATTTCTAAGACATTTGAATCAGTGCCCCAAGATATGGGTCATCCGGGATCAGTGTCCCGTCACAGACGTGATATCCGTTATACGTGACCACCCTTTATAAAGAATTTGGATAGCATAATTCTATCTGTAACGTAACAATTTACACGTGTAATTCCGGTCGGGGATCAAAATTGAAAACATAAGAACACTTAGAACTAAAGAACATTTTTATTTTTTTGGGATTAAGAAATCACAAAAAAAAAATATTACCGAGGTATTTAAGGGACCCCGCTCTCTACGTGTTGATCTACGACAAGAGAATGAAGAGGCAGCGAACCCTGGGCATTTCTGGGGTTTGCGGCGGAGCGGTGGGTCGGAATCGAACCGACTCAGACGGTGCCATTCTGAGCCTGAAATAGGAGGGATCCGGAAGCTGTTATAAAGACATCCAGACCTCGGTATATTTAGTCATGCCAGCCTCACAAAAAACCGAATTATCGCAGCTATTTGCAACTTTTCTTTGCATTTCACCAAATGATTAAGTGTACTGGAGGTCGAACGCCCCTCCCCTCTAATTCTAGGCGACATTCAAAGGCACATTCTGTCTCTTAAGTGGCAGGTGTCCATGGTCCGCGGTACTCACTTAACATTAGGTGATCCGTCTGCTCACTTCCCCCTACACCATAACATAATACTTCCCACGATAATTCCATATTTAAATGTCTTTTATTTTGACAGTGACGACTACGTGTACGGCACTTATGGCGAACAAGAGCCTCGGGGCATGCAGCCACTGCAGATGGAGTACCCTGCCGACGAGCCCACCGCCAGGCACAGCAAGTATGTATAACTTCACAACTCTTATTATGCAAACATGTAGTACAAATTCGTGAACACTACTACATTCGTTGCGTTCTCAAGGCGTCAAAGGTCTTTTATCCTAATATTCCTGAGTTCATTTAAAACACAATTTCTTGCTTTGTTGTTCTGCTATAACAATGTTTGCTAAATACAAATATGACTTCGGAACTTGGGGTCGGTTTTAAGTCTACTACGATACGCCTGAACTTCGATTTTTTACGCGATGCGACTGCCATCAGACTTTCTCAACCCAAGTAGGCGAGTTCTGTAAAAAGGCGGTTGTCGGATTTTATAGGGCCACAACTACCCGTAACGATTTCCGCAGATGTTCGTATGGCACCCGGGACCGGCGGCTTAACATGCATTAGCAGCACAAATAGAGATGACACTAAAAATAAATGAAAAGATGAATAGAATAAGATGACTAGTAAAATGTTTAAATTAGTTTTTATTTTCACTTCTTTACAACATACCAGATAAATTGACATCATTATTTGTTTTATATAAAATGTCAAACAGAGAAATAATGCCCTCCAAAAGTTTACATTAAAAATATGCAAACCAACGCAAACTTTACAGGTTCGACACACTTTTCATTGTTGTAAGTTAAGACCAACTGAGATTTCCTTACTGAAATAGACAAAGACAGTATAAGCTTCTATAAGGCTTACATTGCCATCTCGGCTATAAATAGCCGACCCTTACCTTGGGCGTTTCAAGGAAAAACGTTAAACGTATAAAGAATCACGGGAATCGTACACATTGCAAATCTGTTTCTACCCACATACGGTTAGGTGACATGTTACGTCGATGTACGTACTATTTATATTTAGAAGTTGGGTATATACTATCGTAATGAGAAAATAATACGAACATAGAAAAAAAGTAAGTCTCTGTGTTTACTAACACTGAGGCTTACTTTTACCGCTACTAACTTGGTACTAGTTAGTAGCGGTAGAACAGGCTGCACATACGTTAATCAAATTGGTGATGTTCTGACAGAAGTACCCGAAAGGGGGCACCTTATATATGTCAAAGGACAGTAGAAAAAGCTCACATAGTATCTAACAAATTTTCTACCTAAAACGAATGAAACGACGTGAGTTCATGTACGAATATGTCTGTAGTTGTGTAATATTAACAACAAGAATACAAAAAAATAAATATTAAAAGGCCGTTCCAAGTTATATGGCAATAAAGATCTTTTATGCGTGATTAGTTCTCTTATTCTCTGGTTGCGAGAAACGTCTATTTGACACGTCTCTCTCGCTTCGCTTCTCACTCAAAGAGATCACGAGCGCACATTGTGACTAAAAGGAAGAAATGTAAAATCACCAATACAAACAAATAATATTCAATATTTGATTCGTTTCAGAGCTTCAGATACGCCAGTAGCCAAAAGCTTTATTAATTTTTTTTAATTATAATATCCAACATCAATTTTCTAGTTTCTTAGTTATATGCCAAAAAGGTTTTTCGCCTATTGTTCTGATTCTGTTAACCAGTAACTTTGTTCACAGGAAACCCCCAGGCGGAGGAAGCCGCCAGATCTCGCAGTTCTCGCGCTACTCGGACGCGATGTTACCCCCAGTCCGTCGCGGCATCTACCACCCCTACCTGGAGTACGCGGCTCCCGACTTCCTCCCTTACTACTGAACCCATAACCCCGGGCACCCCGACTCTCAAGGACGAAAACACGTCGCCACCTCTAGGGACAAACTCCCTTAATGTACAAACACTCCATGGGCTTTAATTCCTAATATCAATATTAAAATATCATATCGAAAGCATATCCTAACGCTTTCGCTTAGACGGCACTCGTCATTAATGCGAGCTTTCTCAACATTACCTTACAATATTTTTATATTTACAAAACCGATTTTCGATGTAGGTATGCAATGTCTGAATTTTAATATACCCTTTTGAATATCCATTGTATTTTTCGATAGGTTTAAGGTTAGAATTTTCTGTATATGAACTTAATGTTATATATACGGTACTTCCGGCGAGACAATAATGATAATTATACGACTAGAGCAATTACACATTGCCGTCAATTTCCAATAACTTATCATGACAATAAAAAAAAATGTAATTTGACAATAATATGAATGGATGTTTACGACTTGATGTTTAGTAGTATAAGAGTGAAAAGATAATAATCCTTCTTAAATTAGAAATATTATAAAAATTAATAATGCAAGGCGGTGTCTAGCCGCCTGAATGTCTTAGCTTTTCGCTTCGATTCCACTTGCTCTTCAGAAAACTTTGCAAACATTCTAAAAAAGAATAATTGTATCGCTTTTTTATTCAGCTCTGAGAAAGTTTTTATTAAGATTTTGAGGTTTTGTCTGAGCCCGACGACCTCAAAAGAATCGGAGCGAAAGGTATTTGCCCACTAAAATACTTTTCGCTAATCAAAAAATAGTTTATGGTAGATATTCAACATTTGCTCATTCTCTGTAGTTATTTAAACAATATAATTACTAAAATGTTTCACCGCTACTTATTGAATGTAACCAATTTTTTCTTAATATTTAATTAATTTTAACTAATAAGACATCTATTTACTTCTCGTGTTTTATAACCATGGCTCTCAATTTCATAAATATTTTAAAAATATGTTATTTTTTAAGATTCTTATTAAAAGGCCAACAATACAATAATTGGTACAATATGGTCGAACGACGGTGAAATTTGGTCGAAAATGAATATCGCCATCTGCTACCTGATATCTTATATTGACATGATTGAGATCCATTACCATAAATGATATAATATTTTTTAGTATTTTAAATTGTAACAATAAAACCGTTTAGCTTACGAGTATAAAACTGAAATCTACATAACACAACCTATATACTTATTCTGTTTATTCAAAAGAAATAGAAATAATTGTTGTGATTAGATGCTAAGTGTATGGTTACCGTGTACTATATATCAAAAGCCTTCAAGACGGCTAGGGGTGTCGGCTGCTGCTTGCGAATGCGACTTGTAACTTGCAGTCCTGCACTATATTCTCTATTTCTTCGTATTTAGGGAATACGCAACCGAATCCCGACAGAAAAATGCTTTAACTACAATTAAATGTTTCAAGTAATACATAGTTAATTGTAAATTAGAACGCGCCCTGAGGCTTATTTAAATATTTGTGTACTAATGAGTCCTAATATAGGAATGAAACAGCCTGGGGCAGGAATATCTTGTAGAGGTAACACCAAGGATTGTGGAAACTAAGTTTAAAAAACATTATTATACATGGTGTGTTTAAAATTGTTATATGTAAATAACGATGTGTTTTTAGTATTGTTGCTTTGTATGTGTTTACTTATTCTGTATATGAAGGCAATTGGCTATAAAGAGGAAAATATTACTGCAACTATAAAATAACCTTATCCTAGTCTTGAATATTGCAAGATTAATTACAATATTAAACCATACTTATATGTATTTCAGAGACATGCCACGGGTGGAAGTATTTTTTTGTATTGTTTTTTCTTTTGTTAGTTAAAATACTACAGGATAGCAAATGACATTTTTTTCGCTTTATTACAGTATATATATATATATATATATATATATATATATATATATATATATATATATATATATATATATTTAGCTACATATGTATGTAAATATATATATATTCCCTTGTGTACTTTTATTAAAATTATATCAGATTTTAAGGTTTCAAATATATGAAAAGTGTTTTTATAATATTAATGATTTTTTGTTTCAAAACCCAGTAATAATTCTAAGTGAAAATTCACATACCAGTTATTGGGGACTATGTCAGATTGTTATTTAAAATTATCAACTAATACATAAACTATATTCGGGATAAATAAATACATATTTTCTTTCTTCTATTAAATTTATTGTTTCAAATCATCTGTATAGTTTGATAAAAAAGCGTAAAAAAAAATAATCAATCAAATAATTTAAGTTTTGTCATATATATGTATACATTTCGTAGATTCACATCAATATACAATTTAAGCCCACCTTGTATAAAAATAAACAATTATCTTCTGTGTCATATAGCTCTGGTGTCGAATTCACTCGAACCAAACGAACCCACAACAGTTTGGAACTAGATGATAACACTGAACGAGAAGGCTGTAACTAAAAATGTTGTTACCTGTTTGTGTACTATATATATATATATATCTATATATATAATATCTAATCAACTTTCTACATATGAGACGACGATAAGTCGACTTAATAAACTCACAGACTATGAAATTTGGCTTTAAAAATTATATAACACGTCATGTATTATGGCTTTAAGCATGTCAATGAATTCATTATTGTTCTATTTACTAAAACGAGTGGTGTAGCCCACCCCACTTCGTTACATTAGCGGAATTTCTACACAACAATAATAATATGTTTATTTGTATATAATTTTCTAACAATATTCTGTAGAATTTTACAAATTATTTTATCGTCTTTTAAAGTCGTTAGATAGATAGTTGATAACATTGTGTAGTGTTTATTGGATGCGTATTAACAAATATCATAGGTGTTTTGACTAATGGACAATATATGACATTGTAGTATTTTGCGGTTACATATCTTGCGATTAATGTCGCATATAACTACTACATATTATGAATTGTAGCCATATCACTTGTGTAAACGTGATATGTCACCAACTATCGGATGCATTCCCTCACAAATATCCATTTTTAAAAGAATGTTTAATTTCAAATCTCGAATAATCTCATTGACATTGACAACCAGGTATCTATCTGATTGTCAATTTCAATGTTAATTTGGAATATTGAGTTTTGACCACCCATATGTCAGTTGCTGACAGTCAACAATACTACCTGCTCTACACAGTTCTTTGCGATTTGAATGCCAGTTTTCGACATGTTAGAAATGCTTTTATTAAAGTTTTACTATGCATTCGATGGTTTGGTATAAGACAATATTTAATAATATCACTTATCGCAGCGCGGTCTTATAACTGACAATAAATATGTATTCGGACAATAAATAAAATAAATAGGCATGCATGGATATTTATATAATATATATGTATATTAAGAATAGGACCGCGTCTGTCCGTTAATTAGGTATACAATTTAACCTATCCATTGATAAATTAATGTTTTAAAACGTGTATTAATTGGTGTTTTTTTTTTGAGAAATAAAGATAGTTACATACTCCTGAGCATAATTGTCAAATTATTCTTAACATGTCTTACCCTTTATCCATATATCCCTAATCCCCATAGGTAATAAAACCAATCACGATTAAAGTTGTTGGAGGAAGGAGATATGCAATCAGATTCAAAATGTATCTTGCAAAAAGTTTGCCATATTTTGACTACAGCGTGCAACTTAGGAATTAAATACAAAATGAATTCCTACAGTCACATACAATGAATACGAAATTACTGGCATTGAAAAGGCAATGAATCATTCAGTGTCGAAAGACAATAATAAAAACGGACATTGCATTATGCTGCTACCGTCACAGATTTAAAAAAAATACGAGACCAGCGCAATTTGAGCACTCATACCATATTTTTTTTTGTATTGGCGTATGACCAGCAATTTATTTTGTAACAAAGTTAAACATAAACTAACAAAGTTTCATCGTATTGGTTGTTTTGGAGCAGGAGATGATCGATGTATTAAGGTGGGTTCTACTAGCTATATTATATATATGCACCTGCTACTAACGATAAACAAAAATCAAACCCAAAACGCCGTAGACTGTATCACTAAAGGGTTAATATACTGGGAGTCAGAACAACATCTGCTAGGTATAACTTTAGAACAATCGTTCACTTCGCCGAACTCGTATTCAACGAAGTTTGATTAGTTCTCGGTCCAGCGGATATCTGATTGATTCTTTAATAACATTAGATCGGCTGGCCTGATAGTCTTGATGGTATACAAAAGGTCACTGGAGTTTTCTGGCTATTTAGATGATTAGGCTGAGCTGCGGTCTGTTGTATTATGAAAGTTTTGGCGGTTTTGCCGTTTCAAAGGAATGAATGCAAAAAGCGAAAAATAGAGCAATTTAAGTTAGGCCTAAGCACTCAACCACTCTCCTAGAAATAATAATCCATAATAATCAGTTAATCAATAATAAGCATTATGAAACATACAAAATGATGCGGTTTTAAAGAACATCGGTTTTACTTGCGGCTCTTTAGGGCTGTTCGTGTACCCCATACCCATTTTTTTTATGTTTGTGAAACGAAATAAGATTTATAGGGAAATTAGTAGAAAATAGTAAAAACTTACAGCAAAGTGACATGAATTTTTTAAACGAGAATTAAAACTGTTGTCATTAAATAACTTTGGCCTTTAATCCAGACATCAAGTGGCATAGCCTAAATCTTCGGTCACTGACACTGGCTTGGCCACCATCATGGATTTTATTTTTGATAACACAAAAAGTAGTCGCTAGTTTGTCGCCAAATATCATAATTTGTCTGTCACTAGTTTTTTTTATGGTATAAGGTCCGGAGTCAAACCAAACTCCGAGGATTTGGGCTCCGGTAACCTCACTCACCCAGTGAAAGGCAACGAAAGAATTGCTTAACACCGGTTTTTCTCTCTCATTCGTGCCGAAGCATGGCTCTCCCACGTTGATAATCACGTTCAAAAGTTATAAGCGTTTATAAGGGACGCTTCTGGGGTCAGTTTCCCCAGCAGGGGCACGCTTGTATGTCAAAAACTAGGGTACCTAGTAGGCATCTGCTTGCTCCCAAATTTAGTCGCTAATTTGTCGAAATCAGTTGCCAAATATCAGAACATGTGGGTCACTGGTCCAAAAGTTATAAGCGTTGCCCGGCCCTGCTGGGGATAATCTGCCAAGCTTGGCCACGTTCATATCTCAAAAAGTAGGACACCTAGCGAAGATCATGTTTTCTCCCAAATTTAGTCGCCAATTAGTCAGAATTTACAGATTACAGAAGTTACAGATTTAGTCCAGTCTTAGTTTAGGAGATATAATGAGATCTTGGTAGGTATAGTCTTTTTTTTTTTTTTTTTTTTTTTTTTTTTTTTCCGTGCGGAAATCCCCTCGGATACCACCTGTCGGTGGCATGTCGGACTCGAACCGACTAAAACCGCACGCCTTCGCCGGGTACTAATAGCCGGGGAACCAGGTATACCCTAGAAAGGAAGGCCCTGGTGCCCCGACATACCTCGGGTCATCTACAGACGAGTAGACGACCCCCGCCCCGTGTGGGAACCCCATGTTCCCTGTGCTCCCTGGAAGCGAGCGCGCTTCGCAACGCGCTCGCCGCCACCCCGGCCTGCTTCTGCTAGGGTGACAGATGGCCTCACCTGTCACCCCCAGGCCTGCGCTTATGGAGGACGAAGGTCGTTCTGCGACCTCCGGCGCCTGAGTCGCCTGCGCTGCCTGGCCCGTGCCCGGGCCTGGCGGGCCGGGAGAGTTCTAAACCTCTCCCGGTCCCGCTCCGCCGTCTCCTTCGCGAGCATAACTTGCTCGCAGAAGGAGACGGCAGAGTTCCACGCACTCTCGCTCCGCACGATAGCCGCAATCAGGCTATCGAGCGAGAGAACTCCCACTCCGATGGCCGCCACGAGGTCTCGCCTCTGCTCAACCCACGCCGGGCACTCTGCCAGCGTGTGGAGAGCCGTGTCCACGGTCTGGCCATCGCAGTATGTATGTGTACCTACATCTAGTTTTCAGTCCTTAGAAATGGTAGAAAGAGATAAATTCTTAATTAAATGCATGTTTTTTGTTTTAAAATAATGAAAACAACAAAATACCACACAACCAAAACTATAAATTATAATGTTAAGCTCTAATTTACGTTAGAATATTAAAACGTTTTGAAACATAAAATGATTTATTTCTTTGAAATTATTATATGAAGTATAATGTTAAAAATTCCTCCTTAATGAAAGGTACCTGGATACCTATTACCTAATAGGTATCTAGGTATATTATATCGCTCAATAAAAATTACATTAATGTTTCTTCATTGGACGACCCGGCCCGAACGAAACCGATGCTGATCGATACGATACCTACTCAACGACACGTTATCGACAGCTACATTCTTCATTTGGCATGCAACACAACTGCGACCCGATAAGACGCCATAAATATAATATAAAATATAAAGTTATTCTATAATTGGAGCCCATCAAAAAGAAGCTGCATTAATTACCAAGAAACAGAAATAAGTAAAAGCATATAAAGAGTAAAATGTGCACTTAGCCGCTGGCAGATAGACTGCTGCGCTACCTTTTATTTAAGATAAGTAAAAAA
The DNA here is from genome assembly GCA_902825455.1 of Arctia plantaginis. Taxonomy (NCBI): domain Eukaryota; kingdom Metazoa; phylum Arthropoda; class Insecta; order Lepidoptera; family Erebidae; genus Arctia; species Arctia plantaginis. Next base: position 8,153,234 of record CADEBD010000292.1, read on the forward strand.
GAGATAGATGCCCGTGTACAGACGAGCTGCTTAGAGCGAGTTTCCCGTGACCTTTTTTTTTATTAATAATACTATAGAATCATTTCAGTTAACACTTGAGATTTTTATGTGAGTGTATTAGATAGCGTCATGTATTCTCTGTTTCTATAACACAGTAAATGAGGTGAAGATGAAGAAGAAATGGCCACCGTAAGTACTTGTACCAGCTTTATTTAAGAAAGTTATTTGATGGAAAGTGTCACTACTATTTCACGTTATAATTTTATAAGGAAAATATTTGTAAAACAAAAATAAATACCTAAATGGTTTTCTTATTAATACTTTAATTAAAACCATATGGTCTTATCATAGATCAATAAGAAGTTGTGCAGTAACTTTACTACGTAACATCATATTATATACTAGCTGTAGCCTGTGACGCTTCGTTGTGGCACACTGTGGTTCTAAAGAATAAATAAAGCCTGGCTGACCCACGCTGCTTTGTCTGCATGTCTCAAAAAGCATAAACTTTCCACGTTTTTGCAACAGTTTTCATTGGGTCTCTGCTCCTCTATGTCGTAGACTAAAAAAACATTTTGTAGTGGAATGAATTCTGAATTGAAACCATTCTCGAATCCTCTTGAACACACTAAAAAAAACATTAAAATCGGTCCAGCCGTTTAGGAATTAGGAACGAATAGAAGAAATGTATATGTAAAGATAATTTGATATATTTCTATTCTATTCTTAGAGAAAAAAAAACTCTTCTAGAAAAAAAATTATATGTGGGGAAACTTTTAATTGGCCCCCAAAATGTTATTCATTTTTTCAAGTTTTATTTCCACCTAAAATAAATAAATAATAATAAATGGGTGTGCATTTTATTTTGCCATAAGCGCATAAAGCGATCGCCATTAGGCCATCGAGCGATCAAGATCGGTGCCGATAAGTATACGATATTTTTTACCGATTAGGTAAATCAAAGAATATATTCTTAATTCAGTTACAGAAGTTTTTTATTGTAATGGTAATTAAAGCCTAAAATTTCAATTTGGTAAAACAGGTGTATGCAACTGTGCATATTGACACCAGACCAAGAGTTCAATGCCTTCAAACAAGTTAAAGTTACTCTAACCTAGTCATTTAAAACATAAAACATAATATATTGTAGTTAATAGAGAATTTATTTCTCTGTGACATGTCTAAGTACTTCGGACCGATAAAACTAGAACTAAATTACACGTACCTACTTAAAGAAATATTTTTTCTTGGCAGTTTTCCGTAAACTCTTCGATCCTTAGACTTAGACTATACCCACCTTAAGAATTGACCAGAGGTTCCCAGACTTTTTTTCTGTTAGACCACTTTTAAAATTTAACTGGTTCCGGTTGATCCCTGCAGCTACATTTCTACCATATTCCCAAAACTCGAATAAAAAATGTAAAGATTATATCTAAATATGGAAATTTGTGTTGCGACTGAGTTCCAACCACTAATTATTAGTTTTATTAGAATGAATAGTTTACGAAAAAATAAAGTGTGAATTTATTGGTTAATCTGAATTACAGCCTTTGTTTTTATTAAATTGAGGCTGTCCACTTTGTAATTGCAAGTTAATGTCATAAAAATGTTTGAACTAATTGAAAAGTTTTGAACAAATATTAAGTTGATCAGGTTTTCTTTTAACTCTAGATCTTTACTTTCCAGATACTCTAAAACTGATTAAAAAAGTGAGTGAAATCTTCTTAAACATGCACTCATAGACAACCAGCGAACTTCAGTATGTATGTTTTTTTCGAAATTCTGCGAACAAATGTGTAACGTTTATCCTTGGTATTCGTATTTATATTGGTGAAGAATAAAACAAGTTCATGCAAGATTGCAAGCACACACACCACAAGTCGTATTTCGTCCCTTTGCATATCTGAACAAACGTAGCGGACGGAGCAGTAGCGGCGGCGGCGGCGCTTTGCAAGTCTCGAAACGTTGTACTAAATATGGAATATGCAAGTTTTTACAAGTAACAGTCGCTGAGGGTTCCTTAAATATTATCTGCCTACATTGATAGGCGAAGTCAACCCAACATTTTTGTTCTTCACTATCGAAAGCAGATAAATTTTCGTGAACGAAAATTACGAAATGTGAACCCCAATTTTTTGTCACGTCTACTTAGACTCCAGTCGAGTCACCCGTGGACCCCTGGGGGTCCACCTGGAACACTTTGGGAACTAAGGCTGTAAACTAAGATCCGAGTAAACCTGTGACAGGAAAATCAATTTTCTTTTAACGAATGGCATTTAGAAGAATGGGCAAAATGTTACATTTTAATAAAAAATAGTACAAAAACATATTCTAATTTGCGTTGAGCTAGTCAATAAAACCGAAAACATTTGTTCAGACGTTTAAGTATAATTCAACTTTTACTTACTTTACCTACCTAACCTACCTAAACTTTACCTATCAGCAACCTTCATCTGACCACCAACCCCAATCTAGCCACCATCTCCCCTCCCCCTATTTCTGGGGGGAGTTGAGTTCAAAGGGCGGTACCGCACTTGTGACTCTTGATTTTTTTTATGCCAGAGGGGTCAGACGAGCAGACGGGCCACCTGATGGAAAGTGTCCATCGGGTGGCCATGAACGTCTGCAACTCAGGAGCACTGGTATAGTACTGGTGTCTATCGGCGGCGGTAGTCGTAAGAACCGGTGACTCGTGAACAATAACAACATCAGGTAACTCGTCTGGTCGCTTGCCCCGATGGCATAGTAGTAGTAGTAGTATAAACTATACAAGGTAATAAATAAAACACAAATGTAGATAATTTCTTATATATTTTTACAATTGAAATAATACAGGCGGTTACATAAAAAATAAATAAGTCTTAGTAAGATTTACATTACATAGTGTCGTGATGTCTTAAAAAAGGTTTACAAAATAAGAAGTTTCAATTTTAAAAAAGTCTATACATGATCACATCTGAATAACCAATGCGGTTACACTCGACTTCAGTAACAGAGAATCAATATTAGATATACGAAATTCTAATTAATATTAAACACATACAAATAAAATATCGCAGGCTCCATTCATTTTCGTGGCTGACTGTACATTATAAAGTAGCGATCCAGCGCATATTATTGCCTTAAAAACAGAAATTGTCTACAAAATGCTATTATTAACATTAATGTATTTTGTGCTATTTCGTACAAAAAAGAGACACATACCTCCGAAGTCTCGCTCTTAGATTGAGTAATATTTTTAACATAAAATTTCATTTGCAAAAAAAAAATCACTTTTGCTTACCAACTAAAACAAAACTATTTTGTTTTCGTGCAGATAAAGTCCTCATTGAACTGTTTTTAAACTTTATTAGACGTTTTAATCGGTACTTGTAACAATACTTACAAAGTTCTATCGGTGTAATTTGATCGATATATAGGGAACCTACTAGAACTACGTAGTTTTAAATATTGTTGCGATTAGATTCAGTTTTTATCGTGTATCTATTAAGACAATGTGTATATAAATCATATCGTATGTAACCTAGCACGGCAGTACAATAACGCCTAGTCACAAATGACTTAATATTTCAGTTCTTTGCCTAACTTTTACTATTTTTCAGATAACTGAGTTCTGTAAAGCTTAATGACGCTCATTTCACCTACTTTTTTATAATAAAAACTGTAAAATAAAGAAAATAAACCAGAGTTGGCATTTAAATACAGACTAAATCCTTTAAATTAAATTTACAGTATGTTTTTATTACATAATTCAAAACTCAATGCATATAAAACAATAATTATTTTATCATTACTGGATCACTTGAAACGTGTCTTCATTCAGATTGGTACAATGAAATCGTTACTCCAGTAAAAAAAAAAATTTCACACTCATAATTTGCTTTCTAAAATAGTTTAATATTATCAATAATGAGAATTATCTATGTAACTTCATTAGAAATTGATAAGTTTAAAGAATTTTCACGTTTATAAATAATAAAAGAAGTAGTGCAGATTATTCAATTATATAGATTTTGTTTTTTTTTAACACTATATCTCTAGTTTCGTTACGTTCGTTACGTCGTTCGATTTTAAGCTTTCATACTTCTCTTTTAACTAGCAGAGTTTTTGTTATAAATATAACTTATTTTTGTTATATTTATCTGTTTGTTTGTCCTATGATTTTATTATTTTTGTTCAACTCTTTGTTCAAAACATATGAGTAAATGTTCTATAACCGTAAAGGGATGAACGTAATATTCTTAAATAACCTGTGTAAGAATATTGTGTTGATTCTGTACTAGGTTACACATTACAATACTTCTTAATTTTACCGTACACTTTGCTATAAAAACAATGTAAAAAATAAAGATTTTTATGTAAAAATAAAAAAAATAAAAAAATTACGACACAAAGAAACACAAAAATGGAATGTGTCACTGCTTGGTGGGTGGAGGCGAAATATTAAAAATTGGCACAATACAGTTCGTAAGAAGGCGGTATTATAGATATATTTTTATATCATTAATAAAAAACGTCGCAACATTTTTAAATCTTACTAGCTAGAGCAACACTCTCGGGTGTACATACAACATGGAACATTTATGACGCAATTTCACAAGTAAACAAGTATTCCTATCTCATCAATTTGATGTGAATAGAAAGAGATAGACGTTTTCCACGGTTTATTTTACTTAGATATTTGGAAACAGACGCTTATATAATTCTAGCATTCTTTTTTTAATCATATAAATATGAAACATACCCTAGTAGTTGACTAAAAGACTATTAGAGAATCTGAAATAACAGACAAATACACCATCGACTAAAGAGCAAGTCGTTAAGTCAACTACCACCGGTACACCTCTATAAAGTGTAATAGGCTTAGTCTACACAATGAGTGACAAAAATTTACATACTACACGCACACGGTACATACATAGTCGTAAGTTAAAACCTCGTACTCACCGACCAACATCAACATATCAACATAAATAAAATTATGTTGGTGTTTGTCAATGACGTACGGCTGTGTAACCTAGGTTTTAGTTACTAAAAAAGCAAATATCGATAGAAACTTGCACGACCCAGGCACGTTCGAAATTATCGTGAGATGATTGCATGACAATACCCTGATAATCATTTGTCGTATGTTCAGAATGTCGTGATATTGTGCAAGTGTTTTATAAGAACGTGTTGCGCCTACAAATGGTTAGTTGAGCCAAAAATTAGTTGCTAAATGATATATGTCAGTGTTTTTTTTTAAGATTTGGACTGCTGAGAATCGAGTGTTAAAGTACTTTTGTAACTTAATAATTTTTTTGTAAATTTTCATAGTTATTATTTGGTTATCAAAATCAACAGAAAAAATAATAGCTACAGAAACAAGAAAGAACAGAGATTAGGTAATACTAGATCTTGGTGGTCTATAAAACACCGCTGTTCCGGCTGTAAGATAAAGATTTTTTTCACAAATCTGTAGAGCAGTATATGTAGAGCATAAATTCTACATAAAATGTACGTAGCTCACATCTGTACCACAATCACAGCATCGTTGTACAAATGTCAAGCGTATAGAATATGATAATTATCTCTATCCCCAAATACGATATCTGTAAATAAAAACATAAAAAGACGATTCAAACAATATCTTCTCTTTTGAAGAAGGCAAATATCATAACTACCTATTATTATTTTTTGAGGGTTTTTTATGTATTCACCAAAAACATTTCTTTTTATTTTATTCGAAAAATCAATATTGTTGTAATTATTTGTTAAAGTTTCTTGATTACACTCGATCCTAAAACAGTCTAAAACTTTAACAGGACAAAGACAATAAGGTAGCTAATCCGAAATCACCAAATTTTAAATATTAATTTATAATTGAACAGATTAAAATCAAATATTTTAATTTCATTATTTTTTTCAAAAGTGTAACTTCTAGATTTAGGATTAGACCAACTTAAAATCATGAGCCGTACTTACAACAGTATACATAAGACAACTTACACTAGTACTTACACATCTCTAATTAGCTGCACACCCAGCTGCCTACAACCCTCTACCACCCTTACACATACACTATACATACGCACGTCTTTGGTTAACCGTAGGGCGGGATGTTTGCGCGATATTTACCTTTATTGTTTTGTAATAAGAAGAAAAACTCATTGGTTTTTTTTAATAATATTTTATGTTTAGATGCAATTTGACTATGCTTGAAAAAAATATGTAGGTATAATAGATCTTGCAAATATTAAGGTATAAATTTGCCAACTAAAGTTCGTTAACTTGGCAATCTAGGGTTATTGACCAACAGATTAGAAACATCGTATAATCCAAAATTGTTTAGTTAGAATATAAAGGCGTTAAATATGTCTCAAAAGTTAGATCTGCCCAATAAGTTAATTATGACCAAGGTGTCAAATATCTTCAACGAACGTTAGAGATATATGACAACTAAGTCATTGACATTTTGTTGGACATATCTAACTAGATATGTCCAATGAGTCATACACGCCCAGAGTTACATGCACCTAACATGTTAGATATGCCCAACGAGTTAGATCTGTTCAACAAGTCAGATATGCCTAAAAAATTAACTAGTCAAAGTCGTGCATATATGCCCAACAAGTTAGAAATACATTTTGAATTGTACAATAATCTCGAATATACTCGTAGTTAAGTTTGAGTGTTACATACACATGCGTTATTCTGAGTAAAACCCACAGCTACTTAACGCAATGGTCAGCCAATTTGCCAACAAATATGCCACATACTAAAAAGAACCTTAATAATGAATGTATAATAATCTGTATTTAATCCAGCATACTTACTAAAGCCTATACGGGCAATATAATTGAAACTATCTATTTATTATTCTAAGCCTAAAATGGCACACACGGGACGAACGCACAAACATACCCCGCCATATTCATTCTAAATACATTTACTACTTTTTTCGTTGCCTTGTGTTGTGATCGAAACATATTACCAACATCTGATATACACATGTAATTTAGCGCCATTCGAAACTCCTAGCAAACATTAAATATATTAAAATATATCCGTATACATATTTATTAAGGATATGGGCGTCATCCATTAATTACGTCACATGATTTTTGCCCCTCCCCCTACCCTGTCACATTTAATTTTATAGAACCGCTTTTTTGCCTGGTGTGACGTCACATACTTGGAAATTTTATGTCTAATTCTTAAGTCTTTACCGTGAACTAGAACTTGCCATCAAATGATTATTATATCAGTCCTTATTTAACCTTAAAAAATATGTATCGACGAATTCTTTTTGTTTTGATGAACTTTTATTTGAAACGTCATATATAATGTATCATTTCGTTCACTATCTTTCTCCCTCTCTCTTTACTTGTAACGTAATTTATGTATGGCTCCTATTATTTATTTGTATATCGAAGACACCTGCTAGTGACTATGGCGTTTAAGCAACATAACGTTAAAATTGCTAAATTAACATGTGTATTTCATGAATAATTATTATTCAACCATGGCAATACCAAGTACGGAACTATACGAAGTGTTAAACACTTTCTCTTAATAAATACGGGAATATACAATTTTATTACATTCGATCACTTCACAACATTCAATAAGACGGTAATACGAACCACAAGCCGATCAGCACACGTATCTTATGTGCGCACACTAAGAATCTCGAAAACCCACTGTTTGAAAAAGAAAATCGAACATTAAGCTTGGCCATGCACAAATAATATTATATGCGCATGCGCATTGTTTGCGCAAATATTATATTTTAATACAGCATGCATTTAACAATGACAGTGTAACATACACTTTTAATGCCCCGATGAATTTCTTTTTAGAGATCCTTAAGACATCGCCGAAACGATATCCGAACTGAACCCATGACATCCTAATTGACAAACCACTAATAAGCAGTCTTCACAATTATATCAATAACTAGATTACAATTACTATATTTAAAAAATACTGGACCATAAATTGATTTAATAGGAATTACAGTTGTCGGAGAAACGAGTGGGCAGATGCCATTTTATACTTTAATGCTGAGTAATAAGAGTCGTTGTTAATAAATATTAGTCAAAGTTATATTCAACTAAAGTCACATATGTTTCATAACGTTAGATACAACAGTTTTTGTTCAACAAATAATGAACTCTATTACTAACGCAATAAAGTATTGTCCTATATAAATACATGCGTGTACACTCGTCATTCCGACTTTAGTACGTACACATAGATTATGTATAATTTAATTAGAAAATAAAATATATATACGTCGACAAAATATCTCCATAGACGATTACTTGGCTAGAAAAAAAAATATTTTAAAAATATATTTTAATTTTATAAATGCGTAACGCTTCTATTGCACGTGTCTAGTTCGTTAAAAATAACATTGGATGGCTATTGAAAACGTGGGACAACACAGTCAGGTTTAATTATAAATTGTTCATATAATTTTCTTTATTATGTAAGATGATTTTTTTACAAATATATATCTCTGACATGCAAGTTTCGAAGAGTACTATTTATTAACAACCCTTTCGACTGCTTACACTACGTACAAGTCTGAGAAACAAACGCAATCACATCAACAATTTATCACATTTTCGTTGACCCGACTGTACCCACAAATAATTTTGTACAATAATGGAAAAAAATAGTACTAAAAGATTCATGATTTCGTGATTTAGAATGTGACCAATTTAACGAACCGTAATTAGAACACATTTGAAATCACTTTTAACTGTATTGCCATTGTATTAATTCAAACAAATATTGTGTAATTCATGAACGTTTTAGTAAAAATAATCTAAGCAAGGCATTTCAATCATGACCGTCTAATTAAAACACTAGAATATGCCACAAAGTCCTTCCTAAATATTTCATAACACAACCTCTTCTTATTTCGTATTGGACTGGGTTAGTGTTGCCAGACATAAGGTTAACATTGGTGCTAATTCTGTTGTTCGAAAACTCTCTACACTAAACTAAAAATCACTAACATTTAGTTTAGTCCTGTCTAATGCTGTTCCGCATTCTGAAAATATAGGTCTAAACTTAAATATCTCTCCAACTTTAATATATTTAGTTTGGAAGAAAGCTACAAAAAAACACTCTAATCATATAGTGGTATTTTGACAAAATTTATGATATATCAATTTTTGTTATAGTCTACGATTTACAAAGTACAAAAACATTAAAAAATATAAATAAAAAAAACTCTTTTAGTAGGTAACGAAAACATTCATAAAAATCTTCAAAATCCATTTTAATAAATTATTCAATTGTCAATTGAAGAGAAATGGTACAAAAGCAATAGTAGTAATTTTTTAGTTGTATCTGGCAACACTAGCACTTGCTGACATTGATATTATTTCCTCATTATTTTTGCTATAATTTGAGCATACGACCGCTAATGAGCTATACTACCCACTGAGTATAGGCAGTAAACCAACTCTCATATAACCATGTCTCTATTGCGCCAATTGGAGTACCATATCTAATTTTTACACGAATATTGCGTTTCATCTACACTAGCTTTCCTTTTGGTTATTCTTTCTAATGTATGTTATATATTTGGACAGAGTTGGACTACTGATTCTAATATTTACCGCGTCACACAGGCACGAATCGATGACAGATGACAGGCAAGCTTGAAAAATCTGCCGTATTTAATATAAAAGGTTTGTTTTAATACAAGTTACCTTGTACAATATACAGTTGTGTAAAGGACTGATTTCATTAGTATTAAAAACTGTGGTTCTCAACTGTCTTTTCCACCGAATCCTTTTTATTTCTTAAAACGTACTATGTTCCACATAATTTGAGTATCACCGAACTTTGTTTAACACAACCTATGCAAAACTCTATGCACAATCTTTGATTAGGACTCATTTAATCGATCTAATATCATACATCTTAATATACTTGGTGGAGGAACTACTCTTAGCACTTTCAATTCAATTTAAGAACAAATATTGCATTATAAATGATTTTGGTATTTTAAGAAAGCAATTTTACATTTTTGAAAAATGTGTACCGTTGTCTTAAATAACTGTTAGTGAAATCTAAAATCTCGACTTTAAATAAAGTTTATTTTCTTTAAAATATTATTTTCAGTGAAAACATAAAGGTTGTTTGTATATGCTTTTTTGAGAGCGAGAAAATACACCATTCTATTCAAGACTAATTACTAGCAATATTGTGTTAAGGCTTGTTTGATAATTTTGAAATATAGTAAGTAAACTCACGATATAACCAGATACTTTTCTACAATTAAAAACTCATATTGGATAATACTGTAGGGTAACTATAGGTTTACTTAGAAATTATTTTATCGTAACTAAAAAGAATGTGAAATTGTATTCCGGCAAGTTTTCTGCAGTCTTTTTATAGATTATGATTTGTATAGCATATTTCAAACGTGCCTGCCATCTTGAGACGGTGGAGAAACAAGACATTAGTTAGACTAAAGGTACGACAGGTACTGTGACATGTGCGCCGGCGCAGGACCACGCCGCGGAGGCACGTGCGACACAACGCTCTGAGTATTTACTTACATCTCATCGTGTTGTGGAGTATTACCGAGATTCTTGTTCAGGAGTGTCTGAAAATCTGAAATAAATACAAAACATGTAGTCGTAAGCTCACCGAAACTATTATGTATAAAATTTCTACATAAGTTTTTTTTATTAAAGGTTATCATTAATAGATCATTACCATTTTCTTTCTCATTTTATTAGATTGAATTTTAATAAATGCTAAACTTTTTGTAATATAATTGGTTTCAGACATGAATGAGGAAGGTATTGAAACTGTAGCAGTTCGAACCGGTATGTGCATTCCGTTATCGGGCAGGCCATTAGCATAGGGAAATGAACTGGTAAATTTTGTATCATTAGATTAGGTAATTCGAGTATATAGTGAAATAATTGTTGAAAACCGGGTCTACTGGTTTTTTACTATTGACATTTAGACATATTCGACTGTCTATTTAATATAAGTTAAAAGTTTCACGTTTCTAAAATCAAAAAGAGGAAAACAAACGTGACGATAAAAAAGTCTAACAAACGGAATACTCGAAAAAAATAAGTGGCATTCGCATCTAAGGATATAAACTTAACAAATTGAATATCTGCGCCATTTAGACGGTAGAGCGGCAGGAGTACCTGCGCGAGTGCGTGCGCAGGGTCGCGGAGTGCAGCAGCTGGCCGTAGGCGGCGAGCGCGCAGTAGGCGGCCAGCAGCGCGGCGAGCGAGTGCGCGCGCGCGCCTCCCGCCGGCGTGCGCGCGTGCGCGCCCAGCGCCTGCCAGCAGTACAGCGACGCGCGCGCGTCCGAGCCCGACCGGAACGGCGCCGACGGGTCGTGCGCGTCCACGGCGCGCGCCCCGCCGCTCGCCGCCGACATGCTGCAGAAGTTCATCGCCTTCCACCCGCCGTACCTAGTGCGATGTCACATTTTATTTTTAACACACAGATTAAAAAATAATACATCTTCCATCCATCCTTCCATCGATCTGAATCACCGATACGGGACTACGATGTATAGACGACGAACGATATATCGATCGTCTAATATGCACCAGAGCCGTGAACCGCTGACGGCCAGACGAACGAACGCGCGGCACAAATATAGCGAAACTAGAAATTTGAATTATACGGCTCCGATGAACGTTACTTACTATCGAAATAGCGATTGTAGGTGCCTGAGAAAGAGAGAACCCGACTCGTGAGCGGAAAAGAGCAAACAAGAAACCGGTTGGTTACGTAAGCATATTAGGTCGGCTCTTAAGTATTCTATTTAGAAAGACATGAAGTGTTAAAATCGACCCTATTTCGAATACCTAAAACTCTTTTTTTAACGCGATAAAAATTTACTCTCCACCCACAGTGTCTAAATTCCGTTTACACACTGCAAGTCAGAGAAGAATCCTTTTGTTCATACTGCAGAATCAAATAAGAATGAAACTTAATTTTTAAATACTCCCTAGAGTTTACTTACGAACTAGATTACTTACAAATTACACTATAACGAATCTCTAAACGTTAATCAAAAATATTACAACTTACTTGTCCACAACAACCACTGGCCCATTTTTGTACTCCATCTGACAACCCGCGACATACTCGACCAACGCGAACGAGTCTCTATACGGCTCTATAAGCCTGTCTATAGCTTCTTCCCTCTCACTTTCAGTCGTAGCTTGTCTCACCGCTCTCACGAACTCATTATCGTCCGGTTTTCCGGGGGAGTAGGACGTCGTCGCCCCCTCTAACCATTTACTACACTTTATAAACTTCACAGATAATTGATAGTCATCTTGTAAGGAATGCACGCTAACGTTTGTCACCTCTATAACGCGGTCTAACGGTACGTCTTCAGGTATCGAGTCGACTTTCTCAAATGCATAACAGGGTCTGCGTAACTCTGCTTCTTCTTCGACGGTCAACGCCGGTGCTACGGGAGGCGGTGGCGGGGCTACGTCCGGTGGGGAGCCAGCGCTTCTCGAACCCCAATCTGGGAATTTGAACTTCGTCGGTGAGCTCAATTTGAAATTCTTCAGGGACATTTTTGAGGGACTGCGGGGTGATTTTGGACCGTTTTTCTTTTCCGATAAGGACGAGAATAGATCTCCGTTGGCGATCGATTTCCTCGCAGACAGATCGCGGTTGCCCGCGCTGAGTCGTTCTAATCTAAGTTCCGTTCGGTCGAAGCGGTAGGCGGGTGCCGCGTCGGCGACCGGCGAACCGTTCTCCGGTATCAGTCTCTCGTCGTCGGCGCAGTCGCCGCTCTCCTGTCTCCTGTAGCCGTCGGTCTCGGGCTCGACGGGAGAGGGCGCCGGCGATTTCCTGTCGGTTTTTCGGTAGGCCACGTACGTGTCCTTCGATACGAAACTCGCTCTAAAGTTAGCGACGAACAATTCTTTTTCATCCTCCGTCGGCCAGAATATTTCACACTCCTGTAAATTTGAACAGTTTTTCAATATAAGTTATTCGATATATAAACTGTCGTACGGTATTAGACATTTTGGCAAGCGTTACCGGGTCGTCGGTGTCGGAGAGCGTGAGCACGAGCTGCGCGGTGTGGTCCCACAGCAGGCGCCACAGGTCGGCGGCGCAGGCGGCGGGGTGCTGCGCCACGGCGTACTCGCGCACGCGCCGCCGCCCGCACACCCACGACGCGTTCACGTATTCACTACCTACACGCATTACTTTGAGTCTAAATAACATACTAGATATCCTTACATATTATAAAATTAAGTCCCCGGCCGCTGTCTGAACGCGCTAAACTCAAAAACTACAGAAAGGATTTTTGTACGGTTTTCACCGACAGATAGTGTCATTCCTGAGGAAGGTTTAGGTATATAATTCTTGATGGTTTTATCTAAATCGACTGAAATATAACGATTATTGTTGAAGAGGTCACAAAAATCTTATGCTGTACAAAAAAGATCACGGTTACCGATATCTACGCGGGCGAAGCTGCGGGCGGAAGCTAGTAACAACTTAACAATGTAGAGGGACAAAAAATTTTCAGAATGCCTTTGACCACAATAGGTTCACCGTTCTACAAATATTTTGTCGTGTAGTATATTCAATATCTAAAAAGTTAAATGGCATGTCTCACCTTCGACTCCCGGCTTAGGCACGAGCATGACCCTGGCGGAGTCAGATGGCAGGATACCACCGGAACGGTTCTTTTCCGCATTGTGCGGCGCACGTGCGCACACGCTCGCTTCCACACACGAACGGGTTATTAGCTGAAATAGGCATTATCATATGGCGAACTTAAATATTTAAAAACGATTGACTAACCTAAACACATTCACACTATGAATTACAAAAGTCGAATTTTTCTATCCGTCTGGAACATTATTTTTGATATGATAAAAGAGTTCTTCCTGTGTACTTTAAAACAAAAACAAAAAACGTTGCGTGTGCGAGTGCCTTACAAACAAATAAACCAACAAACTAACTTCGCTATTTATACTATTACATTAGAATTTCATCATTTGGGCATGAATTGAATGGAATAGAAATGAAATGACTGAAGGAATGGAATTTGAAAGAAGGAAGAAATTGAATAAAAGCATAAAGTCTGATTTGGAGGTATTTAGGAGTTGCCTATGCTCACTACTGGACCCTCATGTCTGAGGATGTCGATAGACTCATCGTCATTATCAACAGCCTTTAATAGTCCACTGCTGGACATAGGCCTCTCCTTACAAAGGAGGTTTTGGCCTACCATACCACCCTGGCCAGACGGGTTGGGTCGATAGACTGCTAAATATTTAATCTGCCTATCTTTTAGGGACATACTTCCTAAAAGCACTTGGCACAATTTATTACTTACCAGAAACTGTTTTTCCAACAAGTTGACGGGCGGTGGCCCTAGATACGTATTATGTCGATTTGCCAAAGATCTCATTCTTTCTAACAGCGCATAGTTTTCCACACGGTTTGCTCTGAGAACAAAAAATCAACAATAGATTAACTACTAGAAAATGAATACAACAACAACCAAATCTAAATCAGTTTACGTTATTAAGTATGTTCTCAAGGAGTACCAAAATATTTAATCTAACAACACAATGTATACAAATTTGCAAATCTTTGGAGTTTGATGAAAAACTTCTCTTCAGGCACCGTTAATGGAGATCTACTTTTAAAATTATTTTCACTAATTTCTCACAAAAGGTATGTAATCTCAATCTGAATAAATTTTTGACTCATTCAAAAAATTATTAAAAAAATAATTTTAAAATGCATTTGAAAAATTTACAAATAGTCGCGGCTCCAGGGAAACTAGTGTGGTGGTCGATGCCATCGAGCCGAAACTTTCCTTAAAATTAAGAAAACAATACGTATAGTTATGTAACTATACGTAATCTGTTAAAGACAGATACGCGTCATACTTTTATATTGCAAAAAGTAATGGTTTTACAAAAAAATGCAAAAGTAAAAGTTGTTCAGGAGACAATTTTACATAGGGATTGATGATTTAGAAAAATCTAAAAGGTTTTATTGTTTAGTTTAATTCCAGGTTTCAGAGCCAAAAATAAACAATAAAAATATTTTTTTTTTAAATCAGTAATCCCTTGTAAAATTGTCTCCTGAACAACTTTTACTGGAAACATTCTTCAGTAAAACCAATACTTTTTGAAATAACTAACGAGAACCACAAAATAGCGAAATTATTTTGCAATATAAAAGTATGACGCGTATCTCACTATCTAGGGACTTCAAGGTGTAACTATACGTATTTTTTTCTTAATTTTAAGCCAAATTACGGCTCGATGGCATCGACCACCACTTTCCCTAATTTTCATGTCTTTGAGGCCGCGACAAAAAGTAAAACTCACTGACCTTCTCATTTCTTCCTTTTCTTGCTCACTCATATTATTATACGCCTGCATCTTCTTATTGTACGTGTCCGTCGACCTCGGCGCCAAATCATACACTCCTTCCGTGTCGTCCCCATTCACCATTCCATCTTTACTATCGTCGGTTCCCTCTGAATCTTTCACAGATTTACTGTTCTCGCTATTGAGGTCATCAGTCTTTATGGAAATCTGGCTACCGTTTTCTAGAACTTCCTTCTCACTAGTATGAACACTAGATTTAATACTTGACGTTTCGCCGTTTTCAATACCATTCGACAAGTCAATTGCGCTTCTATGTTTGTTTGAATTAATGTCTAAAACAGCTAGTTCTTCGTCAGATATCGGTACGAGAAGTTTAGCGAGGTATTCTCTCGCTTTAGGGAACTCGACCTCTGTGTCTCCCGAGCGTACGTGTTCCAACAACGCGTCGTGTACGAACACGTACTGTTCTTCTGTTTGAACTAAGTGGTTTCGTTGTGTTCTGGCTCGACACAAGAATCCTAGTGGTGAGAGCGTGCCTGTCAGTTTGAGTTGATTCAGTTGAGCGTCGAGGACTATGTACGTGCCCGTGCGGCCAACCCCGGCACTGTAGAGGATAAGATAAATTTTACAACAATTTTGTATTACATTTTACGAGTTTTGGTAATTTCTCTTAAACAAATGTATGAATTTTAAAAATAAGAACTTTATATTCAAAAATAAAATATCTCATTATCATTCGCAAGCCTGTCATTATAATATGACAACATTCCATTGCAGAAACTTATTTCCAATATTACTTTAATCATAGTCTAAATCGGTCTGGGTTCACAATCGACTATCAACTGATGAGTCGCAGTTCATACAAATAATATATTTAATAGTTAGTTAAGTTATTGTATAGTTATATTTGTTGTGTGGAGTGAGCAGTACCTGCAGTGCACGAGCACGGTGGCGGGGTGCTTGGCGGCGGCCTTGACGAAGGGCAGCACGGCCAGCGGGTGGCGCGGCGTGCCGTGGTCGGGCCACACCGTGTAGTGGTACTGCACCACCACGCGTCCCGCCCCGCGGCTGTCGCCGCTCTCCTCGCTGCCGGGGGAGCTACCCTGAGGGGGTGATCGACGCGGTCAAAACGGGTTCATGCTCAAAAAATACAACGCTCCACTTATAAAGCGTGCATATTAACTTCTCATTGACTGATTTATTTAATGTTCTCTCGATGGAGTCTGTTACTGTAGGAAAAGTCGCAAACGAATATTTTTAAATAACGATTTTTAACTCAGACATATAAACGTACATACGAAGTAAATTTTAGTGAAAGACATAATTACAGAATCTCGTTAAGAAAAAAGCAATCGGAGTCCTAAGAGAAGGTGAAAAGTAAAAAAGAGTTGGGTACCCCGGCGCAGTCCAGAGGCAGCTTGTGCACGCGCATGTGTCGCACGGTGTAGGCGGCGCGCACGTCCTCGTGCAGCAGCGTCACGCGCACGCCGCCGAACTCCGCCGCGCTGCCCGCGCCGCCCGCCGGCCAGTACATGTCGCACTTGCGCTGGGAGGGACAACGCGTTACATCACTAACGACGTACTAACCCTTCTGCCGACCCCCTACTATAGTAAGTTCGCGTTCAGAAAATAGTAACACACCCTGACCGATTAGAACCCAAACTTTCGTGCGAAACGTGTAAAAAAGGAACTTAATATACATACTTAATAGTTTTGCTAACTGAATTATAAATCAATTATATAGTAAATACATGTCAGGAAGGACCTAGCACCCGGTAAAAATTGTAATCCTATTAAGTTTGTAATCCAAGTTCACTGACTAAGATAAGCTCAAAGTCCATGTTCCCTATTCATACATACCCGTCCTCTCTCCACGAGATTAGTGATCATGACAACAGTGTGGACACGATGCTGCCAGATCATTCGCCAGAACGCATCCAGAGTAGCAGGTGTGGGGCCTTGTGTGGCGATATATCTTCGACGCCATATCAGCCATTCTAATTTTACTCGAGTTGGTACACCATCTGAAATAAATTAAATTAGTATCGTGAATCTCAGTTAATTTAGCTATACAAATCCTATACATAATATTTATCTAGCTTCATCATAGTAGTTTTATTAACAAGTTTAACTTGGCCGTATCGTAAAATCTCCGTGTGGCAACGGATTAGGAATACGGAATGCCACTAACCCTATCCCTTCCATGCTCTTATGATACCCACGGGTTGAATAGGGGTGGTCACACTTCGTATTCTTAATACTAATATAAAACGAGTTTGTCTCATGCGTCATAGGTAAATATATTTTTATTTTTATAATGATAAGTGTTACAACTCACCAATATCAACATAAACATCATCCAACTCTGAACCGTCATCACTTCTATCACTGTCAGAATCAGAGTTTTGTTCGTCTGACTCAACAATGCCGGAAAACTCAATATTTAGGAACGCCGATTCTATGCCCTCGGATAGGTTAGGTGGTGGTTTCGATGGCTTTATCGATGATTGTCTGCAAAGTCGAAATATACCATTACAAAAAGGGAAATCTCTAGTGATATGTGTAAAGGAATTTGCTTTTAGAGTTTCAAAGTAGTCGTTAGTAATAATATTATATAGAGTGATTGCTTTATTGTCAGTCTTGTATAAAATATGAATTATGAAGTAATTATTATTTTTTGATATTTATTCATATTAAGTGAAGATTACCTGTGAGGTCTGCTCCTCCTCTCCAGTTTCCTCTTAATCCGAGCGACGTGTTGCGGCTGCAGCGCGGGCAGCATGCCGTCGATGAAGTTAGCGTTGACGTAGTCGCAGGTGGCGCCGCGGCCCGCCCCCGCCCCCGCGCCCGCCCCCGCGCCCGCCCCCACGCACCCCGCCGCCCCGCACCGCCCGCCCGCCGACACGCACACGCGCGAGTGGTCGTCTGCACACGACAATACGTTACATATTTCATTTTATGCTTAATTTCAGTTTACCTATTCTTCATATATACATATACTACAAATCTTATATTAAATCGGAAGCCTTGTTGTAATTTTTTTAATATTTTATGCCTCCCACGTATGTAATAACAATAAATATTACAATGAGCAACGGTTTCTGACACTGTAATAGCAGAAAGTACAAATATGTCAAAATTAAGTTTCTTTTCTTGCATCTAATCCCGTTTTTGCTCAATCTATTATGGAATTTTAAAACACCGATGTACAATGGATTATTATATCGCCATCACCAATAATACTGTAACACATTCTACATTTAGCAAAAGCATCTTGCGTTTTTATCTGTTTACTCGCGAAAGTTTAATACGTGGAATGTATGTACTTACATGCAGTAATATTCAGGTACCGATTTTTTAGTTTATTTTCAGGTCTGTGGCTGTGATGGCTTGTATGTCCCAAGGCGGCAGATTTCGCTACCACTATTTCATACTCCTTACTGAAAATTGATTAAAAAACAAATAATATTATGGGCTACAATACATATAATTTAATTTGGGACCACTATACAGAGAACCAAATTATTTTTTAGGTGAATAGAGTCGATAAGGTTTGATGGTGACCAAATTTTTATACTTTTTAGACCTCACTTCACAAAATTCGTAACTAGTTTTAAAGAAAGCCAATTTCACGGCTGTTTCATTATACTTCAAAGTTATATAAATTTAACGCGGTTGATGAAACCATTTCCGTAATTACTCTATTTTTATTTTACTTTTACATTAATAAAACTAGGTTTCTAGGATTTCTAGAGCTTTTTGTATGTAATGTTACATACAGTCTTTTACAAATTTGCTATTGTAGGTGTGGTACCTGAAGCCAATGTCCCCATCGGCGTGCAGCGAGGCCACGTGTGCGGGGAAGATGGCGGCGCGTACGGCGGGGTGCTGAGCTCCCGACATCCGCGGCGGCCGAGCGCGGCTGTCGCACTCCGCGCCCGCTCCCTCTTCCGCCTCCGCGCCCGCTCCCGCCCCGCCTGACGCGCACGACACCAGCGGAGAACAATTCACCACTGCGAAAGGGCGAGTTACTTCTTGTAAATTATTGTTAATTTACCACACTACCCTATTCATTAGTCTGTAGGTAATGTTATCATTAGAAAAATATAAAATACTTTCTGAAAAGTTAATACTATCACTTAAGAAATATTCCCAGGTTTCTCATAATAAAAATAATAATAAGAGTATTACATGCGGTAGTTGTTAACTATATGACACTATACGTTGTTATTTTTTAAACTTTACTTCGAACGTCATCTGGAGATGCAAAACTTAGACGTAAAAGAACAAATAAGTGATCACAACATATACTAACCAGGTTTTTTGTAAGAATTGAGCGGTGCCCGAGCAGCTCTCTCACCGCCTTCTTCTAAATAATTATATGCAGCGCTGATACATTTACTCAGTCGAGATCGACACCTATAGTAAAAACATTAAATTATTATTTACATTTATGGACCGCTCAAACCTAACATCCACAAGACTTAGTAACGATTTCAAAATTTTATTTATCTATTTTAGAATTTAGCACCATCGATGTATTGTTTTTCAACTCAAAATCTATACCGATAAAGAAAACCTAGAAATTTAGTTATTAGGAAAATTTAATTTATATTTGCAGAGCAACACCAATCACCACAATCGACTGGTATGTTGGTCGGTGGTTAGAGATACTGAGTGCTGAGCCGGAGGTAGTATGTTCGATTCCCAGTCAGGGCAATGAATGTGAGAATAAATGGCAGACCAATGAGTGCTAGATGTTAAATGAGCCACATGATATGCGATTACTTTGAGGCTTGTTCGTTAGGTCTGTAAGTAAGGCACTAGCGGACTATATAATTCTGACCTCCAATAAAGCAGCGCGACGGCCAGAGCAGCGAGCAAGGCGAGCGGGCACACGGCGAGCAGCGCGGTCGTGCTCACGCCGCGGGCGGCGGGCGGCGCCTCGCCCGGGGACATCGCCTCCGAGTGCGCCACGCACAGTTCACTCGACACCTCCTGGAAAAGACATCGTTCATCACGTTATGTCCCTCCTATACAAAGGGAATAATAATAATAACTTCACACATCTCACACAGCAGTCTGATCCCAAACTTGACAAAGTCTGCACTATGGTATGGTGGTGATAAACATACTTATTTATTTCAAAATACATACATTTTATAGATAAATTACTAACAGACACAGAACGAGTGATCGTGCTTATCACACAATATTTGCCCTGGGTGGGAATCGGACCCACGACCTCCGGCTTAGCAGTCAGGGTCACTCACTAACCACTAAACCAACAGGCCCGTCGAAGGGAATATCCTCTTTTCAGGCTGCTTGCCTGGGGGTCAATGTTAGACCATGGACTAATTATTGATGTGTGAAACTTATCGCGAGAACTTTTTGATCGAGAAATCGCTAGTTACTATGTGGTTCATTCTGTGTTAATTTTGCTAAAGTATCATCATCTTCAGCCTACCACAGTCCACTGCTGGACATAGGCCTCTCCCATTGCTAAAGTATGTTTTGCTATAAAACGATTTCCTTAGTTTGAAAACGATGAAGAAGTCACTTTAGTGTTTTATAGTGTCCTAAAAAGTGTTTAATTAAATTACGAAATATTATTTAGTTATTTTTTATTTATGGAAGAGGGCGCAGACTAGCAAACGGGTCAATGGATGGAATGTGACTATCGCCGCCCATGAACGCAACTCAGGAGTCACAAACACGTTGCCGGCCTTTTAGGAAGGAGTACGCCTCTTATCTCGAAGATTTGAAAGTCGTATCGGTCCGAAAATACCGCAGACGGTAACTTGTTCCACAGATTGGTTGAGAAAAGAAAGAAACAAAAAAATTCTAACAAATTTACAAATAAGTATAACATATTTTTAATTGACAATAATATTAGTAAACGTTTTATAAACGGCTTACAAGTTAGCAAAACAGAATATAACTCGAGCGTTATAAATACAAAACACAATGCACAAAGGAGGGACAAAAATATCTACCAACCTCCGGCGGTGACTCGACACCGTTGACTAGACCTTTTTCCTTACAAACTGATAGCGTTACTGCGTAAATTTTAACTTCGTATCTTGTCATATTCCATAATTCCACCTCCTGTAAGAACATTTACATATAAAAAACGTAAATTAATATAAAATATATACATATATGTTTGATCTTAAAAGAATTAACCCGGAACTTTGGTAAGCAGATTAATTAGCGGACCAGGTAACATAAACACATAACAACCATAGGAATAGTGTGCTAGTATAGTCTAAGACTGCCGGAGTCAGTTGGCCCGAATGTATCACGTTTACACCTTTGGCCATTTTTTATAACAAACACTGTATTCGCATTATTTTAATAGATGACATGGCTAAGTTTCTTTTTTTTGGAAAATGCGCTCAGTAAAAACTTTATACTACTTGTATATAACTAGTTTACATGGACAATGGGCGTTCTGAAGCGCTCTATAGTATTGCTGATACCAACCCTGTCGAAAACGCAGAAGAACCGAGATAACACACATAAACTGAAAGAGTATCTACTTAGTAGAAACAATTATGTGGCACTCACACCCCTACCTTTTGATTTGGATAGTACCCTTTTTTATACTATCATAGGAACTGGCAACTATATACTATACTAAGTAAAAATCATGTATGTTAATACTTAATAGCCATTACTTTAGAAATAGAAACTTAGCTGTGTATTTTTGCATAAAGTTTGCCTTCATTGAGTTTGCTGCAAACTTTGCATGCTTATTGTTAAATACTGTTTTATTATGTCTTTGATGAGTTAAAATTGACTGATACTATTCTATACACATAACCACACAGACAAGTGCCAATACTAATAAAATAACTTACTAATAAAATAAATTATTCCCACACTGTGTTAACCGATTTAAAGAGAATAGAATAACAGTGCTTTTTGTAGTGTTTGTCACTGCGTAAATCACAGAACTGACACGTGAACCGTCACGGAACCAAAATAATTGAGGAAAATTATAATTATGTTCAGCTAATGTGAACATTGAATGTTCCTTATGTTTATTATGTTCGTATCGATCCGAAAATACCATAATCAACAATTTGATACAAACATTGGTTGTGCAAGGCAAGAAGTTCTTGGAAAGGGCACCATTCCAGTTTTTCAAGTGATGGGGATAGACATTTTGTCCTGTTAAACGGTGACGGAAATCTACGGCCGATATAAGTTCGAACAATTCCTCGGAGCACTCGGTATAATACAAGCGGTAAAAGAATATATTGATTGATTTTACGTAAAGGTCTATCACCTAGTGTGAAGTGAAGACAGTACAGTTTCTAACACAACTACAGTAAGGAGTTTACCTAAATTGGGAAATAAAGCCGAAATGACTTTACTCGGCTCAGCTCATATTCTCGTGATAATGTCAGGTCAAGAAGATTACTCTCAGAACTTACCACGCTAATAGTAGTTTCGATATCGTTCTTGTTAGTTGGTAATGTAAGCCTAGTGCGGGGTTGTTGCTCGGGAATCTTGCGCAGCGTCACCACGTACTGATCAAGAGAGTTGTTGTACTCTAGAGGTTGGCGCCATTGGAGGTAGAGAGTACCTAGAGAAAAAAATTTATTAATGTTGTAATAGGGTCTAGCGGGTTATTAAGCGTAGGCACATAAATCTAAGATAATAATGTGTCACTATTTTCTTATACTATATGACTATAGTCCATTCGTGTTAAGAAAATAGTGACACATTGATCAAGGCTCGCCCCTGACATATCAATTTCCAAGAAATTATCGTTTTGTACGATAGTTTCAAACTCGATTGGTCGGGGTGCGGGGCTTGATCGATGCGTCAAATTATTTTTATTTGATTTTATATGATTAAGTGCAGGAGTTTTTGACTTTATTTTAACCGGTAACCTATCACATTTTAATTGTGCTATTGTTTTGTTAAAAAATACTCACGTTTAGGCTGGTCACAGGTAAGGTTGAGTATTATGGGAGCTGACGGAGGTCTCACGTCGGTCAAGACATACAGTGGGTCAGATTTGGGTCCCAAGCGGTCAAGAAGGTCAGACGACTTCACTCCATCCAGTGAGAAGTTGTAGAACGCACGCACCCAGATCTTGTAGGGAGTGAAGGGCTCTAAAAGAAGGACGATGATCAAGTTTTTAATTTTTTTATTATATCTGAAGAAGACTTCCGGGCAACAACCTATATAAGTTACAAATATATGACCTTACTTGCTTAAACTCTGGCTTACGCTCTTCAACACAATTATGCATTTAAGCAATATATAACTTTCTTTTGTTTACCTACTCTCGCCTTTCGCATTTAATATTCTCCGATTTTTTTAATGAAAGTACTGGTTGACGGTAATCATTTGCCATACGTAAGTGGTACTTAATTATAGTTAGCAAAAACTGGATACTTATTGTGCCTCAGTTTTCAGGTACAAGCGAAAACGTGTCTATGATTATTTATAATAGTAGATTTAGTCAGAAAGTATAGGCAAAGTCACTATTCAAAATTAATGTCAGATTTTCTTTCTATTTAAATAACATTGTTTCAAAACTTTAAATAGGCTGAAGTACTTGGGCTCATATTTAGGACATTTTATTTTATTTATTTGGGATAATAAACAATTGAGTAATAATGCTTAATTCTGATACTGGGTCTTAAATTGGGTAATTATGCAACCAGCACTATTGTCAGAATGATTATATTAGATTGCAAAGTTCATACGGTGCAAGCATAAAATGTAAATAATTACAACAAGATAAGGTTTTGTGGGCGATTAATAAATTGAATATACGAATTAAAAAAAAAAGTGAAGCTATATAGATCAAATAGTTAGCTAGGCTATAAAACTTTCTAGGTACAAGGTAGCTAAGTTTTCTAAGACACATTTGATTGAAATTGTGAAATGGTGAAGCAAAATAAATGTCAGTTTCGGTAAAATTATCATTAAAGCTTTACAATAGGCTATTCATTGGATATTAGTCTCTATATTGAAGGTGGAACTTGAAATGTAAGGTAATTTGTATTAAATAGTTATAAGTCTTAAATACCTTATATATATTGTATAAACATGGGTATCGGGCAAATCTTATTGTATGTGCAGTCGGAAATAAATACTTGAATGTTCAATACGTGTATTCGTTATTAACCCGCAAACATTACAGAATTATTTTCACTTTTAAATCCAATTCTCGTTAAAGTTTGCCACTATCTTTGCTCTGTACCACTGCAGTACTTTGATAACAGTTTTATCTCAACTCCGTTTTATGCACTATTAGTAACTTAACGTAAAATAGCTGTTAGCAATCTAGACTATTAATAGGCACTGAAGTTATTCAATGTCATAATTAGTAGCGCTTGTCTTTAATGTGATACATGATACTGCCTGATATTTCGAGACCAAAAGATGATGTCTTAGGAATCATAATATGATTTCTTTGTCTACAATTATACATATATATATATCTTCTTAAATCTTCTAAATCAAATAACAGAAATTCCTAAATATCTAATTCTGAGCGATTTCATTTGGAACGAAAATCCTTAGAATCAAATTATAAATCCGAAACTAACTCAATTATTGAAAACCGTAGAATTACACAACTTTCACTAACCGCACAAATCAAACTATTACACAAACTGACACCAAAAAAGAACATAATACTCACTCAAATTCCTCAAGCGGAACCCGACCACTTTCGTCACCTTCCCGGAAGTGTTCAATAGCGTCAGATTCTTGGTCACTCCTTTGTAATCCTCCATACCTAGGTCACTTCGAAACACATTCTTTTTCTTGACATCAGAAGATTTCTGCACACCATTGACAATATTAACATCATATCTTGGGACCCCTTCTTCATAATAAAGAACGTAAGCCACTTGTGTAGTATCCCTATGTTTACTTTGTCCAAAAGATTTCTTTACAACCTCTTTCGAAGGTTCCAATGCTTGATGTGTCTCAAGTTCTTCTAAACTCTTTTCGAAATGTGTACTGTTATCTTGTCGTCTCTTTCTATGTCTGAGTGTTCTGACATCTCTTTTACTCCTGTAGTCATCGAGCAGGATATGAGATGAGTACTCATCGTTGTATTTCTGTTTGTCATTCTTGTACCAGTTGTAGGAAGTGTACTCATCTTTGAACTTCTCTGGACCTATTCGATCAGAGACGGAGTCTTGGTTAAGGACTTCGTTGACAGGCTCATCTCCTTGCAGTTCTATCCTTTTATTTGCTATGACTAGGAGGTCAGTGTCAGGTTTGGATGTTTGACCATTGGGGTCAATGTCTGTACTGGGAAGAGTGCGTAGAGTGAAAGTCAATGGCGGGGCCCACGATAGGTGGACTTCTTCAGCTGATATACTGTTTGCTGTTAGGTTTTGTGGTGCGGACGGAACTGTAACAAGATAAATTTAAAAGTTAAAACTGCGTGTAGCATGAAAGATGTGCTTACGTGGATGGTTACACCTTGAAATAAATTCACAGGTTTTTAATTACTTCTTAATACTTAACAAAAAGGCATTTTACAATGCCACAGACAAATAAAAGAAAGAAAATTCTTAGCATGTTACTATTGGTTTGTTATAGTTACTTATGACGTGCTTGACGTAACTTATAGCAAGTGTAGACACAGAAAAAAAAACTTGTAGATGTATATTTTTTTTTTTAATAAAGATAACTCCCGCATTAGAAATGTATCCTGTGTCGCGGGGGACTTTACAAACATATATGAAACGGACATTTTGTGGATCACACAAAGTGTCGTCCCATGTGGGGTTGGAACCCACAACACTTGGCGCAGTAGGAAGCGGCGTGGCCACCGCTTCAACCACTGCGCCATATCGTGCCGCCATACGTGCAATCTAAGTCTATTTTCCCACTTGTCTATGAATATTGTTTTTAAATAATCAAATATATATAATACCATAACACTGGCAACATTTTTTTGAAATAAATAATTATAATATACCACACATCTCATGTATCTCATCTGAATTTTTATTTCCTCGAAAATTTGTTATCAAGACTAAAACGCCAAAAACAAATATTGAACTAAGAACAGTACACTAGTTAATCAGTGATTAAACAAAACATTAATGTCGCTTTATTTCATAAAAAAATAAATTTCTATAACACTGGAACTTATATCACTCTTGGCACGGTAAACAGAAGAATTGAGAGGTCATGTACCATGGTTTCCGACCCAGGGTGGTTTTAATTAGGAACACGATATAATTACATTTTTTTTTCAATATTTGGTTGGCAGTAGGGACGGTGATCTCACATGGTCACCGCGCGACGGCGGCCAATGCTTCTAAGCGTGGTTAGAACCTCTAACCACGCTTAGAAGCATTCCTCCACACCATGAGCCGCTTTTTACCCTATGAAAAAAGTCGACCTTCGGGTACCAAACTCGACGAAATACCCACGTTAAAGGAAACAAACTCACATCGCGTTTATAATATTGGTGTGGTTGTGTTTTATTAACAACAACAAACAAGATTTTTACAAACTTGGCTTAATTTCTTCAAGTTGCTAACTGTTGATGTAGCACAGTCATTGAGTTTGATTCTGAGTAGTACCCATACAATATTCGATTTATGATATCTATTTATTAATATTCTATTTTATACGCACGAGTTGTATGAGTAAGCGCCAGTTATAAATAGGTGAACACTCACATTGTCGAGATATTCTAATAATAGTTAGGTACTCCGATATACACATATAGATTGTACACGTATATGATATTCTTTTGATATCTAGATGATAAAAAGTGAAGAGATTATAAGAAACTTATTAATATGGGAACTAAGGCGACCTAGGTATTAGGTATATACTTTTCAGTTGCCTGATGTTTCGACCAGCTCGCACTAGCCGTGGTCAGAGGCTGAATGACATCGATGTGTGTAATAATGTTTTAGTTCCCGTATTAATTATGATTATAATAAACATTTCTTAACACAACTTTTATCCTTTAATTCTCAAATTCAAATTCGTATTTTCAAATTTTGCCACAGCATGCGCCTAAAAAATTTTTTATGACAAAGTTCTACTGACATCGGTACGTACCGTTCGAACCATCCGTATACTAACAGCTTACTATCAAGCAGGAACTATTATCGTCGAACACCTGCTGCTGTATTAGAACAGCCTCGACTGATTTGATTAGAATTACGATTATTTTAATAAAACGATGTACGATGAACGTGTAAAGAACGGTGATCAAGTCCTGGGACATTTTATTTTGTGCACTGTGTACAAAATTGTTATTCCACGTTAATACACGGAACTAGAGCAATATACATTAATGCAAATGACTTTACTTCAAAAAAGGCTTTCTTCCTTTTTTGAACTGAACTTCAGTCAACATGATTCTATAATATGAATTTTCATCTACAGACCATCTGTTGATAAGCGTGCCTAAATCCAAACTTAATGTTAAAACCGGCGTAAATAACCAAGGTTTGTTGCGTCATTAAACTTCTACTGTCAGTCACTCACTCACTAATACAGCAGATGTAACCGAAAACGACACAGCTGGTTAGTGTTTAATTATGTCAAGGACCTACCTCTGAGTACAAGCTTTATCGTTTGACTTCTGTATCAATAAACCTGATAATAGCTCTAATAAGACACCAAGGCTTGGAAACGATAGATTAACACGTGCTTGGAACATTTGCGTCTGTTTCTTTATTTTTGAGGAGTGAAATGGAATCGTTCGTTGAATTCTCTATGACTTAAAAACCAACAAGCATAAAAGTAGCTTATTACGTTAGATATTTTTAATAAACTAGATCTAATCTTAAAATTATACATCTATTTTGTATAAATATAGCACTAGTCACAAAAGTGTGGTAGTAAATATTAGTTTAAGTGTTTCTTCCGTGTGTTATCTAAGTCAACGACGATCTATTTGCCAACTGACGTGTCCGATAGTCCCGCATCCTGCAAGAGACAATGATTCGATTCTAATATAATTGATTGACTCGCCTTCAACGCGCCTACACATCGTAAATAACCAAGTACGTGCTTTAGGCGATGTTCGCGTTTACAGTTTCGAAGAAACGTGTATTACTTATTGTTGAGAAACTTCCAATCGAAATGTAAAAAGGCATGTGATGCTACTGAATAGGGATCCTGAATGCTTATACACTGTGGTGGTAACAACATTTATGGTCATTTAATAGGTTATAATACGAGTAATAGCTTATAGACATGCACAACCCCATGGATGACAGCGACATGTTAAAAACCTTGTAAAGACCTAATTGGTCTAGTAGCCACTCTACATAACCATAGCGTTCAAAAACCAGCCTCATTTAGATGTTTATTAAAAAGAAAGTAAATAAGAAACACTTTCTAGTCCAATGTTTTTACTTTTAACACCTACACAGTCGTTATTTTGTAAGTACAATATGACCGTAGACCACTTGTAGCATTCACTACAAACCTAGTGGTTTAAGAATGCTATTTTACGAAGTATTATTTGTTTTGTATTTTTTTATGAATAAATTAAAAAAGTGTTAAGATGATGAAATGAATAATAGGATATATTTAAGACATAGATGCTGGCAGGGTCTCTAACAATTCCTCAAATACCTACAGGAAGACAAACTCTCCTAAGAATTTGACGCAGGTAAGTTAGATGACAGTCACTTTTTCTTCCTTGCTAATCGCATCGTTAACTTGGGGACGGAAAAGCGTACATTTCTCGTAGAAAAAATTTCGGGCAAATGTTACAAACAAGTTGTGAAACAACCCTCTGTGTCAAACGAAGGGTCTTATACGATTTTTTTTGCAGACAAGCAAATGCGAAGTTTTTTTTTGTTTTTTAGAGAATAAGGAACTCCGGCAATAAAATGGAAGGGGAGGAGACGTGGATAAACGAAACTTTGTTTCTTTTAACCACAAAAATATGATTAATTTGCGTCACGAATTACAGCAAGGATTATGAAGTCATGAACTGAAAGTAAGATATGGTTATGAAATAATTTTAAAACTTAAAAATAAGCGTACACTTTGGCTGCAGCGGTTTCAAATCCGTTGAACGGGTAGGGAATATTAATTCAGAAATTATAACAATCTACCACACGCCTCCACTAACAAAATGAAGAATTTTACGTAATCCCATTAAATTACGCCACCACATGGCGTCCAAAGACCCTTTTCAATAATAATTATCCAGGAGTCAATCGCCCAAAAAGGGACCCCATCCTTAATTACGAAACCAAACAGCGTTCAGCAACTGCTAACTGTGCTAACGATACTAACTCGTATGAAGGCAATCGCCATTCAATATTAATCTTTGCTACTCTTACATAAATTCGGTATTTCTTTTCTGAGGACTGCATTTTAACAATGTATTCGAAATGAAACCCACCTATTTACACATAAAGCTTATTTAACATTGTACTTAAAGTGAAGTAAAACATGAATGAAAACGTAGCGATTAGGAACGACAATAAAGCTGTTTAAACAATAGCTAAATGCAGGTCAGTGTCCCATTGTATAATAGTGTAATAACATTGTTTAACGCTGTTATTGGAGTGCGCGATTGCGAGTTCACGCCTTTTTTATACATATTAAATATGTATGCGTGACCTATATGCGCTTGCGCATCTAGTTTTTTAAATATGCCTGTGTTATACGACTCACTTGGTAAACACACACATTGATTCTATACGTACTTGCAATATTAATGTCACTAATATCAAGCCTATTGGACCCAAATAATAGGTAAGTCAATAATGTCAATTATTTAGTAGCTATTTTTTTTTCACATTTTTCACATCTAATTTTACAAAACTAGTTCCTACCACACGCACACTACTCCTACACCAAGATCCACAGCAGTGACCCATGAACACACACTCGGGCAGTCCCAGGGAAAGTTAAACTGTCTTGGAACCCGCAACGAGATTAATCAGAAGTAAATCGGAGGGGTTAGCAATATAATAAATTCAGGTCTTTGGCAAAGCGGGAGACAAAATTAAAGTAAAAATAGGCAAACACCCCATTAAACAGGGAAGCAGCACGGGCACAAAAAGTGAGCTATATTTGATTCTTATAAAATCTATGGCAGGATTGCCCAAACGCGCTGAAATTCACCCTAGCTGACACAAGATCCTCATAATATACCGCCTCAGATGTCACTGTAAGGTATTCTGCATTTTGTTACGTTCATTGTACTAAAGACTACATTCCCAGAGGATAGAATATTAGTATAAAGAGTATAGATTTATGGCAAACTTGATCGCAGGACGTCGCAGTGTTTTAAGTGGACACCGACCAACTGATAACCCGAGCGATTCCGCTTGGACCCCAACATTGCAGAACAATTTATTTGTATGATTCACATTTACATTGTAGTGAACGCACTTCATATATGAAGATTATTTATTTGTAAACTGCCTGTGAGAAAGTTATATCAAATGTCATTTTGTGTTGCCCTTACAAAAATATGTATCCTGTACCTCTTGATTGTATTTCATAACAGATGTTTTTTTTCTTTCGACAGGATAAACAACAAACATGGTAAATATCACGCTTATAAAAACTTATCAAGTGAAAATGACCATGGTAGTTTAAAGTACATCACAGATGTTATCTATCAGTAGTAATGTAACTTATTTACTGATCATTGAAACATGAAACAACACAAAAGAGTCTCAGAGAGCAAGCTAAGCCGTCGGTCCCGGTTGCCATACTAACACCTATGGCAATCGTTACGGGTAGTTCGGACCCTAAAAAGTCAGACTACAGTCTATCTACAGGATTTCGATATCGCCTAATACCTGTACTTAGTACTAGGGTAGTGGAGGTCCCATGACAGTCGCTTCACGTACAAAACCGTATCGTAGCAGACTCAGAGCAGACCTCAACCTAGTTGGGAAAAAGGCTCGGAGGTTGTACAGTAGGGCAAAACCTCCCTTCTAAGGAGAGCCCAGCAGTGGACTATTAAAGGCTTTCGATGTGATGATGTGAAACAGAAAGTCCATATATCCTTTCAAATAAAAAAGGTATTTTCAAATCGATTCCTAAATTACAGACAGTACTAAAGTAACAAACGAAAAATAAAACCAGCCCAATTGATTCTCTCCTTTTTTTAATCGGTTAAGAACTAATTGAAAAACCTGCAACTGTGTTGTAATTATAGCGAAAATAAGACTATTAACACACAACAAGCATAATATTCTCTATGACGAACAATAAATCAATATAGTCAATATTAAGAACAACGTTTTATGAGTATGTCCATAAATCGTAGGAGAATATATATAATGACTACTTGTGTAACTCGTTGAGTGTATAAAATATTTGTAAAACAATTTCTTAACGCAGTATAAATGATAAACGACATTAATATGGGTTAACGGGAGAATTTCCGTGTGGCAATTGCATTTGAAATCAATTTTAAACTTTCCTTAGATAACAGAATTTTTTCTATTATCGATATTCTTTATTTTTTAGTGACGGGGTGGAAAATGCCTTCGGATCTCCAGCTCCTCGGGGACTCAGAAGCCAGGAGAATGTGGTGTTTCCACTAAATGCACTCAAACGGCATGCCTCGGACGCCCGGACTGGGGAGAACCTAGACCATGTGAATTCACGTTTCCCCTGAATCGACGTTAGGCACGGCGTCCCTTATCCTGGGAGAAGCAAAATAGTAAGTCTACTTTGCTAAGTCATATCTTATTTGTTACATAGATTTTGTCTTGCTGACAGTTTTACAATTCAAAACTAGATTATCTTTACAATATTTTATTAACAGCATTGGGCCAAAACCGAAAACGCGAGACACCGATTTTCGTCACCTTAAATTACTTAACTTACGAAGCGTAGACGAAATTTTATGAAGCTTCTAAGACAACTTTTAGAACGCTACAGTAGAGGTGTATGAGAGTTGCAAGCCTTTTATCTCTAATTCCGAGTTAACGCCTCAGTTTGACTGGGCTATCTATGACCTAGTAATTCTGAACAAATCAGTATTCTGATTTGATCCTTTTCTGTGACCCGAATAATTATCTGCAAAATGCAGCAGTTTTGTTTACATTTAAAAGTGTTAACTAATTTAACATTAAACAATTGAATCTTAAAGAAGATAATTATAAGTTAAGATAATTACTTCAAAAACTAAACGGACAAATATCAAGTGGTTAACACCCATAATACATGTATCTACAGGATACAATAACCAGACCATACTTCATACTGCCTTTATTCAAATGATATTAGTACTAGTTTTTTTTCCTTTATATTATTTGTTATCTTAAAATGTCCTGTAAAACTAATAAAATGTCGCGTAAAACAAATAGCCTTTAATCCCTAGACATATAGATTTCAGAAAGTCAAATAATATTACTAGTAGTAGTATTAACACAGTGTATACCAAATGAATAATTTAATTATTGCTGATTCATACATCCCGCCCTCATTTCCTAACTATTTATTTTTCAGCAAATTACCTTCCTGTGGAATATCTAATTTGCCCACTTTGCCATGCTGTGAAGAGCCATTGACATTCCAGTCAGGTAGAAACAGTTTCATGATTCGATCGGTACACAAGATGATGAGATTTTTTTCGATTATGTTAGTAGCTGCAAGATTCTGGTCGGTTAGCAATATTGTATATTATTGATTTTACGTGAAACTATTACCTCTGTCATAGTAACAGTTACGAGAGATTGTGCCCATATACCGTTCACAGATATAGAGAGATCATAACGGTAATGTAAGTGGAACAAGACTTAAATGGAGAAATGATATCAATAACCTGGTGCAATGCTTTTTCGAATGATGCAGAAAAATGGCACATAAAAATATAGAATAAACGTTAAGAGGTCATAATTAGGAGAATTACACTGACAACTATTAAAGGCGGTGCAGACAGAAGGTGAGGTGAGATAGGCGCCCGACGCGGGAAGTTTAAAATGTTATAATTAATAATGTTATATACATATATACATGTATTTTTAGCGATTAGCGCTAGTACATTTTAACAAATAACACCATGTCGTAGTCCCGTCCCGCCCGCTGTCTGCCCAAACCTTTAGACCAATCTTTAAGACTAGATTATTTTCATCATTTAAACATAGAATATACCTGTAATAATAAAATGTCACATAAATCCCACTTTACAAGTCAGGAGGTAGAACTTAAATGTCCTCATATAAATACTGCTAGCGGGTTTGAATAAAGTTATTATGTACTAGAAATCAGCTGGTACTTGAATTTCGACCATTTCGACGTCTTAAACTTGTTTCCACATTTATCAAGCTACTCCTTTCCAGTATAGCGCATAGATTAAAGAATTGTGGATCTTATACATATCTTCTATGTGATTATTTTTTCAGATTCAGCACAAATTAACGTGCTGATCAAATTGTTCTGGGTACGAATCGAACCTACGACCACTAGCTAAGCAGTCAAGATTATTAGTAACCACTACAAAATCAGGCCAGTTAAAATGTATATTACAAAATAATCCTGCTCTCATGCCCGCAATCACACATGAAGCTTAGAATTCAATTTGAATTCCTCCACAAGATTATAATTACCCATAAACTTAAACATTTCCGCAGTCTGACGGTTCTCAGAACTGGTTGATACTCGTTGGAGCTAGGTCAACATCCGTTCTTAGTTATGAATTACCTACTTAAAATCTATAACTCGGTTACTTAATGTGAGAAATATTTTCCTACAGTTTGTATAGTAAAGCATGATTAAAAATGAAAGTGTTAACGAAGTCAATTGTTGGTTTAAAAGTTTATAAATGGTACTAGTAACATATAATGTGGTTCGAATAGGTCTTTAGCAAAATAGTCTACTTCCTAGACTGGCATCATTATGTGATAGGATTGTAGATTCTGATGTTAAATCTGATCTTAGCTGTTAAAATTTGATGAAATAGGAGATTAAATTCTGCGTAACCACAGGCAACAGTTGTTTCTACGAAGCAAACTAGCTATGTTACGGCAATATGGGCCATCTCGACCGGAGTGTTACACACATCTTCACAGGAAACCGGTGTTAAGCAACTATTTCATTACTTTTCGTAAGAAAGGTTACCAGACGCCCAAATCGCCTCTTATTTCGGAGGGGGGGGGGGGGGGAGGAGGAGATGCACTCTAAGAGGGACGGCGCGTTTGTGACTCTTCAGTTGCAGGTGTTCATGGACGGCGGTAGTCACTTCCATCAAGTAAACCGACTGCTCCTTTAGCCCCTATATTAGGGATTCCCAAAGTGGTCGATATCGACCCCTTGGGGTCGAAACCGGTTTCAAAGGAGTCGACATAAACGAAAACTGATGTTAGGGGTCCACGAGGTCTAAAAATCGACCCCTATTATTAACACAAGTTCTTAATTTAAAGATACTGCATTAGTTGTGTTACGTGTTACCAACATGTGTACCAAGAATGACTAATATTTTAGTAGGAAGTATTATTGTTGTACTTTTAAAAAACCCTACAAGTCGATAAGCATGCAGTAATTTGGCTATGGAGGTAGCAGTTTATTTTAGAAAAGGGGTATTTTATCTAAAATAGTTTGGAAATCCCTGCCCTATATAATTACTAAACCGATCTATTATGACGCACAGGAAGCTTTGACTCTTTTCTGCGTGTAGGTATGTAAAATATATGTCAGTGTTTGTAAGGGGTTTTACATACCTACCATTTTTGGAACAGCTAAGTAATATTCGTTTTTAACCGACTTCAAAAAAGGAGGAGGTTCTGTGTTCCACTGTATGTATTTTTTTTTTTTTTAAATACGAGTAAGTGCTTTCTAGGTTTTACTTTTTAATAAATATGTATGAATTCGAAATAAACAGTTTTTTGTTTTACTCTGCGTTAGCTGAACGCGCCCATGATGATTGGCTTTTAAAAGTTGTTCAGCAAATTAAATTAGGTACGTGTCACTGACCCAACAGACTACAATATTCACCGCACCTTAAATATTTATTTGTAAAAAACGTTATCGAATACAATGTGTATAAAGTTTATTTGTACTAATAAATTTTTGTGGACAAAAATTTGGTTTCGACATCGCCGTGCGGTTTCATAAAATATCGTTATTATTAACTTAGATGAATAAATTTTAGTATTTACTGTATGAAATACATTTTAAAAACTGTAAAAAAACACAGATCTTTAAAGGTAATTTTAAGTAGGTATTATAAGGATATTATATTCCTACATAAGTATTTATCAGCAGTAAAATATTCGACTAAAAAGGCAATGTGACATAAAAATTAGAACATAATAATCAATTTAGATGAGATTAAAAAATATATTTGATTGCATTGAAATATTCATTTACGTGAATAAATCGACAGACAAACCTAGTTTCATATATGTACATACATAATATGTAGTAATAGGTTAAGTTTGAGTGCTTGTACATCATCATCTATTCGGCCTGTCACCAATTTTACTTAGGGTTAGCATAATGTATAATATTACAAAAGGGTTTGGCTAATTTATTTTGGCTGGCCGCCAAACTGATGTAAATCCGTCAGGTTGGCGGCCGTTTTTTATTACCGGCTGCCAACCTGACGGGTGGACGTCAGTTCTTGAGAAATGAGTCAATTTCTTAAGAATGTAACCGTTTTTAAACAGGACAAGGGAAGAGGGTAACTTGGAGTAACAAAATGGATAGAGACTTGCGGTCCCTCGGACTGCAAGTCTCGGGTAGGAAAAGGTACTGAGACTGCAGTAGCTCGAAGAAGTCGAGACCGCATAACCCTAAACCGTAGTCCGCCATGTGTGGATGGAAGATCCCACTAGGCAAGAAATATCGAAGTACATTAAGCTAAGAGAAAAATTTAAATAAGTAAACACTAAACCTATTTTATGAAAAAAAAAACCGACTACTTTAAGAAAATATGACAGGTAGACCATAAAGACTTCTGTATCTCCTATGATATTATGACTTACGATGTTAAAATATCCTGCATTATAAGTTGCCTGATAAGTGTATCTCACCCGTTGCAGCGGCCCCTTGGCTATAAAGAGAGAAAGGTCAAATCTATTAACCGATGACTCACTCCGACTCCACGGGAATTATGCACTACCGATGGAATACACTTAACGTATGTATATTGTTCTGACACTGAATAGTAACTTTTAGTTACTAGCTTCTGACTGCAACTCCATTTGAATCTTAATTAGATCGGTAACTGATTGAAAACCTAATAGCATAAAAAAATTACCGGTCTATCTCTTAAGAACGCCACCTTGTGATGAAGTTCAGAACTAAATCTGTTTAGCAAGTTATGTCATTAATCAGAGTAAAAGTATTATGAGTTAATCCAGTTTATAAAGTGTAAGCGTGTTAGATTTCGAGGAGCTAAGGTCATGAAAGTCAAGTGTCTGATCCAGGCTTCACATTGACATTTTAATGATGACGATTATGACATCTTACGTGCATTATACATCAATACCGGTTAGGCGGAGTTTTCCGATATCACCCCTATTCATCCCGTGGGTGTCGTAGGGGTCGTCTAAGGGAGCAAACTCTGCAGGACAACAGCACTGCAAAGAGGAGGAAACCTTAAAACAAACCCTATAGACCCGCTCGCATGGAACCCCCTCCATGCGAGCGAGTCTTTATCATCGTACAAGATTTCACACTACGTACTTCATAAAACTTTCCCTTAATAAACCAAGAGCCGCACCATAATATTAGATATTTTTCATAATACACACTGTGAATCATTTAAATTTCAATTGCAAAAAAATCATGTTTCCTACAACTACCTGAGTTTTTGGGTATATTCTTGGCTCATGCAAATTGTTATCAAGTTTATGTCTTCAATATTAGTTTATCCTCTACGTCAAGTCAAACATATGCAATAAAAGGTATGTACAGGTAAATTAGCTTGGAGAAATTTTTGCGTTTGTAGTAGTGGCACCTGCGGACAGCGTAAACTGGTTTATTCTGGTTTTGTGCGTGTTTCCACTTTCCACTATCAAGTGACGATTTTTTGCTTTAGATTGAAATATCTCGGAAACGGCGTCCTAGGCCAAAAATAACAAAAATTTTGACCCCCCCGTAGACCTCCGGAGTTTTAAAAACCTAGATGAAAGGAAAAATAAAAAAAATTTAAATATCGGTCTCTCCTCTTTGAAGTTTCACTTCTATCGTGTGTGAATCGCACACACACCTTTTTTTTTATAAAGTCAAAACCTTTTTCTTTAAAATAAAAACTTGTTTTTATTGAAAACAAAAATCAGAGTGTTGCTAGGGATAAGTATAAAATTAAATAGTAATGTTAGGATATCGAAACATTTTTGTATAGGCCAGAACGATATAGTGGAAACGCGCTCTAAGATCTGAGTAATATACACACCACTACATATGTAAAAATTTCTCGAGACTAATTTCACTGTATAGTACATCTCTGTCTACGAAAACGTTTACGTTTACGTCTACGTTTATACACCAAATTTAGGCACTTGGATGTCAATTACAATTAATTAAAAAATGAAAGTAGCAGCTCAGACATTGTTGTTCTTAGGGCGCTGGTATGTCAATTTGAAATTTAGTTTTACAACGCTTATAATAAGCGGAGCTACTATCAATGAACTGTCTTGTAACAAAAATAAGTAAAATTAACCTACAAAACGTCACTGAATGGATTCCAAATCCAAGATAAAATTCGAAGACATTTTTAATGATTCAATTATTGTTGCAATATATGTTTGAAACGAACAAACAATATAAGGATGACAGATGGACTGTAAGAGCTGTTAAATGGTTAGGGCCAGAAGGCAAAAGAAGAAAAAGCCGACCTGGCGCCCGTTGGGCGGATGAAATAGTAGAATCGGCCGGTCGAAATTGGCTATCCACAGCCAAAAACAGGGAGGTCTGGAATGCCTTGAAAGAGGCTTTTACCCGCAAGGGGGCCGCACAAATTTCATAGAATCTATGTAAGATATAGAATTATTTTTTTACAGTATCATGTTATGTAGTATGAAATGGGCTTTAAGTATATTCTTTTATTATCTGTAGCGTAATTTGTGTAGAATTAAAATAAAGCTTTTTTTATTATTATGCTCTTTAGTCCATTAAATATACATATAAATTACATTTATTATCATTATATGTTTGAAACGGTTACTTGTTTATTAAGGTTGCCTTTAAGATGGGTAATCTAATTTACTTTAGTTTATCGTCAGAAACTGCGTCTGTAGTTATGGATCCAAAAATTATATCTATTATTAAAAGCCTGTAACGAATGGAATTAAGACTTACAATTTTATATCGAACTGTGTTATATTAACCCTGCAGATCCATACAGTACTTTGCCTATAAGAGAAATTTGTTTTTACCAATAGATAACCAAAAATCTCACAAAATGAAATTGCGAGCGGAGTAATTTACGACTACAAAAGCCCAAACATATAACAAACTTTCCAGGATTAATTTCCTCAACGGTGGATACAAAAGCACCGAACCCCAGTAGAACTCAATTGTCATTTTATATAACACTATAAATATAAAATATGAATAGTAAAATACAGTTAGTATAAAACAGGGAACAACTAAAAATAGCTCAAACTGTCCTATCTGTTCCCGTGGGTGGGCTAGCACATGATTACACATTATTCAGTGAAGCATTTAACTGTTTAGTATTTAGATTTAATTACTAACTTTTAAAGTTTCGCGTTTTAATGATTTGTAATATTTACATGAAAATTAACTCGATCAATAACACGTGCCATGACCACATTATAATCGTCTTGCGTATAGCTATGGAGATATTTGCCTTGCAGGTCAGTTAATTTAATTGCAAATATAAAAAAAAACTGACTGGCCTGTTTATCTATTAATTGGTGTTATTAACTGCTAAGCCAGAGGCCGTAGGTTCAATTCCGACCTAGGAAAAATAATTGTAACGGTGAAGTTATTATTATTATTAATTAGCAGGAACGCGACGCGCTCATAGTTTAGCAAAGGTTACAAAAAGATCTAAAATCTACTTAAAAGATTTCTGCGTTATAGACTATAGAAAATAATGCAAAACAAAAATACTATTGATAACCTATTAGAATAAAAATGTTTGTGTAAGGGATACGGTCGGCCTGAGTAGGCTTCGCACCCGCAACCATTTTATAGCAAGTTTGAAAAATGATAATCGCTTAACTCCTTCACTTGTGGATAACACACGCCCTGTGTTTATAAAAACTTTCTCCAGTGCTGATAAAACACACGGGTTTTTTTTTTTGATCCACAATTGCTGGCTACACAACTGTTGTGTACCTTACAGCAGTGCTTATAACACACACGAACTGAACGTGTTAAGGTCAGATTACAAAACAAAACCTTTTGGTTCGTAATCTGAGGTGTTAAGTAGCTTTATAAAATCAACTTAATAAAAAGAGGTTAATAATACAGAGAAATTCACAAAAGAAAGAGCGCAAGAGTGCTTCTATTGGTCTGAATACGAATTTCATAGGTCGGTTCGGTACGCTTGAAATGAGGTTGTCATCTAAAAAAAACAACAACTTAAAGAAAAGCAAACCATAATATGTTTTTTTTATAAATACACGGCATCTGACAATAGTTAGGTCAATAGACATGTTTAAGTGGTCTGCAGTAGGCGTACGCAACAAGGAATGCCGGTAAAATAAAGAAATAGATATCGTATGCATAAGTACTTACAACGTTTATTAAGAGTACGTTTTTAAGTAATTTTGGCACCAAGTTTGGGAAATCAGGCTAAAGCAATGTTTGCACTCCTCCCGCATGGGTACGATCATGAGAATATGACTCGTGACCTTGAAAACTAAATAGCCTTGAGTGTGCCTCATACGAGCCAAACCCCTACTGCGACCCAGTAACCCTCAATAAACCGCAAAATGTACTAAGCTGAGGTGCAGCAGTATTTTTAACTGTTACCTACATTTATTTTCCTTGTAGTTGTCTTATGTCCGCTTTTTGAGGAACTTTTATCTAGAATTTGTCTATTCGTCTGCGCTATTGTTACAATAACTTGTGAAAGTGCGTTTCCAAACACCGCAACAAAAGACAATCTCCGTTTAAACTTACCTTAACTTGACTGACCGTTGCGTGCCGTTTAGTAGTTCCATAACATCGTGACGTTTTATTTGAAACTGACAAATGTTGACGGCCATAAACAATGACAATTGTTAACGAATGTGCAAGATATTAAAATAAAGAAACATCATATACTATTAATGAACAACAGTTATATTATAAAAAAAAATAAAAAATAATAACAGCTTGCTCCCAGCTCTCTGAGAGTCTTGAACGACAGAGACCTGAGAGCAAGTTTCTGAGAGCAGTCTAATGTCAGTTTTTACAACTGTTTATCGATGTGATGGTGAATGGCCCGTTGCAACAATAAATATAATGACAGTTAACCGAAGATACATACACATTTTGATAGAACCAACAGTTAACTGAATTTAACTGAGAACTTCAGAAACCGGGCATTAGTCATATCAGTAATGGTGCCAGCAAACAGGTTGTAAATTTTTACTCTTAAACATGATTCATAGTTTTGTTAGCTTATGGCGTTGAGCGGTTATGCATTTTGCATAAATGTATATGATTATTGTCTTTGTTCCAGTACTACGTTTTTGAAGTGATCGACAAAATGGTGTACCATACCTTACTAGTTTTTAGTAACAAATATGTTTACACGCATTAATTTCAAAAACACCTACAATTTAATTGTTCAGGCACTATATGACCTTGATAAGTTATTAAAAACGGAATATTTAACATGTTCATTTTTTAAAATTAGCTGCCGATATTTCGGCACTGTTGCAAACGCCATGATTACGCATAAAATGTTCATCTGTGATAACTTATCAATTGAAAATGACTGACTTCCTGTTTTATCTGCATCACCCAATGGTTGACTGGTATAGAATGCTTTAGGCATTAAGTCCGCCAATGCACCAAATGTGTATATGTAAATATAATAAAAAAACAACAACATTACGATGGTAGTTTAAACATTATATAACCTGTTTCTTATTAGGATTTATGGACTATCCTGCAAGTTTAGAGCAATATCCATTCGTGAACGTCGGCAAGATACGAGTAGAAAAAGAACCTTATTACAATCCGGGGTCAAGACAAATATATGCAGTCATAAATAGCTTTATTGCCATATGATATTCAAAATCGGACAAATGTTTTAAAGATCGCCTATTAATCAACCTGCAGTCAGACACTAGCAATGTAACATTAAAAACTTAACTAATTTAACAAAATTTGAACGCCATGTAGTAAATATAAATAGACGTCCCTAAATCAGCTTAATAAAGGCAGCGTGATGACCAGCCGGTACATCAGCGTTTTACAAGGCCCACTGCCTACTGCCCCCTCTACCGCTGAGTGTAACTGGTTTTAAAGTACTTAACGTCTCGCACTTAACAGATACGCATCATTCTTGAAACTCCACAAGTGTGCAAAACAAAAACCTTAAAAGTACAATGGACTTGAATTCACCTAAATTTTACCCCTAAATACGTTAATAGGCTATTTTCTAACCTTAAGAGTCAAAACATTTGTGTTAAAACTACGCTGTACATGCATACATAGGCAGATAAAAGATATACTCGAGATTTAAATTATTTTTATAAGTGCATAATATGGATTTCCGAATTAGGGCATAAAGGCCTTCCGACATAAAGTTGTTTTTTCTAACAAAAGAAATTAAAGAAATAAATTTTAAACTTTGGCAAAGGTTCTAAAGTAATGCCTTATGCTAACTGGCTTACTTTTGTCTTTGATTAAGGGATTGCTACTACACTACCGACTAGCTCTTGCTAGTCGGTAGTGGCTCAACGGTTTCGTCTGATTAACCAGAAATGAAGAGGGGATATGTTCCCTAGAGACTGTAGTATAGAGTTGTATTTAATTTTGTCTGTAAAATTATTTTGTTTGCGAATAAGTTAGGGAACCCTGCACTAGGGGAACACTGGGCCTGGCCTCATGCCGCCCTGAGTGTGGCCGCGGGTGGACGGGACGGGTTTTCCCCTCCACCCGCCATAACGGTCAGCCGCGAGGAGGCGACGTCGCCTAAATATAGAATGTACCCGAAGGTGATGCCCGCACCGTTGCGGGCAGGCGCTAGGAGGGGTCTGGAGGTCCTAATAACAGCAGTTCCCGGATCCCTCCTATTACAGGCGCAGAGTGGCACACCGTCACCCCGCCGTAAACCCCGGTGGGGTGACGGCCCGAGGGGGTTTCCACACGTAAAAAAAAAAAAAAAAGGGAACACTGGGACCTCAATATTTAATGAAATAGGTACTCAATAATTTATTTACCCACAAAATATAAGATGTGCATCAGGCCCAAAGTGTAATAGTAGAAAATCACGATATAATAAGAAATTAGAAAGTGAAAGATAAAATTTGTCATTATAAATGCTAAGTGTGATTTCGACGTTTTACCTACCACTGTATCATGTGAATGTTTTATATAAGCATACTTTTATATGTATGTAATATGTAGATGTAATTCAATAATTGTACATAGTATGTAAATGTTGTGTTAGTTACAAACATTTGTTAATAATCCTATAATAGTCCATTTTGTCAACATCCCTATAATTTTTTTTCTGTTGTCTGGAAGTAATTACCATCAGAGGTAACACCGCCGATTATGATACATAAATATAAGCATAAGTAACGAGATTGTATTAAATTTTTCTTAGGTGATGTAAAATACAGATATCTAAATTGACTAAATTAAAATCTCATCAAACATTTACAGGTATGTTTAAGGGTATGGGTAAATTTTTCGTGGTTAATTATTTTTTGTTTAGACTACTTTTAGTCGTTAGTTAGTTCTAACATAACTGTTCTACCCGCAAACATTCGTAGTGGCCACAAAGTTTAATCAGATTTTAACTAAACAAAATGAAGATTGAGCAGTTCCATATGAGCAGATAGGTAATTTTATAATATTATAAACTTTATTCATTCAAACAGGAAATTTAATACACGCAGACGATGTCAAAGAAAATGATTCATAAACTTAAACACTTATCGCTTATGGTGTGGTTATTGTGGACACGACGTAGACACGGTATTCTTGAATACAAGTGAATCATTAAATGCATACATTTAATCGCTATCAGAAAGGAAATAACCGTAATAAGCTATAAGTCAAAAGTTGCACCAGAAGGTGAATTCTCGTCATAAAAATTTGAACTAAGAGAATACCTTTTATGATGTTTGTGAGATCGAGAGTAGTCGGAACTTCATTTTGAACGAATTTTCATTACGGGGATTGACCTTCGGGTCATGAGTTTTTGTACTCATTCTATTTGCAACTGATTTTAATATGCGCTATTATAAATGGGAAAGGACAATGGACAAAATTGACAATAATGCTAGCGATGCCGCGGACAAAACTTAGTTCAACATATGATATATATACAACATTTTATAGACACTGCTCTAGTCAGCAGGAGGCCGACGCCTCATTACCCCTAACGGGTTATCTATGGTAAACAGTAAGATATGGTCGTTATCTGCAAATATTTTGCCATCAAAAAATGTAATAATTCAACGTTTGTTTGGTCAAGAACCAAATGAAACCAGCCACCAACCAACCAAATTCTTTTTAAGTGACATGGTAGACCTGACACTATTCTAACTTTTTATTGGTATTATAGACTAGCTCTACCCCGCCACGCTTCGCAGTGGCACTGTGAGTTTGAAAACGCTACTACCAAAAATAACGAAGTTTCATATAAATTTCCCGCCCGCATTTTTCACCCTTAGGGGTGGAATTAAAAATCCTTTCTTAGTGCACACTTACGTCACCTAAGGAACATTTGTGCGAAATTCCATGCTTCTAGACCCAGCGGTTTCAGCTGTGCGTAGGTCGATCAGTCAGTGTATCAGACTCTCAGTTTCTTCTTTTATATAATATTAGGTCTTTACCCATGAAATTGCCGTTTTGTATGCAATAAGTGAAAGTACTTATTTTTTCAATCTTTTTTAAATCTGTTATTCGAAGTAATCACCCATGCAATCGATGCATCTTTGCCAACGCATTGGCAGTTTATTGATGCCCTTCTTGTAAAAATCAGCTGGACGGGAGGCAACAAACTCTTCAAAGGCATTTTGTACTGCCTCTCGGGAATTGAATTTTTTACCCACTAAAAAGTTGTCTATATT
This sequence comes from Arctia plantaginis, assembly GCA_902825455.1. Classification (NCBI taxonomy): domain Eukaryota; kingdom Metazoa; phylum Arthropoda; class Insecta; order Lepidoptera; family Erebidae; genus Arctia; species Arctia plantaginis. Next base: position 8,197,776 of record CADEBD010000292.1, read on the forward strand.
TTGGAAAAAGTAATAGTCGGTAGGTGCAAGGTCTGGTGAGTATGGCGGATGAGGGAGAGCTTCCAACCCCAGCTTCCAGCTCTTGCAGCTTGGAGACTAGTCTGTTGCGCAGTATGGGGTCGCGCGTTGTCGTGAAGGAGCAGTGGGTACGACCGATTGACCAAAGCTGGTTGCAGATGTGACCCCCAGACCTTGCACCTAACGACTATTACTTTTTCCAAAATTTAGACAACTTTTTAGTGGGTAAAAAATCCAATTTTGATTTGATACAAATGAGTCAATATTGTAGGTAGAGTAAAGTTAAACCATGCCGCTAATTCCTGGGTAGCGTGAGCCTCGGATCGGCTTCCACCATCTCTCTTTCTTATTCAGCGTTATTGTCGTGTGGGCGGTCTTCCACGTGGTTTATTCTTCAAGTCGAAGTTTCTATTACGAAAGCGTTTAAACCAATAGGCGCACGGTGTGTTCATTAGCAGTCTTCTCTCCAAACGCAGCGCTGATATTGCGATGTTTCTGGCGCGTTAGTTCAGCATCGGAACTCGTATTCAAAAATGACTCGGCTTTTCGAAGTATCCATATTATATAGATGTTTGTCTGCAAAATGTGGGCGTATATTACGCCTCTGCCTAGGGACTACGCCGTGAGCGTATTTAAAAAAAAACTGAAACGTTATAAAAAGATGTTATCACCTCCAAGGCAATAAAAGTACGACCAATTAGATGAGTCATGTAGAATGTTTGACATGTTAACTTCATTTTAGACGAGAGCAATAGGAACTCATTATAACTGTTCAGCAGACGTTAATACGAATTGGAATGACTTGAAGTGAGTGGCACTCAATGATTAGAAAACGGATAGGGGTTAAGTAATATCAAATACGGTAAATTTATGGATGGGTAGTAAATGTAAACGCCGCTTCCCGACCGAGCTTTAAGTATGTCGGTTAAACACTTAAGTTACATAAAAGCACAATGGATTGAAGAAATACCATCATTAGGCACCTGTAGGTACAGATGAAAGTCAATTCAATCAAGAAAAAACTCATGAAAAGCTAGATGATCAACCTTGTCAGGTCGCAGCATCAGTTTTAGTCCGAAGAAGTTGTTTTTTATTATCTGTTATTTTTTTTTATTATCTACAAATCAGTACGAGAAGTTTTATTACGCGAAACAGAAAAAGTAGTGACTACGTAGTTTGGGGTATCTTTGCTAAATGCGGTGTACTTGTGGTATGTTACGAACACCATATTCTCATTTCAATGAAGAGGACACTTGAAGAAGCTTATCAAATTGTCTATTATAGATTTATATTACTTTTAACTATTTCCCATAAAAATCACCAAAATCACTTTACATTTATAAAAGAGCCGCCAACATGCAGTTCATGTTATATATTGATGTAATCAGTAAACTGCTTGTCAACTTCGTCGAGGATATGTTAGTCATACTATGGCCACAGGTGTGCCATACTTGATGTAACACTGAAATGGATGGACCGTTGGTGTTGCGGAGGTATGTCTGCTACGGGGAAATTGTAACATTCCCAACATTAACCTTCAATTACATTAGAAAGCCAACAAAAAAAATCATAGATCTTCCAGATTCGTCAAAAGTGGTTGAACTTTGCTCTTAACTATTAAGTACAAATAATTTTTCATCATGTAAGCTATGCAAAGATTTGACAGTGGGTGTTTGTTTACGAGCTGTTAATGTAATAGGTGTTTGTTTAAGAGCTGTTAATATAATAGCTGTTCGTTTAGGAGCTGTGTATATAGACATACATATTATATGATTCGCATTTAATATTTTGGTGCTCTCTTTATTTATCATTCATTTTACATTTTACACAAGTGCTTTGCTGCCAATTGAGTGAAGAATGAATGGGAATTAGGAGGTTGAATATACGATAACCTCACTCACTCAATAAAAAGCAATGTAAGTTAAATAGTAATGAGTATGGGAGATTTCTTAAGAAAAGAATAAGCTAAGCTATAGATATAGTAGCGAACATCACTTTCATACCAGCATTATACTTGTTTTGCACTAAACAAAACACTGATAAATTGATTTATCAATAAACCGAAATAATAATATTTATGTTTACAATCAAAACCACTACAAAATGTTATCTAAATACCTAATGGCTTGTCATTATTGTGATAATAAAGCTTCAGCTGTGTTCATTTCTTCTTTAAGATTATATAAGTAAATCACTTTTGATCCTGTCAGCTGAGCCAAAGGTTGTCAGTTTGATTCTCAGTCATCACAAATATTTATGTGATGAGCATGATCATGTACCTGAGTGTATTTTTTTAATCGGCAGTCTGGTTGCTATTGTACGAGTTCTACCTAGTTTAGGATCAGATGAACACCAGCTGGACTTAGAATCCCATGTAGTACATTATTATGTACTGGAAAAAATATTAACTGAGACACTAGAAATAAAAAAAGAGAAAAAGAAATAAATGCTATGTCATTCTTTTTCAAATGCCTCTTTGATTAACAAAGTTTGGCAGTCAGCTTTGTTGTGTCATTAAACACGTGTATAAATGTCTCACAGTGTGACCATGTGACATTCAAATAATCAGCTGTTTTTTTAGCTACTGAAGATAGTTTTCAGCAAGTGACCAGCAATAATATGATTGTAAACAGTTGATGTTTAAGATTAAAGTCATTTATCTCATACACTTCCTTCTAGGTCTAATTGTAAACCAATAAGAAATATTTAAACAAGCAAAAAAATGAAATTTAAAATACCTCAGACTCTAAAATCCCTACAATAATTAGAAACAAGCTGGTCATCATCATACTGATTTAGAGTTTTTTTTTCTTCTTACACACACTAGCAAATATTAAATTAATGTTAAGCAATTCAAGAGTATGTAAGACCATATTTACATAATTATTTAAAAATCAATAAATCCTTTTAAAATCTATGATGCCATAGACAGACACACACATACAAGCAATTACACTTATGCTATAGGCGTTACAATTATTTTTTAAATTTTTAAGACAACTTCCACATTAGGAATATATCCTGTCGCCGGGGACTTTGACTACAATAATGGTCTCTTAATTTAGTACACAAAGATTGTATACACATTGTACTAAGCTAATAGGTTACACTAAAGTAAATAGTCCGATTCAATTGTAACAGGCTTATGTCATTCAACTATAGAAAACAATGCTGTTTCTAGAATGCTTTGTCTAACTTTATATGATATAATAGTTTGACTATTAGAACATCATCATTATCAACAACAATCATTCTCTAATTGGACTTTTTTTTCATATTTGATACTTTATAAAATCGGTTTTCCAAGTGAACTTGAACTTCTGGATCAAACTTGGCAATATATTCACTGTAATCTTTGTGCAGTTGGTGTGTTGTAAATATATTATAGTCATCATCAGTTCATTAGATAAGGAATATTCACATAAAAATGTGTAAGTAACATTATTAGTAAATACAAATAGTGTATACGTAAGTAATTATGTTAATCTAAATATAAATACCGGAGGTTTTTATACAATACCGAGTCATTCTTGTACTAAGCAAACCATAGCACACTGTGGGCGGTCTGGCATATAGATACATAGTTGGTATTTCAGTAAGTATTAGACAACTAACATGAATAGCACTGTTCATTTATATGCCAAAATAGAAGTAATCACAAGAAACTCACCGTAAATCTCCCTGATTTCGTTGTCGTTGGCTACATTATCACAATGAACGCACAAAATAAATACAATAAAAATGGCTCCTAACGTGTAATGAACATACATTTTATTAACACAATACGCACGCAAATAAAGCGCGCTAATCACCTAAACAGTATTTATAAAGCACATTTTCACTTTGTTATCGGTTAAGAACGGAAATAATCTCCTCAGCGAGTCATTTAATTTGTCTAAATTGTATCAATCAAGCTGCCATCGAAGGAGACCCCGCCGTCTGTCATTCGTCATGTCAATAAACAACTAATGTTGCTATATGTATACTTTTTTATTTCTACCATTTTTGGTAGTCATTTTGTTGAGAAAAATGAAAACATCTTTTCATCCAATAAACTGAATTTCTATCAGTAATCACATAAATGTCGAAGAGACAGACTGTTAGTCTTAAAGATTTATAGTTTACTTAGACACACAGGTCTATGTAGATGTATGTATGGTAAAATCTTTATTTTTAACATAAAAATTGTGAAAATATAACTTTCAGGGACTTATTTCCTATTCCCTTAATTTTTTGCTTAAATCATATATATAAATATGTATATGATTTAAGCAAAAATTATACATATAAATATATATACATATATATATATATATATATATATATATATATATATATATATATATATATATACATAATATCTATAGTCAAACCACCGTAAGCTTGGCCCTTCCGATGTACTAACTCGATATCTTTAGATTGATTTGTTAGAGCTTTAATCTACACACGATGTAATAAAAATTGAATTTATTTCCATGTATTATAGTGTCTTGTTTGGTTTGTATAGTGTTGTTTTTATAATGGTTTGTTTCAAGTTTTCCTTCTCTTTGCAGTGCTGTTGTCCTGCGTAATTTGCTCCCTTAGTCGGCTCTTAAGACACCCACGGGGTGAATATGGGTGGTAATAAATGGTATTCTTAATCCGTCACCACACGGACAATCGACAACTTCTACTGTATATTAACCAAGTAACTTATAATAAAAAACAAAAGGAAAAGTTTATTAAAAAAAATAAAAATTAATCCAAATGATCGTCAATCTTTTTGTGACGCAGAGTCGGCAGATTATCCATGTTGCAAAATAATACCGTATGTAGTAGTCTTAAGAAAAATAACACGTTCACCCATGCTTTCACGTCAGTCCCTGCCGGCCGACAGCGACGCACTAGCTAATTGGTTGACCCCCGCCCCGCATACTGCAAACCATTGGGAGGGCCAAGCTTACGGCGGTTTGACTATAAATATATTTGCCAGGTCTATCTACAGGTCACAGATTACCTGTGCTACAGGTATTACTGGTGCTCTTTAATTTCTTGTCTATGATTTTATTGTATTGCTACTGCAAAAAAAAACACTTCTGACAATCTAATCAAAAATGACATATGAACTACTTATTACCTATTATCGACTGACTCTTTGTATAATGATAACTACAGTTTTGTTTATTATAGATTATAACTTTTTGAAGTGAAGCTTCTTTATTATCGTTGTGATTTGAGATTCGATGAAACGAAAATACGTTACGATAAAGAAACAGACACATAAATGTAAAAGATTAAGTCTGCGAAGGAATGAGACAGAACATTACACATTATTTTTAATAAAATATTTTGACAGTGTGAATATTTTTTTCTTTTTATTTAATACTAGCTGGTACCCGTGACTTCGTTAGCGTGGAATTTTAAAAACGCTGCCTTAGTGAGTTCGCTTCCCGGGCCGTGCAAACTTCGATAGGTTTTTACTGAGATAAAAAAGAAAATCGGAAATTTCACTTCTGCCGTGTGTGAATTGCACACACACACTTTTTTTTTATTAAAATAACGTTTTGCACAAGTTGACTATAAATTAGGAATATCCTCAATGACATAAAAAATATTAATGACACTTTTGTTTAGTTATGGAGAGCGTACTCCTCTTTATTTCACTGATGCAGCGATAAGTTAAACACACTTCACACTCATCTTACTTATTATATATTTTTTTCTTTATTTTAATCGTATTTTAACTTTTCAATTTAATTATGTACCAATTTATCAAATGCTTAATTTTTGTGATTGACCTAAGCCGAAACGGTTTTATATTTAAGGCACTTTAAAATTCAGCCTGGTAACCCTGGCAGTAGAATTGTTTGTTCGGCTTTGGGTGTCAGCCGCTTTGTAATTTTGTGTGATAATTATAGAAATAATCATTGCTATCGTTGTACAAGTACATAGAAGATGGTATAATTTCTGTGCGATGACTTTGATATCCTGCTATTGTGCATACCGTATGTAAAAACGAGGTGCTTCCGCCATGACAATGGGTTCCACCATCGGGAACTATCCCGCGGCACTTGTTCTATATTTTGTGTGTATGGGACTATGGTATCCAATTTTAGGTGAGTAATAAACACATTTAGATTGTTTTCATCACAAGAACCTTAATTGAATATTGTACTTCAGTATGTAGAGTTTGCGAAGAGAAACATGTAACAGGTCTATATATTTCGTAGTAATACGCGCATTTTTTCAATTGAAATGATTCCTAAAAAATTGTAGCCAACGGATACTACGTCGTAATGGATCTGTTCCTGTTTATGTTAATTATGTTTACAATGCAGTAATATTTTTATGTAAGTGAGACTGAATGGGTTAATAATCATAGAAGTGATAAGAGATAATAACAATAATTTAAATTTAGAAACAACTGCAGATGTTTGTGGTATTCCTGCTGTATTGTTATGTTATCTGTATCAAATTTATAATAATGAGGTTAAAATAATCTTGGCCAAGAGGCCACATTGTTGGAAACAAACAAATATGTTTCAATTAGATATGTACATTTCTTTTTAATGAGAAACAATACTCATATATATTGTTGTATTTATGACTTCATAATGTGAATTGATTGATATTACAAGTTTTTTACATAACAGAGCTTATGCCAAGCAGTTAGACTAAGACTAAGAAATATTATAACACATTAAAATAAACCAAATTTTAATAATAACTTATATCACACTGGTTTGGTAATATTCTAATACACATTTGAATTATTCTTACCAGTTTTTTATATATTTACAATAGTTAAGTTTAGACAGTTATGATGACGATTGACAGGCCTATTGATCTGGTGGTTAGTGACCCTAACTGCTAAACTAGAGGTTGTGGGTTCCATCCCCACCTAGAACAAATAATTTTGTGATGAGTATGATCATTAAATTTGTTGTGTCTGGATGTAATTTATCTAAAATGAGTATGTATTCAAATTTTTTTAAGTATGTTTATCAGCAGTCCGGTACCATACCACATGCTCTGCCTAGTTTGGACTCTTTTTATTTTCATTTATTTTAAAAACAATTATTATTGTATTGAAATTCTAAATATTAACATGGTCTAATTAATCTAAATATAATAAAATCAGACCGCTGTGTGTAAGAGGTGAGAAGTTATTATTATGGTGATTTTCCTCCTAGCCTAATCTACTACAATATGACTTAACTTCAATTTTTTACATGGAGCAACTGCCGTCCATCCAGACCTCAACAACCCTAGTAGGCAATATCAAAATTTTGTAGTAATACTGTTGTTGGACTATTTAGGCCTCCAACTACCCGTAAAGATTGCCAGATGTTCATATGGCAACCAGGACCAATGACTTGCATGCTTTCCGAGGCACGGAGGGTTGTCAATATATTAAGAAATGGTCACCTACTCATAGACTTGGCTAGAATTGCTTAACTTTCTTATGTGTTAACCTACTCAGTTACCACTTAGCCACAAGCCCTTACTTTTAATATTATGGTTATAATGTTCGGTATTTTGCATGCCAGTCTTGTTCGTGTTTTTGTTGGTGATTCCTTTGATGATTGACATTATTCTACAATACCTCTTGTTGTAATGTAATATGTCTGCCAATGTAAACAGCTACTGGGCAAAAGCTGGGGGCTATCACCAAAGGTTACAATATGGCTCTACAGAACACTCATAAGACCAATAATCACTTACAGTGCTACTGTCTGGTGGCAGAGAACAGAGCCACACACCATTATAAATAGGCAGAAAGTGTAAAATAAATAAAAATAACATACCACCACAACGGCCGTGGCAACTTAATGACCTCTCGTATTGTCTTTGAAAGCCATCAAGCATTGGAGCAGCTTGCCACATTGAATGGGGTACTAATACAATGGAATAATAGGCTTAGTAACTCACACGGGTACGACGCCGCAGATGAGTTGGCAAGGAGGGCTCGGCAACCTCGGCTAATTTTACCTTTTAACCAACTTTGATCCTGGGCCAGACGATGGACTCGTGATGCAAGCAGTGCGAAAAATTCACCCAGCTGCAGACAGTCCAAACTGATGCTGACTGAAGTCACACCACTACTCACCTGCAGACTGATTAGTCTCAGCAGACTAGACATTCGAATAGTTGTAGCAACTATAACAGAGTTGTAGCAACTATAACAGCATACCTAGCCCTGAACCAACAACTATTCATTATTAATGCAACAGACAATCCTCTTTGCAGGGGATGCCTTTAAGCAGTAGAAAGGGCTCCCCTTCCTGGAAGGTCTCTTTCTTCGCTTCTGGAAGAAGCTTGGCAGGCTCACCCAGCTAACAGCACATTATTATTTCCTGTTCCACATATACTTTCATCTACAGTACCAATAGGTTCATTTGTAAAGGCATCTAGGATATAATATTACATTAAGTGATTGATTGATCAAGTAACTGGCTAACTTGGTTATTTTTTTATACCTTTGCCTTACCTCTGTTAGTAGGGTTGTCACATACAACCCTACTATACTAACACTATGGCAGAAGACGATGGTTAGTATACCAGACCATTTACCATTTATGTATGGATTACTTCAGATTACCAGACTTCAAAAATCTTGGGGTCAATTATGGACAATATCATTGAAATACAATACTATTATTACAAACTAGCTTTTTCACGCGCTTCTGCCATTTCCATTATCGTTATGAGTAAAAAGTAGCCTATGTTACTCCCTGAATTTGTAGCTTTTGCATTGGTAAAAGAATTTTTAAAATTGGTTTAGTGATTAAGGCGTGAAAGCAAAACAAACCTACAAACAAACTCACTTTCACACTTATAAGGATGGACGTATGTGACTGAAAATCAACCTCAAAAAGCTAACAAGAATATCAGCGCTTTGGAAATTAAACTTACCATCCTTTTTTTTAATCATCATCATCATCAACAGCCTTTAATAATCCACTGCTGGATATAAGCCTCTTCTTAGAAATGAGGTTTTGGCCCTCTCTACCCAGGCCAGACAGGTTGGTATAGAGTTTGTTTCAAGTTTTCCTTCTCTTTGCAGTGCTGTTGTCCTGCGTAGTTTGCTCCCTTAGTCGGCTCTTACGACACCCACAGGATGAATATTGATGATGACACTGTATTCTTAATCCACTCGGACAGTTTTTTATTGCTTTGTTTTATTCTAAAGAAAGATGGAATACAATTTCTTTATGTTTGTTGAGTTTGTATTTTTTAATTAATCGCCATGGCTTAGAACTGATAACACGCTGATAATCAAATCAAAACCGTCCATTTGGAGATTGATCAATACTTTCAATAATGTCAACAAACTTGTATCTTATCAAATTCGTGTATCGTGTTAAAACAGTTGTCTTTATTGTAATTTATATTTCCTATCCTTACAGATGAAAATATCTTAAGATTTCCATTACATACATGCTAAGTCTATTCAAACCTAGAAAAATGTTATCCTCAAGGGATAGTTAACATTTTTTTTATGCTTGATAGGTTATTTGTACATTGCATTTATTACTTTTTGTGACTACATGTAATAAATTTTATAAAATGACATCAAAACTCCAGCATAAAAGTTTAGCTCACCTGATCAAGCTCTGAATTAATGAGATATAATATAGATAATGAACGGGATAGGACTGCATTTGCAATGTATGTAGTCCCTTTGTACATGGACCCCTACAGTTATTAGAAAAAATAAAGTTCCAATATAGCCAAACCATATAGCCAATACGAGATACTCTTGCCAGGAACAACAACACATTACATTCTACATATTTGAAGCTACCCGTGACCACGGCCAGACCACGCCTGGTCGACACGTAAGGCAAGCCATCACGTCACACATTAAGAGTGGCGGGGGAGGGGGGTTCGGCGAAGTGTGACAGTGTGTGACAAGGGGATTGAAGGGTCCTAAGATTTGTAACGTCACATTTTAAACCCTAATATATCTAAGTATTAAAACGCGAAATCATTGTTTTGTTAATTTTGCAATACCTATTTTATTAAAAATGACTTAAATGGTAATAAAACTAATTTTGGCACTGCTATTTTAATTTAACAATTTCTAGAGCAAACTATGTGATGTCTACTACTAAGGGTAAGCGGGGAAGGGCTCACAAATGTGACCATATGTGTACAAGGACGGGGGTGGGTGTCAAAAAACCATGAAATTCGTGTATAAGATAATTCGTGTATGATACATAATTTATGGATGGCCCCTTACACATGGGTGAGCAATTCGGCACAAATGGTCCGGCTAGACTGGAGTGTGACCACGGTTTTTTTCTTTTTTTTTTTTCAATTAGAGGGGGCAGAAGAGCAGACAGGTCACCACATGAGGATGGAGAAGTCACAAACGCGTTGCCGGGCCGGTCCCGTTCCACAGATTGGTTGTGCGGGGTTGTCTTCTCGTTTGTCCCCTGGTCCATAAAAAAAAAATATAATCGTTAAAACGTTAATTCCCATCTTTTTAAATTACAGATTTGAAATTTTATAATCACAAAAAAAGAGAATTTTGGAAACAAAGACTAACAAAAGCTTTTTACGGTCTTGTAAAGGTTACAATATTATTTAGCACATATCATTGTTCACTGTGAATTATTATGGATAACATTGTTTTTTAAGTAGAGGTTAGATAAAATGCATATTTATACATTAATTACATATTGATCTCGTTGTTAGTAATTCTGACTGCTTAGCCACAGGTCGACGGTTCGATTCCCACCCAGAACAAATGATTGTATGTAACATCCGTTTATTCTGGTATGTAATGTATCTATAGTATGCATGTATGTATTTACAAATAAATATACCTGTTCTGTATCTGAACTGGACAGTCAAGTATTACGCCTTCTACGCTTTCTTGACCTTTCCAAAGCTTTTGATCTGGTTTCCTACAATATTCTGTGGATTGATTTAGAAAAATCAAAAGCACCTCCTGAGAAAATTAGTACCTTTAAACATTGGTCCGGGAATCGGATCAACCAAGTGCGGGTGGGCAGGGCTATTATCGGAACCTTACGGATTGGAGTGTAGCGTGAGACAGGGAGGGTTAAGTTCGCCCACACTCTTTAATCTTTATGTCAAGGAACTGATCGAGGCACTCAGCAGAGAGTGGGTTAGCTGTTACATAGACGGTATGTATGTTAACATTAGATACGCCGATTACATATCGCTGTTGAGTGAACTCGACTAATAGCTATCTGTGAAAACTATGCTCAAAAAGAGTTAAATCATGGTCTTTGTGGCTGCCAGTTGAAGTCCTCAAACCATACCAGTCACCACAATACTTGACCGCCGACATCAAAGATGATGAAGATATAGAAAGGGAGCGAAGGTTGCTCTCGGTTAGAGCGACCACGATAGCTCGCAGGTTTACACGTTGTTCTTATCAGGTAAAATAACTATATATCGAGCTCATAGCCCCTCGTTCTATACTTGCAAGCAGTAGGCAAATCACTTCAGAAATCGTAAACTACCCTTCGGATACACTATAATGACGCGTTCCGGGTGTAAATGGGGCTGCTCCGGTATTGCAGCGCATCAGGGATGTTTGCCGAGGCTCATGTGGACTATTTATATACTACGATTCATAAGAGAGGCTTCCCTGGTGCGCTGTATGAGGGCCAGCCCCAACAACATTTTACGCGGCATGGCCAGCAGGTCTATGTTTCGATTCCTATCAAGGATAGACAATTTAGTTATAAGCACGATCGTTTGTTCTGCCTGTGGTAACATATAAGTACCTATGTTTATCAGCAGTCTATTTACCATTATACAGGCTCAGCCTAGTTTGGGATCAGACGACCGTTTGTTTGGTGTTTTAAGTTAACGGTTATAAACACTATTATACTTGTCATGTTAGGGAACCTAAACAGGGCTCGTATGTCGTATTTTGAAAAGAAAAAGCTTAATTTATGGCGTAACCAGCTGTTGCTCCATGGCTCCGCCCGCGTGTATGTTGGTTATCGTTGTAAAAAGTAGCCTATATCCTTCCTCAAGAATCAACGTATCTCCATACCAAATTTTATTAAGATCGGTTCAGTAGTTTAGGTAGCAAAAGAGTATCAGACAGACAGACTTACTTTTGCATTTAAAATATTAATAGGGATTGGGTAACGTTTTATGAATGACGGTCTTCCACTATCAGAAGATCTCTTATAATATAACTACCGTTCCTGTGCCCTGTAACCTTTCTTAGGAATTTTGCTGTCAAATGGAAATATAATTCTTCAACCCGACTCGTGTGTGTGACTGGTGAACTAAAAAACACTGTTTAGCTTGATATATTAGACAGATAGCCATAGATAGATATAGTCTCAGTAAACAAATCAACGCGGACTACTTCAGGTACATGATATACACCATTTTTTAGGTTATGTACAGTCTATGTTGCGTGGGTAAGCTTTGTTAATCATCAAACAGATGTTGGTTTATTTTAGCTCCAACTAAAAAAACTATACATTAATCGACCTATAGTTTAACAAACGCTTTGTTCTGAGGCTTCAAAGTAATTTGCGAGTAGACATAAGTATCTTGGCCTACACAAAAACTAAACTTCCTTACTGGTTTCTACAGAATCAGTAACGCACGAGTGCTTCAAAAAGAAACAAAAAATAATCTATTTCGACAGTGAAAAATGTGTTCTATTTTTATCACTGCCTGACTTTAACACAATATTGGTATTATTAAATAGAGATTCAACATTTTATCACGAAATCAAATGACACAAATCAAGACCCAATCGCCCACGTGTATTCCGAATGTCACACAAAATAATCGACGCGTAGATAACGACTGAAAAAGTAAACAACGTACTACCTCAAGTGAATTTAACCTTTATGAATGTAGTTGAAAGATTACGTTTTGTATACACCGTTTAAAATAATGGCGATACTGTTTACAGCTTGTGATTGGCAACTACTAATACTAAGAAGAGAACAAAATGTACTTGATTTTGTTCCTCAACCATGTCATACGTTTTCTAAATAAATATTTAATCCTAAAGATGTAGTACTGGTATTAATGAGTGTTGTAAGTAAATATGGTGTACGGAATCATAAAATACAGAGAGCCCTTGTATACTTTATGTAATAAGTTATCGTGGGTCGACGCCATTCAAGCAGCCAGTGTTCTAAACAATGTTTTGTATGTATATTTCTTAAGTAGGCTTTGAGAACAAGTTCGGGAGCTGTTATTTTTGCTCGAATTGGAAAAAACTTAGTTGGATTTCATAGCCCAGTCTTGAAAAAGATTATAGGCATTTTTTACATCTCGCTAGGACTTGGGTGCGTAATAGTGGCCAGAAATACAGGTAAAACTCCGAAGATTGGTCTGTAGACAGCGAAACAGAAACCAAACATTTGCAATAGCTTGAGGAAAAGTGAAGTTAGGCAACGTAAACCCGAATGCCACTAACTTCAATATGGTATCTCTGCTGCCAAACCTCTGTGATCATATGACACTGAGTCTCTAATAAGTATTAAGTATCAATTAATAATTAGTATTATTAAGTCATCATCATCATCATCATCATCAGCCTATCGCAGTCCACTGCTGGACATAGGCCTCTCCCATTGCACGCCACTTAGATCGATTTTGGGCTTCTCGCATCCAGCTCCTGCCAGCCATCTTGCGCAAATCGTCATTCCACCTGGCCTCAATTCTGGCTCTGACTCTGGCTCTGGCTCTCAATTGGCCGTCAATTCCAAATTTTCAGGCCAGGTGGAATTATTAAGTATCAATTATAAATTTAATCTATGGAATTATATGTAGGATGTGGAAATCTACCTTTCTGAAAAAACACGTTAAAAACCGAAAAACATAAAAAAATCGTAACATCTTTGCTCAGTATGCCCTTTGCAAGCAAACTAAAATGATCAAAATTAGCGACCGACCAGAGAATTCTGTAAAATTAGCGACGTATATTATTAAAGTAGACACGAATCGTTTTTTTTTTTTTGACAAGATCAAGTTAGACTATAACGGCAACGTTATTACCATGAATTGGGCAATTTGCTCCACATGATACTTATTGAAAATCTTGTCAAATTGAGCATAAAATTATATTGTTGGAAGGGCTTTTATTTTGACATTCTTACTTGACATTTAATAATTACAAGTACTATGCTGATTATTTAATGACCTGCATTTTTATTGGGAGATAGAAAGTTGATACTGGTTTATTTGTAAGAAAAACACTCGTAGACAGTAACGTAATATAATATAGCCTATCGTAATATGACTACTAGCAAGTCACATAATATAGCAGTAACTATAATTTAAGAGTTTGTTGTCTCGGAGGTGTTATACGGCCAGCGAGAGGTTGGAGAAATATAAAGTAACGAACGACGATGTCGGGCCTCTAAACCAGAGGTCCGAGTTTGCGATGATCGATTGTTACTAATAACAATCGAATTATCCGATAGTGAAATTTATTCGAATGCATTCGAATAACTACAAATTTTCTTCGATAGTCCGTCGATTATGGTAATGCGCGATAGTGATTGCTGCGTGAATTCATAAAACAAATCATTCGAATAAATCGAAAGTGTCAACCATTTTTATTGAATCAAACCGAAAGTTAAGCATGTACACTCGCAAACACACAACAAACAAACGAACTGAGCATACAAATACTGTTATAAAATATGTGATGTACTGTTTGCGTGCATTATTAAGCTACCAACAAGGTAGTAATAAAATTCTATTTATTAATTCAGAATTGTTCAAAATTGTGAATGTTTTAAATTACTATAGTGACAAACAAGTAAAATACATATTATTATGCTTTTGGTAACAACTCTGGACTAGTTATATGAGCACTTCCATACTTAAAGTGTGTTGCGCTCAAGTTTCAGGCCGCACGCCGTAAATTGTCATGCCCTCGAATTGTCACTTGTCGCGCGTCGACTCGAGTTCAGGTAATTAATTTTTTGCGGCTTGGTGAGAAGGGCCTATGGGTTGAAGTGATATATTTTAAGTTAGTGAATCAAACTTTCACACCATTCGAATATACGCATCTATAATTGTCGATTCATTACATTGAAAGTTTAGGAACAATCGGTCATCGCTAGTCCGAGTGCGAGTTTATTTCATACTAGCTGCATCGCCGGCGTGAACTTTGTGCAAAACCTAACAGTATTGATGGCGCCATCTATTTACCACATATACCTAACGCCTCCTTCCCGGACCTCGACAACGCCCACGTTCCTGTATAGCATTTAGTACTCATCACTTTGAAATTAAATGTTCATAACTAAATGATATCTGCTTAAGGAATTGACCAATTTTAATGACGCAAAGAAAATAAATTATCTACTTGAAACTATCTTGATGATGAAATACTTTCATAAGGATTCATATAATCACACGAAAAAATGCATCTTAAGTATGTAGTGGTTATTTAATAATATAAAAACGCATTTTAAAGCTTAGCTGTTATCTATACTAATATTATAAAGCTGAAGAGTTTGTTTGTTTGTTTGTTTGAACGCGCTAATCTCAGGAACTACTGGTCCGATTTGAAAAATTCTTTCAGTGTTAAATAGCCCATTTATCGAGGAAGGCTATAGGCTATATATCATTACGCTAAGACCAATAGGAGCGGAGCACCAATGAAGAATGTTTCAAAAACGGAGAAAATTTATTACTATTGAGAGACGCAGACGAAGTTGCGCGGGTCAGCTAGTAGATAGATAAATCCCCTTTTTTTTGTGTGTGCGAAATCCCTTCGGATACCACCCACCGGTGGTTATGTCGGACATGAACCGACCAAAAACCGCACGCCGTCTCGGGTACCAGTAGCCGGAACCAGGTGTACCCTAGGAAGAAAATCCCTGGAACCTCGACGGGCCCCCGGGCCATCAACGGCTTGTAGATGACCCCCTCGTGTGTGGGAACCAAGGTGTTCCCCTTCTACAACCTAACGGACGCGCGCGCACCACAGCGGCCTTTTTCTGCTAGGATGTTAGATGGCCTCACCTGTCACCCCAGGCCTGCGCTTATGGAGGACGGAGGTCGTTTTGAGAACGCCTGAGTCTCCTGGTCCGTCAGGCCCGGGAACGGGCAAGGTACCGCTTGCCCGTTCCTGGGCCTGAAGGACCGGGAGAGTTTTAAGTCTCTCCCGGTCCCACTCCGCCGTCTCTTTCGCAAGCTTAACTTCCTCTCAGAAGGAGACGGCGGCGTTCTACGCGCTCTCGCTCCGTACCATGGCCGCAATCATGGTACTAAGCGAGAGAATTCCCACTCCGATGGCCGCCACGAGGTCACGCCTCTGCTCAAACCACGCCGGGCATTCTGCCAGCGTGTCGAGCGCGCTGTCCACGTTCCGGCCATCGCAGTGGTGACACTGCGGCATTGGCTCCTTGCGTATCAGACACAGGTGATCCCCGAAGCATCCTTTGCCCTTGATCACCTGCGTCAGTCGGTATGAGAGGGTCCCGTGTTGCTTCTCGAGCCAATCAACCATAACAGGTCTTACCCATGCAATAACGGCGTGCCCGGCGCTTGGTTGCACCAAGTTGTTCTTTCCACTCCTCTATGAGGACCTGGTAGAGCTGGGATTTCTGATCCTCGATTTCTCGAGAATCAGTACTCCGACATACATTCTGTGTACTAAGTATCGGGAATTTGTCAATAAAACAAAAAATACAAATTATTCATCTAAATTTATTTTATCGCCTTCAAAGTAGGCCCCATCGCTTGCAATACAACATCTCCAGCGCTTCACCCAGTCTTCCATACATTTTTCATAGGCTGTTTGCGGTATGGCCTTTAGCTCATTCAGCGAATTTTCTTTTATGGCTTCTATCGACTCAAAACGTTTTCCTCGAAGAGGTAATTTTAACTTGGGAAATAAAAAAAAGTCAGACGGAGCCATATCAGGTGAATGCTTGGTCGAGAACTTTTGTTGAATTTTTCGCTAAAAACTCTTTCACTATAATGGCTGTGTGTGATGGTGCATTATCATGGTGCAGCATCCATGAGTTGTGTTGCCACAAATCTGGACGTTTTCGGCGGATACTCTCACGTAAACGCTTCATGACGCCTAAATAATATTCTTTATTCACTGTTTCTCCCTCTGGAAGGAATTCGGAGTGAACCACACCACGGTAGTCAAAAAAAAACTGTCAGCATCACCTTGATTTTGGAGCGACTTTGCCGCGGTTTTTTTGGTTTCGGCTCGTTTTCGAGACGCCATTCTGAAGACTGTTGGCTTGTTTGCATGTCGTACTCATAAACCCATGTCTCGTCGCCAGTTATTATACGTTTGATAAAGGTCGGATCCGTAAAAGATCGGGAAACCATGTCTTCAGCGACATGCTTTCGCTGCGCTTTTCGAACAAAATTAAGCTCTTTTGGAACTAGTCGAGCGGCGACGCGTTTCATGCCTAAATTGTCAATGAGAATGTTGTGGACGGACTTAAAAGATATGTTCACCTCACTAGCCAACTCTCTCAGACTCATACGTCGATTTTCGAGCACTAGCTTCTTGATTCTGTCGATGTTTTCTTTGGTCGTAGCGGTTGAAGGTCTACCAGAACAAGGCAAGTCTACTACTACTTCTCGGCCTTCTTTAAAAGCCTTATACCATTCATAAGCCCTTGTTTTCGATATAAACGATTCGCCGTAGGTATTTCGAAACATTTTTAGTGATTCACCACAAGAAATATCATTCGAAACACAAAATTTAAGGCACACTCTTTGTTCAACAATATTTTCCATTGTAAAAATCGCCGAGGACTCAAAACTATCACCAACAAAAAATGTAGTTTAAAACAAATTAAATGACAGATCCCGCTCAAATTTTGCGCGCTTAATCAGTACAGTGCTACCAACATGCAGTAAAAAAATTAGAACGACCTCTTTTACGTGGGTCTTTTTATTGACATATTCCCGATACTTTTTACACAGAGTAGTATATCGTGACACGCAATAAAATTTAAAATGTCTTTTCAAAGTATTATGTTCATCAACATCAACAGCCTATAATAAGTGGACTATTATATAAACATTGAACTACAAAAATCCACTTACCGCTCGTGACTTGTACTCTCAAGGCGTTTACCATTAAAGAGCCAGCTGATCGTGGCGTTCTCTGGGTAAACTTCACAGGTTACGTTCGCTGGATATAATAGTCCACTTATTATAGGCTGTTGTTCAACTCCCATATACTCGTAGGTGACGTTGCTAACTTAGAAACATGACTGGGCTAGTAATTTATCATTATCAATCTAGAATGATGCAAAAAAAATATCGGAGTTAAAACGAGCACCTTCAGATAAACAGCAATGAAAATATTTATCTATCTTTTTTATATATCTTAATCATCATCATCATCAACAGCCTCTAATAGTCCACTGCTGGACATAGGCCTCTCCTTAGAAAGGAGGTTTTGGCCTACTATACCACGCTGGCCAGACGGGTTGGTATAGGGTTTTTTTTCAAGTTTTCCTTCTTTTTGCAGTGCTGTTGTCCTGTGCAGTTTGTTCCCTTAGTCGCCTCTTACGACACCCACGGGATGAATAGGAGTGACATTCCGTATTCTTAATCCGTCACCACACGAACGGACAAGTATTATGTAATCAAAATAAACAACAACATTTAGATAAAGTAATAACTAAAATTTTTGTTTCAGCCCAAGATTCAGTTGATATTTTTACCAACACAACTATCTCTAAAGGCGATGTTGGGCATCCAGCGAACGTAACCTGTGAAGTTTACCCAGAGAACGCCACGATCAGCTGGCTCTTTAATGGTAAACGCCTTGAGAGTACAAGTCACGAGCGGTAAGTGGATTTTTGTAGTTCAATGTTTATATAATCATTGGCAAAGCCAAATATGGTAAATCTACATTTAAATTAGCTATATGTACATAACAACTACTCTATCAGGCCAGATGACTTTAAACAAATGGCAGGACAGCAGATGGTGTGGTGTGGTCTTCTTACAAGTCGTTAAGGAAAATTTATATCTGGCAGTCGTGATGATAATGTAACAGATTTCAAAGAGTAATTTAAATCATACTTCTTCCTAGCCCCCAACATGCCATAGATTAATTGTGACTGGCAATCAGGTAGAGGCCCCCATTGTCAACGATGAAAAAATCTTTTATAATGTTTTAGAATTAATTTTTTGATGGTTTATTAAAGGGTGGGCAGACAGCGGATGGGGTGGTACCGCGACATGGTGTGAGTAATTGAAATGTTCTAGCGGCGTCTCGCAGTATCGTTCCGCCCGTTGTCTGCAGCAGGCTTTATTTATTTATTTAGGCACTCTTACAGAATACTGCTATTACATGTTACAGAAAACATTAGGAGGTAGGTACATATTAAGTCTAATCAGTGATCTAAACTTAGCATACATACACAACATACATACTCGTACACAACATACATACTCGTACACAACATAAAACGGGCAAAATACAAGGCATGTGGTAAATACAAACACTTGCTACGCTTAATTAACAATAACGCTACTCAAATTAAAACTATATTATTAAAAGAAAAGAAAAAGAAAGAAATAAAGATCATTTACTGTTGCGAATCGCTAAAACTCCAACAAAAAATATTCAAATATAACCTCTGGTTTGAGTTTTCACAGTTAATGTATTCGATACCAATGATTTTATAATCAGTCTTGAGTTTGCCGACGTAGTCGCAAGGGTAACAAATGCACGGTAATATCATTTATTTATACCACTGTATGCAACATTACGTTGCTCCGGTACACGTAGGCGGTCTTATTATGCATCTAACAAACATCTATATATTCTATGAATATAAAAATGTTAACTTGGTTTTTCTACGCTTCAAAAACTCAAAGTTCTGCACCGATTGAGCTCAAATTTTGACAAGATATGCAAACCGTTTCAAAGATTGTTTTTATCTACTTTACACGTCAGTTTTGCTCCTCATTTCTTATCAATGCAACCATAATGCGCCACAGCGAAGCGTAGCAAGGTACAGCTAGTATACATAAATTTATATTATTTAATCTGTAGTAAACAAAGTGCACTTCACTAGGATAAACATTACAAGCAACAAAGGACTACTGCCTGGAAGAGACGGCGATGGCTCCCAAAACAAAACCATCGTATCCACGATCAGCATATCAAACCTCACCTACGACGATGCCGGCAACTACACATGCCTGGCAAAAGTTGGTGAAAACACTGCCAATCAGACCGAACTTCTAGATTTGAGCTTTAATGGTAGACTCTTGAAGACCACGGGGAGCATCAAGGTGAATTATACTGATCACAGTAATGTGTCCATGATGTGTGATTTTGAAGGTTAGTGTTTACTTCCTAGTAATTAATTGTTAGTAAGTTTATTAGCTTTTATTAACTTGGTATGTATTGTATGTAACGGAATCTTCGAAGGTTTTTTCGAACTTCGAAATTTTGGCCCACTTCAAAACGTCGAATTAAATTGAAACTTTTCACATTTATCAAGGACCGATGACAATACAGTCATTTTATAAATTTTGGCCGATCATCCTGATCAGAATCTTCGTACTAAGAGGGCGTATGCTGAAGCATAATGTGACTTACAAACTTGTTATTTTTTAGTCTTAATGAGAAAATGATCATCAGTAATGACTAAAAAAGCAAAAATAAATTATAGTTTAAAAAAAAAAGCGTGATGTGCTTTTCAAGATATTTAATAATATAATAACTTTACTTTTACGAATGTCTATCAATAAAATATTTTTACAACAATTGAGAGCACCCCACGCATTTTTACAAATAATTTATTATTTTACTTATAGAATATTATTTTCTACTTTTTAGTTGGTCTAGTTATAAAAGCGTGTTTTTAGTTTTTTAAACTATAATTGGCCTACTATACCACGCTGGCCAGACGGCTTGTTATACGGTTTGTGTTAACTTTTCCTTCTCTTTGCAGTGCTGTTCTCCTGCGTAGTTCGCAATATATCTAACCTCCTTTCTAAGGAGAGGCCTATGTCCAGCAGTGGACTAAAAGGCTGTTGATGATGATGATGAACTATAATTTATTTTATTATTACTTTATACTATACCTCACAGGTTTATTTACTTACCAAGTGTGGCTGGTACGTTTTTATCCTGTATATAAGTAATTGATAATCTTGCGGTGGTACGAACTGATCCATACTTCATATTCATCCACACATACATTTTCATAACTTCACCGGAGTTATGAAAATTTGGAGAAATCAACGAAAGATAAAAATAAAATTGTTCTGAGTCTGGGGGTCCTTTGTGTCCGTTTCATGTATCTTTGTAAAGTCCCAAAGTCAGAATTTATTCCTAGTGCTATGAAATACAAAACTGAAAGATGAGACATCTGCAACTCACGATTACTCATGCGTTGTGCCCTTTAAGTCCCTCCCTACCAGAATCATCTAGAGGGAGGGTTCGGGTTCCGATAACCTTACTCACTCGGTGAAAAGCAACGAATGAATTGCTTAACGCTGGTTTTCACTGAAGCTCTCCCATAAAGTTTTTGAAGTGAAAACTTTAGACGCGTTGAGCATTTTTGAACAACAAACAAAATAATGTATTTTATGGGAGAAAAATCATTGAACTCGCGACACTGCTACCGTTACCGACTCATCTGTCTGAAGTGAAAACTTCTTTAGGCCCCTTTGGCATTTTTTGACATTGGAAAAAACAATTGAACTTGCGACACTGTTATAGTTATCGTTACCGTTACCGACACCTCTGCATATAAGTTTTTATTTCTGTCGGCACTCCCGAAGTGCTACTGTTTTTTTTATTCTTAGAAGTCATTTATCAGCAAATGTTTTAGCAGACTTAGTTGCCGGCTTGTTTGTTCACGATTATTGTGGCACATAAAATTTAAAACAATTGTTTCTTGCTATTAAATATATTAAATTATATATATATGGTCCGTGTGGTGACGGATTAAGAATACAGAGTGTCACCACCCCTATTCATCCCGTGGGTGTCGTAAGAGCCGACTAAGGGAAAAAACTACGCAGGACAACAGCACTGCAGAGAGAAGGAAAACTTGACACAAATCCTATACCAACCCGTCTGGCCAGCGTGGTATAGTAGGCCAAAACCTCCTTTCTAAGGAGAGGCTTATGTCCAGCAGTGGACTATTAAAGGCTGTTGATGATGATGATGATGATTAAATATATTGTAATATCGTGAATTAAAATTAAATTATAAATCCCTTTGTGTTAATATAATTTAATATAATGTATGCTGAATATTGTCAACTCTTTCAATTTAATCTCATTACGGAAAATTAAAAGCTTAAACAAATCTATTTTATATGTTACGGTACCATAATGCAGTATCTTTTGTGAGTTTCCGATGTAGGACAAGGATGCGTTATAGTTTTAAAAGGTTTTATTAGTCATTTTTGCCGAACTTTTCTCGTAGTAATATACACAATATTTATGGTTATAATAGAGATGTTACGTAGTGACATAAAGGTTGATTGTGATAAAACCCAACACCACATTAACCACAAAAAGCCTAAATAGAAGCTAATATTAGCTACAACAAACAAAAGAATGTATTTTATGAGAAAAAACATTAAACTTATGAAGTGATGACACTGTTACTGTTATCGTTATCGACACCTCTATATATATATAACTGTATAAATTTTTACTTCTGTAGGCGGTCCCTATGTGCCACTGTTTTTTTTTTACTATACTCTTACTTTACTCCAATACGGCCACATGGTGACCCCATGCCTGGCTAAAATAGAGAAATACAGAAAATGTTGGGCCTCCTTTTGTTTTTCTTTTTTCTCAGTTCATCTCTTGTATGAAATCTAATTCGGATCAGACTTGACGGCCAATGATTAATTTTGTGTTATCTGTAATCGAAGACCTTATTTTAATGGTGCCTTGCCCTGCGTCTAGTAAGGAATCCTTCATAAACTGTTTGGTTTAATTTTGGTAACTTTCAATTGACAGTATACAAAAAAAAAAAATTTACTACTCGGTGGGTACATTCGACTGCAACGTCATGGATCCCGGATTCGACCATGTTAAATTTACATGTCTATTTCATTTGCAAGACAAAATTTGTTGCTAAACATATGTGTGTGTCTAAGTATCAATAGCTGATAGGCAAGATAACCCTACTATACAGGAACTGCCTTATCCTTGGGCAGACTCTGTATAAGACATCCCAAGGATAACATTATTTTGTAACATTGACCGCGAGTTCTCACGTTATTCTAAACTTCGTTACAGTGTACAATCCTGTCGTAGTCAAATGGATGAAGCGAGGCAAAACTCCAGAGGAAAATACTTTATTAAAAGAAGATTCAGAATTAACAACGATAGGAGTAAAACAGGTCCAAAGTATCTACCATCTCCATATTTTACACAAAGATGATCAGGGTATCTACATTTGCGAAGTTGAAGATACAGTATCTGGCAATAACATTACAGGCACTATAGAAGTGCTAATCTATGCACCCCCCACGCTTATCATCGATCGGGTGATACCGATAAATACAACAGAATTATACATAAATTGGACCGTGCAGACGTATAATTCAAAAATAGACAACTATGCACTAAGTTATGCTTTAGCGGGAAATACAACCTTCGTGTACAAACCACAGAAAATAAATATAGAAAATACCTCTTTTGTAATAAATGATCTTGAAAAAAATACAACATACAGAATTAAATTGGAGGTAAAGACAGCGTACGGCAGATCATCTAATATTTATCCTGAAAATGTAACGACTTTGGCCGAAGAACCTGAATTTAAACCGAATATATCTATTAATGGTTTTTCCGCTACATCTGTGACCATTGGCTGGCAAGCTCCGCCAGCACACATTGCTAAACTTATACATTACTACGAGCTGACTGCTACAAAGAAGGGCGAATCCAATACTACTTTCAAGACCTGCTATTCAAGGGACGACAGTGATCTACCTTATATGTTTGCCAATCTAAAACCACACAGCACCTACGTGTTTCAGGTAAACATTTGTATTGCTTCAGTAACCAATTATACTGATTGTATTTAGTTATAGCTATGCGATTGCGATTGTAATAAAATATAATTTTAATTAAGCCTGTCTGTTACATAAATTTAAACATTAAGCTTTTTCATATCTTTACAAACACACAAAGATATTTTTTTTTTAAAAGAAATTAAATCTATTTTTTTTTTTAAAATGCAATCAATCTTATTTACAATATTAATTGGAATTACCAGAAAAAATATAAATCTTCACACTAATGACAATAACTAAAACCTTTATTCATTGACCAAAAAGAGTACATTTTTAACATATAAACGTGGAATTTGAAATTTACGATAAAAGAAAATTTATATAAATATATATTTATATAAATATTCGTGAGCAACCTGTTTGGCTTCCCATAGATTTTTCCACTCATCTTTAAAGGAGCGAATTTTGTCCATCCATTCGTAAGCCATCCCTCGAAGGTGTAAATACGGTAAAACTCTTTGTTCAAGCTATGCCACCAATATCATATTTTTCTCTATCACTCATTCAATATTATTTTTACAGGTGCAAGCATGTTCTGATTATGCAAAGAAGTGTGGACCATTATCTGACAAGATGGAGGCAGCCACCCTGGATGGTGTTCCTAGTATGCCTATCAATGTGACTGCTGTCTGTAATATTGATTACCTTAACTTAACATGGAAACCTCCTTTAAATCCCAATGCTGAAATAAAAGGATATACAGTAAGTATCAAGTTAGACAATTTATGTAAACCACCAGTTGTAGAGAGAAGGAGAACTTGACACAAACCTTATGCCAATCCGTCTGGCCAGCGTGGTATAGTAAGCCAAAACCTCCTTCCTAAGGAGAGGCCTATGTCTAGTAGTGGACTGTTAAGGGTTGATGATGATGAGCAGTAGCCCAGCAGTGAAAATTCGATGATAATACATTAAATTATTGGTGTCAATAAAGCTTGTTATTTATTGACACCAATAATTTAATGATACCGATATTTTTAAATAATAACTTTAAGGCTCGGAAATATCAATTAAAACTGTGCGAGGCTGATTTACACACTGTAATGTTCCTTTTAAATATATTTCGTCCGATCGGAATCGATTCTCGAAAGTTTAGCAGGTTTTTTCAGGCAGGCATTGAAAGACAAACATAACACTTCCGCTCTAAAAATATAAGTCTGTAACCGCAAACAAAATACACAGTAGTGGTTAGAAGGCAAGTGCTGTTAGTACAATGTGGTTTATTCATAGATAAAATAAGTTTTAGGCTTATTTATGAACTATTTGAGGTGCTGACATATACATACACACTGGGTGGAGAGGGAATCGACTAGTCCCTAGTGTCAGTCCCAATGTATGACATTTGACCACCATGGCAACAAAATTTGCCAATAATTTTCTTCTCTTTATTTATTAATTGACGCTGTAGATATTTTTTACGTATTTATCCAATTTATCTTTAACTATTTTCCAGGTTGAAATAACTGGTACATCGGATTTCGTTGATCGCTACGGTTATAATAAGAGGGCTACATTTGGACCATTATCAAAGTTTTTGACCAATGAATCTACCAGCATCAGGTACTGTATATCTTGTCCCAAATGCTTAACCAATCAAAAGAATTTATAAGTAAGTTAAAGTTTAAAGTACTTTGTTTGACTGCAGGCTCTTGATAACAATGTCTATGTCACATGCATAAATTTAGAATCACAATGATATTGTACAATGTACTCAATATTTCATGTTAATATTTAAACAGGATAAGCATTCATTTGTTTAATTTTATTAGTTTACCTTATACTGAGTTTTGCTATAAAAATATTTTATCTCACAAGCTTTGTATAAAAAAAATTGGCATAATAGCCTTCAATGTTGAAATTCCGTTGAACTGTGCATTATATTTATGCTACTAATCGTATCCTGTGGTTTCACTACTGTTGAATTTTTAACGGTGACTGCTCGTTTTCCTATTATTTATAAAGTTATGAACGCAATGGTTTTGTTTGTTATAACTAAGTAGGTATATGAGATCTATAATCTAGATTACAATACAATGTTTCGTCGGCAATGCAATTTACAATAATAATTAGTTGTGTTTAGTTCGGTATTGTTAGGAGCTTATCGATTTGTCGCTTATTTTTTGTATAACTAAGTCGCTAAACAGCTTACCGTCAAAATAACACGGTGCGTGGCTCTAGAACGAACGCGGGATGTTGAAGTGGTTTTCGACTAATTTAAATAGTGGAATACAGTACATCGTTCTCAATAACGATAGAGAGCTAGAGTCCCAATAGTAATAGTCCAGTTTATTTGCCTCCAGGGACAGCTACTAGACACAAACACTTTCTTTTTTTTCTCTCTCTTTTAAAAAGATTACTCCCGCACTAGGATTCTCCCGCACTAGGAATAAATCCTATGTCGCGGGGGACTTTACAAACATACCTGAAACGGACACAAAAAACACCCAGACTCAGAACAACAATTTGTGAATCACACAAATCCGTGCAGTTTCACAGTCACAGTGAATCCGTGCAGTCACTTTCAACCCTAGCTGTATCAGTTATAACTTACCAATTTAATATTCTATTAGTTTTTGATTTCTTCGAGACCCTCCCAACCCTAGTAAACTACTCCACTTGTTTAAAAACAGAATAGTATGCTATTGTAACTAATAAACTGCTGTCTTCTGAATTTCAGTATAAATTAACTATAACACACCTCACTCTTCGATTATTTAGCTAATAATATTTGGGTCTGTTTCTGTAAACAGTACTAGATCTTTAAAAAAAAACTATTAATATGATTAGTTATCATCCACTCATAAGTAAATATTTTAACCATCAGGGTGAACGAGCTGACACCCAATACACTGTACACGGTGCACGTAAGCGCGATGACACGGACACGGCGGCGAGGAGAGGAAGGTACTGCCACTTGCCAAACATATCCAACCATACCTGACGCACCGCCTAAACCGCGATGGAGAAAGGTAACAAAACCATTATAACTTTAGTATATATTTCTTATTCTTTTCCCTGGAAAATCTCAGGTCAACGCAATAAGTTTTTTTTATTCTGCTCTATCACTCGTTAGTTCACTGCTTACTCTTTTTCTAGCCATATCCTCTTTCACACAATCAATAGATCTTTTCTTTGTTCAACCTCTACTCTCATATCTGTCAACTTCCATACAGAATACTTTCTTTACTACATTTTGCTCATCTCTATGAATGACATGTCTATAACCAGGATAACCTGTTGCTTCTCAACTGTTCATCCACTGCTAATACTTTCACATCACATCAACAGCCTTTACGTTTATGACCTACTATACCTATATATATATATATACTATACTATAAAGAGTGTCACCATTCATCCTATCCCCTATTCATCCCATGGGTGTCGTAAGAGACGACTAAGGCAGCCAACTCTGCAGGACAACAGCACTGCAAAGAGAAGGAAAAATTAAAACAAACCCTATACCAACCCGCCTGGCCAAAGGATATAGTAAGCCTAAACCTCCTTTCTAAGGAGAAGCCTATGTCCGGTAGTGGACTATTAAAGGCTGTTGATGATGATGATATTTAAAAGAGTAAAATGTGAATGTCTTCTTCTAAAATATTATACGATCATAAGAATTTAGATGCTGAGAGAATAAGTTTTATCAAATAATATTTTGGTCAATTAAAAAAATTACAAAAAATGAATTGATATTGGTATGTTGGTAAGCCGTATAAGTATTCAGTATTATCTTTCAGATTTTGGAGAACGATACTTACATGTTTAAGATGTATTTACCGAGAATCTCGGAGAGGAACGGCCCTATATGTTGCTATAGGTAAGCTCAAAATAGAATCACCCCTTAATTATTTACAGTTCTTAAAAAATTAAGTTTTATATCTGTAAGACTAGTGTAAGATTGAAGAATGAAGAAATAGTTGGATTTGTTAGTTATTTTTAGGTTTTTTTTAATTGCGAAAGCAAAGACATTCAAAGTTAATCATTTTTATTAGTATTATAAAAGTTTTTGCAGAATTTGCCGTTTTGACTTTTAAGGTTTTTAATAAAAACAAAACTGAATTGACTTCAGTCAATTTACAAATTGATTTACCTTTTTTATACTTTTTGTTTTATAGAGTGTACATGGTCCGTCTAGTGCCAGGCATGGACTGGAAGAAGTTACCTTCGTCGCCTCGGAGTATAAACGTCGTGGATTACGAAGAGGCACACAAAATGTCACAAACGGTGACAGCTTACGTCACTGATATTTTTTCTAAGTAAGAGTCTTTTTATTATTTATTTAGCTGAAAGTCAATAGTAGATGCCTGATTGTGTAAGACTTCCGTGGTAGATATGACCACTATTATACAGATTTGTATCTTAGCCAATCGTCACCATCTGAACAAATCGTTCTGAAAAGCACACATTTTCAACGTCAGACAGTTCATAGGAATGGGATAACTGTTAGTTATATCATTAACTCCCATTTATGTATACAAACATAATTGTAGAATGAGAAAGTGTATTCATGAGCTGCGGTAGCCACTTACTAAAAGATGAAAAACACCACCAACAATATAAAAAAATGAGCAAAAAATTGTAAACAAGCGATTAATTAATGTGTAGGATACAAAAAAAAACTAAAGGTTCTTTATGTACTGTTAGTTTACAACATCGTAGGCGTCAATAGCGCCCTGTTAAGTGTTATTAAGTGATATAAGTTATGAGCTTTGGACTTATAAAGTGGTCATTCAAAATATTTGTTATTATACGTTTAAACATGTATTTTTATTTTCAGTGCTAAGTTTCCTTCAGATTCCGAAATAGTACTAGGTGATGAAAAATCCATATTTGATCCTAAGTCGGACCAAAAATTAAGTAGTGAGAAGTGTCGTCGATGTCTGAAAAAGCACAAGTGGGTGCCACCACCACCACCGCCGCCACCCGTTACCACCAGTACTACCGTCACCACACCAGACGATCTCGTCGATTCTCTCGTTGAATACGATATGACAGAGGATCCAACAGATCCAGCACCTAAGAGGGATAGGCGATCTGCTTCTGATGGGTATGTAGCAGTGGTTTTTTTTTCCTATATACTAAATTTTAAGACGTGTTTATATCTCATTCTCTTACTGTCGTTTACTGGTAATTTGTAGCGATAGAAAGAGACGAGAGATAAATTGTGTCACATACATTACCGACACGTAGTTCAACTTTTAGATTACTTTAAAATATATGATTACTTTAAAATATATGCTATAGATACACACACTGCTACAAAAATTGCGTTGAATAGTGACATTTGATAGCTATATAGATAGCTCCACATATAACCACCACTCCGCTATAGCTATCTTTTATACCATCGTCATAGTCAACGTGAAATTACTATTCCTGTAAATATATGTTGTGACGTACGCATGTATTACCTTTTCAAATTATCGGTTACTACAGTGCTATTATTATATTTTTTTAAATGAAACGTATCATAAAACTGTTATATTCATCTAAAATACGACATTTGAAGACTTCTATGCATTCCCAAAGCAGAGTTTTAGTATTTTTCGGCTGTACTTGAACGTCTCGCTCACACGGGTGTGAAGTGTCTGATAACTGGACCGTGTTTAGCAACTGATGTAATGTCTAATGTCTATCGTTCTCGGAATATTCTCAAACCAATATTTTTTTATAACATGCTGTACTAGACTATCATAATGATCGATTATTTTACTCCATCAAACAGACACGCGGACAACACCCTTGGGCTGCGCTGAAAACCAGCGCTAGGTGCATTGCGCCTAGCATTATGCTGAGTCGTGGTCCATATTGGTACAGATGTATTTTATACATGTCTCTGTTGGAAATATGTAACAATCCTGTAAAATGTGCCAATTAAAGTATTTTTCTTTCTTTCTTCTTTCATTCTGTCTATAAATAAAATATCACTTTACACATCTTACAAACGGCCGTCGGATTCCGTGACAGTTATCTGCCATATATATTTCTAGATATATACATATTATACACAAAGAATACCTTAAAACAAAAGAAATTATCGTGCTCATCATTACACAATTATTTGCCATGGATGGAAATCGAGTTCACTACCCCCTTTTTTTTTTTTTCTCGTGCGGAAGTCCCCTCGGATACCACCTGTCGGTGGCATGTCGGACTCGAACCGACTAAAACCGCACGCCGTCTCGAGTACTAATAGCCGGGGAACCAGGAATACCCTAGAAGAGTTCACTACCCCTGGTCTAATCAAGATCCCTAACACTATACCAACAGGCACTTCACCTGCTTTATATATAATGGAAGAAGACAGCAATAAAATTTACATTCTTTTTTTCAGTGACTACAGCAATGACCCAACGATGTCTAACAAGTTGACTGATGTAAAAGACAATATTAATGTGAAAGACGGGCCTCTCGAATCTAACGCCAATTATACGTTGTTTGTTGAGTTAATCTGTAAGTATACACAAGTTTTTATAATTACATTTAAGTCGCCTTAAGGCTCTCTCGGGCGATATTTTTTTTTGTTTAAAAAGACCACTCCCGCACTAGGACACAAAGAACACCCAGACTCAGAACGACAATTTGCGGATCACACAAAGTGTCGTCTCATGTGGGGATCGAACCCATAACACACAACCACGACATATCTGGCACACGACCGTCTGATCCCAAACTAGGTATTCTGTATTAGAATAAACAGACATTCTGATGGATATATTAAGTTATTTCTAAATACGTAGACATTATAGTTAAATTAAATCCTGATAGAAAAATAATCGCTATTTTGTCTGTGTCGGTTTAAAGAGTCAGATTCACTAACCAATAGACGAATAGGTTAGTCATGCTTTATTCATTTGTAGCTTACCTAATATTATCTGTGGTGTCCAACAGCGGAGGTGGAGAGCGAGGAGTCCATCTTCAGCGACTACACGTCGGCACTGCAGGCCGCGCCCAGCGCGCCCGTGGCCTTGCCCGCCTCGGCGCTGGAGATCGCTCTGCAGGTGACCCACTGCCGCTCATCTATGCCTAGCTGTCTGTTACGCTTACGGCTTAACCGATTTTGATGACTTTTCAAAAACATATTGAAGATTTCCGAAGAGTAAAATTTGACCCTTTTGAGATTTGACATAAAAATGTTTCAGATAACGTGTGGCGTGGCCGGTATAATCCTGGTGCTGATGATCGCGTTCTGCATCCTGCAGACACGGCGCACGCGCAAGATGCAGCCGCACGCACAATTCGAACTGCACAACCCCATCACTGCCGCTATAAGGTATGTCTGGTTTAACCAGTTAAGACTTAATTTAGGCTTTAGATTTAGACTGGATGAAGTTGCAGCATTAATTCAACCGTGTTATTGTAATATTATTCGTTGTAATATAATTTAAGTTCCTAAGTGTAAAAGTTCCGTTTTAATTCCTCTGTCTACCTCTTCGGAGATAAAA
The DNA here is from genome assembly GCA_902825455.1 of Arctia plantaginis. Taxonomy (NCBI): domain Eukaryota; kingdom Metazoa; phylum Arthropoda; class Insecta; order Lepidoptera; family Erebidae; genus Arctia; species Arctia plantaginis. The sequence continues at coordinate 8,229,250 of CADEBD010000292.1, forward strand.
GACAGTGTATAAATAATAAAAGTAATTAACAACTACCCCGTCGAGTGTGACTTGTTTAATTTCTATACAAGACAATTATTTTGTCATCCAAATCAGTTGTATAGGCCTAATGCGTTGTTTTATTCAACGTAAACTTACGTAGCAATATATCCTGTGTTTCCTCTTCGATTATTCCAAAAATGTAATTATGAAAATGTGAATTTATTAAATATAAGTTACAAAGTAACAATATACAAATACATATATAAATACAAATACAAAATACAAAGCTTTGGTTTAAGATGTTGCATAAATATATTTAAACGGCACACACTTTTATAATTTCGAATAATTAAATAAAAATGTAATTTTGTAGGTACTGGGACAGCATCCGTGGTCACCGACCGATGGCCGCACAGCTGCCACCGGAGATACCGCCAATAGCTAAGGAGGATCTCGCGATGGAGTACCTTAAGCGGCAGGTCGACTCCGATTACGGCTTCCAGAAGGAATTCGAAGTAAGTACTGATAGAACTTTTATGGTGTATATTAACTTGTGAATACCTTCATAAAAAAAATATTTATCCATCTCTGAAAAATATGCTGAAACTGCATCCTTCACTTCTTCCTCGGTAGAGAATTTCTTTCCACGAAGCTCTTTTTTCAGATTTGGACAGAGATTAGTCACTGGGAACCAAGTCTAGGCAATAAGGTTAGTGATCAATGATATCAAGTCGACTCTTGTGCATTGTCATGCAAAAAGAAGGACACCTTTGGTTAATTATCCTTTTCCTTTCTCTCTGATAGCCTCTTTTAACTGCTCTAAAATTAAAGTGTACTATTCTCCGGTTATAGAAACACCTTTTTTTTTATAATCAATCAATAAAATTCCTTGTGTGTCTGAGATGTCAGTCGCCATCAGGTTGCCACTGCGACGCCTTGAATTTCTTAGGCGGTGTTGTACTCTTTTTATAACACTGCATGGAATCTTGCTTAGACTCAGGCTCATAGTGATGAACCCAAGTTTCATCATCAGTATCAATTCGCTCCAAAAAATCGGTTGTCTGTAAAGTCGGTTTACTGACGATAGTTGAACGTGACAACGTCATAAGAAAATAATGATGGAATGGTTGCATTTTTCAAAAATGTATTATTGTATACGAGTAGCTGCTGTCCACGCGGACGCATCGCTCACTCAAGTAGGAGAGAGACAGATATCGAACGCTGCCGAACGCGGAGGCCGATTGTGCCTCTTTGTCGCTCGTTCCGCGCTCTCGCTTGCACTTCACGCCTTAAATGGAACGCCTCAGAGCGAGGTAACGCCGCATGAGTCATGTTTTTTCGTGCGTGAAGCCGGCTCCATCGATAAGACGTTGTCACGGCAAAACCATCCATGTCTTCATTACACTGGTTAAAAACGCACGCGAACACGGTGTGAGCATTCTATTCACCCATCTCGCACTGACTTCGGTTGGACTGATAATATGATTATGTATTTCCTTAAAAATGGTTGTTTTAGATACTCGTAACTATTTCTGCGAGTTGTTTTTTCTTCAAACGCGCATCCTTCAATATTAATCCAAGTAGTGATCTGGAGTGGTGACTTTAACAGACCGCTCAGATCGGGAATAGCCTTCAATTGATTCCCTGCCTTTTTTAAAAAGGTTGTGGCACTTGTATATCATGGTTTTTCAAGGACAAGATTCCCCGTAACAGATGACAATACATCTCTTCCAATATGATTTGCACACTTTTTCCTTGCTTGGTAAGGAACTTTATAACCGCACGGAACTCGATTTTCTCCATACTTCACAATTTCTTCCGGACTTAGTGGCTTGATCGACGATAGTTCAAATACTAATGACTTCATTATGATAATACTCTGTATATATGCTAATAATTAGTCACTATTTCGTTAGCACACGTTAGGACCTAAGCGAACTCCACAATAGTCCAGAAATTTCTAAAACGTGCAATATCTCGATCTCATCATATTTGTGTTTTTTATAATAAATGTTACCTTCATCGAAGTTGTTACAGATGTTACCGGAATGCTTTCCCGACCGAACCTGTCACGCTTCTGAAGCTAGAGAAAACCAGCCTAAGAACCGATATCCAGATATCAAAGCTTACGACCAGACCAGGGTCAAACTAACACAGATAGACAGCATCAATGGATCGGATTATATCAACGCCAATTATGTCCGGGGATATCAGGTAAGTCTTTTAAAAAGTAAAAAAAAAATGTATTAGATATAGCGACTCCTAAGATTCTTCAGTGCGACTAAAACTGGAGTGGTATTCACAACGCTTTGGTGAATACTCACCGTTTTCATCCTTTATTTTTCTGCGTCATAATTCTTATGCATATTGTTCTAAAAGGAAAAAAAATCAAGCATGTTTTTATGAATTATATAATTTGTTTCTTTAAGAGATAAGTTTATTTTCTAACTGTAATTATAACTTCCTTTGTGTTCCTATTAAAATTGTTTTTTTTTTTTTAACAAATATTAAGTATATTTATAGTAATAAAAGTTGTCGGTTAATTACTTTTATTGCACTGTATTTACAAACACTCACTATAACAAAGAAGAAATCACTCTATAACTCGTTAGTCGCACTAGAAATTCACTGCGATGTCAATTCGCTAAAAAAAACTATTGCTTCCTTATATAAACAAGAAGTTCAAGGATAAGCATAATGTATGATAGAATTCAATTTGAAATAAGTACACCAGCCTAAGTAAAGCGCAGCTCTTACTAGATAATTCTTCTTAACCCAGCTTTTCTGCATGTGCAATCTTGCCCATTTTGGCATTCGCTTTTATATGCAGTTAGGCCTATCGTGCACGTGTAAAAGAACTTACTATAGACAGTTTTGTTTTATTTTTTATGTGCATCTACAACTTAAGTTTTTTTTTTGTACAAACCCGTATTATAATGCTTACAGCGGCTGTAAAATTAGTGGTTCACGTTCAAACCAAGCTGGAATATAATAATAAACGTTGACCTGTAAAAGAACTTGGTTATTTTAAATGATTAAATTTAATATAGTCCAATAATTGTATTCGACATGTAACATCTGTAAACAAGTGCCATTTAATTTAAACGAGTGAGCACAATATACCTTTGCCATTTAACAGTAAGTTTTGAAATGTGAACTGCCATCTATAGCAGTGAGTACTGACCGGAAGCTCTAGTAAATGAGTAACAGAACTTTCAATTTAAGAGGAAATGTATTGAATTATAATTGTAACGCTATTGCTCTTACGCAGCCTGTACGTGTAAGCCCTTGTGAAATTTACAAGACGTAGTAGTTTAAGTGGTCACCTCTCCGCTTCCTACTGCGACAGCTCTGGGACAATACAAATCGTTGTTCTGAGTCTGAGTGTTCTTTGAGTCTTTTTCATTAATGTTTGTAAAGTCCCCCTCTACACAGGTTATTTGCCTGGTACATGGTAGACTTTTTCTTAAAAAGACAAAGAGTTACTTCATAAGTTAAAGAGACAACACACAACGAAACATTTGTACACTTACAGTTGTGTTAGTGAGGACTTTGCTTTTCCGGTCAATGCCCACCATAAAACCATCACATGTCTATTAGCTAGCCTTTCCTCTTGTGTGAAGTGTGAGAAGATCTAATGTGTGCGTCTTTTGTCCTTCGCTTACTAAGGAGTCCTTGGAGTGCAATCAGGTATTGCGATGCATGTTCATTATTTTGTAAGACTTTGCCTGGATAATAGCGAATGTATTCTGAACTACTGCAATATATAAAGTATACGTATACGTACGGCACGTATACGTATACCTTGGCTACATCTTTAAGTATATATTTTTCTAAAACAAAATGTAATTTTAACTGTGTTTCACTTGTAATTATTATGTATTTTGTGTTTAACTGATCTGAACTGACTAACGAACTGAGAATCACGCCTTTTGTTAATAGTGTTTTTTTTTAGGTCAGACTATCATTGAAAAATATACAGTCATTATATATTAATAACAAACGCCGCTTCCTACTGCGCTGAGTGTTGTGGGTTCAATACCCACATGGGACGACACTTTGTGTTACACAAATTGTCGTTCTGAGTCTAGGTGTTCTTTGTGTCCGTTTCATGTATGTTTGTCAAGTCCCCGCACACACGACATATTCCTAATGTGATGGTTGTTTTTAAAAAAAACAATCAGGTTTCAGGGTTGGCCCGGTAGGAGTCTCGAAATCCCGGCAAACTTGTTTGCATTTTTCTTGTTTCTCAACTAATCAAAGGATTACTTGGAGCGAGCTAAACATCCATTATCTTATTTATATTAATTTTGTAGCTTGTAATAAATCTATGCTGTTACAATTTTGTAGACACTAAAAGTAAAATAAATGTGTAAATGTTCAAAAGGCCACTGAAATTATTCAGATTTGGTCTTTTGAATGGTTCAGTTCAGTTTACGTGGTGTCGTTTTTTACAGCTCAATAAATGCTCAATCAGATCCTTACTTTTGTTGACAGGAGCGGAAACAATACATCTGCGCACAAGGCCCCACGGACACAACCTGCAATGACTTCTGGCGCATGATATGGGAACTGGGATTGGAGATCATCGTAATGCTGACCAACCTCGAGGAGTATTCCAAGATTAAGTGCTCTAAGTATTGGCCCGATGAGGGAACATCTAGAACCTTCGGCAACATTACTGTTCATCATGTCTGTGAAAAACGGTTAGTTAAAGAATCTTCTAACTGATCTAAATTTGATTTACTCGGGTTTGCTAGCCCTAATTTAATTCGGATAGCTTCAAGGCTACAACCATTTAGCACTGAATTTGTATAAAAATTAACAAAGGCATGATCCTCCGGTCAGACGAAGTGATCCTGCCTATAGGTCCACTACCCAACGATTGATATTTGGCAGTTATTGATTAATATACCTACATAAATGTATGGCATCTAACACCTTTTTTGCTATTGTTGTCAATAATAAACGTTTTTCTTTCTTCTACAAACTATCCTATCGGTAATTCTTTACGAACAATTTTGTGTTGATTGCAGATATTCAGACTACATGGTTCGTGAACTTAAAATATATAAGACCGCTACGAACGCTGATGGACAGCCCATAGTAGAGAACAACGGAATCGCAAAGAGGAATGGAGGTATGTCTACCATTCAGTTAATGTTTATCTATGACTCGTTTTAAGAGGAAAAGTATACCTATTCCTCTAGTTAACAAACGCAAATATAACAAGAAGTACTTACGTACTTAGGCAGAAAACAAATATTGATAAACGTACTTTAAAAAATAAGATCACGGTGTACTTCGTTCCGTGTTCCGTGTGGTGACGGATTAAGAATACGGAATGTCACCACCCCTATTCATCCCGTGGGTGTCGTAAGAGACGACTAAGGGAGCAAACTACGCAAGACAACAGCACTGCAAAGAGAAGGAAAACTTGAAACAAACATTATACCAACCTGTCTGGCCAGCGTGGTATAGTAGGCCAAAACCTCCCTAAGGAGAGGCCTATGTCCGGCAGTGGACTGTTATAGGCTGTTGATGATGATGATGTGTATAAAACTAGTGCACGTATAAAAGCCAAATTCACTCGGCTTCTTTGTGTATAAAATATAAACGAACTCCATGTACAAATCTTAATAGTTTGAAATAACATAATAATTATGAAAGACTACTGTCTATTTACGGTAACTAAAGTTTATATGTGACTTGCCTCTTTGTAATTTCTAGACATAAAAGATGGACATTCAGAAACGAGTGCGCCTACATCTCCGCGAGAGGTGAAAGAGTGCGGTGAGAGCCGCACGGTGCGCCAGTTCCACTTCCTCCGATGGAAGGACTTCGGCGCGCCTGAACATCCACATTGCGTTCTCAGATTCATCAAGGTTATAATTCATTACTACACATACTGTTATTATCTTGGGGCATTAAAAGGGCCTGGTATTCTGCGATTGTTGCGATACGCAAATCATCCTGCATCGGGATATCAATGTTTTCAAAGAACATGATGTAAATCAACTGAAATGATTATAAAGGTCTTTTTGACATTACATTAATTAGCGACAACTGGGGTTACAGTGCATATCATCTATTACTACTTATTGAACTCCACTTAGCAGGCTAAAGACGACTTAAAATGTTTATCGGTAATTTTTCCAGAGGGTCAACGAGTCATGGTCGAATGTGGTTGGTCGACCACTTGTGGTGCACTGCTCAGCGGGCGTGGGCCGCACCGGCACCCTGGTGGCCGTGGACTTGCTGCTAGACCAGCTTCGTGAGACCGGACAGGTGTCTGTTTTCAACACAGTCGCTGACTTGCGGAGACAAAGGAATTTCCTCGTACAGTCATTGGTTCGTTCTGCCGTTCGTCTTTTTTTATTATTGTTTTTCAGCGACTTTAACGACAGTAAAAATATAGGTTTATATTCTAAAGCAAATAAGGCCTCGGGTTTATCAGTGATATAACTTATTAAATAAACGATATAAATATGAAATCTTTTCGGGACGTCCTCAAAGATATTCAAAACTAAGGATTTTTAACTATGATCATAAAAAGCGAAATGAAAGTTTCCTATACTAAAAACAGTCTTTAGTGGCAAAAACCAAAAAAAGAAAAAACATGTGAAAACATGATCAGATTAAGGAGGTCTAACCTCCTTAATCTGATCATGATCCTGTTTAAAAAAATGTTGTAAGCCTAATGTATGTAACCTATAAACATGTGCTCAGACAAATTTTATCAAAATAAGTCAAGTAGTTTTTATTATAGGTAGTAAATCTTAGAATAGACGAATAATTTTGTTTACTTTTACAGAGGCAATACATATTCGTATACCGAGCGCTAGTCGAGTACGCGCACTTCGGAGACACGGAAATAAACGCTTCAGAACTGAAGCCGGCCGTCGACAAGCTGCGTAACACTCCTGAAGGCGCTGACAAATGTCTCATGGAATATGAGTTTGAGGTAAGTTCTTCCATGTGTTATAAGCTAACTTCACATAACAGCCCCGACCCGTAACAAAACTGCCTCAATTCCGTAATTGAAGAGCACAAGTTATTCGTAGTACATAAATTAGTTATGTCCTATTATGATACAATATGCTATTATGGTTGTCCGTGTGGTATTCATCTCAAGGCACTTTAGTGCAGCCCTTACCGATATATGAAAAATTGCATGAGAAAGGAATTAAGACGTAACAAATAAACAAGCAAATAAAATCATTATTTTATTTGTTTGTTTATTTGATGAAAGGTAAGTTTTAGGAGGTAGGATACAGTAGATATCTATTTGAGGAAGTTATCTTCCATATATCAGATAATCGGATTCAATAATTGGAGACTACTATTAAACCTAATTTTCTGTAGCAGACACTGGTAATAAGGATATCAAAACTACCTGAGTATTTTCCCACAAAGTATTGATTTTCTTTGTTTCATTTATTTAATTTTCTTTCAGAAAATGCTCGTTAATCCCGTGATGGATCCCCCAAAGCCTATGGCAGCGGCCGCTGCTGAAGAATTACGGGCGAAGAATCGAAATGCAGACTATTTACCTTATGACAGAAACCGCGTCATGCTGACGCCAATCCCCGGGAGGGATTACTCCGCGTATATTAACGCATCTTTCATTGAAGGTAAGTATCCAACACAATATCATCGCAGTATCTTTGTTGAGTCAGGGAATACTTATTTTATATGTTCAATGCCGAGGTAATGCAGTAAGCTCTAGACACTAAACATATTTTCCTAATGCACACTGTTTTACTGATCTAAATTCTTATAAGGTTATGAGGTTTAGCAAAAGTTATAGCATTCATAGAGATTGGAACTTATTTTAAAACATCCATAATATCCAATAGTAAAGCGACTGATATGCGAATTGTATATAGAGCTAGTCTCGTCCTTAGAAGATGTTCAGGCATAATTCTTGCGTACACACACAGTTGGTAACATGATCTAAAGACACTCACGAAAAATTGATTCCATCTATACAGAACTACACTTCTTTACAATTTTTCGATCTGTGCTGCCATAATGTAACATTTTAAACAAACCAGGTCATTATTAATTTTATTATTATTATATTATCAACATCAAAAATATTTCCTTCCTTTTCAGCTTACGACAATGTAGAAACATTTATAATCACACAAGATCCTTTACCAAATACTATCTTAGACTTTTGGCGAATGGTGTCGGAACATCACGTCACTACCATAGTCATGCTGAGTGAGGTAAGTTGGACAAGATATGTATTTAAAGCAGATTATTATATCTTCTTCTCAAACCTTCTCAAATATATTGTGTAAGCCTATTTTAAGATCATCATCTAACCGTTTTGTGCCGGTCCAATTTGTCCCTGTAGTTTTTTTGACGTCTCCTTTTATTACATTTGCCGTTTTCCTCATATATATATCTATATATATAAAAGAAAGTCGTGTTAGTTACACTATTTATAACTCAAGAACGGCTTTACAGATATGGCTGAAAATTGGTGGGGAGGTAGCTTAGAGCCAGGAGACGGACATAGGATACTATTTATTCCGTTCGACAGTGTTTTTTTTTTTTGTTTTTTTACGAACTTTGTTTTTTACGAACATCCATGTTTTTCCCATGGTCAATTATATGTGGCATGTTCACGATTCGGAAGACCATCTGCGTTGTTTGTTTTTGGTCGTGAATCACAAGGTACTTAAGTGAAGAGCAACCTATGTACTAAAATGCAGAAACAATAATAAATGATTAATGTACTTCATTTTTTTTTCTAAGAAAAAATTAACTTACTAAATTCGAAAATCGGCTTATTTATTGCCTTTAAGGCGGAACAGAGTTCGCCGGGTCAGCTAGTAATATTATAAAGCTGAAGAGTTTGTTTGTTTGTATGTTTGAACGCGCTAATCTCAGGAACTACTGGTCCGATTTGAAAAATTCTTTCAGTGTTAGATAGCCCATTTATCGAGGAAGGCTATAGGCTATATATCATCACGCTAAGTCCAATAGGAGCGGAGCAACAATGAAGAATGTTTCAATAACGGAGAAAATTTATTACTATTGAGAGACGCAGACGAAGTTGCGCGGGTCAGCTAGTATATATATATATATATATATATATATATATATATATATATATATATATATATATATATATATAAAAGATACATTTGCCGTTTTCCTCATATATATATATATATATATATATATATATGAGGAAAACGGCAAATGTATCTTTTACAAGACATCTATTTTCACACAGCTATGCCACCCATGAGCAATGGGCCATATGTATAATTATTTATAGTTTTTAATAAGAAGAAAAAGACAAGAAGCTACGTCCAGGTTTGGAAGGTTCACCTCTATAAGTACGCCATTCATGACGTCACTGCAATCTCTGAAAAAAAGACGGCAATACTGCCCAGTATTGCTGTCTTGTTTTGATTTAGATTCCTAATTCATGTGTATTTCTTGGCTGTTTAAAGTAATATGAATTCAATAAAAATAATTGATTATCGTATCTGCAGCTTGGCGAAGGCAAATGCCCTCGGTACTGGGACGACGGCACAGCGGAGTATGAACACATGTCGGTTCATTATGAAGAAAGCGAGTCATGTCCTTATTATACGAGGCGGCAGTTTAGAGTTGTGAATGAAAAGGTTAGTAAATATATTGTACGATAATGATGATACCTATAATATGAATAGGTATGTTTAGGATAGATGTTTATAATTAAAATTGAGTTGATTCAGTTCAGAAAACTTGCGATATAGTCAAATTAGTAACATATGTATTTCTTTATTAATTTAATGTAAAATTTGCTTTCCTGAGGTTTCTCATATTTTTAAGAATGGTATTCGATACACTGTAGAACTGTGTGTAGAACCACGTAAATTAATAATTTTATCAAGCGTTAGCTTACGGTTTACGCTTTCAGTGCCTCGGAGAGTGCGTTACACCGTCGGTCGCGGTTGCCATACAAACATCTGTGATAATCGTTACACCCGTAGTCGGAGCCCTTAAAAGTTCAACAACAGTCTTTCTACAGAACTTCGATATCGCTTAGTACTTAGGTTGTGAAGGTCTGATGGCAGTCGCTCCACTTAAAAAATCGAGGATCAGCCGTATCGTTGTAGACTTAAAGCCGACCCCAACCTAGTTACCAACCAACCTAGTAACCAAGGCTCGGCGGAAGAAGCTAGCGTTGGCTTATAGTAACAAGGGAGAGAGCGCTAACCGTGTGGCGTGTCCGCAGAACGGCGACAGCTCGTACGTGCGCCAGCTGCAGTACCAGGGCTGGCCCACGGCGCGCGGCCACGTGCCCGAGGTCACGCGCGGCCTGGCCGAGCTGGCCGACGCCGCCGGAGCCGCTCTGCGCGCCGACCAACAGGGAACCATGCTCGTGCACTGCCAGTATGTATCTCTTCACCTTACATTAATACTGCTCCCAATCTAAACTAAAAAACGATCGAATATGTGTTAAGGTTCGGAACGGAGCGGTCGCCGTTGTTCGTGGCGCTGTGCGGGCTGATCAAGCAGCTGCGCTGCGAGCGCAAGGTGGACGTCGGCGGCGCCGCGCGGACGCTGCGCGCGCAGCGGGCGCGCACCATCGACACTTTCGTAAGTCGCTCGCTGTGTCGTGGGCCTTCGAGCGCGGTGGGAGCTCGAAGGACCATTCCTACTACTTAAAATGAAACATTTAAATTTAACTATTTAAGCAGTAATAAGCAATAAAATTACCGTTCTTATTCTTTTTTTTTTCACTCGAAATTTAAAATCTTTTTGTAGTGATATTAAACAAGCTAATTATTAAAGTTAAGAACGGTAAATATAGACTGCCATCTTAATCATTATTTACTCTTAGACTTTATCATTATTTACTCTTAGACTTTATCATTATTTACTCTTAGACTTTATCATTATTTACTCTTAGACTTCTTTCTGTCCAATTTACGAATTAAAAATAGTGCATGCATTAACAAAACTCTATTCCATTTAAAAAATCTGGAAACCAAAAGCTCACAGAAACTAAAAGTAACTTACTAATACTGACTAGAATGTATAACTCCGGGGTTCCCAAAGTGTGTTTACCGGAAATTACACAATTTAACAAAAACAAAAAACGGGTTCACTCAACAAGCCTCAGTACTTAACAACGCACTGTTAGCATTTTTCAGAAAATTTAAAAAACTCAGTTTAATATTGTGGATGTTTTAATTTTTGTGCCACTATTATTGTGGGTACCTATTTCTTGCGCTTGTATATATTTCAAGTAGTTATCTAATTGAGGGCGTCATTACAAATAACTAAACTTGAAAAAAAAAAAAAGTGTGCAGAAGTGCACCGCGGGCTGAAAAAGATTGGGAACCCCTGGTATAACTAATTCTATTACCTTTCTATCTATACCTAACAAATATTATTTCATTCCAGTTACAATACGAATTCCTGTACCGTGCCATACTAAATTACGCAGAGCTACACAACCTACTAGAAGACAGTTAAACACATCACCGACTGTTTGGGCACCCAACTGACACACCTTCAAAAGGTCTTGTGAATATTCCAAATAAATGTATGAATCGACCTGTAATTAATTATAAACGAGCTCTAAGATAACGCATTCCTTTATCTTTGTATGTACTCCTAAGATGGGGATTAATATGAGCTCAGGAATGGAATTACACAAATGGTTGACGTCATGTATTATATTAAGCGTATGCCCAATGTACAACAAAATTGCAAAAGTTAACGGATAAACGCCTCCTACACTTAGTCATATTAAACATCTGAATCAAAAAAATCTTAGAAATATTTCAAATGTTATTATTTAATTATTTTTTTTATAAAGTATTAAAATGCTCTGTGCTTATATAAGTGCAAACAGACAGACATACTGTTTAAAAACATATAACGATGTTTTATTCAATGCATCTAATGTTTATAAAATTATTTGATGACATTGTATAATAGAAAAGAGTTCTTGGCATATATGTGAAGCTTTAATTAGGACATATATGACTAAGGAATGCTGATTTTTTATTTTTATTTTCAAGTCAAAATGGAGGTACATAAGTATGTTATGTATATTTTACATGTACAATTTCTTATCATAACGCCATGAAGGCCTACAATAACAAAAAAAAAAGGAATTATTACCTATTCCTTTACAAAAATGAGGCCGTATCCAACCATATACATATAATATACATTTAAGTGTAATTTTAAGTATACATTTTGTATATTTGGTGTAATTTATATAGTTCTCTGTTGAGCGATAATTAGTTAATTAAACAATTAATGATACCTTGACAATCTGTGTAACGGACCAAAATAATAAGAACAATGATGCCTAAATTTCAAATTGAACTTCACTGACAATTAATGTTAAATATAAAAATTTATGTTTATTAAAATACATCATCATGGAAATTTGCTTACCCTGTGTCATGGATACAGCAAAAGGCGTCAGTTACCTTTCGTACAGAAAAAGTATGTTTTGCGAGGAATCGAAAAATTGTTTTTACGCGAGTGACGCCGCGGGAAAAAGCAAAATGAATAAGTCAGTAAAATGTCAGCTTTAAGACTTAATACTAACAAATATTACAAGGCAAACAGTTCCACTTATCGAGCTCGGAGTAACAAAGCCCTCTGAAGTGAACATACGCAAATTTTAAATCTAAAACAACTTTAACTTTAAGACGTTAGAGCTCAAATTGGCGAGTTCGTTTATTATTTGGCAGTGTTTGTGATATTGACAATTCCAGTGAGATTAGAATTTATTATTTTAGTCCGTTATATGTATTTAGGAATACATTGTGTTTAGACATAGTTTGATACTATATCCTACTGCTCAGTGTAGGTGCTTTTATACATTTTGGACAAATTTATATCTTGCTTACGAATTTATATATTTAATTCATTTGGCTTTATTGGCATAGAAGTTATAATGAACTAAAAACATGAAAATAAATCTCATGCCATATTAGATATTACAATTAATATAAATGTAATATAGAGTGTTACATTATTGTGTGATGTTGTTAGTAAAATATATGATAAGCGTAAATTTTAAATGTTATTATTGGTGTTTTCAATGTACTGTAACATCTTTATCATGTGTAGGCATGTTTATTCTTCTGTGTTTTAATGTTTACGTGTTTAAACATGTTATTAATCGAACTAGTTGCAACAAGAAATGAATGTGTCTATGGAAAACATGATCCTTTAACACAATTTTAATTTAAAAGAATATTTTAATGAAACTAAACACTTTACTGTGCAAAAAAACGGCGCGAGTGGTCTACGGATCCCCGGTCGGAACGAAGTTCCGCAAGAAGTGTCGGAAAAAAGTCTTGTTACACATTTTTCGGTCTCGCTCCCATCCGATCAGATCGTGTAACGCGCGATGAGGAACTTCGTTCCAGTTATTACGATAACTTCTATGCTTGTAAAGCTACTCTAGTTTTTCTTTAAGGTAAAAGTTTACGCAACATTTATGTACAAATTATCACCTTTTTATCTCAATATAATTTTTAAATATAACTAGTGTGTAGGTATAATTATAGTAGCTTCCGCTTAACTAAATCTCGCTGAAAAGGAACTGCATTTCTTTAATTTTAAAAGTACCCCCTACTTTTAAGTTTTCTGAAATATTTTTAGTTGGTCGTTCTTGGCTTTGATTTGCGCGATTTTGACAATGTAACAATATATACAGATATGGGATATATTGTAGAATATGTATGTTATACGAGGATAGAAAGTGTATAAGTATGAGCCATACTGAATATATTTCAGAAAACTTATATTTGGTACAGTTTTACACAGCCCCTAGTGATAGATCTGTCTTTGTATTATTTCTTATAAATAATTATAATGTAATGTTTGGTATTTAACATACCAAATTGAAATCGTGTCCAAAGAATGATGAGTAGGAGTAAAAAGATTATCATGGAGTGAATGAGAAATTCTACGTATTTATTTTGATAAATGGAGAGGCCATATTTTACTGCATTTTTAACAATTTAAGTTATTTATGTATATTATTGCAAATAAAAATTTCGGTGTAATTAAAGGTTTTGTAAAAACCTCACATAAAAAACAGTTAAGTCCAAAAAATATTGACATTTTCCCAAGTTAGCACAATTTTTTTAATAAAATTAGTGTTTGATAGTGACATTATGAACGAATGCATGTAAATACTCTTTTTGTATGTTTATAGCGAAGTGGGGTGTTCATTGTGAGGCTGTGTTGCGTTTATGTTAATATTTACATATAAATCTTTATCCATATATACATCATATATGTAAATTTGAGATGAGAATGCAATGCAAGCACATGTCAGTCAACTAACTTTAACCCATTAACGAGAAAGCTTCTTTTTTCAAATACAGACACTACAATCCTACAAGCAAGCAAAAGTGGAGACCTAGACAGATTTAAAACATGCTTTTTAAAGAACATTTGTTTTTTAGAGCCTTTTATAAAAAAGTATCAATAATAACAATATAGTCTTCGTTTGTATACAGACTATAATAAACATCCACCTGCTCTCAATAACCGGTGAACATGACCAATTTGTGTGTATTGAGCATGAGCGACATCTATTTTTAAAATAAAACAAATATTAGTAAAATATTTTTTATTATATCTATTTACATAAACGCAGCAATATCCAAACGTCACTTGCACAGTTCTCAACAACGTTTTTGAAGTATTTACTATAAAATATAATTTGTTTTTACTTTCTACAAAGTCGTAGGCGCCGTGGATTTGTGACGCACGACTGTCGATCTAATTGTAAACTAGTGTAAGGTATATAATTAGATTTTGTATGAGCTAATCGAAATATACAAAAATGTTGATGTTAAGTGTGATTGTAATATACTATGAGAGTACAACCGTGATTGTCATTGATTAGAATTTAGTTAAAATATACCTTTTAAAGCGAAATACATATTCTCTGCCTAAATAAAGTCTGTATGACTAATTAGTCATCGTTACGTATTGACGTGACGCTAAAAGTCGCTCAATAAAAATGAGTCAATTTATATGTGCATGATTACTGACCCTTTAATAGTAGTAATATCTTATGAAAACGCTAGCTTCATCTCTGGACCACACCTCTACAATTTGATCTCGAGAAGTTAGAGATTTCTAGCATAAAAGATGTGACCTCACTGTGAAACATTTTAAAGGGTATTTCTAAAATATTGTGACATATAATTAAGATGTAGTCGAGTTCAGTTCTGGATTACTGGAACTGAACTCCAACCTTTAGTCACAAATCAAGTCAATGACCTGACATAAGACGTTCATGGGCGGCGATGGTCACTTTCCATCAGGTGACCCATCTGCTCCTCTGCCCCCTCTAACATAAAAATACAAGCGTGACAATAATAAAAAGCGCCATAACACAGCATGTATAAGTAAATAAGAGCAAAGAGAGAATTGGAAAAAATAAGTAGTTATATTATTGCCCGAATATTTTGCCACTCAATATGTTTATATTAACCTTTAAGGTTTCAGCAACTTCTTCCGTTTCTCCTCTTTCACTTTCTTATTCTTTCTTTTGTTGACTGTACCCAGTTACATATAGGATTTATGAGTCATATGGCCGTCACGGTTGTACCCGTCGTCCACTAATATCAAGTGTGTGAGGTGAAGAATGTTGCTGCCGATCACAACTCGGATGACTGAGATAAATAGGGATAGTTCATTGTCTACATTGCTTACTCTAAAACAAAATTTAAAGTCACTTGTGTACAATAAGCGTATTCTAAATTGACCAGAAGGCCAATTCTCGGAATAAAAATTTGGTCACAATTCATTTATTCCGACCAACTCTCGATCTCACAACTGAAATTCATGAAAGGTATTATCGTAATAAAGTTTTAAACATCCAAGTTTGAGTGTAATGTACTTATACCGTACTGTAACCGTAAAATGAACCGGCAATCTGCTAGTCTTAGTAATGCTTTACTATTTTACTACAAAAACACCTTTTATGACAATTAGGATATCGAAAGTTGATCGGAACTGAATAGTGACCGAACTTTTATTACAAGGTTGAAGTTTGGATTTCGACACGTTGAATATGCCAACAGCTATTTCTGTTTTTGTAATAGTCTGTAGTATCTAAAATCTTTCAAATTCAAAATATTTCAATGCGAAACCGCAAAGCGGTCAAATTAAAATGCGCATCATATTTCAACATTGTAATGACGATGTTTCAGACTTATTTAAAAAGAAGTATTACTGGTATTATGTAAAATTTCATTTTAATATTTGTCAAATATGGCAACAATAATTAAATACAATATATTATATAGATTTCGATATTTGTAAGAATACTGAATTAATAATAATCTCACAGATCACAAACACGACCATCTGATCCAAAACTAGGCAGAGCCTGTGTTATGGTAATCAGACTGCTGATAAACATACTTACATATTTCTATTAATACATACATATAATAGATTAATTTACACCAAGACAGAACAAATGACAGGAACATTAATCTTAAAAACATCCACCGTATGTGTAAGCAGTGAACTATTCCTGAATTTAGTATTGTATTACGGGGCTTGTGAAGTATTCCGAACTATATAATAACATCTACAGCGTTGCTTTCAACAAATGTCGTACATACACGCACATATAGCAATTTATTACTGTAGCAGGTTATTCATCTCAATTTCTTTAATTTAATGCAATAAGGGCTATGATTAACACAAAAACGTGTGACTGACAATTTTAAAAATATGTTTAAGTATTATTTCGAACCAGTATTTTGTCATGTATCACATACTCATACTGCCCTAATATAAGAAAGTAAGAAGCCCAGTAAAGTCTGATATTTTGAAGTATTCAGTAAATATACGTAGCGCTACTAGATTTTAGAAATGTTAACAAAAAACTACGCCCTTTTACATCGTTTAAAGTGATCTCTCTAACCAATTGTTGTGTTCAATACTTTTAAGATTGTTTTATTGGAATATAAGCAAGCCCCAGCGCGACTGAACGGTATGTTTTAGCTTCTTTTTTACAATATGAAATAAAAATACAGTAGAAATGTTACTGTTACTTTTTTAAACAAATAGCTAATAAGATAGGCTAGGTGATTGTTTGGTGCGATGTGACGATTTATGCGGATGGCTTCTATGAAATATATATGGAAACCAGTACATGGAGGATGAGTTTAAATTCGATTAATTTATCTTTCATGATATTATTATTAGTACATAATTTTTATTTAAAACTAAATGAAATAGACAGAATTAATAAACAGTTTTGACGATCTTATTTGTGTTATTAGTATTTTGTAAGTTGCCAGACGTATATGGATATTAACTTTAAAACTTACATGCTGCATAATTTATCTTTTTCCATAGATTTATGTGGAATAACATAAATTAACTAAACTTTATAAAACAAGTTATAAGAAGTGAGAAGTTTGAAACATTTTTAGTACCCAGTTGTATTATTAATTTGAAAATTATACAATTTAAAACTCAACCTGTTATACAAAATAAGAAATTGAAAAATATAAAAAAGTATGTACTACAGATAATATAAATGTCGATTTGAAAGTTACTCGTGACTTAAGATATTTTACTTTGAATATATTTTTTTAATTAAAACAAGTGTTAAATGCCATTTGTATTAATCGACGCATCGACAACTCCTTTTTGGGGTGCAAAATTTATTAAACTGTAATAAATACCATCTCAAACCGCTTTTAATATTAGTATGATGGTTCGCTTTTTATTTTAAACTTTGCGGAAACAAGGGGCATTGTGTTGACCATTGAGATTTAATTTTGACGATGTAGAAATTGTTTAAAAAATTCAAAGAATGGACTGTATAGGCTTCGTAATATCAAAGTCAATTTTTGTTGATTATACCTAAACCATAAAAAAATATGTATTCAGAATTAACCAATCAGTGCCTCACAAAAAATTGGAAAGTTTGCAAACATGGTTAAACATGCGTGAATTAAAAAAGGGCCATCTTTCATTTCTTAATAATTAACAAATAAAGACTTCGAGTTAAGTCCATAATGTGGTGGTGTGGTTCTAAATGTTATAATAAAAAACTTCTTTATTTCCTCTAGGTATATAGAATAAAAAAGCTATTAGTTTAGGAAAGTAGTTGATACAAAATACGTCTTTAAAACTAGAGGTTTAAGGAAGTATTATGTATGATTCTAAACATCTACATCTTCAACACAATACGCCTCTTGTCACCGTGCCATGGTTTAGACAATATTCTGTTTTAACGGCAATGTAATACATTATTGAATCAAGTCACTTCAAAGGTTAAAAAAGTATTTTCCTAAAAGAAAATGTACCTCACGTTATGCATTGTATTTAAAATGAAAAATATGATTATTAGAAATTATTTTTAAATTATAAACCAAATTTGCATGCAAGGCTTTTGAGTTTGTTTTGTTGTAAATATAATGATTAAGCTATAAACACACTCTGTACCAGTTTTCTATCGTATTTCTGACTTTTATTTAATTATAGTACGAACATAAGCATTGGCGGTTGTAAAACTGAGTATAATTATTTTAATTTTGTTTTTATTTTTGTAAATAGATAAGCAAGTCATGTAATACAATATTTTTGAAAATATACCAATATTTAGAAATCAATATTTTTATTGTACACATATAATCTCATAGATATTCTGTTTCACATTAGTTGCAAGTTACAACGAATGTTATTAACAAAAAAACACGTAGGCACTACACGGGCAAAACGCTTGTGACTACTGAGTCACTTTCCATCATCAACCGTATGCTCGTTTACCCCCTGGATGGTAAAAACCTTCCAATCATTTGCAATTTCAAATTCAATGCAAATCGCAAAAGTTCGATCTACTTTCGAC
Organism: Arctia plantaginis; assembly: GCA_902825455.1. Classification (NCBI taxonomy): domain Eukaryota; kingdom Metazoa; phylum Arthropoda; class Insecta; order Lepidoptera; family Erebidae; genus Arctia; species Arctia plantaginis. The sequence goes on from CADEBD010000292.1 coordinate 8,248,118, forward strand.
TTAATTAAGTGTCCCGAGTCCGAGACAATGCAATAAAAACAGTAGGTAATCAAAAATATATCATTCTATGCAATTCTAATGAAAACAATATTAGTTATTTCAATTATTTATAAAAAAAACTCGTTTGTAGTTATGGAGGATTTATTACTATTTGCAATGAATAACATTAAAACGTTAAAACGCAACTTTAGAATTCTTACTTATATTAATAATTAATTCTGTAGTATAATTATATCATTTAATAAGTGTGACTTTGAATTTTCAACTCCCATATAGGTGACGTTGCTAACTTAGAAAGATGACTGGGCTAGTAATTTATCATTATCAATCTAGAATGATGCAAAAAAAATATCGGAGTTAAAACGAGCACCTTCAGATAAACAGCAATGAAAATATATATCTATCTTTTTTATATATCTTAATCATCATCATCATCAACAGCCTCTAATAGTCCACTGCTGGACATAAGCCTCTCCTTGGAAAGATGGTTTTGGCCTACTATACCGCGCTGGCCAGACGGGTTAGTATAGGGTTTGTGTCAAGTTTTCCTTCTCTCTGCAGAGCTGTTGTTCGGCGTAGTTTTCTCCCTTAGTCGGCTCTTACGACACCCACGGGATAAATAGGGTGGTGACACTCTGTATTCTTAATCTGTCACCACACGGACCAAACGTACTTATGTAATTGCTATTAAGTCGGCCGTGCCATATTTCATACCGTTTCAATTCATTGTATTACTTATATATTTTGTCAATAACAAATAATAACCCAAAATGTGAGTCACAATAACATAATTATTTGAGTGACGTTTTATTTCTTAATACTGGCACATAATCTGTACTTCTCGAATCTCACGGCTAAGGTTAAATATCATACAACTTTGAGGTAACCACGGTAACGGTCTACTTGACCAAGCGTTCAGATTGACAGACACTGTCACACTATGACATATTAACATCAATGATAACGCGATAGCAATGACTCTGCCACCACTTTAGACCTTGGATTGTCCAAACATCGCCAACTGGCGGCATGCCAACAACATTCAACACTGATAAAGATAAATTCGAAGTTAAAATTGACGTACAGCAATTTAGACCGGATGAAATCGCCGTCAGAACCTCCAGAGGGTATCTCATTGTTGAAGCCAGACACGAAGAGAAAGAGGATGGACTAGGATACGTGGAAAGGGAATTCATAAGGAAGTATGAGCTACCACAGGGAGCAATACCGGAAAATGTGTTTTCGCAAATCTCTAGTGAAGGTGTTTTAACGGTTACAGCTCCTAGGCAAGTGACATCTTCTGGTAACGACCCAGGTGGGACCAATACTTTTATTGAATCATTGAAGAGGTTATCGAAGTCATCCATGTCGTCTGAAAATGAAGAGCCCTGTCAGGGAAATTGTTTTCAGAAATAGTTCTCAAGTTACTTTATAGAGTTCCGAATTATAATTTCATACAATTTGGAACTATAAATCAATAATAACGATGTCTTTGACACCAATGTTAACGTTTCTATACTGATCTGTTTTCCATAGCTTTTCTACAAATTCATGAATAAAATTCGTTGTGTAGCTTTTTTGGAGTAAAAATCCCATGCATATAGCGTGAAAATTTCGAGTGTGATCTAATGGATTTGTTTCTCTCATCTATGTGATAAGACTTAGTTTTCTACTGATTACAAGGGGGACAGCGCGTACGCAGTCCCCACTACCAAAAATTACGCATCCGAGTTATCCACATTAGGGATAATCGCAGGGGTCAACCCAACCGCAGTGCAATGGAAGGATCTCGCCCTGGGGGAACCGCCTTCATGATCACGGTGTCCCCTATGCCAGGTAAGTATGACTTCTTCTAAGCCTAACGGGGTGTTCATTCACTCGCGGAGACTCTTAACACCGACTTTTATTATTACCCGTGCTGACATCTAGTTGAAATTGCAAGCGACACGTCACTCGTTTTTTATTTTGATGTTTATATTTTCTTTAAAACGTCATCACTCTATAACTATGGCTCCGCACGATGCAAAATAATAAAATATAATTTTATACGTAGAATAATAGATGAAGATCAGATGTTGATGTTATTCGCATAACCATTTCCTTACAATCGGTAATTTTACACGTGTTAAACCCTTTTTTTCTACTAAAGCCTGTGTTGCTTTCCCATTGTTTTTAATTTGTTTAATTTTAGTTAGCCACACTAGTCTTAATATTGGTTTTCTTAGCAAGAAGGAAAGAGAGGGATGGAATGAAAAATGATCTGGTTGACCTAGTGAAAGGTTATATACACGAGAATGTTGGATAATTTATATGTGTAACTAAGTAATATTTTAAAATATAGATAAATACAATAACTAGAAATACTTGATGAAGAAATACTTCAGCTATTGACCTGCCTGATGATGGCAGACTTGTTTATATTAGGAATATACTTTAATGTAATTATTTGACTCTTATGACCTTTCACTAGGTCGTCAGGGTCATATTTTTTATCCCTATATATATAGTCCCTTTATTATTCACTAGAATAATAGGGCTAAAAATATTATATTACCTATAGATAATCAAATTTAAAGAAACAAGACACTACAAGACACACACACTTGTTTCTTTAAATTTGATAATCGATTGCAAAAAGGCCTACTCGATAAAAAAAAATTGAGTGTGAGTTAGAAAACATGTGAAATACTTGGATTTATGAACCGATTTTTGTGTAGCTTCTATGCATGTTTACTTAAATAAAAGTAGACCCTTTAAATACACTTTCACAGTCACCGGAGTTTAGAGGTAAGGAACATTAGCTCCTATGGTCGGCAGTTCTAGTTACCGAGCGATGGTTCGGTTTCTTCCAAGTAATCTAGTTTCGGTTCCAGTTTCCTCCTCCTCAGGTTTCAAACTTACGGCCGCACCGAAACTCAGTGTTCGTAAATGTGCCGAGACATGGCTGTCCCACAACTAACTAATCTTTTTTGTTAATGGTGTCTTACGCATAAATAATTATGTCACTATTTGTTTTTGTTGTACTTGTACGGTGTACATATTATTATTTAACATTGTCCTTAACTTGATTGTATTAAAAATGACAACCTACATTTTTTGTAAAAAAATGTCCTGCGACTACCAACGTCATCTTTTGAGCTACGCAGTAACTTATAGAGTCAGAGTGGGGACATTTCAAAAAGGAAATAAACATAAAAATACACAATGCCCGACTTTAAAATAGATTCAACTGGCGTACCTTCGTCTTTTTCAAGAGCGAATGCGAATAACATCAACATCTTCATCTTTTAATCTTCGCATTGACATTTATATTTCATTTGTATCGTGTGAAGAAATAGACTATAGAGTGATGACGTTACAATGAGGCTATGGAGATTAAAATAACTTGTAGCTACAACTAGATGTCAGCACGGGTAATAATAAAAGTCGGTGTTAAGAGTCTCGGCGAGTGAATGACTACCCCGTTAGTCTGATAAGAAATCATACTTACCTGGCATAGGGGATACCGTGATCATGAAGGCGGTTCCCCCAGGGCGAGATCCCTCCATTGCACTGCGGTTGGGTTGACCCCTGCGATTATCCCTAATGTGGATAACTCGGATGCGTAATTTTTGGTAGTAGGGACTGCGTACGCGCTGTCCCCCTTATAATAATTTGATTTGGACTGATAATACACATGGTATAACGTAATGTGAGAATGAAGATTGGAATAGAAATAAATTTGAGATATTGACAGGTCTTGTTTGTTTTAACGTAAATAAATATTTATTTAGTAACTCTATTGGTGAAAACCGCATTAGAATCCCTTGCTCGGTTAACTTCTAATCTATCTAATCTTACAATACAAAATAGCGAATTTATTTTGTACTATGTAAATATAGCAGCATTTTTTTTTATAATGTATTGAAAACCGTATAGGCTTTCAGGAAAAGGAGCTCAATAAATTGTATGTTTTGATGTTTACCTCAAGTGGTAAAAATCAAACTATAAATCAGGGCGTTCTCGAAACAGCAGATTTCTTGTCATTATTACTACTATTTATTTTTCTAGGAATAATTGGACATATCACAATCTAGGCAGCACCTGGACCTGTAGTATGGAAACCAGTCAAGTGAAATATAATCTTATATACGTATAATATTTCTAAATGTTAAGTTGGTTTGTGAATGCTTCAAAAGCTAAAAGATCTGAACCGATTGAACTAAATTTTTGACACGATATAGAAACCGCTTCAAGGATGTTTTTTATCTATTTTTTGTGTTATTTTTGTCTTATTTCTTATCAATGCAACCCCATTGTGCCACAACGAAGCGTCGCAGTGTACAGCTAGTTTTAAAATTCCGACGTATGCTGACTGAACAAAATGATCGTGTCCATCACTAAATATTTGCCTAAGTGGATCTCGAAACTACAACCTAATTAAAGAATATTAATTTATTAAATATCGGACATTTGATTCATCGCAGGTTCTATTACACTTGCTACCACATATTGCAATTCTTACTACTTTTTTGACGTGACAACGTCTTATAAATTGGTTTGCCGGGTGACACTTCAAGAAACTGCGTTACGCTCCGCTCACGTTATGCGCTCACAATGAGAGCGAGTGAGAGGCACGCGTCCCTTCCACTCGGGCATGGTTAGCCCGCCTAAGAGCGAGAGAGACAGACATAAAAAGTGAAAGGCACGCGTAAAATTATTTTACCACTCAAAGTCGTTGTCACGTAAAACTTTCGCCCGTATACCGACTTTACAGGCAACCAATTTTTGGTGACGTATTATTACTTTATAGCAGTGTCCATGACAGCAAACCACACTATAATCTATACAAATAAATAAAATTGGAGTGTCTGTTTGTAATATTAAAATAGCCGCTTTTTACTAAATGCATATGTATGTTTACACGGTACATATGCCAAAATAACATTTTTTACAATTTTTGACTGTCTGTCTGTTCCGGGTAATCTCTGGAACGGCTGGACCGATTTCGACGGGACTACTATAATCAGATACTATAGGTTTCTTTTCACATTTAGAAATTGGCCAAAATTTTGAAATTTTCTTAATTCTAATTAGCGATCGCTTAGTGGTCGAATTTCTGAAATTATGTATCAACTAAAAGTTTTGTGTTATATCAAATTATATTGTTGACCAGTATGGCATAATTTATGATTGTGTACCTGTAGATTTTTGTAGCATAACAAGTAAGTATTTTCACAGAGCCCCTGTATAATTTGTGTATCCATTTTTGCATATTTTTTAACTTTATAATAATTAAATTGAAATGTGAGCTTTCTACACTTCTTTTACATATACCCTTCAAATGGGTACAAATTTTACAATTCACTGATTTTGAAGAAAGTTTGCTTTGCCAATCACGAGTTAAAATGTAATACATTTATAAGTATAAATACTTTTAGAAAGAAACAATAATACATCAAAGAAGTAAACGTCTTGCCACACATCTCTTTCAACTTTTCGATAAAATTGTTTGATTACCTAAAACTTCTTAATTGATTATGTGGTGGTTCTTGAAAATATTCGTTATTTATGAATAAATATGTATTGTTGATTCTTCTGGGCATTGATTTATTATAAAAGGTGGAAACTCATTAATACCGCTGCTTTGTTTATTTCACCAGGCTCCAAATATACCAATTAAGAGTCTGTGGCTAAACATCTGTGTTATTCCAAAACAATTAGAAGACTGTGTTCCATAGAAAAATGGGGTCCAAAATGTGGGACATTCCTACCAAAGCAGAACGTACAATAGACACAGTACTCAACGTTTCATACTGTGATTTACACTTTCTTAGGTTTTCTACTTCTCATATTTGTATGTTTAAAATCTTTCCTCTTGCTCTTCACGAAATGATTCCTTCAATTTGTAGTAATAATTTCGTGCAAAGGGGACGGAAATGTATTAACAGGAAGCCAGGGATCTCCCTTTTCATCTGTATGATACCTATTTATCACACTGGGATTGAATTATTCATTTTTATTTAACATTAAACATTTTATTTAATATTGGCTATGATGCTAATATCCCTTTTGGTATCACTGGAGTGCAATAACAATGATCTGGTCTTGATATTCTCATTCATGATTTTTCCCAGTCTCTATTACCTCCAAAATACATACTGTTAAAAACCCGTACTCGTGCCAATATAGGATGAGATAAAGTCTATTCACATGACACTTTAGAACAATAGTATCAACAACATGGATCACATGGATCTGAACATGGATCAGTCGTGGATGGATGAAAATGGATACCAAAAAGACATGGTTTGGAACCTAGTTTTTTTTTTTCCCCTTTTGGCATTTATCACTAACAGACTGACTACCAATGACAACGCTGTCAAAACAAAGTTTTTGTTTTGGTTTCGCTGCTGTTGTGATAAAAAACTGTGCTATAACAGAATGGTAAATTATTGCTGTGTATTTGGATGTGGTCGGAACAGTAAAACTAGTAAACATTTATTTTACTATGGTGTGCCTAAAGACAATCTTCGGTGTGTACCAATTAACACTATTTCAAATAAACTTTTTAGTGGATCAATTTCCACCAAAACTACTGTACAGAATTGTATGGTTATTAATATTCTATCAGGTTAAAAATTATAATTAAAAAGATTCTTTAATCAATTAGCTGTACCCGTTATGCGTTGCGGCGGCAAAAATTGGTTTGTAGGTATATAGATTTTTTGGACCAAGAACCCTCGCGGGTGTTTTAGCCTACCGAAGTTTCATCACAATCTGATCAATGGTATCCGATTGCTTAGAGGACAAACATACAAACAGTGATCCTTATTTATATAGGAAAAATGCATAATGTTGATACTTCATTTTTCAGGTTAGAGCAATGGCTAAGAGCCATAGGGAGAGAAGATTTACTTGAGAAAAATCTCAAAAAACTATCCTACCGCGTGTGTTCTCGACACTTTTCTCCAGCAAGTATTAAGAATAAGCATTTGTGTGCTGATGCTATGCCCACACTATATCTACCTGGTAATAAATCAGAAGGTATGTATCCAATCATCAATAGTACACCACTTCATAGTGTATGTAAGTATATTAAGTGTGTAAGCATATTATTGCATATGTGTAAATATACATGTTTGTGTCCCTATGTATAAGTTTATGTTTGTAGTAACCTGTGCATAGTTTTTATAAATTAATTAATTCAATCAAACATTTATTCCCATAAATAACCTTGTTGCACCTTCCTTAGAAAATTTCTACACCACCCAAAGGTTGGCTGGTAGAAAATGCCCTTACACCTATCTGTGCTGAAATCCCTTTGGATACAACCCATTGGTGGTTATATTAGACATGAACGGTGTTCCCAGTGGCATTTCGGACTCGAACCAACTAAAACCGCATGCCGTCTCGGGTACTAATAGCCAGGGAACAAGGTATACCCTAGAAAGGAAGTCCCTGGTGGGTAGAAAATACCCTAGGTGTCAAGTCTGCTAATGTTCATAAGTGCATAAAGTTGTGAAACAAAAAGTCTTGCACATTAGCAATCAAACCAAATCAAAAAACTTAAAATCTCAAAGAGTTTTCCGTATATTAGACACAGTGATCAGAACTAAATCTAGTCACAGTACAAGTAGGATAGCATTTTTTTGTTGTTATACCAGTGACCATGGTCCATGGGGTTTGTGGATTGGCAAAATTGATTTAGGATATGCCTGTTTGTCTAGTGGTTTAGGGATCCGGACTGAGGTTGAGGGTCGAATCCCACCCAGGACAAAAATTGAGGTCTCGGATTTGATTCCAGGGTCGGACCAAATGTTTGTATGATCTGCAAATATTTAATATAATACATAATAATATTTATTTGCTGATCAAGGGTATACAGTGGTGTTAACATTACATTTTGTTTTGGAGTTAAGGTGTTGTCTATGTATAATATGTATGCATTTACATAAAAAGTATGTAAGTAATCTATCAGTCAATCTAGCTTTCATCGTAGAAGCTCCGCTTAGTTTTAAACTAGATGGCGTTTAGTTTGAAACTAGATGGCGTTATGTAAATGCATTCACGGGTAACGGTAACAAACTATTTAGTGCTATGTTTATTCTAAAATTACTTTAACCTTTTAACTCTTATTACAGAGCCTGAGGAAGAGACACGAGCAGTTCACAATGATATTGCTTGCAACAGTTGTTCTAAGGTGATACTCGGTTACCGATATAAATGTATCACATGCCTTGACTACGACCTGTGCTCCAAGTGTGAGATGTTTGAAGCACATCCTGATCATTTCATGTTGAGGATACCTAAGCCTGTCAATTTTGTGAGTACCTACCTGATTATTGTTAATTTTTTGTTAACTTTAGTTCCGAGAGGCTAATAATGCCATTGTGGAGGAACGGGTGTCATGTCCCTCCAACGCAAAGGGAGGATCCTATGTTACTTCGTTTCACCACATGTAGTCAGTATAGTCACTGTAGTTATGCTACTTTATGCTTCTAAATCTTTTCAGATTTACGTAATGTCAAATGCTATGCCGTGCTTATGATTTTAATTTAAAATATGTTTGTTCAAAGATTTGACTGAAATGTTGGCCTATTGCTACTGTTAAGCCAGAGGTTGGGGTTAATTCCCACACAGCACAATCATTTTGTTCTGTGTGTGAGTGTAGTTTATCTATAATATCTATGTATTTAATTATGACTGCCTCGGTGGTGCAGTGGCAGCGTATGCGACTGCTGTACAAAGGTCTCGGGTTCGATTCCCGGGTCTGACCAAATGTTTGTATGATCTGCAAATATTTGTTTCGGAGTTGGGGTGGAACACTCGGTATTCTTTATCCGTCACCACACGAAACTTGTGGTTATCCTTATTCTAATTAATGTGTTAAACCTATTTTTGATGGGATACCTATTTTCACATTTCTTATGTATGGGATGCCATAAGTTAATGTTCGCTTCACTTAAATAAGACTATAAATAGTTATAGGAAGTAATAAATATACGTATATGACTAATGTGTTCTACAGAAAGTAGCAGATGACTTAATAAAGAAGTGGCAACGTTTCGTGAACGTAGAACACGTAACAGTTGACTCTCGTATCCCCATCGATGATGGCAGCAGTGACGACGACCTGCCCATTACAAAATATGTCAAACAAAATGATAGTGGCATCGATCTTCCAGAAGACATGAAGACAAAAATTCGTAACGAAGTCACAAGGATACTGGCCATAAAACACATTGAACCCAAGAAAAGAAAAAAAGATTCAAGGAAAAAAGAAGAATGCAAAAAGAAGAAGTTGACAGACAAAGAAGATAAAAGCTGTGGTACAGAAGATTTGGAATCGCTTTTTCCAGAAGTTGTGTTTGCCGATGTCAATGATATTGGAGGTGGTCAGATTTTGGAAGTTAAGCATGAAATGCCTACGAATATTACACAGTCTTTGGAAGGTTTGTGTGAAATATGTTATATTAGGGTTTGTAGGAGCTAAGTGAATAAAGTTATGTTGGTATAAGCTGTATTACTCATTACCAACTCAAGTGAACAGCACACTGTGGGTTAATGTCAATAATTTATTGACAGTGTAGTATTTGATTAGTATTTTTTATCATTGATAAAAACATTCATACCGTGCCCTGCCAGAATTATTGCACTTAAACTAATCCATCCATATAAAAAATTCTGACCCTCTAGGTACGCTTTTGATGAAACTATGAAATCGCTTTTATGGTAATACTTAAGCTGCTATGCCTAGCCTTATCCGTAAGTATACAAATTAAGTGTAAATACATTATTGTTTCAGATACGCATGAACCAATGGCAGATCTGAATTTCAGTGATACGGACTTTATGTTAACAGGCTTGAGTTAAGTCGCGGACTTGCTTTAAATGTGTAGGTATTTCTTATATATAAGAGTACAAATAAGAGTATCTCTAGCACACTAATTTCGCAGTACTTTCTCTAGTGGCGGCTGCGTACCGGAAGACGCAGCGTGGCTAGGCCCCCACAAGGTGGTCTTTAAAGAAAAAAAAAGGTGGTGAAGGTCGCGGGAAACCGTTGGAACCGCAGCGCAGGACCGTTGTTGTGGTAAAACTTGGGGGAGGCAATATCCAGCAGTGGACGCTCGTCGTCGTTCGTAAAGAATATAGAATTTCTTTGTCGTATTCTTAGAAAGACAGGCAGGATATTCAGTCGAATTTTAAAATATAACCACTTTAACCATACAGTGGCTGGAGGTTGGTACTTACAGGTTGGGTAACTTATAAGTAACGTAGGTCGGATCTGTAAATATATTTTTATTCGTGAACAAGACAGATTTAAATAAATTAAAAACATTTTATTTCTATTATTTCATTTCAGTTCTACTATTTCATTTATAGAGCAGTTTACCTACTGATGTGTTCACATTTCTGAATGTATGAAAGGATTAATATATTTTAATGATGTATATATGTGTAATAAATTTTAACCAATTTTGTATAATTATTTTGTTTAACTTGTGTTCACCTGTGTATGTAATTTACCACAAACAAGTCCAAAAAGTATGAAGTTAATATTTCCAAGGTCACCCCAGTATTTTTTAACCTATAAACCATTCATTGTAAATTTATAACACGTACTTACCATACACTCTTGTCAACTTTGTCTATAGCTGACGTTAAGCCCACCCGCAAAAGAACCCATGTATATGCTCGAATAGATTATGATGCAATCAAACTGGAGTTAAAAACCACAGACTTTACGATAATTTATGCAATGATAGATGCAAATTCAGCTATGGATCACTTTATAAGGATAATAAAATCTATTATATCTAAACATACACAACAAATTAGAATATCAAGACGAAACAGAACATTAAAACCGTGGATGACACCTGGTCTACTTAAATGTATACAACATCGGGATAGATTACATATGCAGTCAAAAAATGTACCAGACGACCTAATATTAAAAATCACCTACACTAGGTACCGAAACTATTGCAATTCACTTCTGCGAAAACTAAAAACTTGTTACGAAAAAAATGAACTCGAAAAAGCTAGCAACAATCCTAAAGCATTATGGACAACGATTAAAACAATAACGAATACTCAAAAAGTTTGCAATAGCCCAGTAGAACTATTACAATTACATGAAAATCCCATTTCATCTATAAATGAGGTCTGCAAATTCTTTGCTGGGGTAGGTAAAAATATGGCTGAAGAAATCATGTTACGGGGTAAAAACTCTGATCCGTCAGTGGTTAATGCTTTGCATCGAAAGTCACACAATGCGTCACACACTCCTGTAAATTCACTTGGTGTAATTGAGGTAGATGAGGTCGAAGTGGAGTCCTTGATCCTACAATTGCGCAGTGATTGTGCTATTGGATGGGATAGTATATCAAATTTGTTACTAAAAAACAGTCTTCCGGTATTGGTGCCAATTATAACATATATCTGCAATCTTTGCTTGCAAACAGGCGTATTTCCAGACTCACTCAAAAAGGCGATAATACACCCGATTCACAAGGGAGGGGACAGAAACTGTGTCAACAACTACAGACCCATATCTGTTTTGTCTTCGCTCTCTAAAGTCTTGGAAAAGATTCTTAACAACCGGTTAAGAACTTTTCTAGAGAAATACAAAATTATAGCTGACAACCAGTACGGTTTCAGGTCAGGCATATCAACAGAGGATGCTATACTGGAACTCACACAGCTGGTCGCTGGAAAGCTTGATAACGGCATTAAATGTATGGGGATATTCTTGGATCTTACCAAGGCATTCAAGGTTTCTGTTCCCAAACTTCTTTCGAAAATGGAACGCCTGGGAGTGAGAGGCATTGTACTAGACATATTCAAGGATTACCTAAAAAATCGCACCCAGTGTGTTAAAATTGATATGTATCTGAGTGATGAAGAGCAGTTGACTTACGGTATTCCGCAGGGTAGTATCCTTGGCCCTACCCTCTTCCAGATATATGTTAATGATCTGTGCACGATGGACTTTCCAAACTCCAAGCTATGCGCTTATGCCGACGACACGGCAATAATAGTTTATGGATCTACTTGGGATTTTGTTAAAAGAGAGGCAGAAACTACTCTTGCTAAAATAATGAGTTGGTTAAACTCAAACTTGTTAACCCTAAATTTAAACAAAACTGTTTTTATTCCCTTTGCCATTCGACGTAACACCTCCCCGCCTTCTTCTTTTTCACTAACTGCCCATTCATGTACAGACCAATCCGTGTCTTGTTCTTGCGCTACACTCAAGAGGACTGATAGCGTTAAGTACCTAGGTGTCCTTATTGACGATGCACTAAAATGGGATAAACAATTGGATGCATTGACTACTCGTGTAATGCGTCTCATTCACATATTTAAGACACTCAGGGAGACTGCGAACAGCGCTACATTAAACTTAGTATATAATGTCTTATGCAAATCAATTATAGAATACTGTATCGTTGTTTGGGGAGGAGCAAATAAAACAAAATTTCTGAGAGTAGAACGAGCACAAAGAGCCATACTTAAAGTTATGACCAAAAAGCCCAGGAAATACCCAACTACAAAATTATATTCAGAATGTCGAGTACTAACAGTACGTCAGCTCTTTGTGCTCAAATCGATCCTTAGGAAGCATTCGAGACTACCCCCTGCGGACCCTACGAAGCGAACCAACCTTCTCCCAGGCACCCCACACAATACCACATTTGCTAAATACCAGTACTATACGCAAAGCACTCACGTATATAAGCAAATACATAAAAAGTTGGGTATTAGAGATCTTAACATATATGAAGTAAAGTCTAAAGTGACCGAGTGGTTACAAAATCAAGACTACGTCCAAACAGAGTCTCTTTTAAAATACCTCTCATGACCCCCCCAAACACACTTTCACACACACAACACATATACACACACAACACACACTCACACACATACACTCACACCATAAATATATCCATACAAATCGAAATATTTATATTATATAAAATAGATTAAAAATTGCTTGCCTTAATGAAAGATCAACACTGCTTCCAACCTGTTGTATAATTCTTTTAGTGTAAACTGATAGCCTGACACTAGCTCTTAAAATACAGGAATACCTAGTTTAAGAGATAGCGTTATTATTTTTGGTACAGATTATACTCGTAGCAACTAAGGACTAAGTACAATGCACTACTGTAATTAAAATCTAATCTGTTGTTCTTTTTATGCACAAACTATATCTGTATTTTTTCTGGTAAATAAAGATTATTATTATTATTATTATTATTACTCTAACCCTGAAATCTAAATTACCGAGTTAAAATCTTTTTTACAGTACAGGGACAAACAAGCATACGGGTCCCCTGCTGGTAAGTGACTGTCGCCACCCATAGATGCATGCAAAGAGTTTTCCACCAGGTACTACCATTACTACCGGGTTCAACTTTCATTCTTAATAATCCCTGTCCTTCATCTAAGTTTTTTTCTATGAATTATGAAATATTATGATTTTCAGATACTTATTTTTCAGAACCTTGTAAGAAAGCTTCCCTTATGAGTTATGTCTTAACTTTGAGCTTTGATAGATTAGGCTTTAAGGGGGCAACAAGTCTGATAAAGTCATGTCTCCGAGTCCCAGTAGACGCAGTCACATAAGAAAAATCAACACTCCGAGATTCCTTCATCATCATTCTTTCAGCTGAATTTTATTTATTTTTTTCGTTAAGTAATTAATATTTCGTTATACGTTAATATTTCGTTCTTGATCAATAACATCTACATTAAGAGTTTTCAAATTGCTGAATACCTTACTTGCTATAGCAAAATTCTCTTCTACTAATTCTATTTCTAATTTCTTCTTTAAGATTCCTTGAAAACAATAGCCTGATTTTAATTTTGCTTTTTTATTTTGCTGATAGGAAATTGTAGTCTTATCTAATTTTGTACTTCTTTCGATGGGAGATCCTTTACTTGTCTTAATACCTTGAATTTTGTGAACCAAACCAGGAGACAAAGGTGCTATTTCCTGCAGATAGACTGAAGGTCGTGGTTTATTTGTGTCTATAACTTTCTGATCCCGTAAAAATATAAATGGTAAGAGTATGAACATCATCATCATCATCAGCCTATCGCAGTCCAAATAGGCCTCACCCATTGCACGCCACTTAAATCGATTTTGGGCTTCTTGGATTGAGATATGATAAAAATATTAAATTGAAATTACAAAAAAAAAACAGCTTGAAAGGATTATGGACGGTCCCCGGTCGGAACCAAGTTATATAATTCATACACGGCTGTAACTATAGAAAGTGTCGGAAAAAAGTCTTGTTACACCTTTTTACACTTGAAAACTTAATAATTTAACGTTGGAACTGGATTTTCGAGTAAATATAGCCTTTAAAGAAACCTGTACATTTTCTTCACTGAAATCTTCTGAGCATATCGTGCTTATTTTAGTCGGCTTAATCTGTTGATATTAAATTGATACATAGAGAAAAAATTAACGTAAAAAGTAGACGATAATTATGACTATATGATATATATAAAAGTTTTTATAAGGTAAAATAAATTGCAGAAAGATTAATAAATAATTACCGGTTGTACGATATGCCACCATGCGACCCATTTTTTGTTCTGCTATCATTTTACAGGTTATAATTAAACAATTTATTTTTAATTTATCAACTACTTATTTATAATCAATGGTTTTGTGCCTTGTGGAGTTTGTGCTACATCCACAATTTCGCAATCCTAATGGACTGGGCCATACTATGTACCTATGTCATATACTATATACAATACACATTATACATACACATACACATTATACATATCTCTTAATTTGAGGGCTGGGCATGGCCATTGGCCAATATTCAATGCATGTTCGATTCGTATGACAAGCTGTCAATTGTCAAAGGATTTTATGTAGAGCTGTGGTTGAGTAAGTATATACTATAGTGTAGAGGCAAGGAAAATCATCTCATACGAGGGAAAGTTGGAAAAAGTGTATCCGTGTACTGAAAATAGAGGTCGCTGGCGTACGAAAAACTACGATATGAACATAGCTCTTGTAGACGGAGTGAAGAGGGCTGAGTTAAAATATTATGATGCTTTTGTTGTCTGAAAGGTATTGCACGTTTATTTATTGTCTGTAAAACTTATTTTTAACTATTTTCGAAGTCTATTACAGCGACTAATTATTATTTAAGCCAATATAAATTTATCCTAGGCTAGGCAGCTATATTGGACGAGTTTTTACGGACACGTTTCAAACATAGAGATGGTTCGCCTTGACTCTACCCTCCATAGTATTTACTAAGTCGGTGTGTTCATAGAGATAACACGATAGAAGGGAGAAGGTATTGGATTGACTGTAAGTGGAATGGTGACGTCTTTAGATAGAGAAAGAAGACGGCGACCACTTCAGGCCAACCATAGACATAGAGAATAGACTGAGCTCTATCCTCACAAAAGTGCCCACTCTCTAGAAAGAGACACAGCGACTATGCGGCCAGTACCCGTCTCTTTTCTGCAAGACCAATTTTTTTTACTAATTACGGTAGTATAATATTAAAATAGAAAAATAATTGAATTATAATTTTTTAATTAACTGAACAAGTTAAGCTACTTTTTTTTTAACTTAACAAACATAATCTTTATTTATACTAATATATTATTTAAATAAAAACAGGATAAATGAAGGTATTTATGGCCTTTTACAAATTTTTGACGGCTTGATCAGCGTAAATTATTGTCATTTCCTTCATTCGACTACAAACATAGCGTGTAACCGCTTTTCCTCTCTGGCGGACTACTCACCGGATGACCCAGTGGAGAGATTGATGAGATAACCTCAGGGCGCCTTTATAAGAAAACAGATGTGTGTGCGTGTGGGAAACCTACGGGACTCACTAGAGGAAAACAACTCACACCTCAGTTATACATACATGTATATTTCAAAAAAAAGTAGATCAAATTTACAATAAGAAATTACATAAATTAATCAGTGTATAAATTAATCAATAAATAAATCAGTACAAGAAAAAGAAAAAAAACTGCAGCGGAGCCGAGCTGATGGTGCTCGGTGCCTCCTCGTCGTCCCTCCAGGAGGTTACTTCCTCTTCCGCCCGAGTCGGCTATTTATATTAGATATGGATAAAAGTTTAACAATTTGCAATTATAAGTTTAAGTACGTAACTCTTGGGTACGGCTGTCCGCTTGAGTCGTGAGCCGCGCAATCACCAGCTTTGCCAGAGGGTACCGAGAAACTTGAGTCTGAACCAGAAGGCCACAAAAGAGCAAGCACGCCGTCTGAGACTGACCGTCTTGACCCCGAAATCTGGGACCCTACGAATGGATTAGCACTCATAAATTAAACAGGTTCCAGAAACAATTAGGTTTAAGTAGAATTAAGACCATACTCACCACTTTAGTGGGTAGATTTGAACAGACTACATATTACGAAATTCAAATTACACGACAATCAAAACACTATTTAAGGTTGGAAGACACGAGATAGCAGAGTGTCTCTCGTGGTAGAAAGCCGGACTTATATATCCTCGGTTCAGGAATCTTCCAGAAATTAACCCTTCCTCATCACTTCACTTTGACATTTAAATTGAGAAAGAAAACAACGCTAACAAAATCAAAAGTAACTTGCTTTCCACCATAGCTGAACACTCTCAATACCTATACAATTTGTCATGACAGATTACCAGAACAGATTAAAAAAGTAAGTCTTTTTAATTAATCTATCATGTCTCAAACCAACGCCATCTAGTGGTCCGAAAGTGAACAAAGGAGATCAATACCGTAGCTACAAACTACTTTAGATAAATCAACAACAATGCGATGCGGCCAACAGGAGTCGCTTTTAACAATACCGTACGCATTACAAATGTACAAAAAAATAACTGTTACAAGCGTAGTCGTTTAGGTGATGACATTCTTTACTACGGCACCGCCCGCCGAGTGTCGTGAGTTCCATCAGCACATGGGATAACAAATTGTCATTTTAATAAAATGGTGCAATCCATTAATCCATCTGATAAACAATTTGTTTCCTGCCTTTGAAAATATCTTTTATGACATTTGTAAGATGGAGAGTAGATCCGAATCGAGAATTTTTATTATAAGAATTACCCTCAGTATCATTTTATAGTAACATTATTACATAGTGTCCCTACTCCCTGCAATAAAACTCACTCAAACACGTGTGTAAACCATAGAGATAAAACATACAAGAGAAAAGAAATATGGTGTAAACTCGAAACTCACCCACAGAAACATTTTTGTTTTGTTCGTTCGCGGTAAAGTCTGTTTGTCTATTGCGCTCTAGAGTCTAGTCGAGTTTATGATTCTAGCTTTTTAATTATATGATCTGCCAAACAAAGCGACATAAAGAAGTAAGCAATCTTTTATCGAGTACATCGAGTAATTTTGAAGTGAATTAATTTATTTCATTGTTTCGCTACTTAACGATTCTCAAGGTTTGAAGAACTATTTCTCATAAATCTCCCAAATGCCGAAAAATAACATTCCCAAATTCTATATTTCCTCGGTTCGGCAGGAGTCGTCCGTGAATGTGAACTTGTCCATTTATAAAGAAATGTTAAAATCGAATACAACTTACATCAATCTTTATTCGTGCTCTACTACGTTTGACTAACCTACTTTTTAATTGTCACTGATGCATAAACTTTTAGCGCTATTAAATGCGAATCTGACAAGTGATTAAACGTTTTGCCAATTATGGCTTGAACATAATAGTTGTAATTTTCTTTTGAAACAAACATACAATAGAATAATGGAAAGTGAAGATCTAACGAAGCCAGGCATGGATTCCCAGGGCTCTGATGAGCTCGGGCAATCGGCAACATTCAAATTAGAGGCAAATAAGGTGAGTTTTCCCGGCAAACGGTATAAGTATATTTATGGTACGAAACACGAAATATCAATAATATTATAAACAGATATACCTATGTATCTAGTACGTCGGAGTGATATTGATTTATGTTTATAAATAGATCGTAGATTGGTAAAAATAAATTGTTTATCATGGCAGGTAGACAGCTGGCTTTTTACTTCGTCTTGCCATTGTAGTTCTGTTTTTAGTGATAGAGTTCTACAGAATCTTTAAAAAAATCTTTTACTACATGTACTTAAAATGAAATGTAAGTTACAGAACTTAAATAGAAATCCCTATTGATCTTATTTAATTGTTTTCTTTACTGTTTATCATTTTCATATGAAGAATGATTTATGTGTATAAATTAATATTATCACATATTGTTTTACCTTTTGTGTTTGTATTGATAGATTGCCATAAAAATTGGGATTCTATATAAAAAAAAACAGTGTTAAAGTGATTTAAGTTTTTATTACATCTCTTCAATTTCAGTCAACAATCAACATTCCAATACCACAAACTTTAAATCCAAATTCTCCAACAACATTTAAATTGAAGCCTTCAGTAAAAGGAGTGGAGAATGCAAAGAAGAGATTGAGAGCATTCTCTATTCAAAAGAAGACACCTATCACAGCATTATCTGTAAACAAATCTGTAACTGGAAATAAAACATCAGGCAGCGGCAGTAAGTAATAGTTCTAACTATACCATTCTTCTTAGACGGTTTAGACGCAACATTTTAGACGGTTTGGCCCAGTCACATATCACATCGTAACAACCGCCTTTAATACATAAACCTCCTTTCTTAGGAAAGGCCTATGTCCAGCAGTGGACTAGTATAGGCTGTTGATGATGATGATGATAAAGCTCCTAATTAACGTGATTTCTTTGAACATCTTTCAAGTAATGTTAATAAAAATAAATTATACACCTAGACCATCCTCATGAATGTTTATCCTTTTGTGAAAACCATATTAAAATCTATTGAAGAATTTCCATTTCATTTCATTTATTCATTAACAATTTACAATTATGTTTGCATGTGGATTTAAATCTGCAGTACAATTAAGTAGAACATATAACAATGTGTACATGTCAGGTGGCAATTTATGCAATAATTGGACAATACATTAAACAAAACCAACAAGAAAATCAATTAAAGAAATGTTAAATATGGATTCAGATTAATCTGATTAAGTTCAGACAGAAAGACATGTACAGCAAAGGAGGACATAAAGCATGATTCAAATCAACTATGGCTTCCCAGGGACCCCTTGCCTAGGGTTTTAGTGAGTCTCTTTTAAAAGACTAACATATGAAGGAATGCTGTGTGGATTTAGTCAGTTCAATTCAGACACACCACTTCACTGTGAACCCGATAGGTGATGAGTTTCTACATGTGCTGAGTGTTAGGAGTTCAACCCCCACATTGCACAATGCTGTGTGATCTACAAATTGTTGTTCTTTGTCTGGGGTTTCATAAATGTGTGGAAAGTCTCCCGCGTATATTCCTAGTGTGGAAGTTGCCTTATTAAGGTAAAAAGAAAAAGTTTAGGTCTAAAGAGGTCTGTGTAATTTCTCAAGATATTATCATTGTTGAATAATTTAATTCACGTAAAAGACAAATAAAACCACTTGTATGAAGATTGAAGATATATTATTCTCATAGTTAAATTTTACTAAGCTTTATTGCTGTCTGAAAATCTTACATAACAATATTTTTAATTTCAGGTACTGTATTCATTGGAAAGCTTAGTGGAGTGAAAGTCACTCCCAAAAGTGAAGATGCAGAACAAAAGAAGTTACCAAAACCGCCAAAACCTGGTCACAGCAAGAAGTATTTACAAGGTGAGAAAGGAGATAAAATCATGACTTAATCATCATCGTCAGAATCAGCCTATGATCTAACACGATTTTTGTTCTTCAACAGATTCTTACACAGATCTTCAAAAGCGCACTCTATCAGAAATTGAAGATATGAAACGTAAGATGGAACTAGTCGACCTTGGTATACCTTTAGGTCTCATCTGTCCTACTGCTCAGAATGAAAAGGCTATGCCCACTAAAGCTATGCCACCTATCAAGTCATTTTTGGGTAAGTAGAATCTTATATATGTCATTGGTTTTTATTTACATGTCTTAAAATATCTTCCCTCAGATATAGACCTTGTACACCTCATTGTTTTATTTGGTTTGTTCATATTTGAATGATATTAATGTTACATTTTTTTCAAACAGTTAAAATTAATTATTTTTTCTTTTTTTTTTAACTTTTTTCTCATTACTTTTTTCTCATTACTTTTTAATTCTTTTTTTTTCCTTTCACATTGTTGTAGTTGAAGTAACATAATATAAAGGTGAGTATAGACTTATGAATTTCCTCGAGCATTTCAATGTAACGTTACGTTCTTGTGATTGCTCGACGGAGTGTTTGTGTCTTATGGCCTGTAAGCGTTTACCTGTAACATTTCTTTACACTCTTTGTTGAAATTTCGGACCCGCATGTGCTGCGTTTATCTTGATGAATTATATAAATATAAGAAAGAACAATTTGAACAAGAACTTGAACCTGCTTTATCCCTGGGCCCGCACACCCCACTCTCCGCCGTTCCCCATCACTTGCGCTCACGCCTTTACTCCATAAAATGTTACACCACAACGCTCGTTAGTTTTTAAAATTAGATTGAAACAAATAATCGAGCGTCAAGTTCGAAGTGTGGTTCGAGTCAATTTAAAAACAGCGAATGTTCGATATTATGTTACTAGTAAATGAACTAGTCTACACTCACCTTAATATAACAATAACCATATGAATTCCATTTCTTAACTTAAGACGTTTTTACTTGTTACTAAATCCAGCATTTTTAATATAACTAAAAATACAAACAAGCATGCTTCACTGCTAGCGCGTGCAGAACCCGAGGCGTGACCTATCAAATTGCAAGAGCGACGCCATTCATTTTATATTGCTTGTTAACTAACCCTTAAACCTCTTCCACTCGCTTGGCTTTTATGCACAATTCGTATGCATGAAGCATTTAGGAATTGCGTCTGCGTGAATGGATGCGGGAGATGCAGCACCTTGCATGATGAGAAGCGTATGCCCGTCAGCGAGTGTCACTGCTCTGTGTGTAAAAGTTGGTATAATGACCATTATCGCATGGGTGGGAGCATGTAGATGTTCTTCTTAGAATACCTTCTCAAGTTTTATGAGGATAACAGCTTAGAGTGACCAGTTTTATAGTTGTATTAGTTTTATATTTTCTATTATTAACTAGTGGTATGTCTCTTTATCTTTTTTAAGCATATCAAGTTACTTTATTTTCGTGTATTTTTAAATTTGCCATATTAAGACCTAAGTTAAAGACTAAATTAATATATGCAGTACTAATACCCCTAAAGTACTTCCGTAATGATTACATTCATTACGGAAGTACTTTAATCTATACATCTATGCAAATAAATAAAATTGAAGTGTATGTTTGTAATGTTAAAATAATAGCTTTTTTTTTCATGCTCACACGGTTATTTGCATGATACCTATGCCTGAAAACCAGTTTAAATATTTTTTGTCTGTCTGTTTCGGGTAATCTTTAAAGTTAGCATCTACAGTTAACTGTCTCTAAGGAGTAACTTAGACTATTTTTCCTCTCAGAAAATTCTATAAAATTTGACCCGGTCAGTGAATCAAACCCTTAGGGCTAATGGACTGGAGTCACGTACCGTACTACACGCTTTTTAAATTCCACGCGTACGAATGCGGGTATCGCGGGTACCATCTAGTTGATAATATTTATATTTAGATTTTATATAGATTATTCTTATAGTAAATATATAATTCAAATAGAAATATTATTGATTAAATGGTTGAACATCATGTTGTAACCTTCAGACATCCTCACAAAGTTTGCGAAGGCTGTTTAAGAGGGCTTGTATCATGTTTAGTAGTTGTATACCAAGTTCTCATGTAACAACACTATAGAGTTTGCCTAAGTCATAATTTGTAATTACTAACTTGTATTCATAGGTTTTAGTAACCATTTTATTTATTTATTTAATCTAACAGGATTGAAGGGCCTTAAGCATAAATTATAGCATTTAAAAGACATTCATTGTATGAAATTCCTTAACTCCTTTAGTTACCGCCAGAGGGGTGCAGTGGTTGTATTGTAGGATAATACAGGCATTCATGACATTGATGTGTAATATGTCTAGAAGTAAGAATAATTTACCAGCTTACAAAATTTTACATCAGTATAGTTTGATAGTCATTTTCTAGTATGTATACATATTAGATCATTTTATAGTGTTATAAAAATAGTAGTAAGTAGTCTTAGTCGTATTTAAACGTAAATATAGCTGTAGTATATGCCACAGTAAAGAAACTAGAAAACGTGTTATTTATTATTCTTTCAGATCCAGCCAAGCTAGATGCAATTATCAGCGAAGCTAAAAAGGCCAAGGCTCAAGGTAAAGAATTCAAATTTGACTACCAAAAGCTATTGCCTGATTATGATAATCCATTCCAACGCAAAAAAGAAGAAGTAGATGCTATAAGAAAGCAAGAATATGATAGAGAATCGTATAAAAAGCATGATAAAGAAAGGCGAAAGAGCGACAAGTATGACAGAGATTCCAGACAGCATTATTCCCATAGAAAAGATGAACGGGACAGGCGCAGAGATGAAAAAGACACCTTTAGAGAGAAATCTAGAGAGAAAGAAACTAAAAAGGAGGCCAAAAAAGAAACGAAGAAGCCTGTTGAAAAAGAAACCGATGTTAATTTAAATGATTATCTTGTTTGTGACAGTTGGTCATTAGAAAATGAAGATAAGACCAACAGTTCAAGTCCTAAGCACCAGGAGACACCACAATCGGAAGAAAACAAAACAAAAGTCGTTAAAGAAATTGCCACGGAACCTGAAGAAGTAAACTCTAAACTAAACGTAACTGTAAGCGAGAAAAAGGTACCAAATGACAGCCCTAAAACTACACCCGTCAGAAAAATAAAAAGACTTCAGCCCGTGATAGATTCTTTCAAATTTGAAATTGACCCTGACGAAGATGAAGTTCTTGATATATTTGACGAGAATTCAGAATTAGAAAAGTATACAAAAGTAAAACAAAAGAAAGATGAATACGATTCTCCTTTTGGTAAAATATTTGACCTCGATCAATCAAGCAAAGATGCCTCAAATGATGCTTTAACTGACGACACGTTCTTAGAATCAGTTATAAACGAGATTAAACAAGACGTGATGTGTGACGAAGCGAACGACGATGCCAGTCAGGATAAAGGTTTAGTTGAATATGACTCCCCGACAAGAGATTGCCCGACTCCTAAAGATGCACGATCTGTGACTCCTGAATTAGATGATAGGATGCGTGAAGTCCAATCAAGTAGGAGCGACTATTCTGATGGATATAGGTCGACAGAAAGTGGATATAAGTCTACAGAGAGTGGATATAAATCGAATAATTCTTACAAGTCGGATAGTAATAGTGATAACTATAGAATGTCAATGGAGAAAGAATTGGTTAAAATGCCTAAGGCGACAGTCGACTCGTTGGAGATCTGGAGTTTTGTACTTAAGATCTGTCAGCCCTTGCTCTTTAGGCATGATAGAAATAAGTGTTATAGGTAAGTAAAATATATGGATTTTTATACCATTTTTAATTACTTATGTTATTGTGTAATGTAAGTCAATCAATGCTCATAGTTTCAAAATAATGTTTGGTAGTTTAACGGTATTAACAGAGCATAGAATAAGATTTATTCACGTCGCTCGGAGAGCACGCTAAGCCGTCGGCACGTAGGATTTCATCAAATCCGTAGCAGGTGTGATTGGCGGCGATAGTCATTGACCATTAGTTAAACCATCAGCATAAAAATTACGACTTGGCTAATGTGGTTTTGGTGTTTCAGAGAGACACACAGTCTTCCCAAGATATGGTACACAGTGAATCCCAAGCTGTGCTCCTGTGTGAAAGACCGCGCCATTGTTTATGAGGAGCTGGAGACGTGCAAGATGGGCCTCGTCGACAGGGTGTATGGCTGTGACCAGTGAGTGACATATAATAGCTAAAGCAGTACATATTATTTAGTTATTATTGTTAATTGTCTATGAGCTCATTTGTGCTTATTTAATAAACAGACGTGTTGACTACTCAACATTTTTTAAATTATTTAATTTATCTATATTATTTAATTTATTTATTTATCTATTATAAATTACTAAAGTCCAGTTTTCTGGATTTCAAGTGTTATTTCACTAACTATACAACAAAACTATACTTATTTATACTCCCACGGGTCTTTCCTTTACCGGAGCCAACAGTGAAGGCGTATCTTGGAATCATACTGACTAAAACTAGTTGGATTATTTTTATACCCTGAGTAAAAAAAAAAGTTCTACAATGAAGACATCCTTGATTTTGACGCACTGGATGTGAAATTACCGGAATAGATTGTGCCTAGACCAATGGTCTATTTATTATCTATTTTTTTTACTTTTGTTGCAGGATTCAAGAGTCAGAATTCCCCAAAGCCCGCGGCTGGTATCCTCGATTTGCCCAATGCTTGTTAGAGTCTACCACTTTGACGACGGTAGCGCCCTCTATCGAGTGGGAAGCTGATGATAGCCAAACTGAGACGCCCCTTGTAAAGGAAAAATCGTATAAGACGAACAGGTCCACAACACCAGTCAGGAGCGAAGAGATTTATCTCGACAGAGAATATCAGAGGCAAGTAAAAATGTTTATACATTTTTTAATTTTTTTCATTTATCCTGTGAAGGTTGTGGCTGTATTGCAATAGTAGTGTAGTGTCTGCTTCTTCTGAAATATGATATATTGCACACTAATAGGTTTAGAAATCATCCATCCCCTAATAACCCTCCAAATCCTCAAACAAAAACGTGGGCGTCTATGGGTGTAAGATTGATTAAAAAAACCGGACTCCGGATCCGCCGAATACTCGCCCACCGACGGTTCCGTACACATTTGTAGGTACATATTATAAGAGAAATTGTACCTTAGATGATTGATCGTACTTGTAGTATAAGCCGATGGTAATTGCCAAATTACAGAGTTCTAGGTCAACGGGAGGTACCCTATGAATTTTGATTCCCTTGAGTGTCGAAATATACCTTTTTGCGGCATAAACGGGCGTATCTTTTTTTTTTACGTTAACTTATTAGTTTGATTAGTTTACAGCTTTAAGGGACCGTAGACCTCTGTATATGATTTTAATTTCAACTCGATAGCTTCACGAGCTCCCGAGATAAAAGGTCTTGACAGACAGATAGACTGATGGATATCCTATAAGGGTTCCGTTTTTTCCTTTTGAGGTACGGAACCCTAAAAATATTTAAATTGGCCTTGTGTAAAATTGAAGTGATATGGCCTCACAGAAACCCCCATAATTCTAGGTTACGTTACCACTGTACCACCGAGGCAGTGGTAACGTATGCGACAAAAAAAATGTGTTTTCCTCTTATGAAATGAATTTTTAGATTTATGGAAGCGGTATGGCCCGAAGTGGCGGAGACTAGGGTAGGAACTCCTCGCAGCACCACACCCGTCAAACAAGATGCTCGTAAGAAGAAAGCTGAAGATACGAAGGATGATGACAAGAAGAAGGCAAAGAAGATTAAGCTGTGCAGCGAGGGATGGAGTCAGGAGTCAGACGTTGAAGAAGATATTGAGAAGACGTAAGTATATGTCGTGATATGAAAAAAAAAACTAATGTAGGACTTATGTTAATAGCGAATCTGAAATCTATTGGTAGTTAATAGATTTCAGATTAGAGATAGTCCTGTATATTTACACTACATATTATTATACACGTAAGGAATTCTTTTATTTCACGTTCTACATCACTAGTCAGCAGTAGTGTCGTTAGCAAAAAAAAATTATTGTAAACGACATTCCAGTGGTGTGGTTCAGTGGTGTCCTTTACAATACACGGAGATAGGTAGCAACTACATTCAGATTGAAATTATTATCGTAACGTCTACTACAAACCATCGCGAACGTTAGATCTCTCTTTGCCAAAGAATATAAAGTATTTTGAATTATAACAAAGTGATCTCTAAGGCACACACTGTCGCCGAATAAAATCTTATAATACCGAGTATAATTAACCACCAAATTATTCAAAACTTATCACACACGGGGGTATTGGTATTGGTTGTGGGCTTCGGTTTCCGCATTTAGACTCAGAGTGGTCCTTTATGCGTCGAGGATTGGTTGACTAGGTGAGCCAGCCAAGCTCCTTCCAGAAGCGCAGAAGCCTCCTGGGGCGTTCACAGGCTTCTAGGAGCGACTTTGTATCAGGAATGATACTTGCCCGTTGTGTGGCCACTCCCTCGCATTCCAGGACTACGTGGACGGCCGTTTTTTCAGCTTCCAGACATCCCCTGCACAGGGGACTGTCCGTCGCATTGATTATGAATAGTTGTCGGTTCAGGGCTAGATGTCCTGTAATAGTTCCGACAACCGTTCTGATTTCCGGTCTGCTAAGACTGATCAGTCTGCAGGTGAGTCGTGGTGTGACTTGATTCAGCACCAGTTTGGACTGTCTGCAGCCGGGTGAGTTTTTCCACCTCCGGTTGTGTGCTTCACAGGTCCGTTGCCTGACCCAGCATCGTATTTGGTTAAACGATATGGGCAGGAGTGGGGTTAGGCCAGAGGTTGGGGTTGCCGAGCCCCTCCTTGCCAACTCATCTGCGGCATCGTTCCCGTGTGAGTTACTGTGCCCTTTAATCCATTGGAGGATTACCCCATTGAATATAGCGAGCTGTTCCAGTGCTTGGTGGCATTCGAAGACAATACCAGAGGTCATTGTGTTGCCCTCCAATGCCTTTAAGACGGCCATGCTGTCGGATATTATTCGGATGTTGTAGTCCTTAATACCCCTTGACATGGCCGCTGTGGCAGCGTAAGTTATTGCCACACATTCACATTGAAATATGGAACTGTGTTGGCCTAACGCTAGTGATATGTTTATGTTTAGGTCTTGCGAGAAAACTCCGGCTCCAGTTCCTGACCTAGTCTTGGAACCGTCCGTGTAAATTCGGACTTCGTTAATGCCGGATTGATCTCGGTCATTTCCATGTATCTGGATGTAGTATCTTCTTGTGAAGATATGGTGTTTTGGGATTCTATCGCATGGCGCTGCTATCAGTGGTTCGTATTCCACCAATTGATCCCATAATTTAGAGTGCGATCCCCCACGTTTGTGCCATAGACCCAGGTGTTTGAGTCTAATGATCGCCATGGCGGCCTCCTGCTGTATGAATAGATCCAGGGGTGGCAGACCAAGAGCCACCTCCAGTGCGGCAGTAGGCGTTGTGCGCATACAGCCAGTGACCGCGGAGCATGGGAGTCGCTGGAATTGCTGCAGTTTGTTTATGACGGTGCTTAGCTCTGTTCTCTGCCACCAGACAAGAGCACCGTAAGTGATTATTGGTCTTATGACTGTTCTGTATAGCCATAAAGTAATTTTGGGTGATAGTCCCCAGCTTTTGCCGAGTAGCCGCTTGCATTGGCAGAAGATAATGCAGGCTTTATTCAGTTTTTCATCGAGGTGCTTGTTCCACAGGAGTTTACTGTCCAGTATTACTCCTAGGTATTTGACCTCTTTGGTAAGAGTAAGTTGTGTACCAAATAGCTTGGGAAGTCTGAGATTTCCTAGGCTGCGTTTGTTTGTGAACATGATCATCTCTGTTTTGGATGGGTTCACTGTCAGGTTGTGTGCTACGCACCATTGTTCCACGATCTTCAGTGCAAGTCTCATTTGATCGCATGTAATGCTCTCAAAAGGACCGCTGATGAGAATAGTAAGATCGTCTGCATAGCATATTGTGAGGAATCTTTGGTCATTAAGTTGTGTGATGAGCTCATCCACAACAATGTTCCATAGAAGGGGAGAGAGTACACCGCCCTGGGGGCAGCCTCTAGCCACCACTCCTCTAGTCACTTCGCTCACAGTGAATTGTATAGCTCTATATCTTAGCATGCTGTCGATCCACCCTGAGATTGTGGAATCTACACCATGCCTAGACAGAGCTCGGCTAATGCTGGTGAAGTTGGTCTTGTCAAAGGCTCCCTCGATATCGATAAAGGTGGCCAGTGTTGACCTTTTGTGATTTAGATTGTCTTCTATATATGAAACAACTCGATGTAGGGCAGATTCTGTTGATTTACCCATCGAGTATGCGTGTTGATTGAGGTGTAGAGGGTGACTGACTAACGCAGTTTCCCTGATTTCCCTATCTATTAGCCTCTCGAGAACCTTTAGTAGGAAAGATGTGAGACTAATAGGTCGGTGTGATTTGGGTTGTGTGTAGTCGCCTTTACCAGGTTTGGGGATGAAGACTACTTTAACTTCTCTCCATTTCAAGGGGATGTACTGATGCGCCAGGCAGCCCATATATCACACACGGGGGTTGGTAACTTTTAAAACACATGGTCCATCACCGGGCTTATATAAAAATAATACATTTCGTCCCCTCATGCCCTTTCTTCTACTACATTGACATTTCTACTAAACAGTAAGAAGACGAATAAGATCCAGAAGATGGATAAAGTGAAGGTGCGCAAGCGCAAACGCTCGTCGTCTTTATCTGACAGCGACAGTAACAGTAATAAGAAACGAAAGGCGAGTAAGAAGGTAAGTGAAGTATTTTAGAATACTTTTATAAATTTGATGTTTTTTGATGATTTTGGCGGTTAGTGACCCTGACTGTTACACCGGAGGTTGTGGGTTCAAATCCCACCCAGGATAAAAAACTGTGTGATAAACATGATCACTTGGTCTGTGTCTGGGTGTAATGTTTTTCTGTAATATGTATGTATTTAGAAATAGTAAAGTATGTTTATCAGCAGTCTAGTTACCATAGCACAGGCTCTGCCTGGTGTGGGACTGTTGATTATTAGTTATGGTCTTACTCCTCCTCCATTTGTAGAAGTATGACTATAACCATTAAAACTTTTTTTGCTAATATTTTTGAGGAGTAGTGATAAAGTGATTTCAATTTTTTTGTCAATAACTCTTACTAAAGATCTAAAGATAGCTATGAAATGTTTTATCATAAGATCTGTTTTGTCTATTTATCTATAAGTAATAACTGAATGGTAACTACAAATGTCGCAACTGAGTTTGAATTGAATCTTATATTCAAATCAAACTGTATAAATCACCACATGCTAGTAATATATGTCTTGTATGTACTTTTCTAGAATAATAACGGTTTGTTTGTGTCAGAACATCGACATTATAGCCGGCCCAGGAATAGTAATAATATTATCTTTGTTTCCCACAGGCGACTAAAAAGACAAAGTCGAAATTGACGAAGCATCGTCGTTTAAGCAAGAAATATTTGAAGAAGTTAAAAGATAAACAAAAGAAAAAGAAAAGATTTAATTCAGACGACGAAGATATGGATAAAGGTAAGTTTTTGTAGTGTTTATTAATTGACTTATCTACTTTTGTTTGCGAGTGTTTTACTTTTGAAATGGATTATCTTGCGAGAAGCCCAAAATCGATCTAAGTGGCGTGCAATGGGAGAGGCCTATGTCCAGCAGTGGACTGCGATAGGCTGATGATGATGATGGATTTTCTTTGTTGAGTGTGATTTTTAGGTTTCTGTATGAGCAAAATAAACGGAATCCTTATACAACTATTTGTGCCTCTGACTGTCCATTTGTCACAGCCTTACTCCCAAATTTACTGAACCGATTAAGTCAAAATTTAGTTTACACACTAATTCTTAAGACTCATTACATATGTTCAACATTAGGGTCACTTTTAGAGAAACAAATAAAAAATGTTAACTTAACCTTATAACATATTGTTATAAGAATCTGAAACAATTAGGTGTTTTATTAATTTTAAGGTCAATAGTTTTTAGTTATTAAAGAAAATTAATAATAATTGAGCATTAACCCTTGACATCCGTAACTAAGTGTTTGTAAAACAATAAAAGGATTACCTAGATCAATATATTTTGAAGGCTTAACAATAGACAGTCTGGCTCCACGGCCAGTGCGACTGGTCCGAAATGTCGATCGTGTCCATTTCCGAATAAATTATTATATTTCATAGAATGCGAACAGTTAACATAGTATAACTGTTTGTAAGTGTTTGGTTAGTAAATTTAGTCGACGATTTTTTTAATAATCTGTCATATTACAGAGAATAGAAAAAGAGAAAAGAAACTCAAAAAGAAGAAACTACAAAAGAAAAAGAAAACTCAAAAAAAGAAAAAGTCTAAAGCTAGTTCTTCCAGCAGTTCATCGTCAACATCGTCGTCTTCTTCTTCTGAGACTAGTTCGGACTCAGAATCTGACACTGAAATAAGAAAAAAGAAGAAGAAATCTGATGTAAAAAAGAAGAAACGAAAACAGTCATCCTCTGAGTCAACACATAGCGAAGATCTATTTGATGTCAATGTTTTGAATAACATCAAAACAGAAAGGTTAACTGATGATGAAAAGAAGCTAGAATTTTCAAACAGAAAACAGAAGCCTAGAGAAATTATTAACGTTAAAGAGCTTCAGAATGATTTTGTGGGTAGTGTACAAATAAAGAAAGAAGTAGAAGCAATTGCTGAGAAACAAAAGATACAAGAGCTTGAACTAGTGACACAGAGAGAGGAAGAGTTTGTTACTGACACTCACTCACATATCACAGAAAATAATTCTGAAAGTATATCTCTTAGTCTAGCAGATAGAGTTTGTCCAAGTGTAACTAAAACTGTTAGCCAAAGTATAGCTGAAACTGTTCCTCAAAATGAAAACAAACCTTTTTGTCAAAGTGTAACCGAAAGTGTTTGCCAAAGTACAGCAGAAAATGAGCCTCAAAATGTAAACAAAACTCTTTGTCAAAGTGTCAAAGACATTGTTTGTGAAGAAGCAAGGGACAGTGCTTCTCAAAGTTTAAACGAAAGTGTAATAGATAGGGACCCTAAAACAGTATCTGAAAGTATATCTCAAAAAGTTCCTGAAATTGTTCCCACTGTTGTATCAGCAACGATTCTTGAAAATATTCCAGTACCTAAAGAGGAACAAATTACGCAATTTAAGGTAAGGTATTTACATGTTATAAAATTTAAGTTATTATGCAAGTGACATAAATAGTTGATGATTATTTTATTTAATGGGACATTAAACAGTTACACGTTGGGTAATAACTAATTTAAAATTAGAGTAAAAAATCTATTGAGTGAATGTGCAACCCACACCAATATACATATATTTTAAGTTAAAGCCTAATGCAGAGTTTTATACTTTAATATGTATGTCTATAATGTGCCTTGAAGGCCAATTCTCGTAATAAAAGGTCTCAATTCAGTTCCGATCAACTTTCGATCTCAAAACTGTCATTTAAGGTACTTTCGTAGTAAAATATTTAAGTATTAGTAAGACTAGCAGATTACCGATTCAATTTTCCATTAAAATATGATGTAATCATATTACAAGCAACGTTGAATGTTTAATAATTTATTACGAAAATACCTTTTATGACAGTCGTGAGATCGAAACTTGATCGGAACTGAATTGAGACCGAACTTTTATTACGAGAATTGGCCTTCTGGAAGGCATACAAAATCAGTGAGTTTCTAACCTACATACAAAGAACGGTATGATGTAAAGTTATGATAGACCTAGTTCCCATTAATATAAAAACCTTCACATGCAATTCGCAGTTGATAAACGGGGATTGTAACTTATAATGAGAATGTCAGTGTTTTTACAGAAAAGAACACAGGTAAATCTTACCTAGAAAAATGTAGTGGATCTGGTGGATATAGAGAACTTTTATATGTAATTGATATTATTCTTAATTGCAAGCAAAGATCTAGGCTAAAGTACGAAGTAAATGTAACTTTGCATTGATAACTTCTAGTATTTTTATAAATTTAGATACCCACATAGTCAATGGTGCTAATTCTATTGTTCGAAAACTCTAAACTAAACTAAAAATCACTTCAAAATTTTTTAGTCTTATCAAATAACGTTTCTGATTTTGAAAACGTAGTACTTGAGAGTTCTAAACTAAATTTTATTGATTTTTAGTTTAGTTTAGAGAGTTTTCGAACAACAGAATTAGTACCATTGTAGATTTAGGTAAATGTAGGACTTAAATAAAAAATAATTTTGCAGGAACCTCTAGACATAAACCGGTTAACACCTTCAGACAGGCCTGATGTTACACAACCAGAAGAGCTCTCACAGTGTTCTTCTCAAGAATCCACCGCCAGCAAAGATCCTTATGAAAAAGACGACAGCCACCTTCGACCGTCGTCTCAGAATTCTAACTACAGTTTCAATGACGTCATCAACGCAAGCCATAATTATCAAAAAGAAGAAGAAGATAAATTTGAGCAGGATAACTATGAGGATGGGAACTATGAAATGTACGAACAATTGGCCATGGCGTATCAGAGCGATGTCGCTAAGCAGGTACTTTCAAAGCTCTTTTTTACACTAAGTTCTATTTAGTTATTAAAAGTGAAGACTCTATAGCATTTAACGGGTTATGCGCACTTCGTCCCATTCGTGGTAGGTCCTATTCACATCTGAGGACTTAGTGTGAGTTTATTTTATATCAACTCGCTCTCGGCGGCGAGCGCGTTGGCGTTGCGATTGGTGAATATTTCAGTACGTGCCAATCACAGCGTCGAACGCGGTCACTGTGATGATCGAGTTAATGTGAAATTAACTCACACTAGGCCATCTGGTTCGTTCGTTTGTTCTGGTCCAGTTGCGAATGGGACGAAGTGCACATAATCCAATTTACCACATGCATGAATGTATTTTGAAAAAGGGACAAAAATAATTATCTTCACATTTTTAATATACGCATTCAAATACTAAATTTGAAATATTATATTCCAATAGATAAATTATTTACTTACAACAACTCCTCCCTCCTTTTTTTCTAAGGGGAACCAGGCATACTCTAGAAAGGAAAGCCCTGGTACCCCGACGCTTATAGACGACCCACTCCTGTGTGAGAACCCCGATGTTCCCTTCTTGCCCCCGAAGGGCGTGCGTGCTAAGTAGCGCGTGGCGCCGTCATCCACCCCGGCCTGCTTCTGCTACGCCCGCTATCGGGTTGGGAGAGTTCTAAACCTCTCCCTTTCCCGCTTCGTCATCTCCTTCGCAAGCATAATTTGCTCGCAGAAGGAGACTGCGATGTTCCACGCACTCCTCCTGAGAATATGTGAAAATACTTGTAAACTAAATCACATTAACACCAGTGGTACCTAAACGGTTATGGTAATTTATTTACTCTCTTACGCTCTTCTTAAATTTCGAGATGAGATTAATTTATATATGTATGTATTTATATTGTCTACTTATGTGATATGTTAGGGTAACTTTCAGTCCCCGGTGGAGGGACAGCCCCAAGGCCAGTGGTGGGGCTCGCAGCGCATCGAGAC
This sequence comes from Arctia plantaginis, assembly GCA_902825455.1. Taxonomy (NCBI): domain Eukaryota; kingdom Metazoa; phylum Arthropoda; class Insecta; order Lepidoptera; family Erebidae; genus Arctia; species Arctia plantaginis. The sequence goes on from CADEBD010000292.1 coordinate 8,281,439, forward strand.
GGTGGTGCGCGTGCGCGCGCGCGGGGAGATCAAGTGCGACTGGCGCGCCGGCTGCCCCCCGCCCTCCACCGCCGCGCTCGCCCCGCACCGGCCCTCGCGCTGGGGTCAGTACACACCACTACCTAACTCCTAACTCGTCGGACTCGATGTAGCACAGTAATACCATGTACATAATACGGATGTTATAGTTTTCATTCTTTATTTCAGCTGTGTCCCGCCCGTTGGGCATACGATTAATACAATAATTAAAATATAGTTACATGCATTAAATAATAAAAATATGCATTAAACACTGAATATATATATTATCCTAACCCTTTCTGTGCCCGCCAGGATCCATAGCATATGGTTCTGAATTTTTACATTTTTAAGACCATTTATGTACATTATGAAACACAATCGATGATTGAATATTGAATAAAACTAGCAATATCGATATGGAACACAATGTCACCGAAAATTTCTACAGGCAATAATAATATAAAAGTAAAGAATATCAAACACATCATGACTGAGGTATAGAATAATGGCCCAGAGATTGGTCGGCTATGTTGTCTTTAACTTTAAAATAACATTTATTTATCAATAAATCATGTAGCTTCTTTTCAATAATAGTTACTTCTTTAACCTTTTTGATATCCCTCGGAATGTTGTTGAATACACTCGAAGCTATACAGAATTTACGTTCATGCATTTTCTTAATAATAGTAATATTTTCGGACATCTGACACAACGCCATCTAGTTTTAAACTCAGCAGAGCTTGTACTATGAAAACTAGATTTACTGATAGAATACTTATGTATTTTTTTTTGTAGATACATACATATAATATATAGAAAACACCCAAACTCCAAAACAAAGATTTGCAGATTATACAAACATTTGTTCCGACCCGGGAACCGAACCCGAGGACCCAGCACAGCAGTCGCATACGCTACCACTACACTACAGAGGCAGTCTCTTCGGCATTAGATGTGTCTTGCTGGCAACTATGTGCAATTTATCCTCATTTTTGTTGTGAGCATTTACTCATGCAGGGAATAGTGTCTGAAAGCTATGCCAGCAACCTTTTTACATGTGATGATCGCCATCTTTCTAATGATTCTCATTGCCTACTATTCTATTACAGGTTTAAAGCCGGGCGAGGTGAATATAGTGTTAACGGGCGGTAACAACGAAGTGTATCCGATACACAATGTCGTGGAGCCAGTGTACCAGATACAAACCCTCGCCAACAATAGAGTGGACAACAGTAGTACGGGGTAAGACACCTTTTACCTTAAATATAATTTGCAGCAAAGCTATTAGGTTATGGCTTTTCAATTTGACTACTTCAGTAAAAAGTTATGTCGTTTCTGTTTATGTCGATATTTAATTGTTATATGTAAGCTGATTTTCAATGGAAAAAGATTTTGTGCAAATATTTATATCTACTGCTATATTTAAGTAAAACTATTTTTAAATTTCATAGGCATTTTACTGACGATGCCTTAGTTATTATAGGAAAGATCTCTACTTGGTAATTTCTTTAAAAAAATATAATTGAAAATGGTTTTTGAAAACAAAAAATCAAATTACAGAAGTTATGACGAAGCTTACGAAGATATGTACGGTGCATCAGATCGGCTGCAGTACGGCGACTGCTTCGCCACAGACGTTCCTCAGATTGACATATCACCAACCTTAAGCGAATCCAAGAAACCTCTCACCACTACTAGCTCACTAGATGAAAGGATCGACAGGGCCTTAAGGACCACAGGTTCGTTTGATACGATATAATAATATACTAACTGATCCGCACAACTTTGTCGAGAGATGCCTCTAAAAATCAATCAACTTGCTCGGGTTGTGCATAATTTTTCATTGATGTTCTGCTCCTATTGGTGGTAACGGGTATGTTATAAATATATCCTTCCTCGATAAATCTATCCAACACTAAAATGTTTTTTTAATTCGAACTAGTAGTTTCTGAGGTTAGTGCATTCAACTAAACAAACATACAAACTCTTTAACTTAACAATATTTTTATGGATATTAGTTTGGGACCATGCTCAATCCACTTAATTAATACCACCGAAACTTTCCACTACATAGAGTATAAAAAAAAGTGTTTGTGTCAGCTCCGAAGCTCGACTGGAGTTTACTCCTTATGAACATTTCGGATGCACACAAGTATACGATAGGTTACCCAAAAAACTTAACGAGGTCATTCAATTACTAAATTTTACTCTTCATATTTTTAATACCTTATATGAAAATCGATTCTTAAAGGGTAAACTTCAAAAAAAGCACTAGCAGCTGCTTTATATTTTAAGAGATACTAAACTCCATACGGTGACAGGGTCTACGTTTTACTAGATCTCCTTTCGGCCGTAGCAACAAAAACATTAAACCGAAAACAAATATTAATTCACAGTGCTCGGTGAAGTGGCCAAAGACACCGAAGAGCCGGATGCCGACAAGGAAGCTCCAGAAAAGGGGATACTACTCACGTATGTACTCAGAGTATTTTTTGATTCTTAAATACTTCACGATTTTTGTTTTGGAAATAATATGTACTAGTTTGAAAGAAGTGTTTCTGTCTATCTACTTGGTAAACAAAGGTAAAATGATTTTTTATAAGTATAGGTATGATTTTTTTTTCATTTACAGTAAGGCAAGTCGTGGTGTCAAGCGAGTGAGTTTCGCAGACGGATACAAACCGGGACAAGATTCTGATGTAGAGGAACCGCCAAAGAGGGTATGGATTTTCAAGATAAACAGTTTTTTTTCATTTGTAACATTAAAAAAATACACTTATTTAGATTGTACTATTTATATATTATTTAGATTGTACTTCTTTATAATCTAAATTACTTCTAAATTACGGAAATATCTGCCGTAGCGGGGACTGTGCAGTAAAATCAAAAGTTTGTTGTTATTTATTTATTTATACATCATGCACTTCTGGTGCATTAGTGGACTTAATGCCTAAGGCATTCTCTACCAGTCAACCTTTGGATGATGCAGTGAGAACAGGAAGTAGTTGCATTTTGGTTAGTTTGTTTGTAGTTATAATATCAAATACGCGTACATAAACCTATCATACACTAGAACCCATACACATTATACATACGTACATACATATACCTAAATACATATAAACTTACACAAATACATACATACCTAAATAAATACCATTAATAATAGTAAATGACAATCATACGTCAGTTGATTCTGCGAGTTGTTTTACAAAATACTGCTTCACATTAGTTTTGAATGAGAAATTATGTAAAAAAATCATAGTCGTTTTGGTCCGTTCTATTATTTCATGCTTTTACAGTACAGTTTTCTAGTAGACTACTAAGTCTACGAATCAATTTGGTAATAACAATTTACTCTTTCTAGAAAAAGAAACCTCGTCGCTTCGGATGCGCCTGGCCGTGTCCAGCCTCTCACCCGGACCACGTGCCTCTCTGGGACGCTTTACCACCTCCACCACCTCCCCCCGGCTCACCGCCACCCTTCTTCACTCAACAAGCGCCCAATATGCTGCCGCAACAAATGATCATGCAACAACCACCTCCGATGATGCAGCAGCAATCGTCACAAATGTTGCAGCAACAACCACCACAGATGTTGCAGCAACAGCAATCACAGATGTTGCAGCAACCGCCACCGCAAATGTTGCAGCAACAACCACCACAGCTTTTGCCGCAACAAACGCCACAGCTTTTACAGCAACAACCTCCACAAATGTTACAACAACAGCCTCCACGAATGATGCAGCAACAACCACCGCATATGATGCAGCCTCAGCCGCCTCAAATGATTCAGCAGCAGTTAATGCAACAGCAGCAACTATTGCAACAGCAAGGAATAAATCCAGCGATGTTGCAAGCACCGCCCTTTGCGATGGGCCAGAAAATAGGTAAGTTCTCGTAAGCGTTACTCCTTACCTAAAAGTGTTTAGGAGGAGAATCGTTGTTATCAAATAGATTGAACGACAAGGCAAGAAAAGTCAAATAGTCAATAGTCAGATCATAATAATCCTGGCTGTGGCTTCACATCCTTCAAAATCACTTTATCGATACATGATAGTAGGGACGAGCCATACCTACGTTTTTGGTTTCTACAGAGTCAAATAGTCATGCTGTAGGTCCATGGGCAAGGAGTTATTCTCCGCCCGACTACCAATGTTCTTAAATTCCTATTAGCAAATGAATATCATCAGAGCCTTTATTAAATAAATAGTAATATAAATTAAATTAAAAATAATGGGTCTTACAATTAAGCCCAGTGGTATTCCTCATGATATATGCATTTTTATTAAAAAATGGTTTTCAATGTTCTATTAGAAAATAAAACAACGAAATCAGTAACATTATGTGCAAAGATGTCTGCAATAATTAAGAGAACTGTGTCACAGCCATTAAAGCCACTTCTGGCCCTGGGGCCGCTAGAGTTCCATCTTCCACCAACAAGAATATAAAATTAATGAAACAAACTATACTAAATCGGAATTCTTAGTGTGTGTGTTACTGTGAGGGTGGAGAAAGATTTATTCACTAGCATTACGAGCAGTTTAAAAAACTGTCTAAGGTAAAACAGAAACACGTAAACCGTCTTACAGATATTATTGCATAGATACAGATGCTATCAAGTGTTTGAAAAAAAACATCAATAGTTTAACGTACATTTACCTTAATCCTGTGCATACAGGATATTGTTTGCCACGTCCAGTAAGACGATAGCAGAGCCACGTCCTTTTTTGAACCATGATTGGTAAGATGTTATTTTTCTTTGGTTATCGGACAACTCGTCGACTCGCCGCTTCTTACTACGTTGAGTGTTGTGGGTTCGATCCCCACATGGGACGACACTTTGTGTGATCCACAAATTGTTGTTCTGAGTCTGGGTGTTCTCTGTGTCCGTTTCATGTATGTTAGTAAGTAACCCGCGACACAGGATATATGTATTAAAAATGAGGCTACTTTAAAAAAAAAAGAAAAAGAAAACTGCTATTAAAACAGTTTTTATCAGACTACACACTGACAGGCCGAAGATCCTTTATTTTTTTGTGTATGAAGTACTGTCTCAGAGTAGCCTTAGTAAAGATCAGAAAAAGCAATTTAAATTCATAGTGTGTAGGCCAAGGTAAACTTGTAATGATAGCCAAAAAACTATATTCATAATTTCAAGTTTGTCCTTGTGGGTCCAATGGTTCTGGATGTTCAAGAACTTAATAGTGAACAAGAGCCTCAAGCTATATAGCCAAAGAGAAAGATGGATCATAGATAGATGCCTCTATCTCTTTCTAGTCGAGCTCTGTGGTTAGCTGGGGAATGTGAGCGGGGAGGGGGGTTAATAAGTAGCCAATCGCAGCTTAGCTAAACAGAGACATAGAAAACTTTCGGGTATCCATCTCTCTCGTTGCCTGTATCGCTTCCACTTACAGGCAGCTGTACCCCGTGTTCTTTCTATGCTTATATCTCTATGAGCTTAGAACTATTGTTGCTTATGGAAGTTTATAAGGGTTTTCCGAAGAACCCTTGACGTTAATTGCGTTAGGTATAGAAGACCAATGTGTTTTTTTTAAATTATAGTCTTCCTCTTTTTGTATATTAATATAGATATGTGGTAGTCTCATGGGGTTTACGGTATCTGATTGGTGTCATAATCGAAGAATTCATTGCGTTAACTATACACTGCTCGAACTTAGATTCCCTTTTAATGACAGTATTTTGTTGACAGATCCTAATGTGTCGCTACCTAACTTCATGCCGCCCGAGCCGCCCCCCGGCCTCATATCTTTCTAACGAATACTTTGGAGTATCGCGGATTAGTTGTAATGTTGAAATGTAACTTTTAATTAAGCTCTATAAATATATGGAATTTATATTTATATTATACTTGTTTTATTTATTAAATGCGAAGAATCCTACGATTCATAAACTTATAGAAAAGAACTATGTCAATGAATTGACATCCCTCTAAAGATTTCTTAAACAGTAATAAGGGCGTAACGGATTTGTCATCAAAAGACAATAGATGTAGGTAAACGCATTAATACTTCGGATTTAAGCGGAAATGTATTGTCTTTTGGCGACAAATCCGTTTGTGACATTCCCTGAAAGCATCCTGGCTACGCCCTTATTACTGTGAGTATGTACTGTACTGTGAGTGTAATTACTATTACTCGCAGTAATCATACTCCCCATAGCTATCACGACCGCTGGGGTGGATTTTCGTGCTTTTGGCAATTCTGCCATTCATATTATAGAAATCAAATATGGGCTATATTTGATTTCTATAATATGAATGGCAGAATTGCCTATGACCCACGATATTTTGTGGCCGTAGTGCTTCCTTATTGTATGAAATGGTGTATGAGAGGAGGCTTTATTTTATTGCCAACTCGTCCAATTTTCTTCTGATTAATTTCGCTGCGGGTTTCGAGACAGTGTAATTTTTATGGGACTTCCCGAGTGTCATAACTCGGTGTGATCTTGGGTCACTGCTTATGCCTGGTTTTCAGGCGATACAGTGGTGGGCGTGTGAGAGGGATTAGTCCAAAGTTTAAGTATGTTCACTTCACCAACAAAATGGTCCGTAACTGGATCTCTATCTTTTTTTTACTTAATACTGTGTAGCAATTAATAATAATCATGTAAATCATGGTGTCGCTGATATTGGCTTGGCCATCATCAGGAATTTTAATTTTGATAACACAAAAAAAAATCGGTCACTGGTTCAAAAGTTATAAGTGTTTACAGGTGGCCGGCCTGGAGAGAATCTCCGCAGCTGGGCCCCGTTTATATTTTAAAAACTGAGCATCTAGCGAAGGCCGGTTTTCTCCCAAATTTAATAGCTAATTCGTCGGAATTTATCCCAACAGTCACAGATTTAGTTGGCTCTTAGTTTAGAAGATCGAAGAGTGTACGAAAAATTATATTTAAGTGTACTACTAGTTTTATCGGTCTAAAGTCCTTGGAAATGTCAGAGATAAATTCTCAATTAAATACATATTTTTATGTTTTAAATTACTAGGTTAGAATAACTTAAACCTTGCTCTCGGTCGGCTGGTGTCAAGATGTACAGTCGCATATATAACTACCAATTAGGTATATAGCATTAGCTGCGTTAGGCTGCGTTACGTGCGAATAATATAACTTCTGTTGTCGAAATGACGTTGAATACGTAGGTATTGTAAGTATATAAGTATCAATCTATTGCTCGAAATATAATAACAATACGTTACAAAAAAAAACATAGATACCTAATCTTAAATCAAAGAAAATGTACGTAATTATCTAATATAAGTAGGCATATGACTAATTAAGGTTAAAATAATAAAACTTAACCAGCGACATTCTTTATTTCGCCAGCGACACGACTGCAACCCGATACGACGCCATTAGCTGTAATGCTTAGTGACAGACTGAAGGTTCGGTTTCGGCCAAGAAATCTAGTTCCGGTTTCGGCTAAAATTACGGCCGCACAGAAGCTGTGTTCGTAAACGGTCGTGCGTCGTGCGGTTACCTCGTGGACGCTAACGGCTATCAGTGATCGACAGAAGGCTTATAACTTTTGAACCAATGACAGATCTTCTCTAGGTGTATACTAAACTAAAAATGGGCTAAATTATGGGATTCGGTTTGACAACGCCCAAGGTTTGGCAAGTTTTTACAGTTTACTTGACGGTTTAGCATCAACAACTCTGCTATATTGTCTTCTGGCAAAAGCTGCCCTATTTTACATTGTATTGTAAAATACACGGTAATTACGTTTATTACGTAAATTGTACAACAAAAAGAACTGGGACTGAAAATAAAACACAAAGTTAAAAACAATAAAATAGATTTTCATTTATTGTGAGACGAAAAATACAACAATGGGACTTATCAGCTAAAATGGTTAGTGGCAGACTGTCGTGTCAAACAATTGTTTGTTAGGTAAGGGCGACGCGGTAGACCACGCCCCTCTACGTTACAGTATAGACTCCTAATTATTTATGTCTTTCATTGGGGAACTCGTGGTAACGAATATCAACGAAACAATAGTATATAATACACATAACATATGATCTCGCTATGCACTGAAACCATAACTAATATTATTTTATTTAAACATCGTGAAGTTTCAATAGTTTCATTTTTTAACTAATTTTTTTAAAAAGGCTTTATTGATTCGAAGCTAATACTTAATTACTTACAAGATTGTTTAATAGTTTTAATAGTTGTCGCGCCACTCGTTCGTCCGTTTTGCTCTGAGTGAGTGAGTGACCGACTGGCTGACCGGTGAGGAGTCGGAGCGAGTCGTGGTCCGGTCACACGGCTGCTGAACGGAACGCGTCTACGAGCCTCACAAATAAAACGTAACAACTCTCAAATACCGCTACTATGAAACGTTCTATACAAAATTGAACATTGTCGATTCGCTAGATCGCCTTGATGTCTCATTATCAATACGTAATATTATACTAAAACAAGTGGGGGCCGCTCTCTTTCGCGACTCAACTCGACAATGGTCTGGTTCAACTCGCCTCTAACTTGATTATTACATGTCTTACTTTATAATGTCGAAAATGCCACTGCTGCGATCCTACTTCGCCTATAGTCGAGCGCCTCGCTATTGCTCAAGAGTAAAAATTCCGAAATCAATTCGTTACACCGTAGACTATATCATGTTTAATAAACTTGAAGTATTTATCAATAATCAATAAGTACATTATAATAATTGAATAATTAGTATTTGTTTCATAAGAGACTAGCATTACAAATAAATACCATCAGCTATACAATTTTAATGTTTATTTCTATTTTAAACATTGTGAAGATGTTCAAAGTGGGCTACCTCGGTTTTTACACAAGAACGCTGCGGACGGTTCTTGTGTAAAAACTTTACAGTTGAATGCGTCTACGCTTCGAGATATGACTTAAATGTATACTTAGATTTAGGGGAAAAAGGTCGTAAAACAAAAAGTTATTGAAATTTATAACAAACACCTTAACTAATACTTCAATAATTTAGTTAAGTATATATATGTATATATGTCTGCGTGGGCGGAGGGGCGTGCACCGCTCTAATATCACTCGGCATACGTACAAACGATGATGCTGCGCTACAAATGAAACAACTTTATACAAAAGGATGAGTCGACGAGCTGAGTGCGCGCCCCCTCCCCACACCACTCCCACAACATGTCTTTGACAAAAGCAATATAAAACATTTCATTCCGTGTAAGAGGTGACACGATGGTATGCGAAAACTTTTTTTTTTAAAAAACACACGTTCATTCGCTCATCCTTGCGCTTAAATCTAAAATTAATAATTAGACAATATTTTTTTATTTGTTCAACAGACGCGCGCGATGAGACGCGCGCGTATCATAATAAAATATTTTCAAAACAATCGAATAATTAAACACACTAGTTAACAATATAACTTATGCTCAAGTACACCGGTGGCTGCGAGTAGACTAGTGCGGGCCGTGTGGCTCCGCCCGCGCGACACTCAACCCTCACGTGCTACAAATCATATACTAAACTTCAACATCCTCGATTTAAAAATATGATTTTATACACAATCGTTTTCAGCGTCATTATTTATATGTATAATGTAATATTAAAGAGCGATGGCAGCGTAACGGTTCGAGCAGCTTCCGCGGTCGGCGCGGTACTCCATAATACTGATATTAATCGCTAAATTATTGCATCGATGAGCTGCGGCGCGCGGGCACACTATTCCTATACGCTACATACGGGGTGGGGGGTTACACAGCGGTCTCGGTGTGGCTGTGAGAGCTGAGCCGCTCCACGTCGATGTCGTGCGGCGCCAGCGTGTCCCGCGCCGTGTCGGCGTAGTCGATGCTGGACGAGTGCGAGAAGCGCTTCGACAGCGCCGTCTGCTTGCGTAGCGCCTCTGCCAGCGCGGCGTCCGCTAGCGAGCCGCGCGAGTCCAGCCCCTGCCGGAACGCGTTCACCACGCGGATCTGCGCACCACACCCAACAATGTATACGCGTATTTCACATTTATTACATCTTAGTTTATAGGCAAGCGGAAATTCAGGACGCCATGAGGGACATTCGGGAGAAATCATCGTACACAGCACGTTACGCGGGATCAACGACTGAAATACATCTATGCTGCAATTATTTAGATTTTATAAAAAGATAATACATCTAGATATAAATCAACATGTAGAGCTATTTCAATTTTCTTTGTTCTCACGTAACGTGTATGACACAAGATTTCAAGCGACGAATCCCGCTTGGCATCCCTTACGAGTCTTCGCGTTCCTATAAACCAGATCTTACCAAAACACTGTACACCACTGTAGGACCACTACACTGAGTCGAGTGGTGCTTTCTCCCTTCTATTGCAAAATTATATTTTAATATACAACAGCTAGACGATTAAAGACGCTACACATAACTTGGTTCTGGCGTTTCCAGAGAAATATGACGAACAAACTGGGATTATATGTCTTTTTTCTTTTTCTGTAGCATCAGGGTATTAGAATTGCAGATGAAGTTATTCAAACCCTGTTTAGCGTCTTCAAGGTACCAGCAAAAAAGTATTCACTCGACTCAGTATACCCGTCGCAGTGAATGATAACATTCGTGAGGCCCTGACTGATCGACACGCTGATTGTTACCAACTCGATACACATACGTAGTTACAGTACGGCGGTGTTCCATTTGCATGTCACATACCAGTATTGGTATCGGCAAGGCACACAGAAAAGCACAGTAACGTAACATTATTCGAGTTCGTAAATATCAGTGTTCAACTTCTCACTAACAAAATTGGAGATAACCTTTTTGGTAAAATTTTCATGTTTCATGACAAAATGCCAATGTGTATAAATTGTAAGTTGGAACACTAGGTGAAGTCATAAAACGTCAGAACGACACGAATGTTCCAGACCCCGGTGACGAGACCCTCCAACTCGTCCCGTACTGGCACCAGAGGGCCGAGCCGGAGGCACGAACCAGACCATGAATGTACAATGTCAACATAAATATAAGCACACCGAACCATAAAAAGAGGCAAGAAAGCGTTAGGTAATTTAAAACTCCAGTCACAGAATTGTAGGGTCGCGACATCGCCGCCGCATGCCATGCAGAGAGGCCGGCTCGCTCACGTGGGGGGACGGTTCCTCGTCAACGCCTCTGAATACAGACATCGTCGGACCGAAGTGCCGGTGTGGTGAGTCTATCGTCCGTGTTACATGCACAACTCCAACGTTACGTATCTGTGACTGCATTTACACATCTCTATGTGAGCTACGCGCGAAAGCTCTATTGTTAATGCCTTGACCTATTTTACACAATACATTGCACATAATACGAAGCAACACATCGCTTTATCCAACAACGTCCTATATCCGAAATCATTGTAAGCAAGCTGACAAAAACCCTTGAATCGACCTCGTAATGAAGTACCTTTACCAAAATAATATACGTTAACTTGAAGCGTTCAACTAGCCTATGAGATAAGAGAAAATATTTATATTTCTAAAAGCTATTTATATCAAAAAAATGACCTCGGATGCTTCTAATTCTGAAATGATTCTAATGGTTTTATGACGAGCCCCTGGTTTGTATGGTTCCACATCTGTAGAACCCCACGACTTGACGAATTGTATGCCCGGTCACACATGGAAGAACCATCTTGTAGGAGCGGCTACACAGGGTGGTAGACAACTTGATTGTGGATAAACGCAAACATCCAATGTGTGTACCAGAGACAGGTGCAAAATGTGAGGCAAAATAAAAAAAATAAACATTTAATGCTATGATGTATGGTTGCCAAAAAATTTAAATAAAATCTGTCTAATACAGTTTAACCCTACTATACTACTAATCAGAAGAAAATACTTTATACCCTTCCTATTACTACTCTCAATTCCCAATCTCTCTCTCTACTCTCAAATGTGCATATTATTAACTCGCTAATCTAATACTAATAGTTTTATTAAAAAAGAGTCTTAGACATCAGTAATATTATCAGTAACTTTATAACATATTCACAATATTTTAACAATCAAACCAACTCCAATTATTTAATATGTACAAAAATAAGTGTCCTTCTATTTAGCGAGAACGAATTATTGTCGTCGATTAAAAATTTACAACATTTCTTTTTTACAAGTTGTTATTTTACACTAAAAAAATATATTTAAAAAATATGGTGAAAGGCTGCATATGCACAACATAGACCCTAAGCAAACGATATGAACAAGAATACAATATGTATAAAACAGCACATGACGTCAGGATACATGCAGCAATGGTGTGATACCATGCAGATGGCCAGTGACTTGGCACTTCGTACTAAGCATATATTATATAGTATTAGAAAAGTGTAAAGTGTATTTAAAGTCGACCAAAAGTGATTAAGACTTAAGAAGCCTTTGTGCAGTAAAGCATTTTATAGGAATTGATACGCGTGTTATAAGCGGGAATCGTATGAAACGAACACACTAATAAAATATACGTGTGTCGAAGTGCACAGTCAACGCTACGACAACACACACGTACAAGTGGGATACAGATACAGACCGGATAAGTTGTAGGTATAGATAGAGACAGAGTACAGTATTAAACATTTGAACATATAAAAAAACATAAAATGTTAACATAAAAATAGTCAAATAAACAAATAAAGTGAGTGAAACAAGCTCTCCTCTCGTAAATTCGAATCTTACAGCTTGATCAGTAGACGTCTTGCTGTAGGGGACGGGTATCAATCGTTCTTGTAACTCGCCACCTATCACCTTCCGTGTGCAATTGGGTATTCATGGAAAAGAAAATAAAAACGAGAACATGAAGTAAAAGGTATAACGACACAGAGAGGCCGCGAGCCGCGGAAAGGGGTACATGAACATAATATATAATGTAGAAACTGCGTGCAACCGGGTCAAACGCGATTGTACATAGCGCTAAACTAAACTGACCTTTAAACATATAAAGGAGGCTGTTAAGAAAGAAAGCTACGGATTTAAAAAGTTGATAGAAATCGTAAAGATGTATGAAATAGCGTAGAATCGCGTTCGACACGTAGCAGTGTTTTTTTTAAATGAGTGTAATATCAGAAAGAATAGAAGTTTGTCAGGGGGACTAAACGAAGCAGTGTGCCTCGCGAAGCGATGAGCGTTATACAGAAGAAGTATATTATATACATATAAATACACATACAGAACTAAAATATAGACGCAGGGTACATCCTATTAGGTACCTTAAGAAGCACATTCATGGGGGTTGTGCACTTAAAACTATATTCTTCACACATTTTCCATCCAGGGCTCCACTACATCCATTGTTTGAAAAATAAACGAAAGTAATAAAAAACAACAAATAAATTAACTTAACTAAACAAAATCAACAACATTAATTGAACATTTAACATTGAACACTTAATAACCTAAACCTTAAGTTGCGGGTTCCTTGGTCGTAACTTGTTTAAAATAAACTATGTATTTTGTAAATGTATTTGTTTGTGTTCATGTTTGAGTGTGTTTCTGTGTATGTATGTTTTGTGTGTGCTCGTGTGTATGTCAAGTATACAAGTGTGTGTATGTTCAGTTGTCATCATGCGAGCTATGTCTAGTGAAGCACACACACACGGTATTGTTTTATCGACGAAGTTGCTCACATACCAGATATATCTACCTATGTAGTTATGTAACTATTCTAGGCTAGGTCAAGCTATTTTACATCTATATTACAGAAGCATACATAGTACAACAGTTGTGAATCTAACACTAAAATGATACCTATACATTATTTGTTTTTGTGGTATATATATATATATATTTTTATTAATTTAAAATGTGTTACTATTTACACAATATTTTTTTCTGCGTGGCGTTATAAGTTAAAGCTCTGTACGAATCTAGTCAAATATATTTACAGTCAATGCATATATGGTACATACAGTGTCGAAACAACAATTATACTGCAAGCCAAATTTGTGCAAAAATTATTAGATTTGTTTACCTTAATATGTTTTAGGGGCTTGCGGGTCGAGTAGTAGATTAGAGCCAGTATGGTGGCCACATACGCAGTGACACTAAGTGTAACGACCATGCTTCAGTACCCACGTGAGCTAGTTCTACATAACATATCGAAGAGCGTGTAAGCCGCAAGCGTTCTAACATCGATCTAGACCGTACGACATTCACGGGCCCATGTTGGCCACGGGCCGCCAACAACAAACATCATTTGACCAACATCGACACATCAATATGCTCCCATAACTGCAAGTTACCTTGTTATTGCAGCTCTCCACAATCCACATAGTGGCGGGTGAAATGAAAGTTACTTTGGAGTATAGATACTTTATTACTAAGTTTAAGAGACAACAAGCGTTATAAATAACGAATTAACAACAGTACCAGTTTCTATACCGTGTTAAGGTACGTATAGTGAGAACTCATGCTATGCTATGGTCTTTTTTAGTTTAAGTGATTTAGACACTATCCGGCGTGTACGCGTCGACTACAAGCTTTAATAAAATTATTGAAAAAATGTTTTTAATATTTTTTACATCTAAGTTTTGGTGTATACCAAGACACGATTAATTCATAGTTTTTTAAAAGTATAATTTATATTTTTATGTATACTATACCATCTAAGTCTTAGCACTGGCGTAGCAGGCAATGATTTAATCTCTACATGTGGTGCATTTAAAGTTCAAGAGTCAAATACACAAAGTTTTTATTAAATATTTAGTAATTAGTAATATATACTTAACATATTATAAACCATACTAAACTTTATTTACCACAAGACATTCGAGTGATAATTAAATTTGCTTGATACCTTGGAAGAGAGAAAATAAAAATAAAAGTTGTATGGAAGACGAGAGAATAGTGGACAGTTGTGTAGTGTAGGAGACAGTGGCGTATAATGGTAACGACAAATATGTTATCACATCGTGCACATCATTACCAAAATACACATAAACGTTTCACAGAAAACATAAAAAGAAATATATAAAGTTATAGATTCATGCAAGTTTTAAATTAAACTAAACGTATTGTGCCATACATATATGCATACATTTCTACTGTCTTGCTATTATTATTGTCTATAGAATGAGCACAGCGGTCGTGTTTTGTAGTTGTGGTCGCACAAATGGATCATCCAACTACTGGACAAAACACAACCAGCTCTAGCACACCATAACTAATACTAAAAATATTAAAAATCCACATCTAATCGCATTCTTCCAATAACACAAACAAATAAAAATAACAAGCAAATTTAAATATCATCTTATCATTACAACGTTTATAAAAGCACTTGAGTAGCACAAATTGTGTGTTTCGTTATTTTTTATATTAAGTATATAAAAAATGGCACATGAATTTATTTTGTATTATATACGTTTTATTTATTTTAACACACAAGAGTTATTTTTAGACATATTAGTTACAAGGAAAAGTAGTGTTCAAAGATTCGATTATTTACAGAAAATAGAAGGGCTACGATAGAAGTTATATTTATATAAGAAATGTTTTATATATCCATATATTATATACCGGTCCTAAAATAACTTTGCTCAAAATCTAATATACTCCACCTAAATAATGGTGCACCATAGTTATCATTTAAATCTAATCAATATAGTTTATTAGCGAGTACACTAATATTATATTTATTCTTATATTTTATTAAACAATAAACAGTTCTTAATTATTTACTGCATTCACAGATTTAGGAGATTCGAAGTTAACGGTTTTTTGGTTCGAGATTATGTTTCGCGGTAACTTAACGGCATTTAAAATATTTAGATTTTTGTTATATTGTTTAAATGGCAGTAATTTTATTTTATTTTTGTAGGAATTAAGTATTTTGGTGTCGTTTTTTTTAAATTTATTAATTTGGGGATTTTAGTCATCGCTCTGATGCGATACAGGGCTGAGGGCGGGCAGTGAACTTCCGCCAGATTGCACGCTGATCCTTCGGTGCTCCGCCAAATAATTATTGACAAATATCCTGCGACCGGCCAATATGTCCGCCTTTTGCTGCAAAACAACATCACGGACGTGTCAGTGTCGCGCCCCCATTGCTCCTAGCTCCACTCCTATGTACGCACTCTACAACGAGCCGCGTAACCAAACTGCTTTGTTGCCAATACATCTAAAATTACGTGGAAAATTGCCAATGGCATTCTAAAATCAAACGATAACATAGACAAATTTGTATAGTTTTTAGCAAATGTTGATTTTCATTTGTGTTTAGAACACCACAACTAAATACTAACAGTGAAGAGTTGTAGCTATAGAGAATGCTATTTAAATTTAAGAAAGCAGTTTCGTTAGTAAGTGCCTAACTGTAACTAGGAAAGGGGCATTCATAGCTGGGGGTCGAGGGCATCCAGTAGCAAATACTAAATATATAAACAAAATAAATAATAAAATATAATAAGTAAGGTGTTGGTCTACTTCTACTCTGAGTTTTAATATATAATCCGGTATGTGAGCTACTCCTGACGGTTGCGACTCGCGTCCTTCGTCCCCGTTCTTCAATGTTTAGGAAACAAAAATAAAATATCCGCTTTGTCAAATAAATACTTTTATTATAATGAGTTTTTATTACTATATTGGTTTATAGTGCCGGTTAAGTATGTATTATTTAACAATAAAACGTAAAAGTTACAGTAAAACTCAATAATAAATAAAGATTACGAAAATCAAGGCTATTACATAAGTACATACACAACCGAGTTAATGAAAATAAAAATTAAGTGGATAATGTAAGAGCCATTTTGTTTTTCTTTTTTTCTATAATATTCCTTAATTAACTAATTTTGGTGTAATAGTGAAGATAAATTTATGCGTTCGTTTAGATTTTATGTATATATTTTATCAGCTTAAATTCTACAGTGTTAGAAGTTTTGTAAGTAAAGTTATCGTGGTTACATATAATAACCATTTTGTTCTACGCCGAACTGTTACAGTAGGTAATAAAAATGAAAAATTCGGATATAAAACCTTTTCTGAGAATCTGACAATATTTTAAAAAATAGTTTGAATACAACAAATGTATATTATCAGAAACTCCATACAGACATCTACTTACATAATAATAAAAGAAAAAAAATACAATTGTGCAATACTCACATACATCTGTATACATGCATAACACTGTAACATAAGCATGATCACACTGTAAATGCGAAGCAAAAATAATTAAAAACAAATAAACAACATTTTGTACCAAAAAAATATACATTTACTCCATTATATGCTCAGTACTTACATCTAGTTGGAGCGGCCATATTGTTCGCGTGACGTCACAAGATGGCCGCTCACACTCTCACCTTCATTGGTGTATTTGAATAGTTAAGGCTTATTGAATTATATGCAATTGTTGATAAAAACGGGAACGGGCAAACTATGAGATTAGTCAACTATTGGCTTTGCTATTTTAATGAACAACACTAGATTTGTGTAACGAAAATACATTTCATCGCTACCTGGTGTTAGCTAAATTAGTGTATATGTAAACAATGTCTGTATACTAACTCTGATGGTGTCTTACACTACCTAATATACAAATTACGTGTGCATCAGTAGGTTCGCAAGGCCAACAGCTGCGCTAGTCCCAACGGAATGCTATGATTCAATAAAGCTCTTACGAGTAACCGAAGTCGCTGGGCAGCCAAGTGCAGACACCACGTTTCCATGCTCTAATCAATGTCTCAACGTGTACCTACGTATATATATCCGTCTATACTTACAACGTTACTCTCCCTATGTCAGTCAGACCTACACTTACCGTCAACATCTGAAATAGAGCGATTCGGCTAAAGATCGGCGGGCCCCACCATAAAAAACAAACTAATGGCGAAAGAAAATACTATGGAATTTGCTTGAAAATTTATTTTTCAATGTAAATAGTATCTCGTAACATTTCGCAAAAACCAAGTTTTTTTTTGTTTTAAGATACACTTTTTATGTTAGAGCACTTTTGTTTTTAGTTAAGCGTGAGGTGTCTCATTCATACTAAACTTTAGGCGTATCCGTAAGATTTTAATTAATATATTCGAGTTTATAGACAGATCAGCCGTCTTGTAAATAATACAATATAAAGGCAGATTAGTTTGCAGATCTCAAGGTATAGAAACAAAGTTAAAAGTGGTCCCAAAATTTACTATGAAACAAAACACACAAGCTGCCAAGTACCCTCAATATCTCACAATAATCATATTTTCTCATAACAAACTACTTACACAAAAAGCTAATAAGAGACAAGTTGAAAACTTTAAAAAGTTTTTTTATTCATTTACTCATACTTTTCATAAAATTCGAAGCTTAGGGATATTAAAAAGTTTACAATTAAAATTGGAGTTCCATCATTTTGCTTTATATAGCTACACCTATACAAAATATCACTGCTCCGATACTCGTATAAAGACTTTTGAAGATCTCTAACCTATGTACAAATACGGTCATCCCTAAAATAGCAGTGTTCGTTCATTTACAATGTTGGGTAGAAAGGGGCGTATAACCTACGTATATATGAAATAGGGGTCCCGACACTAAGATATGCTCAATCGTCAACTAGTAATATATCCAAACATTCACTATTGAAACGTTAACATTTGAAACATCAACAGGTTACAAATATGATCGATGTACGCGCGAGCGCGCTCACAGGCACGATTCGGTCTAGGATCCTAACATCGGGCCGCTAACACCTCTACTACCTTTATTGCTATCGACTACCTAGCACTAAAAAAATTTCAACACTTAATAAAAATTCTTAACGTACTAAATTAAGAGTCGATTAACGTAAAAAGCGTAAACACGGTCGAGACAGTGACGGGATACGATCGCGGCGGGCGGGGCGATCTCGCGCGGGTCGCGGCGATTAAGTACGAGCGGTGGCCGCCGACGAACGAAAACATATTCGATACAATAAAAACAAAACGTTGCGGACAGGTGGTCGGTCGTGGACAGTGAGACGTGGTGGGTGTGTGTGGGCGTGCGGTCGGGCGGGCCTTCAGAAAATGGTGGTCTCAGTGCGCGGGGCCGCGGGCACGTCGTCCGCGTCGATGTAGGCGATGTCGGGCGGCGGCGCGCGCAGGCGCGAGCGCAGCCCGGCCGCCGAGTGCGCCGACAGCCGCTCCTCCAGGTCCTCCAGCGTCGACTTGAACGCGCGCACCACGCGCAGCTGCAACAACAACACGTGCAGGCCCCGCCCGCCCGGCCCGGCCCGGCCCGCCGGCCCGCCGTCGCACTTGCGCCACCGACAGCGTCGCGATAGAGTGTGGTGTGGATGTTCTTTACGACCTCTACTGTTGTCTGTATTCAGAGTTCGGGACGTCCGTCACGGCTATCGCGTCTACCGCATGCAGAGGACCGGTCTAGCCGGGGCGTGACCGTGACGACGGAACGATGTGAAATTGTCCGGTGCTGGGTACGCAGTGAGCGCCATGCTCGCACAGCTAGTATAGAAAACAAGAGCTACGGTGCCGTCGATCAACTGCTAAACGAACACGTGGTCTAGATGACTGCCTCGCATTCTGGAGACGAAATAGTGACATCACAAAGCGGGACGGTAGGGAGCGGTCGGGGACCACGATGGGGTGGATATACGACGGGTTCTGATGTGTCGATGGTTCGTCGATCGGAGACGGGGTGCTGAGACACGTACGGTTGACAACGGTGCCAGAAGGGAGCGAAACGTACAAACACAAACAAACGTCGTTTGTTTGCTTTTGTCGGGACGGGGCAAGAACTACAGCCAGAAAGACGTGGGTGGATGCATAATAGACGAGAAAACAGAACTATTGAAATGCTACCGGCAAGACGACACTCCACTCGTTTACCAAAACATATTAACGAATTATTATATCGATCACATAAAAACCGTTTAAAATTTTGTAACAGAATAATTTGTGGAATTTACGAGAGACGACAAGTTTGAACGAAGAGTGCGCCCGAAGCGCTGAGAAGTCGGTGGTCGAGTGTCGCCGATGCCGGCGGTAGGGATGCAGTGAGGGCGGAGGGCGAAGGGAGGGTCACTACGCGCTAGGGGGTGCGGTACCGTTAGCGTCCGTCGCTGAGCGTGCCGCGCGAGGCGCCGCGGCCGCCACTACACCTCGGTCTCGAGCACGGGCCGGGGCTGCCAACAACATCTCTCAACGACGCGCGGCTCCACGCCCCATTCGACACCGTCCTACGTGCGTACGCAACCCTAGCTGTACAATGCCGCCGGACAGATGTGGAACGGGCCCACTGACGTCATCATCTCCCTCAACTGATCGTGCCTCATGCGGATCGACCCTTGTTGAGTGAATTGCATTATTGGGCCCGAGTATATTCAAAGTATTAACTAATAGGAGAACAAGGAAACACCCGAAAACACAAGTTACTTTGTGATAGCCTGGAGGGCATTATGTTAGTATTGGATGTCATAGCAATGTCAAGTTTGAATATATTATCGACTGCTCTCTGTTATAATTTACATTCGTTAGTTAAAATTATTTAACAATCTAATAAATTCGCTGTGTGTGTCTCTTAAGACTCAGATTTCAAATAACAGAAGATGACGTGAGACGATGAAGTCACAAAAAACATTGATGTTAAACTATTTAATAGTTCCATATCTGTCCTAGCGGCAAGCAGGCCAACACGGAAAAATAGACCCTTTATTAAACAAAAAAGTCAGGAAATAAACCGAAATGGAATTATGTGTATCGTGTATTTTGATGCGTGTAGGGGCAATGGACGCCCAGTGTCACGTGATACGAA
Organism: Arctia plantaginis; assembly: GCA_902825455.1. Lineage (NCBI taxonomy): Eukaryota > Metazoa > Arthropoda > Insecta > Lepidoptera > Erebidae > Arctia > Arctia plantaginis. The sequence continues at coordinate 8,302,195 of CADEBD010000292.1, forward strand.
TATGACCCGGAAGAGTGCCAACCGAGGAGAAAAAACAAACCAAAAACAGAAAATAAAATGAAAAATAAAATAAAAATGGAAGGTCGAATCGAGGCCTTAGCTACCCTGAAGATCGACTGCCGACTACACTACGCCTACACAACGCAGGGACATCTCCTAAGATGCTTAGATGAGGACCAGGGGTGCACTAGGCCTTACACACGGTACACCTATTTACTTGCCAAGTGACGGCTTTATTCTTTTTATTTAATAAATTACAACCAAACGTTTTTACTGCATTCTATTTATATGTTTTTTTTTTATCAAATTCCATATGCGTCTATGGTGGTGGCTCGCTAGTCCGCATATATAGGTGGTACTTACACTAAAGTACAACTACCATGCCTTCGTTATCGTGAATTTTTTGTTAAACATCTATTTAGGAGCCAAGGAGGTAGGAACATATCACATTTAATTTTTTTTAGTACAACTTGACTGATTCGTATTGTGAAAATATCCGATTCAAAAATACTCTATAGATAGTTTAGATGATAATGGAAATTTTGATATTTGCACAATCTTATATCGTCGAGAAAGTTAGAAAGCTGAACAAAATCATTTAACTTTTGTTATTTTTTTGTAACAAAATATGAAAGTGGTTATTTTGTCTCTACATACATACTTTACTTACCGACATCGCTGCATTTAGAGCTTCGCTATATACAATACAATAATATGGACATCTACATCAAGCCCGACAAGACTTACGCAAAATAACACAGTGAAGGCAACTGTCCAACTGCAAGGCAATGCAAAACTACGGATGATGACCTTGCCGCCCAGTGTGACGCTTGTACCCACCTGTCACATGACTGACAACACACCCCGACATAACACGCCACTAAGGGGACAACATTCACAAAAATAAAAAATAAACAAAAACACAAAAAAAAAAATCAAAACAAAACATAAAACACTGACAACAACACAACGGCAAAGGAAAGAGAGGTTCGACCGTAAATGGAACTTAAGTGTTAGTATGCGAGCACACTCGGCATGCTCTCGCTACGTGTGTATTTAATAATTTATATCTCAAGAAAAATCCACTCCACACTCAAATAAATTAACGTTCATTTTAATAGCAGTAACTGAACACAACTCGGTACAAAAATAATATTAAAATAATATATGAAAGTGGATAAAATATTAATTTTAAATCAAGTCATGTTACTGCCAAAATTGATATCGGTAACGCATGTTAGTCGGTACGCCGTGCGGGCCTGTCAATCTCAGGTTCTTTCAAAACGGCGTTCATATACAGAGCTGGGTTGCTTTGGATCAGTAGCGGGGATGTATCGGGGTGGCGTTTCACAAGCAAAAATACTATTCTTAAAAATAAAAACAGACAAAAATAAAATAAAAAATAGTAAAAAAACAAAATCAAACAGTCAGTATGACTCAAAGTTAAATAAAAGATAGAAAGACAGAGAAAGAGACAGAGATAGTCATATTCATACCGCGATGTGGTTTATGTTGAGTAAATATTATACTGATATACTATCGGGGTAGTCATAGTAACTGTTTGAAGGTATATACGAGGGATAAGTAACATTGTCACAGCCTACAAAGAGCATGCCAATAGGTAGTAGGAGGGGCTGACAGTCAACTCAGGTATTAAATATAGTCATAAAAAAACGGGAAGCGTCAGACTGTTTTGTACTGCGGTTCATGCATGGCGATAACTCGCGATAGTCCATCTAGTGACACTAACGGAACAGTCCCGGTCTCATGACAAACAAGGCTCTAGTGAAACGGAAAGATCAAGGTTGCGGACTAACATTGAAATATACATATATAAAATAAATTTTATGTAGATGTCATGAAAGCCGGTACTAGAATATTAAAATGGATTTTTTTTTTGATAAATAAATGTCTACTGTCAATGGTTGTTCGGTTGCCAATTTTTCTATTATATGTATAATAAATTAAAAAATAGTGATTTTGAAATTAGCGAACGAACAAGGTGTTAATATATCTACGTTAATTATGGGCCAAAAATAATAATAGCGTAAACTACATTTTATTACTTTGTAAAGTGTTTCTCTGTGTAGGTATAAAAAAACTTTCGAAAAGGAACAGAAGTATAGGAGAATGAAACGAAATATACGAGACGTAAAAGTAAATAATAAAATAGAAAATGAAAAATAGAAATTAAATAAAAAAACAATAAATAAAAAATAACGTACAGTCAAGTTGAAATACGAATTTATTACGGATAATTTTTTTTTGTGTATTTTTTATTTTGGTAAAATATATAGACATATTATTTCTTTCGACTCGTACTGTCAACAATCCGGCTTACTGTACGAACAAATCAAAAATGTGTAATATCAAAGGAATCAGCGTATTCTCTATAACTTCTATGACGAGTATATTCTATATGGATGCATATAATTGAAAAATGGTGGTTATATTCGTTTGTATGCAAAAATAGTAAAAGTATATATAATGAGGACAATAATATCGTAGACTTAGCGTTAGGATGCCCAAGGTATCCGCAGTGTTGACCTGTTGACTTTGCTGTATATTATATTTGTTTGTAATAGCTGTAAACTCAAAACTTATCCCTCTTTTGTAAACTCGAATATTAAATCTGCTCTTCCTATTTTATTTTTTTTAGTTTCTTTTTTTATTTTGGTACTTTTGCAATTTGTTACTTACACGTGTTCACTATTTTGAATCATAGTAAATACGTGCAGTATTTATATTTTACATAAAAGTGTCATGGAATTTCATCATGTCTGTTTTTTAATAATTTATCAGTCTTTAAATTGGTCGAGATTTCATGATGTCACCCATGAGTATTTACTGACAGCTATGTTCAATTAAAATATTCTAAAATAAAAAAATATGTGAAAGTATTAATTTCTTAATGTTTATTAGCTGTCAGTAAATTAAATAACTGCAAAAAATAGTAAAAAAGCCAAACGCACAAGAGATAGATATTCAGTTATCATTGAATTATTTTTTACATTATAAAAATTAGTGTTATATCAAATTTAATATCTGAGAGTATTGTTTGCAGTTACTTAATTTATTTATATCGGAAATTAATTCAGATATAAATAAATTTTTAAATATTTGTTTAAAACCCAATAATGTTGTGTATCTTTGTCCCAAACACATAGCCCCAAATACTGCTATTCCCCCACTTCACCAATAATTTCATATAAAAATATGTGTGATATGATTTTTATAAGAAATTCTCATTGAAGCCCCAAACAAACTGACAACACGACCTAATATATCTCTTAGCTGGGTGAGTTGCACTTATAACTTTATTTCTATTATAATAAATGATTTTACTCGAGTTGTTGCATTTATCAAATTAGCTGTATTACGTTCAAATCGTTTTACGCTACATGGATTTATTATAATCATCAAGTAAATTAATTATCAGTCTTTTATTAGATTGAGTATTCTTTTCAGTCTTTCAATTTAGTTTAATGACACTATTTTAAAATAAAAACTATTGCCTAATAAGACGTATGAAAGCGCAATTCACCCATCTGCCCCCCTCCCCCCTCCGCACCGGCGCGCCCCTCGCCCGTGTGTGCGTGTGCGTGTTCGTGTGCGTACCTGTGTCTGCAAACGTGTGAGTCCGCGGATCCAGAGGATCTGTCCGGCGCGCGGCTTCTTGTCGAGGTCCCCGTCGTAGTCCGGCCCCGGCTGGATACTCTCGGGGTCGGGCTGGCCTCGGCCCCATCTGGGATCACACGAATATCAATTCAATATTTTTTGAGTTTAATAATTTCTTCCAGGCAGATAAATTTTTTTTTTGTGCATTTCACAGGTACTGGTTTCTCGTAGTACGTCATAGGATTATAATGTTACCCATACCATTGCCAAAAATGAAAACCAAAAGTCGAACAAGGGGCCTAGTCTGAGTTTACTTCGAGTCAACTCGATCGTCACAGTGACAGCGTTCTACGTTGCGATTGCGATCACTAGAGCCGTCATCCGTACCCAAAGGGTAAAACGGGACCCCCTATTACTAAGACTCCGCTATGCGTATGTATGTCTGTCTGTCACCAGGCTGTATCTCATGAACCGTGATAGTTAGACAGTTGAAATTTTCACAGATGATGTATTTCTGTTACCGCTATAACAACAAATACTAAAAATAGAGTAAAAAATATATATTTAGGTGGGGCTCCCATACAACAGACATGATTTTTTTGCCGTTTTTATAGATAGTGGTACTTTTTTAAGCTTGGCCGGTTTTTTTAAGCTTCCTTTATTATATTCTATTTAAATACATACACCAGAAAAACATATTGCACATATTAATGACAGGATGGAACAATTACTAACTAAGCTATAATTACCTACCTCTAAAAATTATGTAGTAAATATTATGATAGTACAATTAAGGGTCAAAATTCAACCACCTGCTTACAAGAAGGATAGCAAATCTCAAATTGTTGTTAATATCTATGAAACCAAATACTACTTAAATATTGCTGCATAGTTTGTGTTATAACTACATTACATAGAAAAAACTTACATCTCTGGTTTCGATAATTCAAAGTACTTGATAATCAAAGGATGTTCTTGTATGTGATTTATTTTAACGGCCTCGGTTGTCTCTACTGGAAGACAGCTGAAGAATATGTGTATTTTATTTCCATACCTTGACACAAACCCTATGGCAACACGTCTGGCCAGCGTGGTATAGTAGGCCAAAACTTCCTTTCTAATGAGAGGCCTATGTAAAACAGTGGACTATTAAAGATGGTAGATGTGTAAGCTTTTTAATCATTCTCTAATATAATACGGTAGTCACACACCAGTATTCGTTTAACACGCCTCTGTTTACCAGACAAGGTTGTGGAAGTGAGTGTACTTATTCGCGAATACTTTTGTACGCATATGATTTGTCCGCTAATAGGTAATCTAACCCGTAACTTTTGATTTGTATCGGTTACAAAACCATCAGCTGCTCCATTTATTACATAGGTATAGTTATGGTAAGGATTACGTAAGAGTATGGTGATAAGAGTTACTGACACTTGGTTAAAATTTTGGTAATTGGGTTTTTAGATATACTTGGGGTTTTATGATAGGGTTTTTAAGATTTTAGAACGCCAGAGAGCAGGACAATAGAAATGGTATAATAAGTGTACACTCACGACAGTCTCTTGGGTATTTTCTTTGTGGGCATGGTGGTGACCAGCTGACCCCACACGAGGGTGCCGGCTCCGAAGAACAAGCACCACAGCCACTGGTCTATCGTCAGACCCGCCGTGCTGAACGCCATGCCGCCGAATTGGATGATTACAACCTGAAATTGAAATGGTAACTGTGTTGGTAGAATGAATTTATGATTACTTACAGGCAGTTTTTTTTTCGTTAAGATTTTTCACATAATAATAATTACTTCACACATCTCACACACGGCAAAACTGATCCCAAACTAGGAAGAGCCTGTACTATGGTAACCAGTCTGCTGATAAACAAACCTCTATGATTCTAAATAAATATATATTGGTAAATTACACCTAGACACAGAACAAATGCTTGTGCTCAGCACACAATTACTTGACCCGGGTAGGTATCGAACCTACGACCTCTGCTTAGTAGTCAGGGTTAGTAACCTTTAGATCAACAATCGATAATTATTAAAGTATTTCTAAATGATTTAATTCAAATGATATATTATATAGAACGCGCTTCTCCTATATCATTCTCTCCCCCTTTCATTCTGCCTCCCTCTCATTATTTACATTTTATTTTACACCAATAAGATAATGTAAGGCGGTCGGATGGCGTAGTGGTTTGTGTAACAGACTGATACGCCAAAGCGGGTTCGATTCCCGCTCAAACATTTAATGTTTGATTTGTATGTATTTACAAAAAAAAGTATATAATTATGTATTCATATCGGTTGCCTAGTAACCATAGTACAAGCTCTGCTTAGTTCGAGACTAGATGGCGTTGTGTGAATGTCCTAAAATAAAATAAAAGTGTGCTACATACATAGGTACTGTTTAAGATACATTAGAAAGTGACCTGTGAAAGTGCAGTCCCGATCCATATAGAATAAAAGATGGGGTTGGTGAACAGCCCCTGGAACACGTTCCTCTGGCCGTGGATCTTGCGCGCGTTGATCTCGTTGAACAACGTCATCATCACGAACGTGTTGAAGATGATTGTGAAATGCTGCGATGGTTCTGATGATAATTGTTGGCCGCGACCCGACGGTATGTTTAGCATCCTGTCGCCTGTCAAATGAATAAAATATTTTGTTACTGTATAAAAATAAAAAACGAAAAAAAAACACACTAATTGTCGAGTTGTTGTGGGAGTTCGCTGGTGGCAAACAAGTGATTAGTACTTTGCCACTACTACCTGCTACTACTACTGTTCAGATACTACTTTATTACTTCTTCTAGTTTGTTAGTATTTATACTCTAATATTAACCGTGTGTGAGCTAACATCTATACACACATTCAAACAGAGTTTTAGCTGACTAGTACGGAAATAATAAAATCATAATAAGCAGCAAATTATTGGGTTGCTGTTAAAGAGGTGACATACATGGTTGTACCAAACCAATGTACGTGATACGCATGTAATGTGCTAACAAAGAACATTCCTTAAAGAAGATAGTGTACTGTGTACCTCTTTTTTAAATCTTAAAAGTGATATTTTATGGTAGATAAATTAACGTACCGACAAACAGAAGCGAGAAAATAATAAAAAGCTGGTAGATGGCCTGTCCGAGGATGTTCTTCATCATAGTACGGGAGATAAGCGGCTTGGTCCTTCCGTAGGGTTTGCGTTGCAGCAGGTCGGGCGTGGGCATTTCCGTGGCCAGCGCTAGAGACGCCAGCGTGTCCATGATTAAGTTCACCCATAACATTTGTACGGCCTGCGAAGGTTTGGTCACAATTAGTAAAGCTTATTAAAATGATTAAATTAAAGAAATTCTAGTAAAGTGAGGTATAGATTATTAGTATTTCGGGTTGAGGTACCATTCAATCAAACCAAGTATTTGTGATAGGAGTTGAATCGGTAGAATACTCCTGAGAACCTAAATAATAGATAGAGCGTCAGACCTTAAGGGGACTGTCCTGTATTGCGCAGGCGCCGATGAAGGCGACGATGACAGCGACCACATTGACGGTGAGCTGGAACTGGAGGAACTTGGCGATGGAGTCGTACACGTTGCGGCCCCACATCACAGCCTTTACTATGGACGAGAAGTTGTCGTCGGTCAGGATGATGTCCGACGCCTCCTTGGCTACGTCCGTGCCGGCGATACCCTGGAAGGTACAAGGTAGCATCCTGATAGGTAATACTCCCTACAGTATCGGCCTTTTTTTTAATAAACCCAGAGCTGTCTATGTATTTACAAAACTCAATTAAACCGGCGGAAAGAGAACTAGATTCGCTTTATCTATAATATATAATATAATAAAGAAAATTGTTTTATCGACGTTTGTGAACATAGTTAAATAAAATTAAAGTAAATGTCGCTTATGCCCTTTGTAATATTAATCTAACATAAAAAAAAGAGTCGATAAGGAGTCAGCAGGAATTCCATAAGCCACGCTTTTTAAAACAGAATTTGTAGAAATAATATTGATAGTAATAATACTGTAAGAACAATTGTGATTATGTAGATACAAACAATCTTAGAAGCGGTTGGTATATTATGCTAAAATTTTTGCCCAATGGCAGCAGAATACTACTGCTACGAATTCATTAAGCACCTCAAAAGCAACGAAAGAAGTGATTAACACCGGTTTTCTGCGATTATTTACCATAGCAAATCCAACATCAGCCTTCTTGAGGGCGGGTCCGTCGTTGGTTCCGTCGCCAGTGACGGCGACCACCTCGCGTTTGTCGAAGGCCTTGGACTCGATCATGCCCTTCACCAGCGTGTACTTGTCCGTGGGCGACGAGCGAGCCAGCACGCGCAGCTTCGGCCACACCTTGTCCAGTAGGTGCTGTTGGACCTGTAGCACAAGTGTCACAACATTACTAATAAGATTAAAAGGGTTATATGGTTGTGAATTATTTATTTATCTACACTTCCTGCAATACTACTTGAACGAGTCAACCTTAAGATGGTTCAGTAAGGGACATGGCAGATGCGCGTGTATATTTTTATTTATTTCTAAATGTATTTATTTCTTTTTATAATAAGACGAAGAATAAATTCTGTGTCGCGTGGGACTTTACATGGCATACATGAAACGGACACAAAGAATTCCCAGACTCCCCTGTGGGGGTCGCCCCACACATTTGTGTGATCAACAAATCGTTTTTCTAAATCTGGGTGTTATTTGTGTCCTTTTTAGCCCACAACTCTTAGAACAGTAGGAAGCGGTGTGGCGATCGCTTAAATCACTACGCCATCCGTGCAGTGAAGTAGTTTTTTTATTTATTTATTTTAAACAGGAAAGTTTATGAGGATAGACGGATGATTTTTACTCAATAAACCCAAACGATCGAAGGGACGAGATATGCCACAGAGATACATTACAGTCTGGAATAGAACCTAGGCTAGTTTTTATCAAGGATTTTTTTTTGCCAATCTTTACATTTCAGCTTTGCTTGCGTTGAGCAAACACGCAGGTAAATGCTAGTATATTAATAATTGAAGAGATTTCGTGTTTTACGTCGTATTCTATTATCTCTACAGTTAAATAGTAAATAAAAAAAAATAAAAAAATATATCCAATTAAAATTATGAATGTGTAGATAAAGAAGTTACTTTGTGATGTCAAATAAGATTGCATTCGTAGTAACGTTCCATATGGAAGAAAAATCTTTTCAATTGTCTTATGCTCTCTCTCAATAGTGATCTTGACTGGTGAGCCAGAGATCGTGGATTCAATTCCCACCCAGGACAAAAAATTGGGAGATGAGAACGTTCACTTGTTGTGTCTAGGTGTAATTACGCATTTATTTAGAATATGTGTTCATATGTAGTCTGGTTACCACAGAACAAGCTTTGCCTGGTTTCGAATTAAATAGCCGTATTTGCAGTAGTTTAAGTTATTATTATTATCCGCAGTTCACGAAATAATGGTTACCTCTCCATTGGCATCCCTGATCCGTTGATTGAATTCCTTGCCCTCGAGTATGAGGAAGTCGTCCGAGGGCTTGAGTATACCACACTTGACTGCAATGGAGCGCGCCGTGTTCACGTTGTCACCCGTCACCATGCGGACCGTGATGCCGGCCTTCTGGCACTTCTTGATAGCTTCTGGTACCTACAATTATACAGATGACTATCAATTGTCTATCGTCAAACGGTTGATCTGAGAAAAAAATATTGACATAAACAACAACAATAACAAGTTTCAAATTCAAGAGTCAGTTACCTCTGGTCGCACAGGATCCTCGATGCCCACAACACATACACAGGTCAGATTATTCACGATGTTGTCCTCGTCGTCCCAGTTCGGTTCTTGGTCTATGTGCACCTAATTTAACAAATAACAGATCATGAGTCAATTTATATGTTTCTTATTTCTTCAGCCAAAAGATCTCCACTGCTGGACATAGGCCTCCTTCATTCAAGGTTCGCCACAAGAAGCGGTGCTTGTTGCCGGCATCCTATACTTTCTTTCATACTAATTTTAATTTCCTATACTTTTAATAAATTATTTAACTGAAATACTTCGGTTTGCATGCGCATTTTCAGTGAAATTCAATACAGCAATGAAATTGCAATGCAATTTCAATTCCGTATATACTCGTAGGTAAATAATCCAATGTACCTGGTTAATCTCAGCTTTGCCAGGTACGAAGTCCCTGTACGCCACAGAGATGGTCCGGAGTCCGTCGCAAGCCATCGGTTCGATGACTTGTCTGACGAGGCGATCTTGCATGTCGCGGGTGAACTTCTCCAGGCGACCCTCGTGACCGTAAATAAATGCGCATCTGAAAACCGGAACTCATATGAATATCTAGGAGGAGAGTCACCGAGTGTCGTCCTAACTATTATTGTCAGGGAAGACTATTTTTTTTATTACTAATAAGGTAGCAAACAAGTATACGATCCATTTATCACACAAATTATCACAATATGTTACAGATATGTTTATGAACTTATAATTAGTCCATTATCCATCAACGTCCGTAATAGTCTATCACTGATCTGTCTGTTACCGATTTGGTTTCCTTTTTTTTGGTTTCTTAATAAAAACTAAGAAGACTTTTCTGCTTGTTGTAAACGAATTTCGGCAATCATTAGTTCACCGCTATTTATAAAAATGACAATTAGTTACAAGTTAAACTACCGCGAAACAAATGTGCTTACTTCTTGAGTACGATTTCAGAGGCACCCTTGGTGTATAGCCTGTAGCCGCCCTTGTAGGGCACGACAGTGGACATGCTCTTGCGCACCGAGTTGAAGGTGTAGACGCGGGTGAACGACTCCTCAGGGTTCTTCTCTCGCACGTGGTCGTAGCTCTGGCCAAGGCCAACTACGAAGCCCAGTAGAGCGCACTCGGTCTTGTTACCTACTTGCATTGGTGGGCCGGCCGGGTCTTGAGATGGCTGGAATACATTACTCATTAATATTCTGACAGTCAAAATCCTTTTTTTTAAATCTATATGGATAAAATATCCATCCGTAAAAGTAAGAAGATTTAAAAAATAATGCGAACTTTAAGGGTTTACTTTCAGAAAGTAACCTTGTTCACAATCTTAAAAACTAAATTAAAACTATCACCAAGTACACAATAATATCATGACCTAAGTGTATCGCTGCAAGAACTTACTATAAAAATGGGTAGACTAGTAAGCTAGATGTTGAAATTGCGATGAAGTGGTTTCCGCTTTGAATCCCAAATCAGTGCACTCCCAATATGAACCTTCTCCTAACATTAAGCATTTAGCAATAGCTGGAGGGGATTACAAGACTTTTTGTAATATATAATTTAGAATGAGTCTAGGTTCTAGTATTATTTGAGGGTCGATCGGTTGATCACCATTTAATGCAAATACATTAACAATTATTTCATCATCAATAGCCTTTAATAGTCCATTGCTGGACATAAGCCTCTCCTTAGAAAGGAGGTTTTGGCCTACTATACCACGCTGGCCAGACGTGTTGGTATAGGGTTTGGTAACAATTATTTACTTGAATTCAATGAAGTGGTTTAGGTAGTTTGTATGTAAATACAGAGTAAATTATTTACTAATAAAACAAATCTAACTGGTATTTATAGAGATAACCAGCTTCAAGTTCAGTTTTTAGCTTTATAGTGTTAATGCACATTGAAACCTCACCATAATTCTGGAAGTGAAAGCACTATTTACGGAGATAGCCTCAATCATGGTCTCAGCCACTTCCGGCGGAATATCTCTATAGTTCGGCGTGACCTTGCACAGCTTCTCGCAGATGTAGGACTGGACCACTGTCATGCGGTTGGTCGTGAGAGTGCCGGTCTTGTCTGAACAGATGGCGGTGGCGTTGCCCATGGTCTCGCAAGCGTCCAAGTGACGGACCAAGTTGTTGTCTTTCATCATTTTCTGGAATATAAATTTTATTTAAGACTTATGTTTAATAATAATAATGACTTCATTGCCAGAAAAATACAAGACTGTTTTTTACATGCACAGGCGAGGAAAATGAAAGACAAAAAACTACGATCAGCATCCATCCAACCTGTGTATCAGTACATGTCGTCCCTACCCTTAGAAATTATTGATAAACTAGGCTAATTGAACATATTTACAAAAGTAATCATTGTTACGCTAAATTGTAATGGCAAAAAATTGACTCTGATCTTGAGTAAACATTAAACTGTCTTATTAATAATGCCCTCACGAATTTTATGGCTTTTATAGCTCCATGGATATTTTTCATTTTATTTTTTATTCTCTAAAAATTACTGGCAAATATTCAATGCACTGCAAGATAAAATATAGTCACTGCGATAGCAGTGGCGTAGTAACTAAAAAAAACTATATAACTCCAGACAAAATGACATCAATCTCACCTTGACAGAGTAAGCGAGCGAGAGAGTGACAGCGAGCGGTAGACCTTCAGGCACAGCGACGACCAACACCGTCACACCAATGATCAGATGCTTCACCAGGTTATTAACGTACGTCGCTTTCCAAGGCTTCTCCTCGATAACAAACGTGTGGACGCAGAACTGGATGACTAGGATGATCACAGTCAGTACAGCGATGGTGGAGCCAGCGTAACCGATCTAGTCAAGTTACAATAAAATTATAATGATTAACGATTAATACAGCAGACTTGTACAGATACGGGCACGTATACATACAAGCTTAGAATAATAACACCTACAAGGGTACGTGTATGTATACGTGGCATGCAGGGAAAAACTATTATTGTAAAAAATATATTGTCTATTTAAATATGTCGGATTTTGTGAGCAAAATATTACGGGGTCGAAAAATACCCGAAATACACAATATACTATTGTAAGTCTTATACTTAAATAAAAATTTAACTTAAATGGTCGGGATGAAACGAATTTTGTACTATTAGTCATAAACCTCACTTTGAGAGGATAGGTCTTGGTCCATCAATTTAGTCTGGTGCAGGTTGACAGAATTTACAACTGTCAGGTGTGTAGGGTTTTCATGGTTTCTTGTTTCACCGCTAAATACATAACTAAAGATAGCCGATCAGTCATGACCTTTTTAACATTAACACTATATACGAGTATATATTATGTGATCGCAGACGGACCTGTATGGCAAGCTTGGTCAGTTTAGCCTGCAGTACAGACTTCTCCTTCTTGTGCGATGTCTCAGCGGGCGGCTTGTCACTGACGGGAGCGGCGACGTGGTTGTCGTCGGGCCGGGCGTGATTAGCGCCATGACTGTTCCCGGACGATGGCAGGGTAACATCCTCCTCACCTGTGTTGTGGACCAATCAGTTATTAGAATAGTTGCACATTGAATATGGAAATGTTGCTCATACAGCCTGGAATTAAGTATTTCTCTCCAGATTAATTCGTTAAGTTTTATACTATTAATTAGATATATTTTTTAATTTAATAGTAATAGGTTGACGATCAACATAAATAATAAATTTACTTGATTCTAGGCTGTGTTACTATGACAAGAATTAAAAAAAATACTGTACTAACAGTTTACGTCACAAAAATATTACTTTTATTATTTATTTTAAATAGTTAAAAGAAATAGTGCTAGAACTTTGTAAGTACTACAGGGTGTTGTCTTCTTTAACATTTGATAGTCTACATATCCTACCTCATCTAGATATATTATTACTATTAGAAGAGGGTTACGAGATGCTAAAATATACACTGATTTAATAGAAAAGCTACGGTTTAGGTGTTACTACAGAACAATGCTACAATGTAGAATGCTGTTATGTGGGAATGAACAATGCATTTTATTATCGACAGTAGATTAAAAGGTTAAGGTCTCTAATTAAGAAAATCTAGAGTACTGTAAAAGTTATTTATATAATAATGTATTTAATTTTGCTGTATTACTTGTCATCATACTACTTTTAAACTGTTCTAAAATAGTGCCTTAGGCTAGTAGTATGTTTAGTCAAGTACACTTAAGGACAGATAATCTACCCAGTTTCAACAGTAAGCTCAGAAGCGGCAATATAAGCACCAATACCGCCTACGATAAACTTGATATCTTTAGGCGTACATTTTTCTGGCCCTAAGTGTACGTAGGGTATGTTCACTAAAGCGGGGCATAGCAAAGGAGATTACTTACCGGACAAACTCTTGCGCTGGGTTCCCTTTCGTTGCTGCTTTTTAGCCTCTACTCGATTCAATTTTTCCAATATCCATAGATTTGTTTTTTTTTTCAATAATAATATCATACAAGCATACACATTTATGACAACAATTTGATAATATTTTGTTTATACATCATGCAGTCAACACGACATTTACACGATGCAGTATGTTTCATGTCAATGTGTACGTTTAATTTAGTTTGTTTTTTAATTTTTAATTTTAATTTATGTTTTATTTGTTGTTCGGCGACATGGAGGTGGGGCGTGCAGCAGGCCGAGGTCGGGGGTGGAGAAAAAAAAATTGGATGTCATTGTACGGATCACACTATGTTTGGTTGTGGTACTAAATCTAAAGGGATTGATGGTACATATTGTTTAAGCGTTTGAGGATAAATACAGTACAATGCATCTGTTTTCTACAGTCATTTCTACAGTTTAATAAGCTTTAGTTTTAGTATGAAAAATGTATTTCTTTGCCTCAATAGCTTAAACAAAGCGTCTAAAGTTGCAAACTTATGCTTTTAAGGATATTTTTAATTGCTTTTTATGGTTATTGAAAGAGATTATTTTTTTATTGCGAACGAATAATTTATTCGTTTATTAAGACATCGATCTGACACATATATTTTGAAGAAAAAAAAACATTTTCGAAATTTAACATGCTTCCACAATACATTTCAGGCTATTAGTCATACATATAACATAGAAGAACAACGTTTAATAAAACTGAATAACACGACATTTAATATAAAGATAAGATTGGATCATTCATCTCACGAATAAATAAAATAATCTCATTTTGCATGAAATTGGTCAAATATGAAGTAACAAAACAAACAATAAAATTATCATGCTTAATGTGAAATAAATTCGCGAAAAAAAAACTTTGACATACTTAGTTTGGTCGACATTGTAAACGTTTCACCAATTTCATTTTTTTCATTCGGGTATTGGGTGGGTTTATGACGAGGGCAATTCATACATCACTGGTTATACTAATGTATGCATCAAGCATCGGGCGTACTGTGCTCATTTAGTTAAGCTATAATGCACTCTATTAAAACAACACACTCTATTTTTGTTACAATTTTCACTCGTGTTTTTTTTCTAAATGAGCAGAGTATGGCAACGCTAACTATTTGCGGGGGATTTGCTAAAGGACAGTACTACTGGTGATACATTACAAACTCACTCTAATCAACCATAGAATAAAGTTTAATTTGCTGTGCACAAACTGATATGAAACTTATATTCCACTTTATTGAATTTCAAATCAATAGTAACAAGAACTTTACACTAATGGTTGCCACCTTTTCCAGGAGCCACCAGTAAGGCTGTCCACAAACTAAGTAGGAGGACAATATCAATAGTGCTACCGCAGCGTCGACATAAGTACAAGGTGTGGGACTGACCTTTCTTCATCTGCTTTATTTCTTTGTCCTGATTCTCGACCGCAGCGCCAAGGAGAGTGAAGATGATACCAGCTTGGGAATTCACACCAACAGCTGTTACTAGCATTTTGCCGGAGCCTAGAATTTGTCAAGTAAGTTTTGCACATTAATATACATAGCTCTAACTCTCTCTATTCAATCGTTTCTTCTGTTAGCAGAATAATCTAAAATTGCCTTTTCAATAGTTTTATAGAATGGTTAGCAACGCATTAAGATACAGAGATGTTACTAAAATTTATATTTTTATAACAAAAAAAAAAATAATTACCTTAACGAAGAGCACAGTAAAACTATAGTAACACAACGAATTAGTAGTATTGAGCTAGAGAAAAATTGATACTCTTCTTTGTCACACCACCTTTATTTTACAGTCATTCTCTTTTGATGTCATTTCGTGTTAGAAGAGTAGAGTCTTACCTTCCATGACGTGAGTACCAGATAGCACCATGGGATCAAAAGATTCTCCCTTCTTGACATGGTCCGATTCGCCGGTCAGCGATGATTCGTCGATCTGTAATGTACCGTAGACTTTATAACATAAGGTTTCCAATGCTCTTTACATATTCTGTAAATAATTGTGTGTGTGTGTGTGTGTGTATTAACTGTATTTACAGGTGTGTGTATTTGTTTACCAACATTTTCGTACTGTAATTCGCTTGGTATTAGTTCCTAATTGGATACATAACAGCTTGTTATTATTTCTTAGCTAATAAGCATTTTATTTGTATATAACAATGAGGATGTTGACACTTATCATATAATTGCGTTACTTTGTGACTAAATAATTATTTTTAATAGTTTAAAACTATATTTATTAGGTATTACATACATATTCAAATAAGACTTAAATAGTAATTATTATCGGGTGAGTGCACACGTCAACCAGGTCCAATGCGTCATTAGCCAATGAATAAGCCGATAGCTGTCAGTTGGTATAAGCTGGATGTTTCTTCCAATATTATATTATTTTTCGCGTTAAATAAAAGCCTAGTTACAATAAAAGCTGTTGTGAAAATTTGTAAACTGAGTATATAGACCTATTGTCATAATTTGTATGTTTTTAATATTTATGACATGTTTGTATCATCATTGACGTGGCTACATCTAATGCGGAGTTAGAAACATCGAATGCGGAGGGTCAGACCGGCTGGTGGTGAGGTGACGCGTCGCCATGGTATGCGTCGCCACGTTGTGTTGTCGCCACATTTCCTTTCATAAGCTATACTTGTACATCTACCAGACGTACCACGGGGCTCAATTCTTGTTATTTATTTTTATTTGTAATAATAGTCATTATATCTCTAGTGTATTTCCTTCCAGTACCGTTTACTTATCATTTATCATATTATCATGAATTAATGTCAATCTTCACATCATATTGTCTATAAATAAATAATGGAAAGAGGCTATCGATTAAGCCTACATTTTCAAGCAAGAATTACTAGAATACATAGGGTGTCTCTTAAACTCTTATGCAGTATAAATAATTGCTATCTAGAGGAGTGTGTGTACAGCTTATCGGCTCAATCAAGTAGTTCTTGAAATGGTATAAATCGTGTTATTATACCTTATCTTTAACCTTCAAAGAGTATCAAGATAATTGTTTTTAATTACATTGAATTTTGTTTCTTGCATAACTTTTTTGACTTCAATTTGAATTCTTCTATTTATTCATATTTCTATGTATTCTTCTTCTCTTCACGTTACACAAAGTTATCAACTAAGCAGATAAATATATATATTTCAGGAAAAAAAATATAAATAAAACATATAAATACATAGTAACGACACAGGTTTGCGATAACCCACTGAACCTTATCGTTGTTTGATCATTAAGGTATTCGTTTTTATCAATTGACGCACGTTGTATCAATACAAATCTGATATAAGGACACAAACACACCGAGGTAGGTGTAACGCGATAGCGTTATTACACAGCGCGGTAAACATTTGTCACTACGCAGTTAAAGTCTATAAAGATGTAATTATTGTTGGCCTTATAATGTAATAACTATTCTGTCATACTGTTGCTATAAGCTATTTCTAGTTTAAATTTTTCTATAGAGAAAATATTGAAAATTTATTAGGGTGTTTACTTATATCAGTTACTAGTTACGCCAGTTATTATTGGTGCTGCTTTTCCTCCCTATGTTGTAATTTGCTATGATTTCCTGTATTCGACACAGTCCTTTTCAACCTACTGCAGTCTCAGCCTCGTCTTCCAAACGAAAACTAAAGAATCCTCAATTTCATGTCTTGAATAAATAAACAATAATAAACCATAATAATAGTAAACAATAAATTTAGCAGCATTCAACTACCTAGACAGTGTTCGATTCTTGCTCAGTGCAAATTTGTGTATGCGTGAATACTGCATTACTCTGGGTATTTCGTTGTATGTATTGTATTAATATGCACTTACAATAAACCCATGTCATATCTTAATACGTTGTGTTTTCAACCCACAGTTCAACCTTATAACTACCGGTATGATTAAGAAGATGGCGATGATACAGTATACGGCTCTATCAATCTTACCTTCAAGTCATTGCTCTGCAGCAGTACGCCATCAGCGGGCAGCAGGTCACCGTACTTGATCTGACAGATATCGCCGACGACTATCTCGCTGATCGGTACCTGCTTCACCTCGGAGCCCCGGATCACGGCGAACTTGTGCTCGCCTTCTATCCGTGACTGCAGCCCTCTGGAAACGTTTGACAGTGACATTTGAAAAAAAGATGACCGAACATGTTAAAACTACCTAGAAAGTCTAGAAATGATTTGAAAAAGGAGATTTTCTGTTCACAAATATTCTATCACTAGGTTTTGTCCGCGGCTCCGCCCGCGTATATGTCGGTTATAGCGGTAAAAAGTAGCGTATGTTACTTGCTAACAATGTAAGTTTCCATTTAGTAGTTTAGGAGTGAAAGCGTACGAAACAAACAAACTCACTTTCACATTTATAAGTATGGATACATAATGTATGGGATTATAATAGGATCAAATTTTATTTTTTTCGATTTGAATATCTATGTTGTATGTATATACACAATATATGTTTATATTATATATAGTAATACGATCAATGTATTTTAACCCAAACTCAACTCTCATGTAAACGGGGCCAATATATGTAGTGTCACGAGATCAATAATTTTTTCCCATCTAAAAAAATACATTATTTTGTTTGTTGTTCAAAAGAAGTTTTCACTTTAAAAATTGCTTTAACTCTAGTGAACGAAATAAATGTAGTAGTACATACCTGAATTGCCTTTCTTTTGTGTAATCGTTGAACGCTGTTACTATAACGACGACTATGACTGATATTAAAATTGCCAATCCTTCGATCCATTGGTAATGACCTTCCTCTTCGTCAAGATGTGCTGAAATTTACCAAATTATATTCAATAAACACGTATTATGTAGAATGACGAACTTTTCCATAGCTAGCCGATAAACAATACAATCAAAATACTAAAAAATACACATAAAATATTGGATTTCTAGTGTACTTAATAGGGTTTTACATAATTATGGTTTTATTTACATGCACATGGCACACATGTTTAATTTAACTAAGTTTAATTTTTATCCGCTATTCAAACAATGAGGTTCTCAAAGCAACTCATTTTTTATTTTAGTCATATTTTTTACAGTCAAAAATATTATTTTTGAAGACATGCCTTTTGACATTAAAAGTGAAAAGAACCTTATTGCCATTATATTTCGTATAAAGAAAAAAAAACCATATTAAATTTATATTTTTATGTTTTATTTGATAATATTCTTTGAGTTTAGCAGACTGTCTATGTAACCGTGATACACATATAAGGAAACACGGTTAGAGCACACTTTAAATTTTTATTCTATACTAACAAATAATTATTCTTTATTAGAATTCTATATTTAGAGACGTATGTTTCAGAATAAATAATTTCCAGTAGTAATAGATTTTGAACTCTTTCATGACAAGCAAAAGGTGTATTTTTCTATACTCCGGTGTGAGGAGATTAACAAATGGCAGACGGAAATGCTAGTTCGTACCGATGATAAGCTCAATTCATTAGCAAGGCACTGCCATTCAATGAATTACAAATGAATCGAAAACAGGTTTTAGCACCAAGTGTATCTATAGAGTAATGCAGCGTGTCTACTACAATTTATATCCGAAACTATTATTTTACGTAAATTTCATTCATACTATCTTTTTTTTACCAACAGTTGTTAAACTCCAATTTTACTTAGACAATACTTAGGAATTGAAAACGGCGTTGTTATACACTGTTTGTGGAAAAAAAAGCAATAATTTTATTGATCTACAAATCAAACTATTTAAGATTTACAAAAAAAAAACTGCTTTACACTTGTAGCGGCTTCAAAAAAAAACAGCACAAAGGCATACTTTATCAAAGACAATTTGCACTGTGTAGTAAATATTAATTCTTCATTGCGCAATGAAAATTCTCGTTCCGATTTGTTTATGTATTGTATATACGATTTCCTGATCTTCCAGGTGGATCACCTTAGTCGTAGGATCCTCCATTTGTGTTAGAGTAATACAGCTATAGAGTTTATATTTCCATTGTTAAAAAATGACCAGATTTACTAACGTACAGTCAGCAACAAAAAAAACACTCATTGTTATTTATAAAATAACGCTGAAAATTTGCAGTTTATTTGCAAGTACTTTGCAGTACTTACACCTCTTGAAATTAATGTTACAAATAAACTGTCATGTATGCTAGGTTGTTAGGCGACTTTCGGTGCTGACTGTACCAACATTGAATTCCTAATTACACCAGAGAATGGATAACTTGTCGTTTTATATTTAGTATAAATTTTTTTTTAGATATTTGAGATAAAAAATGTAAGTCTATATAACACGCTATACGTTGCTTTAACTGAGGATGTGCTCATTTCAACCTACGTGCTGATAAGTACATATTTTAGAACAACAAAGATATACATTAGCTTCACCATCCTTAACGAATAACCTTAAACATCGAATACCATTCACTAAAACATTTAACGTTTTTTTTTAACTAATATCCCATCAACACACATGGTCAACAACACAACAAACAACTCCATTCCAATCACTACTAAAATATTTATAGGAGAGAGATAGCGATAGGCAAGAGAAGGGGATAGAAAGAGACAGACAATACCGTAAGCCGTGCCAGGTGGTGCACAGGTCAAAGAATGGAATGGCATTGAGTTGAATAGGGGCTGCAATTTTCTTTCGCTTTTCATTTCATTGTCGTCAGTGCAATAGGATCAAATTGTACATAAGTACTAAAGTAAAATAATTACTTAACGATTCAATTGTAAGTTTTTTATTTCTTGTCTAAAAAGTAAATTTTAATGGTTGTGTAAATATAGTAAAACCAACTATGTTTGTATTGTATATGCGTATAATGCAGGAAATGTTTACGAAATTTTCTGTTATGAAGAGGCTTTACCTGCCATCTCGTTATTACACAGCAAATTAAACATTAGGATTCAACCTTCATAACATGAAAGAGATAGCATCAAATTCTGATGTGTTTTGAATATACGCGAATACACAATCTCATTAAAGAAGAATGATTTAATGAAACTGGAATGACTGTTTATTGGTAATTCACTGAAATGTTTGATCTTATTTCACTGGCGTCCTACATAAAAAATTATGTAGATTCATTTCAATTCAGTGAATCGAGATATGCCTTCACAATATCGGTCAGGAACTATTACATCGCATTATCTATTTCACTTTGTCATTCATTTGTTTCTATACCATTAATTTCTAGTGGATTTAGACATTTTATTAATTATTCATTTAGCTTACAATACAGAAAAAACAATTACCAAGAGTTTAAAATAAATGATAGTTTAGTTTCAAATATATTGATAAAAGTTTTAAATATTTAAGGAGACCAAATGCCAATATTGATATTTGGTCCAATATAGGATCATACACACATACATTCACGCCCTATATCCACAAAAGGGTAATCAGAAGCGAATTATACGCGCGTATTTTGCCAATTACAACTTAAATCCCAGTTACATAGTCAAGCCTAATTCCGATAACCGGGCACGAATCAATATTGGCAAGTGTCGATAAGACAGGTACAGGGACACACAAGCGGACAGACCAACCTACGTTTAGGAACAGGTCAGGGTGCATTCTACTAAGTGGTACTCAAGATCGAGTGCAACTAAAATCAATAACATGCCTCATTACCATGGTACATATATTTAATGACCACATCGAACTATTTTAGAGACTGCATTCTGTAGTCAACGTTGAAATTGTTTGTCAGTTACTGAGTTTTAATTAGGTTTGCGCAATACTTGGCTTAAGTGTGGCTCTAGTGGAGCTTGCGAGGTACATCGCGACCATTAAATGCAGTGTTATAGATGTGAAATAGGTGTTCAAAGATATTTTTGTAGTGAACCAAGGTACTGGCAGACATAAAAGAAATGTCGATAAGTTCAATATCGATTTAGTTGCTAGTTTTAGTGTAAGTTACTCGGATGGTATCTAGAAGCCAATTGTACTTGAGCACCTACTTAGAACTAATGCAACGGACAATCGTGTTATTTCAATTCACATATTCTTACCAGGATCGTCTAATGTTCCCATATTGTTTATTATTGAAAAGGAAAAATACATAAATTAATATACATTACCTTATGTTAAGGTATTCTAAAATACATGCACGAGATACACATTACACTATAAGTTACGTCTTCTATTAGAAATTGTTAGAAGTTCAGACGGGTGTTGAGTAGTTTCCTGCAGACTGGTTGATTAATGGCTCTTCGGTGAAAAACTTAAAGAATGTGATGACATGGGTAATGAGCTGTTTCCAAAACGGTAACAAATATTTAACGTAAAAGTGCTTCATGGTCTAATAAATAGATAAAAAATAGATCAATGTTCATTTAATCTTCAATTACGCACGTAAATACAATGCAACCTTTTTGCTCGGTGATATTAATCTTACGAATATAATTAGGTATTTTAATACCCGTTTTGGTTTATCAAAATAAAAATAAACAGCATTAAATACGTCAAACGGTATGAACCATTTTTGGTATGCTTTACTGAACGTGACTTTGTGCGATTCGCGTTAAAACACAAGAAAAATTTGCATTTGAATAATTCAAATAGATCACATGATTTATTTCACGATCGATTGGCTAATTCGCCACGGTCGTGTGGTATCTCGTAGTGTCTGTTACGGAATTACTAAAAGAAATTATCGAAAATAAAGTATGTTATGTATGAATATTATTGATTAAACAAATAAACTCGAGATATTTTGATACTGTAGAGATGAAGATAATTCATTTTCTACAATGTAAGCATATAGTTTCATCTGCAAGAATATTCAATACGAAAATATATTTAACTTTGATTTATATAGTAATTTTATAAGAGTCTGATGCAGATGTAACTATAAAACCAATGTCCAATACCTAAAAATACATGTTACTTCTAAGTGTTAGTATTACTTTGAACATTTCATTCAGTTCACCTTCCGTAAAGATATGAACAGTCAACTCACCGGGGTCGGTTGGGTCATCTGGCGGCTTGTAGAAACTCAACCCTAACGAGACGACAGCAGCCACCTCGAGGATAATGAGGGTAACGTCCTGCAGGGCCTCCCAGACTAACGTGAGGAACGTCTTTGGGGGCTTCGGCGGGATAAGGTTTGAACCGAACACTTCGCGCCTGTGCTGCAGGTCCGCTTTCGAACCGCTAAGACCTGGAGACAAAAAATAAATTATGTTAATATTGGCGGCATAAATACATAGATTTTGATATGCTGACAGAATGTGGCCATTTACATTTTTAAGTATTCGTTATGCAAAAAGAGACATGAAAACTGTTTAAGACTGTAACCGTTATGCCGTTTCCTTATTCTGCTCGTCAAATTTTATCGCCCTTTTCCTGCAGTAGATTGCATTCAAACATTGTTATAAATAGAGAAAAGAAAATAAAAGCTACGACAAGCAGCAGAATCGTAAAATATATAAAAACTCCCGTTTCTTTATTTAAATAAACAACGTTCAAATACGTTTGAAGTTCATCCCATAACCTACACTTTAAAACCCCACAGCTAAGATAAATATAGATTAGTCTTTCTACCAGTCGAAAATAAAACTGGAACCAAATCTGTACTTCTACATGTTACGACTAAAACTCTTTTTAGCATAAAGTTTTGTAATCGTGAACGTTACGTTAAAGTCTCAAATTGCGATGTAAAAGTAACACGTAAGATAGATGAGGTTGAACATTAAGACGATAATACAAAAATACCCGCAGATACCGTGTAATAAAATTTATACTCCAGAATAAAACTTGTACGCGGCGTACATTAATATTTCTGAGTTATTGACGATGAACTTTTATTAAAAAGGAAGAATACTTAAGATCTTCATAATATAATCCTACAAACTGAGATTGTATAAATTAAAAAGTAGACATAAAGAAACCATACGATAATTCATTAGCCGTAGAAGACGTCACATTTTCATAGGTTACCAAGAATTAGCATTGCAAAAATTGAATAATTTGGGTTACAAAGATCATTTATCATTAAGTTAATAAACTTATGAATTTTAGAAATAATATCTTAAAACTCCGAGCCGTGATATAGCAGCTTCGTTATAAATTTTTGGTTCTCTAAATATACCCTTTTATTTGACATGAAATCTACATGAATTTTGCATTTCCTCAATTTTTTTGACGTCAACAAGCTTTAATAGCAATTTGAATTTTGTCACCCTAGCAATTCATCGCAGACCTTTTTAATAAATATGCATTGAATATTAACATGTTTTTAAAAGGATATTTCGGTAATGTTTGTGTTCTCATTTTATTTACTTCCATCTTGTTTCACGATGTCTTAACATCAATCACATCAATAACATCCGAATGTGAATCATATTGATTGATTGTATACATTTGTGCTCCAGGGCATCGAACTGGGTAGCATTCGCGTGTTTTTTGAGTTTTTCTATTTGAGGTGAAGTCGATGAACGAGATTATTATTTACATTATGCAGATTCTATAAAGAAATAAGGCAAAAACAGCGTAGAAGTTTTAGTTTAAGTAACCGTTAAAATTATCAAATTTTAATCGTTAAAATTATAAATTATTATTTATAACGTATAAATAAAGATAGTTGAGGATCACGTTCCTAATCCGAGATGTTACCGAAAACAATTTTATAATCCTTACTTCCCTACCTAAGTTATAAATTTATAAGAGTTCCTTGGGAAATATCCAGGGATCCACCTCTTATGAATATGAATCATCTAAGACGGTCGCATGTCCCTGAGGATCATCTCGAGGGAAATTTTAATTCCGTCGAAAGGGACTTAACAGTATGGATTTTGTAGATCTCTCTTAATACTTATTAAGTAATCTTGGTTTAAACAAGATTAAACGTCCCTGTGTTGATTTTACAATTTTCATTATTAATAGTATTTTTGATGACAGGATTTTTGTTTTCGCTGTTGGATAATCCTGAATACTGTTCTTCAAGAATTATGGTCATACTCGTTTACAAACTTGGTAATTATTAAATCATTTATTGGGACTACCAAGGTATTAACTTGTTAAGATTTTTTTAAGCTTTTAGACTTAGTAATAATTACAGAAATTAAATTAATTTCTAACTTTACTACGAAGTAAATACAAAGCTTTAAGTACCACTTAATCCTGTTAAGAAATAATTATTTATTATGTAAGTAAAAGACATTTAAATAGCATAATAATTTATAACATAATTAAAGATTTTAAACAGTAATTTATTTCGAGAGTCGAACTTTCTTTGAATCATAATAAACTGCGTCGACTTTAATTACAAGATAAACTTCTAACTTCTTTCTAACTAATGAAATATCTGTGCTTATTTTTAAACAGAAACTCTTCTTTATAATGCTCACAGAGGCGATAACAACACGCATGTCAAAGACAATAGGCGTTATTTCATTCAACGAAAAACTCGACGATTGCGCCGTCTCTCCCCTTTTCAAATTGTTCACTGAATTGAATCCTGTAATTTGCCAAATAAATTTAGCGTTATGCTTGAAGGGAGGGGCGGAATAAAAAAAGAAATGTTTGTGTTTTTATTTGGCTACATTATTTAGGGCAGAAGAGGAAGAGGCACAAAAGTGGGTGTGAGACGGGTCTGCATAAGACGGTTGTTTTATAAAATTCAGTTAAAACGTAAGCGCTTTTCATATCGCTTTTGGTTTGATTTACGAGTATTTAAAATTAATGTTGTATTCAATTGTATTTTTTGTGATGTTTTAGTAAACAGTCCATATTGTTTATAAGTGTATTGTATGAGAGTAGAACCTTCATAAAATTAACATAAGATACTGAGGCCTATTCCGGGGTAGGACTGGATGATATAACGCCATTGTCCACGGTTCTGGCATACATCTTGTGCCTTTTTCATATTCATCAGACCCTATCTACAAACTCGTCGTTAATAAAATTTACTGACGATGACATACGTCACAAGAAAGCTCAAATAAGTTAAACCAACTAAGTCAACAATGTAAGTTATTTTATAAAAACCGAATGCACATACATACGTAAGGTATGTTTGGACATTTTCTCTGCTACTTTCGACTTCATAACTACTGTTTAAAATGTTTTTATGACTTAATATTATTTAAGAATAATATAAGGTTTTTCTTTATAACATAACTGTACTAACTCACTTACTTCCTCAATCATACTCAATATAAAATCCAATAATATAAGGGGAAAAATCAATCCAAATACCTACAAGCCGTTGGTCAATACGCAAATTGACGTAGCGAATTCATCTCAGTTTTATGAGGGATGTTGAATGCTTTATTCAAACAACATTTACCTGGCGCCGAGATGATGACGTAATATTTGTATTTTGCACGGAACGCGTTGTGATGAATTTTAATTTATTGAGCTATTTTTGGTGGCTGGTGATCTAGGCGTTAGAGAATGTAAGATGATTGATAAGACTTGTGGTGTGCATTAAATGACTCTTACATAAGTTTAAAGTAATTTTATTATGGCGTCATTTCTGTACATACTTTTGACAGTCTAAGTCTAAGTCGTAAAACCTCTGTCATAGCTATTCACAGCTGTTTTCATCATACATATTTTTTTAGTATACATTTTATGCTAACGAGTTTATATTTATGGCCCAAATTCATTTATGAAAGGGAAGAGAGTTCGGTTTTTAATAAACATTCCTAAATCTTTAATATAAAGTATTTTCTTCTTGTGACAGAAAGATACTAAAGAAATTTGTATAATGTAGTGGTGGGCAACTATCTAATATTTGTGTGAATAAAAGGATTAGGTTTTCCTGTAGTGCAAATATTTATGGCTATAGCAAGGAGGAGAGACAAGAAGATATTGAATAATATTCCTGTCATATTGTTTTAACAAAGTTGAAAAAAGACTTATATCACATACGTTTCTGAAGTCGTTGTTTAATATGATTTAGGGCAACTGTATGAGTTAAATAAGTAAATACACATGCAGTAATCAAAATGTATAAGACTCCCAAGTCATGTGAGTCCGCATATTATAAACTTAAGTTTTGTGTGTTAATGCCATCATTTAATCATTACACTGCTGATAAAACCAAATTATATAAAAACTAAATGTACACTGACACGCTTGGCACATTAAAATTGTATTGTTAAAAAATGAGAAATAAAATTAAAGCGAAAAAGAGATAAAAACCACACTTGAAGCGGTTTGTGTATCGCGTCAAAATTTGAGTCCGATCGGTGCAGAACTTTTTGAGTTATTGAAGCGTACACAAACTTTACATTTATATATATATATATATATATATCGATTTTCGTACTATAAATATCGAATTAATTCTCAGAATGAATTCATACTCTTCTCAATTTATTTACCCCCAATAAATACAGAGCGACCTGCAAGAAATTGTTTGGACAATCGGGCTTAATCGGCTGGGTAACTCTTGTTTTAGAAGCTCTTGTGTAAACTGTCCCAGAAACCATGCTGTTCGAGCGTGTTATATTACAACTGCTAAATTTGGACTAAAAAGAAACATTATAAATACAGGATCACCCACGATATGTGTGTTAAGAGTTGTTCAAAGTGGTTGGGGATATATTGTTAAGTATATTTTGAATCAATATACAATACAATAGTGTGTATATTCCCAGATTAAATCAGTCAGTTCAGTAAATACAGCAGACAATTAGAATGAGCGCAAAAAATGATATATTAAATATTGTTCTCTAGACAAATAATCTTTAGCACCAAAAATAAAATACCATTTATGTAATCAGTTTCGTGACAATCGTTATTATTACAAGGCCGACATTATAGATTAAAATGGTAACAATTTTAATCTTTAGCGATGTGTACAAGTATATAATTTATTAAGATAGCCATCAGGTCTTGATATCGTTTAAAAACGTGAGGTTTTGTACGAATGCTGAAAGTACTTGTAATAGAGGAACTGAATGTAAGTAAGTTTAGGACAACTGTCACATCCGATCAAATGTAAACTTTATAAACAATAAAATTACAAAAATTACCAAGCTGCTAATGTTTTATACACTATTGTAATATAAATTCAACTTCAGATTCAGCAGCATTCAGCAGCTAGTTACTTAAGTCTAGTATCTCACAAAAATATTGTAAAAGCGACAAGACCCTTGGGTGGATAGGTGGAATTTCACGAAAAGTATTTCAGTATGAAAATAATTCTAATAAAGTCTGAATATACTAATACGCCAATAAACACTTGTACTCCTGTGCAACCAACTCTTAACTATACATTGCTCAAAACGGAAGAAGCAGCCACTTCAGGCCATTTACGTGGCCCATAAAGAAGTGGAGATATTATTTTTTTAATTCTTCTTGCATTACATAACCATAACGTGGTTGTTGTTTATACTCAAGACTCTTTTTACGCGTCCACAAAGTCTTTTTACTCGGTTATCTGAATATTTGACGATTTTATTAGAAGTATCGAATATAAATGGCTGAGCCAGCTGCATATCGGGCCGGAAGCGGAACGGGATTCGATAATCGTAAAATATTGAGTGGAGTCAATGCACGGATGAAGTTTTTAATATTGCGTGAGCTAATACATATGTGCTGTGTTTGAAAGTACGGTACGAATATTGATTTATCACATTGTTAGGAACCAGTGCGTAAAGTTAGCTTCAAAAGTTATAATTTAATATTTTACTGACGGTTGTAAGTATCCCAATATGTATGTTGCAAAAGTAGCGCCACTGGATGAAAAGTTAAGAAGTAATAGGTTATCTTGGTATGAACATGTCATGCGGTGGGATAAGGAAAATGTTAGGTTAGAGCGATTCTTTTTTATCTTAATGTGGGGAATGGTAGCTATATATAATAAAAGAATAACGTAAATAAAATAACAAATAAAAAAGTAGTAAACCTAACCTACGTAAGAAAAAATCGAATGATAAATCATCGTTCATTCACAGTTCTCTGTGATTTTGTCCCACAATTTTAATTATATTCGAATTCGAAGTTAAGTAGAAATGACGACGATGACCGAGAAAGGGACGATATTTTAATTTTTTAATTGAAGACTTTCAAACTATTAATGGTCTTACATTTTTATCTAGCCAAATATCTATGGGGCACCTATCGTCACAAAACGGCTTCACACTTGTATTGCAAAGTAATTTCTATTGCATTTTTCAGGCTTCATTCAGCACACAAATGCTAAAACTACACACCAAACTACACTTGTATAGTTATAATTACTATCGCAATTATGGCCAGTGCAATTTGTTCATAACCGCAAGCACATAAAGTACATAATGGTTTAATATACAAGTACATTCGTTTACACCATTTTTTTTATTGGATGGTTGGACGAAGATTTTACTATATTTATTACGACACTTCTATTAACAGATTATGATCGCTCTAACGAGTGATCCGTTCCCTCCCTTAACTTGCGTGTTAGGGTGAATATAATGAATATTATGGTAATAATTTCCTTGTTATTAACGTGTACTATGAATAGGAAATATAATATTATGTCCATGGCGGGCTTTTATCATTAAATATCCTTAATAGGATAAATATGATTCTATATATGACTAATTACATTTTGTAGGTATTTAGGTCTCTTCTCTTCTTTATCCTCGCCCTATCCCATTTTAATTGGGGTCGGCTCTCCTAATCAATCTTCGCCAGGACGTTCTGTCCTGGGTCGTCTGCGGATCTATTTGGGCCGTTTGCAGATCTTTTTTTATGACGGATTGCCATGTTAAACGGGGTCTTCCTCGTCCTCTTGGTCCGGTTTTAATTTCAAGAACTCTCTTGGTCATGTGATCTTCTGGCCGCCTCATGACATGCCCGTACCACCTCAGTCTACTCTCCAGCAGCTTTTCTGGGATTGGCCTGACTCTAAAAGTGCCGCGGATGTGCTCATTCCTCACTTTGTCCAAGCGCGTGACGCCACCAGACCATCTGAGCATTTTCAACTCGGCGACATGCATCTGGTGTTCTTGCTGCTTCTTGAGCGGCCAGCATTCCGAGCCGTACATTAGGGCTGGTCTTACGGCAGTTTTGTAGATTTTACCTTTGACTGGTACAGGCATTCTAGAGTCACACAGCACACCCGTCAGCTCCCTCCACTTCATCCAGCCAGTGTTGACGCGGTTGGAGACGTCGAGCTCTATGGTGCCGTTGCTCGACAGGATAGAGCCAAGGTATTTAAAGAATTCTACCCTGTTGAGTGGGGTGTTCTGGAGGTGTATGGTGCCATGTGTTGAGTTGGAGAAGTTACAGTGCATATACTCAGTCTTCTGTCTGCTGACTCTCAGGCCAGCATTTTCCAAAGCACTGCGCCATTGTTCTAGCGTGATCTGTAACTCCTCCACATCTTCACTAATGAGGGCTATGTCATCCGCGTACAAGATGTTCCAAGGGGGCTTTTTCTGCAGGTCAGCTGTGATATGGTTCATCACTAAGTTGAAAAGTAGTGGGCTAAGAGCTGACCCTTGATGCACGCCGACTTCCACGTCGAATTGGTCACTAAGACCAGCGGGGCTGCGCACCTTAGTTTTCACCTCCCTGTACATGTCCGTCACCAGTTGGACGAGCCATTCTGGCACGTTTTGACCTCGCAGAGACTGCCAGATGAGATCTCTGGGGACGCGGTCGAAGGCCTTTTCTAGATCTATGAAGACCATATGTAGATCTTGCTGACTCTCCCTTCTCTTCTCCATCAGAACTCGTATTGAGTGGATGGCGTCGATGGTAGACTTACCAGTGACAAAGCCACACTGATTCTCAGTCACACTGGTGATTAAATGAAGCCGTTTGCTAATTACTCTTTCCCAGATTTTAAGGGTGTGGGATATTAATTTGATGGCTCTATAGTTTTCGCATAGTCTTATATCACCCTTATTTTTATAAAATGGCACTAAAAAGCTGTCGCGCCATTCATCTGGTATCCCATCTTTGAGAATCCGGTTGAAGAGGTGGGTGAGAAAGGATTCTCCGTGAGTTCCCAATTTTTTCCAGAGCTCGGCAGGTATGTCATCGGGCCCAGTGGCCTTGTTATTTGCCATGGCTTTGATGGGCGCTCTGACTTCGTCTGGAGTGACAGCGAAAATTGGGCCTTCGGTGGGTGGTGTTTTGATGAGTTCTTCGCTCGGGTAGGCTTCATTTAGTAAGTGAGAGTAATACTCTTCCCATCTCTTGCAAATATCTGCGTTGCTTGTAAGTAGCACACCCTGCTCATTCTTGATGTACTTAACTGTTTTGGTATCTCTCGTGTTATTATGGCGTTGCTTTGCTATCTTGAAGAGTTCCCTGCCGTCCTTTGTATTATGTAGCCTCGCGTAGAAGTCTTCTGCGGATATAGCTTTCGCTTGCGCCACAGCTCTCTTGGCTTCATTCTTAGCAGATCTGTATGCTTCGCGATCTGCGTCTTCTTTGCTATTTTGCCAAGTCTTGAAAAGGGTTTTCTTCAGTTCTAGCTTTTGTTTGACATCATCTGTCCACCAGTTGGTATTCTTGTTACCACAGACTGCTCCTTTTGATACTCCCAAATGCTTTGACGCTAATTGGATACAGTTGGTTCGAAAGCGAGTCCAGATTGTATCGGCAGTGCCTTGTGGTTGGTTTTCCTCTAGGTGCGCCACGAGGTCTGAGCAGAGTTTCTGCCCTTCTTCTCTTGCTAGTTTATGCCAGTTTATTTTTGGTGCCCTTTTGTCTTTTCTCACTTTTATTGGTCTTGGCATGATATAGTCTGCGACTAAGAGTCGGTGCTGTGATGTGAGAGGCTCCTCCCCTTTGTAGGTATTTAGGTAATGTAGTATTTCGAAAAATAAACCGTTACGGTACATCATTGCAGGATTCATTCAATTCACTCTACTGAAATATCAAATAAGCATACGTGGTAAGTAATTGGCAGTGCTTGTTTGAAACCAATACAAAAATGTGTATTTTTTTTTAAATTATAAATGTGAAAGTGAATTTATTTGTTACACTTTGACGCCTAAACCTCTCAACCGATTTAAAAAAAAATACTTGAACTACTACTTTTTACCGATAACGATAACCGACATACAAGCGGCCGCGGCAAAAGCTAGTAAAGAATATATTTATAAACCTAAATATTTTGAACTTTATGTAAGCATTCAGTAGGTATTTGTAAAACAAATGAGAAAATTAAATTTATCACAAACCATATCTTTAGAATTAATCTAATAGTGGATTAAAAATATTATTAACATTGACCGTATTTATATCTTTACATCAAAATATTTATATCTAACTATTATCTTTCGTTAATTACCAGCCGCATAGTAACAAACTAGTAACTGCATTTGGCTTCACTCACGTCGATATCGGTTATAGCAAGGAATAGTCACGGGGAAACAGATTGACAACACAGTAGATTTTTGTTTCCCTCGGCCGACCAATTGTATCTAAAGCAATGGGGTGGAGTGTTATGTCTCTCTAACGCGAAAGAGAGGATTTCTCAACTAGAATAGCTGGTTATGCCTCGAAGACCTCAACCAATCGGTTGATGTTGGAAAGTTCTACATGTTGACTTTACTGTTACTTGTATTGTGCGATATAAGATCATTAGTTACTACGCAATTCAGCTCGTCTTCGCTAGATGGAGTTGAAGTATGCTTTTGCATTATTCGCCAGTGTTTAAATTGTGATTATGATCTTCTGGTTAAAAGAAAGGATAAGTAAGAATCAAAGGTTTTATCGTAAAAAGTTAACAAACAAACAGATTTAAGTTACTGTAAAGTTTATTGTGACCACAGTGTCAATAGATATAAAACTTTACAATGATTGATACATTAATTAGTATCTAATGTCTTTATCAAATAAAGTGAACTATTAACACATCAATCATAATATTTTGATTAGATATCATAAGGTTTAGAACTGTTACAAATCTAAAACTGATAAGTTGCCTTATCTTTTATAAATCAGTTTAATTTCGTATCTTAAAAATAGGTAAAATCGAAATCCAAGGTTATTTTTATTATCTAATTGGCGCACGCGTGCTTGTTTGCCTGCCTATTTAGTAATTTGCCTATTTATACCAATAATTTTAATTGTTTAATTAACTTTTAATAATTTATTACAATATGTATTAACATTTTTAAGAACAAAAATAGAATCAGTCTTTGACATCTATCCGATTATTTTAGCATAAACGCGTTTATTCATCTGTTTCTTCTTTAAGTTCTACGAAACGCGATAACACAAAATGGACTAAAAGAATTCAGAAATTCCTACTATTCAACGCAAGAGAACAAAACGAACCAAAGTAGCCAGTCAATTCTACTGTTCATCGCAATAGAACAATTCGTCCATTTTGTTCTATAAACTAAATGAAAATATGCTCTAAAAATGACGAATGGCTTAGGAACCTATTGATAGCAGTGTTACAACAATTAATTTGATATTAAAGAACATAATAAATGTATGGGTAATGGAGCTTAGTTTTATTTTAAGCCAACAAAACCAGTAGACATTTCGATTGATTGACGACTTCAGAAATAAGCAAAGTAAGGAGGTAGGTCGATTAATCGACTTGTGTCACGAATAATTGAGGACAGATTACACGTACCTGTGATAGAAATCATATCTGAATATGGCACGGCATGTTTGTGAAACATGAGACAATATTGGCGCCAATCTATACATATATAAATATAACAGCTTTCTATCATTGATGTGATCTAAGCTCAGACTGCTTTGGTTTCACAAAGAAACGTTTTTTATAAGCTCTTTAGATTAAAATTTGGTGTTTCCATACTTTGCTCTACACCTCTACACTTTGTAAATATAATTGAGATTTTCCATATTTCATATAGGTAGAATTTTCATCCAGAAAAGAAATGTTCTCGTGGAGTGGAAAAATTACTGGTAAGCGAGAAAAGCCCCGGGAAATAGCTGTATTCAATAATAAAAGAAGTATTTATTATTGTCAAGTGTGAAAGTAGTTAAATATTAAACAGACAAGAAAATATCCTTGAACCATTCAGCGTTACATTCGTTAATCAAATGTCAGAAAATGAAATACATTACGGAAACAATGTCCTGATGTTTCTAATTGATCTAAGATTCTCTAGGATTGTATTTTTGAATAGTAATAATACAGATAAAGATGGCTTATAACATTTAAGCAGTGGCAACTTGTTGAACATTTGCCTGTAATGTTTATTTAATTAATTAAATTACTAAAAACATCACATTATAGCTAACACAAATCAAATTTATTAATAGTTTTTTGGAGGAAATTTAAATTTTAACCTATTGCTGTCATGACATTGTGTTGATCTATTATTTAATTAATTCAATTTATTTATGAAGTTTATTGTTATTTTATATTTTCTGTAGGTTTTTTAGTGAAAGTTGAGATAGGATATTACGTTGATCGAGATAACATGATAACTATGAAAAACCACAATACAGCCGCTAACTCCTCCTTTTTTTAAGCCGGTGAACTGAATTAGAACAAACTGAATATTGAAGTATTTTCTGACGACTATGTCTATTTGTGAATGTAGTGATGAGTGAAGTTTTTCAAAATAGAATAGTTTGCTAGTAATAGGTCAGCTTCAGTGTTATGGAAATTTTTAATTTGATGTCATTCAAGAATACTAAATATATGTTATCATCTGATATATAAATATATTTTGTATGCCCAGAAGTATTTATATATCTAGCTATATATCCTTCCTCATACAGCTTAAAACAGCCCTCAATTTGTATCTGTAGTGGTCGTATAGAGGTGATCCGGTTTCTTCTGTTCTTTTTTAATAATATTAGAGATCGTTTGGCGGTCGAATTTCGTTGTGATGTGTTTTGCTCTTTTTCTTTCACTGACCAGCATATTTAGACTGGGACCTTTTAGTTCTATAGAGCGTTCCACCTCCATAGAACTAAAAGGTCCCAGCTAAACTAAATATTTAATAAAAAAATATATTATATATATATTTTTCTTTGAACATTTTTTTTTCTAAGCAAAATGTACTACAAAGGTCCCATCGTACCTTTATAGAGTACATTTTGTTTAGAAATTTAGCTTTTTACACATCTATGTATATAGAAGTATTGAGTTTTCAAATGCCCCCGTGCGCCATATTTGTTAACAAAAGGGGGTAGGTTTTTTTCGTGTTTATATATAGATTCTAATTTTATCCTATATATTAAATTGATTTATGTAATGTCCTACGTATGAATAATATTTTTAAAAACTTATAGTCTGGCACGCCGCCGCTGTGCCGAATTATTAAATATTTGGAATATTTCTTTTTTCATTCTTTTCTTCGAATTGAGTTTTTCAAGATTGTCATCGCGTATATATCGATTGAGAATAATAGAAAATGTTTATAGGTGATGTACTGAGTTAATTTCAAGAGTAAACTTCCAAGGTCTTGAGAGTTATATGGTGGAGCACAATGGGCGATATCTGAATAACTGATGGTTCGTCACAGCGGTCTAACTGTGTGCCGACGGAAATAGAACGTCGATACCGTACGACCCGTGCTCAAGGAGAATACCGTTCGGATTTTCAACAGTTCAACATAGATCACGAGTTTTTTTTTAAGAATACTTAGAAAGGAATATATACAAAAATTTTAGGTTTGTGTTCCTAGTTGTAAAATATTCATATCTAAATCGTCAATGAAAAATGCACCAACAGAAATAAACTGATCGATAGTGGAGAGGCCGTTGTGAAATGGCACTTTTTGCCTACTTCAAGATATTCTATGCCTGTTTAAAAGATTTTACCTTAAAGAAGTGATTATCAATCAAGTTATTTTTTTTTGTTACGTAATTTATTTGAAAAATCTTTTTTGTTTGCGTGGGTACCTAACTTCCCGTTTGGAAAAAAATACGGAGGGAGGGGAGTATTTAGGGAATGTAAAATAGAGTTAATCACAATTACGATTTAGGCCGCATTAAAATCGGTAGCTAGCTTTTGCCTGCGGCTCTGCTCGCGTGTATTTAGCCTATGTTACTTGCTAACAATGTACGAGTAGCTTTCCATTGGTGGAAGAATTTTTAAAATCGGTTTATTGGTTGAAGCGTGAAAACGTAACAAAAAACTCACTTGTACACTTATAGCTATAGAAAATAAAAATAGAAATGGATGAAATAAACATTTATTGGCAGTGTATAAAAATAAACGCAACATTATATCAGATATATCGTCGATGCGAGAATGTATGGTGGGATTCACGTGGCTGCGTCCCATGGGTGAGGAAGTTGTCGACCGGAATGATAAACTGTTAATATAAAATAGCAATCCCGGTGTAAATGTCAATGGATAAAATAAATGTTATACCTTTTTTGACTGGCCTGTTTGTTTAGTAGTTAGTGACACTGACTACTAAGCCAAAGGTCGTGGTTTCGATTCCCACCCAGGAAAAATATTCGTGTGTTGAGTACGATCATTTGTTCTGTGTCTGGGTGTAATTTATCTATTATATGTATGTATTTAAAAAAAAAACATAACCATGTTTATCAACAGTCTGGTTACCATAGGACATAATTTGACTAGTTTGGGATCAGACGGCCGTGTGTCAGATGTGTGAAGTTATTATTTTTGTCAGTAAACAAAACTATCTACCGTTAAAATTGCATTCATGTTGTACAACTAAGTATTAGTTTAGGCAGACACGTTTAATTACACGCATTAATTTAATGTTATGCTCCAACAATGGTTGGTAACGTCAACGGAAGGCAGAACCCATTAATATAAACGACCTAAATTTGTCATAATTTATATCAGCACCAAAAAAATACTATACGCATTTCCTACAGGGAATCAAAATTAAAGTAGCAGTTCGGAAATCAGGTATATTAAAAAAGATGATGATAAAATTGATTAAGTTGATAATAATATCGACCGCGCCTCAAATCGTGTCGTGTTATTTATTGATAGTAAGACCTGGATATTTCAATTCGTGTACATGCTTTATTAGTGTGATGGAAAACTACCAGAGCCATGTCACACCTATTCACTTGGACGACGGTACAAACGAAGTTTTATTAATTCATCGTGGTCATTTCCAAATGGCTTCGAACACTGTGCATTAGGTTAACCAGAAATTTTGCATTTATCATACTTTTAAATGACAAGAGGTTTCGCTTGTTGAATTGAGTAGGGAAATTAAAGTAACGTTCTAAAACAAACGCAGTGCACACTAACCTGAATAATTTTTGTTATAGGTTCTAGTTACCAACACAAACATACTTGGATACATGATTTTTTGTGAATACATACAATTTTTTTATAGTATAGGGAGGGAAAACGAGACGAAGGGTCCCTTAACCATGGCAGTCGGTAGAATGACTTGAGAAAAATCACTAGTGAATATAACATCATTCATTCGGTCACCCACTGCAGATATACTGTTCCAAGGGTACACAATTATTATGGTGACAGAAATTTAAAAATCATTTCCCTTATCATCTTAATAGTCTGCTGTTGGACATCAGGAAAGAAACAGACAAAGTTATATTTAAACTAGACTTGCAACGAATAGTATATTCGGCAGTATACCGAATACCGAATATTCGGCGAGGCCCCTGACCGAATAGCCGAATATTAGGCAAAAGTATTCGGCTGGATTTTAGCGCCAAAAACTTGTACAGACGTGAATTAAATTTTGTACCTGTTTTATGTACCAATGACTACTTAATAAATGATTATAAAAGAAATAAGAACCTTACCCTTCTAAATTTTGATTACCACAATAATTCAAATACATAAAATCCTCTATTTTTCCAATTCAGAAGATGATTATGTACCTGTGTTATGCACCAATGACTACTTAAATGATTATAACAGAAATGAAAATATGAATATATACGTAATCAATCGATTTTAATTTTTCATTTTACCAATTATTTCTCAATGACAAAATATATTATTTAAGTATTCGGTATTCGGCCGAATAATATGTAGATATTCGGTATTCGGCCGAATATAATAAAACCAGCCGAATAGGCCGAATACCGAATAGTAACCGAATATTCGTTGCAAGTCTAATTTAAACTTAAAAAGTATTTTTTTTATGTATTATAATAAGCTACTATTGTATGTACCTTCCTATAATAGTTTTGAAATGACTTTAAGACAAATGTACGGAGACTCGATCCTCCAGTCAAACCATCAACCCGGTTTTGAGGAAAAAAAGAATGTAATGTCATGTCAATAAAAATTAATGGTAGAATCAGTGGGTAAGGGAGAGGGTGAGGGAGGCAAAGAAAAAATTGCTTGACACCGGTGCTTAAGCAGGAATCGATCTAACAATAGTTGAAAGCTCTATCTAAACACTATCTCTAGGAACCAACACTGTCTCTAGCAACCAACACTATCTCTAGCACTAGATCTTCACGTGTTGTATACGTTTATAAAGAAGTGCGGTTAGGCGAATAAAACGGGTAAGTGTTTCATAGGTACCTACCAGAACTTACTTGTAATAATCATTCCTTTTACGTTCGTTCTAAGTAATAAATATACGTACAACGCATTAGGCTATCTTAAAGCGAATCCGGTAAAAGGGTCCTGGCGTCCGGTCCCTTGCCGTTACAATTGGCGTGAAAAACGATCCAGCTTTGGCCGAGCGACGTGTGAAATAATGGTTGCTGAGATGTTCTCGGCACAAATATTACAGCAGATGGGGTATCTCGCTTACAATAAACTTGATTATAATGACAATGTTTTGACATTAGAAATGTAGGCCAAGGGGTTTGTGACAGAAAATCGCAATTTTATGATAAAAGATTAAAACCTAGACAGTTCGCCTGTCATTTGTTTCGTTATATGTATTGTAAACTAGGCGAACCCTATGGCACATTGTGATTGCATTGATGAGAAATGAGGAACCAAACTGACACGAAAATAGAAAAAAATATATCTTTGAAGCGGGTTGTAATATCGTGTCAATATTTGAATACAATTGTGCAG
Organism: Arctia plantaginis; assembly: GCA_902825455.1. Classification (NCBI taxonomy): domain Eukaryota; kingdom Metazoa; phylum Arthropoda; class Insecta; order Lepidoptera; family Erebidae; genus Arctia; species Arctia plantaginis. Next base: position 8,340,919 of record CADEBD010000292.1, read on the forward strand.
AACGTTTTATGCTTTTGAAGTGCACACAAACTAACCTAACATTTTTTTATATATTTGTAGATACAGAAAATGGATGGACTCGTATCGAATCGTATTTTACAGTAATAGAAAAAATATCTCATGAATTTTAATGCAAATGGATGGGTGTATTGTATGTGAAACGACTGAAACCTCGCGGTGTTTCGACAAAAAATGAGTGTATTGCAAAGACTCGCATACCGTAGGAAGGAAGTTCAAAGAAATTAGAGAGGTATATTAGGTTAGCAACTGTCATTCACAATACTTGCAGATCACATTCAAAAAGATCGATAAAATAATTGCCACTTAGAAAAATAATTTGCATTTGTGTCGAAGTTTAGTCTCCTGTCAATTTTATGAACAGTGAAAACCAGTGACTCGTGTCGAATCAAGATTAAGATGTTCGTCTGTGTGCCCGCGTCCATACGGTTTTATGTTTGCTATAAAAATAGGTTGGGAAGCGATCTCACAATTTTGAGAGTTTGATTTTGTATTTTAAGAGGATCATCTGCGCAGAAGACCATACAAAATTATGCTTTGTAGTTCATTAGAGTTTTATTCAAATAATGTTATCATAACTGTTGTATATTTTCATTATCATATTTAATACTTATGTTTTAAGAATGCGTCATTGCAAGACAGTGCCGTCATCTGACGATGAGTTGTCTTTAGTAAGAAACATTTATTTTTAAAAGAGTAAAGTGACGTAGTCATTGAATGTCCCAAAAAAAAGAAATAAAGTCGTGAAACAATATTTTCTATAACAGACCCTGTAATGATTAACGACATTCTAGGTGTTATGACTGATCATCAACAACCTGTAATAGTCCACTGCTGGACATAGGCCTCTCCTTAGGAAGGAGGTTTTGGCCTACTATACCACGCTGGCCAGACGGGTTGGTATAGGGTTTGTTTCAAGTTTTCCTTCTCTCTGCAGTGCTGTTGTCCTGCGTATTTTGCTCCCTTAGTCGCATCTTACGACACCCACGGGATGAATAGGGGCGGTGACACTCTGTATTCTTAATCCGTCACCACACGGCTGATAGCCATCAATTTCACGAACAGTCTCATATTGCGAGTGCAAAGCTTTTTTTTTAAATTAAGTTTTTAATACTTTTATCTACTACGTATATGTACGTTTATGTTCTTATTTACGTATCTTTTATGTAATCGTCAACGTCTTGGCTTAGTACTAGTAAGAAACTGGAAATATTCTTAGGGAGTACCTATTTATTATATAAACAGATTCGACTATAAACTTTACGCAAGTTTTCTGTCTATACCACTAGTAGGTATAGCATAGATCATAAACATGGCAATAGAGAATATATTTCAGACAAACAGCTTAGCGAGATCACAGCGACACCAAAAGCACTGACGCCACAGTAAAACAACGTACATAAATAACATACGCAGTACCTACTCTCACAACTTACATACTTCCATTACACAAGACAAGTTACTCCGAAAATACTAAAGTATTATATTTAGCTACCGTTAGGCTTCCGCGATCTATATAAGTTTCTATCCAAAGTAAACTCAAATTCAAAGGCGTAAGGTTGATTATGAGAAAATGATAAATCTAGAGGGTTATTCTCAACAATTTACATCGGCATAAAAAAACACATGCGCCTTCTTAATTAGCTGTCAGCTAGTGCTGCGAATTTTGAAATTATTTTGGTATTTCAATCAATCACTGGTGGCGTACGCATAGCGTCAGTATCGACTAACATTACAAGGCATTTCTGTCAAATTTGCCAAAGTTCCTGTTGGGCTTTGGGAGTTCCGAAATTAGGGAATGACATCGTAAGTGAGGTATTTTACTTGTGTATGAAAAAAGAGATAACAAAAGTAATTGACGCATATTGTACAATATTTCGATTGATATGCTTATAATACTCAATTTTGAGCACCTGTTTTCATTATAAATTTGATAGCCAGTTTAAAAGATTTTGTAAGTCTTTTTCTATTCTATTTATTTCTTTTCGATACACACGATCACAGCGACATATGAAGCTATGACTTTCATGTACGGGACAGAGACAATGAACACAGGTGGACGTCTTAGTCTGTCTTGTTTTGAATAATCCCCACCCACCCGATCGGCGATAGAGATTACATTAGTTGAGTATCAGCAACAGATATTAGGGCGTGATGACGTTCGTCAGTTACCCAATAGAGCTCACCGGGCGTACGTCCAAACACAAACAATTCAAATGCAACAATTCAAATGCATCCTATTTTACCTATTCTCGTATGTATAACGGTAATGCTTTTATGTACTTACATAGTAAAGAGATAAGAGGAAAACTGTTTCTGTAATGGAATACAATACCAAAACATAATGCTTGGTTGGAATTTTGTTTCGTTTCTAAGAAAAATATGTAATATTAATTTCTCAATTGTGTAAAGCACGTATTATTAAATATGTATTAACAGTATTTGTATAAACGTAATAAATAATTAATTTTCTTACTTTACAGGAACGAAAGAGTATCACATTGACCTAATTGCGGATTAGAATACATAAAAATATATCTCAAATCGCGACTGAATCTAAACATGGTACCGATTGCAAAAAATTCTTCAGCGACATTGAAAATGCCGTTAATAACTTTCTTAAGCTACATATTTCGTGGAATTCGAATTCAGCCGTCTAGTCTATACGTCACAATGATAACACGTGTCTCAACAGTATATTTGTCCATAAATACGTGGTCATTACCGTATACCTTGACGTCTGTCAGAATTCGTTACACGACGTCATCAGACATGGGTTTGGCTTAATTTTTTTGGCTAAAAGCTAAATAAAGACATGGTTAAAAAAACGCAATGTAGACAAATACATGTAGTAAATGAACTCTTTTATATAATTTTGGATAGTTTAAAATTATATTAAGAGTTAAAAGTAACAACTTAAATGTCGTAAATTTAGGACGATCCGCTAACCGTCCCAATTTGTTTATTTAAATTATAACTCTGTGTACTTACGTACAAAATTTAAAGCATTCACGTAATAAAAATTATCATAGTAGTAGTAAAGTTGCAAGCTACATAATTGTTCCGTAAAGCAGCGCTATTTGTCATCCGGCTCGAAGGACCATGAACGAGATTTACTTTCCCACTGGAAAGCTCTGGGTTAAATGAATGCCGAAATGCACAATACAATTTTAATATTCGTTACCAAACTACAACAGTGCTCTGAATCCTCTCCGAAACAATATTAACTTGACAGTTTATCACAATAACCGTAACGAAACCATAACTACATTTAACTTTCTGGTACAACGCCCTCTATCGAGTTTCGTAGTAGTTTTCGTGTTAAAATTACCTTAAATCTTAAACAGTTGTTAATAATTTATTTATCTAGAAACGTATAAAAGAAAGTATCAGAAATAAAATTTTCATTTTGTAAATATATTTTCCAAAATGTTAGGTTATGTTAAGTATGCAACGAATCTTAGGCACAAAATTACACACTCTATTTAAATATTTGTATAGATTACAGTGCACATTAACCATTTAATGCAAGATTTATATTCAAAAAAGAACCCCCGCATTATCGGTTACTAGTATTTTGATAAATACTACATTACCGAAGTTTACACATCTATCCCACAATTCCATCAGCTGACTCATACAATTTACCGCGAGATAAACACCTATTTTACCTTCGTTCCGGAATTAGAACAGAAATCTGTAATCCTGGATTTCTATTGCTCAATAATTCATAAGGGCCGTATGATATCTATGTGTTTTTTATTTAAAATAATGGTACGTTGCGTACCGCTGTTTATGAGATTGAACATGTTTTCTGTGTGAGGCCATGTTTTTTGATATATCATGACTTACGGGTGTTATCTCTCGTTTTGTGAGTCGTAAGTTAATGTTGCTTTTTAGGTTATGTGAATTGGTAAATTTAATAAGTTAAGACATGTTAATAGGTTTAGTTTAAGGCGGATAAGTTACATGTATTTTTAAGGATGAACACAGATAATTATTAAAGAAAAGGAATACTAATATCTTTGTGCCTTTTAAAGATTTAAAGTGAGAACTATGAACTACTTTTTAATGAAAGTGGATTGTATCGAGTGTCCGACTAAAATCACATTTAACGTTAGGTGTAACGAAAATATACAAATTTCTGTGAAACCAAAAGACGGAACCCGTCTTTAACCCTTCGATTAAGCAAACGTAGTGTAGGGCATCCTGTGGCAAGATAATTCGACGACTTGATGAATTCGAACTGCTCAAGACCGGAATAGTTGGTGCTCCTTAGGAGAGGCCTTCATTCGGCAGTGGACGGCGATAGGCCGATGACGAAGATTATATAACCCTTCAATGCTACCACTATTTGGAAACAAACTGACATTGCGTCCTTTTTTCATTACGTTATCGAGTATCTACTGAGAACGACTCCTTTTTAAAACTAAATATTTAATATTAATTATTATTAATTAACCCGAAAGAAAATATTTAATTATTTTATTTACTTTATCTTGTACGTTTTTGCGCTAATATGATAATATTACGCCATTACTATCATGTCACGTGTCACAATCGAAGCGACGTAATTTTACGAGCATCTGCGAACCTGGCACGCAATGTAAGAAAAAAATATTCTTTTAGTGGAACAATTTCATTCTTATTATATAGGCATAGAATTCGAATGCCTTTGGCAGACGTCCACATACCTGTGTACAGTTAGCAACAGAAGCTCAATGTAACAAAACATTAATCGGAATCGAGCAGATGTCGGTAGGAGTGCTATACAGATGATTTAATATATTGCATTTACAGGTTAATAGGTGTAATTTATGTAATGAAGGTTAAGAATTTCTAGTTAATTGAAGGTTATGAAAGCTATGATTACAGGAGTGAGTTGCTAGTTAGGTGAGGAACCAATATTTGTGTTGTTTATATGTTCTTAATTAAGATGTACTTGCTATGCGTTTGTGTTGCTTTTAATATATTAAAATTTTCTCCGAAGGCTGTTCGGTGAACTCTTGTCTTAAATAGTCCGTCTTGTCGAAAGTAATGTACATAAGTGTATGAAGTTGTAAATAAAATAGTAAAAAAGGCATTTGAATCTCAACTAGAGAACAAGACAAATTCGCATATTATACGTCGTGTTATAAGACGATGAAATTATTAAACCAAAAAATATTTTATCTTAAACAATAGGTGCTTTACTTTAATGTTGTAACATGTAGGGGGAGAAAAAAAGCAAAATATCCTCCTGTACCTCTAGTAATATATGATGGACGGTTATGCGATTTGTACCGTTTGTAAAGTGAGTCATTTGCATCTAATTATCATATTTTTAGAACTTTGCTAAAAATCAATAAATTCTTCCTAAAGAATTGTTAGAACTGCAATAAATAAACGTTCGTGTTATTAACAAAACGCATTCCTAAGTTTTTTAAACTTGCCATGCATGAAATACAAATTACACAACAACAAACGATATGTTTACATCGATATTTATGAATGAACTCACTTGTGTATTTAGCAATTAAAAACAAACATTTCTTTATTAATAATGTTGACTGTACAGAATAGACGAAGTAATAAAGAAATTGATTATTATAAATCAATTAATTTAAAGAAAGGTACTAATAACTTTTATTCAAATCGATTCGAGTGCACATTATGTAAAAAAAGTAATTAAAACTGATTTAACAGGGTTACATTTTATTGATTGATCAAGAATATCATAAACGAATGATTTTAAAAGATATCTAGTTCACTTTATGACATCAATGACAACTCATTTGTGACAGCCGGCTGTCATTAGTATCGACTTCAGTACAGCCTATATGCTAACTACAAACAAAAATAACTCTTGGACGCAAAATTCAAATATATAGTAATTAAAACTGTAATTTTTGATGATATTACCAGCCAAATAAATACAACAATAATCCCTACCATGAGAAGCGCAAGGCGGTATAAAAGTCTCATACATGCCTGCCATTGTCCTTTATATAACTTCTAAAACATTTGAAACAGTCTGGCAACCCTAATTCAACAGCCAAATCTACAGACCGTTGCACTGGATCTCCGAAGTCAATAAACGAATATGCAATACAGAATAGTGAGGGGGATCAGCTTAACTGGTAGTTTGGCGTACATGGTTGCATAAAGGGCGTTATCAACGAGTATTCAGATAAACAAATGTAACTATGACGCTCGTGAGATGTAAAGTTTTGGCAGCGACTATACTAAATTTAATGAAAACTTGTACAGTTTGATTGAATAACACGGTATTAATATTTATTAAAAGAAATAGTCATTGTTCCTAACCGGCGTGATTGCTGCCGTGTATAGGGATGACAGTTTCGAGGTTTCGTTCGAAATTGGTTTGCCGGCTCTTTATTTAGGTGGTTTTATCTAGAGTGGTTTTGTTTTTTCTTCTTCTTCTCAGTCGAAAGACGTCCCCTGCCGGGCATAGGCCTCCCTCAAGTTATACTACAACAATCGATCCTATTTCGTTTATTTAATTTATTATTATTTATTATAGTAGCTTTTACTTTTACAAAATAAGTAAAATCTGGAGGTAAACTTAGTCATTTTACAATTTTCCATACATTTCATCATAGGTCGACACCAACTATAATTAATTTTGACCTGTATAAACCCAATATTCAATAGAATACCCCAAAAGCGTCATCAGATTTTAACTTCTGATAGACTTAAAACGTTGGTGAAAAATTGTCATGCTCATCATTGAGCGTTACATTACGCGGTAACTTTGAGTGTACATCAAAATTCAGGGTAACATACATTGTATGTACATCACGTTTTTATGTAGGACAATGCGTCGAATGCCAAACCGAGATTCGTGGTGATTGGATTTTCGATGAATGTCATTTGAATATAGTGTTGCAATGTATTGTAAAAAGATGGTGCGTTTAAATTGGTCGTACAACTAAATTTTTGACTAATTCGCTAGCTTTGGTCTCGGTGGGGTACTTGATCGCATTCGACGCTGCATTGGCTCTGATATGTCAGTTTCTATTGCTATTTTGATGATGCAGAAATAGGTATTCGACACTTTGTGAAACCCGATATCGAAAAGAGATTGTTCGAAATCAAGAGCGAAAGCTCTAAAAATATTCTGTTCTGTTCACTGAAAGCCAATTCTTTAAAAGGTTTCGTTCTGTTGTAAAATACGTTTTCCGTTAGGTGTGATGTTACAAGCAAAAACAAATTTCAAAATTAGTTTTCGTATTATCATTAAAAAGGTTTCTGAGAGTATTTCTTTTTATAGAATACTATCTACATGGGCGACACATAACTGGTATTTCAGTTAAACCCTCCGGTTAAGATAGGAGTGGCTGGGATTCGAACTCATAACCACTTACTTGATTACCGACGCTCTAGCCACTACTGTACTGACGATTGCATAAAGCCTAATAGTATTTTATCATACCATCTCAGGTTCAGCGAAGTAACTTACCTTTAACAGACAAACAACATAATTTTAATAAATATGAATGTCTTATATTAACACAGGTGTTTTATAAAATTAAAATTACCGAGATCGAGTATGATGTTCTGCACATTCACGGCGACAAAATGACGTATGTAATCAGACCAAAAATACTAATCGAAGAAGATAAGTGTGAAGAAACTTTTAGTTCTATTCCATAAGCCCGCATCGATATCCAAGCTACCTAAGGCGCCAAGTATTTAGCCACTAGATCAAGGTATAGTTAAATTGTATGTAGAAAACAAACAAGTTCATGAAAATATTTACACGTCCAGGCTAATTGAGTTTCACATAGTTTACAATATTCCCCCCGTGCGATGGAAGAAGATAAAAATTACGTACCAGAAAGAAACAAGGCTATTAAAGATCCTATGTAATACTCGAGGCTTTTTATAGTCCAACGCGTAAGCTTTGTATATGAGTTTGATACAACGAAATGAGAAAATATATGCTAGGTGTAGTATGTCTGTAAAATGTAGGTATCCTTAATATCAATAACTATAATACTGGAAGCCGCAGTTTCACAAAATATATCAAAAGACGTAGGTACATTTAGGAGGGTAGGAGGCTGCCTTTGAGCTGTGCATAATGGTGAGACTCAGCCAGAAGCAAGCGGATCCACAGAATTACTGACATAACTTGTAGGTTTTGGTGATTAAGATCGATCAATAAGCCTTAACGAGCTACATTGCTCTGTAATTGGGACTGTTTTTTAGGTAGATTTTGAAGCTACAAAGTTACTGAGCCTATCCTGAACCAAATTTGCAAGTTATAACGCTTATGTAATAGCCATACAGAGGCATGTAGTATTAATAGTTATGGCAATAGTCATGTATACCAGAAATCCAAAGCGCGACAAAACATAATAAAAAAAAACTAACATTAAAGCAACTCCTCAGAAAGAAAGTCTTAATTAAAACATTAAAAAAGGAGAGGCCGCATTTCAAAGAGATTTAGGCAGAGTCATTTAATTAGAAGACGACGAAATGAAATTGTTCGTGAAGATCTACAGTTATCCATCCATAAGCCAACATGTCCCTGAATATAAATAAAGAAAACAAAAACGGTTTGTTAGTCTTAAAATAATATATGATAGTCAAGATCTAAACATTGCGAAAGTAATCGAAGATTACACGGAACATCAGACGCGGCCGTTTGTCTCGACTCAATAAGATTGGTACCCGACGGATTACAAAAAGAACGAAGATCAATGTAGCCAAGTTTGAGGTCGATATAAGTCCCAATATATATTCAGAGGAATGTTCAGAAGAATTCTTGTTGAGAGATGCAAAATGCTGCACTCTACGAGTGTAGTTCATTATAGCAATGCCCTTAGGTAGGCTTTATGAGCCTTTGATTTGAGCTGAATGGTTTAGAACCTCTGCCCTAATCGAATCTACGGTTAGATTACTCGATACGTAAAGTAGAATTGATGTTGAGATTAGTTACTAATAATGAAGACCATTTCCCTACATGAGTCTTCTACAATAGTGATTGTATTACTGGATACTTAGATTAGAAACAATTTTGAAAAATTCACGTCCGCTATTGTCATGAAGCTCAAAATGTTTTGTCTATTTTGAGAAGTGTTTAGAAATGCTATCAGTCCAGTCGTTCTTTAATTAAATCGAGATTGTGTCGTATGTAAAATCGGTAGAAACTAAAGAAGTACTGCAGACGGATCGGCTTGTATGTGAATTAAGTTTCAATGGCGCACATCACAAAAATCGAGTTGAACATAGTACGTTGATATTGTATGCGAGAGTACTACAAATTGTTACGTAACACGCATTACTGTTATGGAAGCACTACTACAATACATTGAATTACATAGTAACGATGTGAGAGTATTATTCGTCTATTTTCAGTATGTAATAACTGCACTATGGCTAATCGCGAGGAAACCATGTTACGTTTTATCCGTAAATAAACGATTGCGTAACTGTGATAACTGCGGTGCCTATTGTTATGAGAGGAATGACATTTTGTTATACAGAAATCAGTCAACCTGGTATCATCGTGATTCTCCGACAGTGACCTCGCGAAAGTTTTCGATAGCATAAACCGTCTGTTTCGGACGCTCCCGACCTATTTCAGTCCGCCGACCAACGCGCTGAAACAATGAAGTGAGTGCGCAGAAAAAGGACAGCGCTATATGAGAAGGTAAAAGGCAGAGAGGGAGGAGTACACATACCGGTCGTCACACAGCGCTTAGTACCCGCTGCGTTCTATTTTCGATCGTCGCAAAACATGTCTCGGCATTCGTTTCTATGTGTCTGGGAACATCAGAAATCATGTGACTAATGATCCACGAGCTAAAAATGTGGAGATTAAGGTGGGATGTGAACAATCCAGGCGTTAATTGCATTCCGGGGTCGCATTGTGCTAATTGTCGTCGAACCGCAACGCTCTTACAATTACCGCTTTATTTTGAACACTGACGTGTTCAACCTCTATAAAAGCATTTAGCTAGTTATGTTGATATTAATCATTTTGAAATGACATTGATAATGTATTCAGGGCCACCTTGGTTGACATCAGTTTATTATGCTACTGTTAATATTATCTCACTGTTTGCTGATATAGATGTTTTCATGTTTCAGTTTCCACAATGATTGTTGTTGTTTGTTGATTTAAACTACTAGAGGATGTCAATGGAATCAATATTTGTTTATAGGGAATCTTTAGTACTTTCATAACCACCATTGCATATGTGAAATTAGGAGTTACTGAATATTTGTCTTCGTCTGTATAATTTTATATGTCAAGAGGGAAAAACATGAAACATCGTATCGATAAAGAACACGACAACTTTTTAATTCTTCGTTGGAATCGTTTTAAAATTGAAACTATATTTAAGTTTGTATTAAAAACTCGACGTAACTACAGGAGCTAAGTCAAAAATATCTCGATTGTTTTATATTGGTTTACTGTATGGCCCACATGGGCCTGCAACATCTGTAAATAAAATGATGTAGAACCGTCGGCCGGTATAATGTAACGTGTGTTAAAGAACATTTTGGTTATTTGTTTTATAACGCTTCTGAGCTACCTGGTCGTTCGTCTTTCGTTAATCTAAGGTTTTTATTTTAATCTCAACATTAATATTACGTACGAAAATACCTGTTAGCGCTCAATCATAAGCGCTTTGTACCTGGTTTGTTTCTGTTGCGCACGAGTTTAGTTTTGATTTAGGTATACACTACACAGTTTACGGTTTATGTTTCCGTTAGCTCAGTTGTTGCCTAATGTATGTGTGCGTGTTCCATCGCGAATACTTCATCTCATTTCACTGAGAGGAATGTATTAGATAAAACGACGAAAATGTATCTGTAACCCTTACAGGTACATTTTCGTCGCCCTCCAGAACGACACAAATAATAACTACTGCTATCTATCGAAATTGAATTATCCATGCGAGCGTCCAGCCATAAATTATCTGCTCATAAGGTAATAAGTACAGATAAGATATCAATGGAAAAGTCCAGAAAATGTAGCAAACATATTTTGACAAGAAAATAAAAGACTTCCATTTGGGTTTATATGTATAAGACGACGGAAAATGGAAAGGCATTGCTACATAAGGAGCGGAAGTAGTCGTATTCCTGTTCCTAGTGGTAGGCGCGGTCCGGGGTGTCGGGTAGCGGGGGGGTTCGGGATCGAGGGGGGTGTGACGTCATCATGGAAATTGATTCGAAGAAGAAAAACGGGGCCGCAACAAAGGCGCCGCGTCCGCCGGCTAGACATAAATTAGTGGTTTATTTGTTAAGTTAGATGGAGACCGTCTTTTATTCTACGTAATGGCTCTGGATGTAGACGACCGCATATCATGTTACTATTTAGGCTGAGGTTCGGGTCGATACACGCGACCTTGATTTCAGGGCGAAGGGTATACAATATCAGATTATATTACAAAAGAATTGCGTTAATATGTGTATAATTTTGTGTTTTTTGCTCTAATACGGGATGTGGAACTAGTTTAAATGTAGCGGACGTAGTGATAAAGCCAATTAGCTCTCGTTCTGTTAAATAAATGATGAAGAGGGGTCAACGCATACGTTTACACGTAAAACTTTCGAACTCAGTTTATTTTTAGGCCAGCAAATGTTATTGGAAATATAAAAATAGTGATATTCAGTTTCTTTGAGTTTTACAATGGGCTGTTTGTATTTAAAATGGATACGCTATTATAGTTCTAAAAGCATTTTGTACGAGAATTATTATTTTCTCTCGAATTTTGTAACTGTCTTATTCAGATTTTATTGTCTAGACGAATAGTCGGCTCTTTATAGATAGTAAAAATGAACTTGGAAACCAGTGTTCGTGTTAACCTAAGTTAATTATAATAATAAATAGTTCTAACCGTCAGATTACCTAACATATTCTTGGTGATTAAGGAATTCATTTGATAGTGAGCGATTACCTTTTCCTACTATGTGTCCCAATGGATCTTCGGCTTCGGATACTAATCATGAGTAAAAAGATAGTTATAAAATCAATGTTAATAGTTTCATATTACCGCACTGCAAAACTATTTTTATTACAAGTCTAAATCGGAACTTAAATCCTGATATTATCCATAATTAACTCCACAAATCTTAGTACCAAAAAAAACCGGTCAGGTACGAATCGAACTCGTGCGCCGAGGGTTTCGTACCTACCCAGATTTTACGTAGATTTTCGCGAAAATTTGTAAGTACCAAAATGTATCTTAATTTTTAACTTTTTTAATTTTTTGGAATTATTCCTTTATTTGTGCTGTAAGACGTTTCTTTTTGCCAAATTTCGTGATTCTAGGTCAACGGGAACTACTATATAGGTTTTCGACCTAAAACCTATAGGGTAATTCCGGTTGACCTAGAATTGACAATTTTTGGTTAAAAGCAAGGTCTTCCAGCAAAAGTAAAGAGAAAATTCTGAAAAATGAATAAAGTGATCTTATAAGAGTTCCTTTAATACCTTTTGAGGTACGGAACCCTAAAAACATATTTTTTTTGCACCTTTTTAGGTACCCGAAGTTACAACACAATTGCGCCAATCGTGGGAATTGAAACTTCGTTTGACTATTAACGGCTATTAAATATCGATTTACACATCTAATATGTATGGTATACAAGTCGCAAAAGTTATAAAACGAGTATACCATTACATTATTATTATAAGTGGTTAGTTCTTAAAAATAGTACACAGTCATGTCTCTATGAGTCACAAAAAGCATTTAATTGTTTCATCATATGTTTCTACTAAGCATACAATGCACAATGTTGATATTAAATTATTATGTAAGTATGCTGTTCGGAACGTTGAACATGCAGGCTGCGATATAAAAATTTACAATTTGATTGGATGAAGTCGTATCGTCAAGAGAATATTTTATTTATGTAAATAAACTATATCTTTCTATGTCTATTTACTGAGAAAGAACAAGATTTAAAATTTTATATACCTACATAAGTTTATTTTTATTTTTTTTTAATATATAAGTATTTTAAAGATTTCTAATAAGATCACTTAAATATAACAACAACAATTTTTAAAGCTAATAAAAGGTGCAAGAAAGTGAAAAAATAAAATTAAGTTAGAATATTTACAACATTAACACTATCTACATACAAGCATCAAAAAATTCCTCCGCATCATCGCCTACTGGTAACGTTCCCAGAAGACTGGCAGCATTGCCACGTTGAATGACAATGCTAATTCTCTGTGCTAGAAAAAGACCAGCCTTCTGATCACGAGAAGTGTCAATCAGTTAAGTAAAGTAAGTTAGTCCTACATAGGTTATTCTCTCAATATGTTCCAATTTGAAATAAGTATCGTGAATTTAACAATAGGCTGCATTTCACATTTTACGAGTTTATTCTCTGTTGAGCTCTGTTTTTTTTTTAAATATAGCACTGCTTAATTTAAAATTGTGATATTTTCTTTCGGATACGCTCGAGAAGCAACAAAAGGATCAAATGTCATTTCTTAGTTTCAGGGTAGTTTTTTCCAAAAATCAAACTTTGCTACGTAGATATTTTACAGAAAGAAGGGAAGCGCTAACTTAATAAAAATAACTTGCCATATCTTAAGGATGACCGTCTGATCCCGAACGAGGCAGAAACTGTACAGTGTAGTATTCAGACAGCTGATAAACATAGTTAAATAGTATAAATAATTGCATCCGAACACAGAAAAAATATCGTGCTTTTCACACAAATACTTCTCCTCTGGTACCCGAGACGGCTTGCGGTTTTTGGTCGGTTCGAGTCCGACATAATCACCCCACCGGTGGGTGATATCCGAGGGGATTTCCGCACAAAAAAAAAGGTGGAAATCGAACCTTGGCTTTGACTTTGGCTCACTAGTCAGGATTACAAAACCACTAGCCCAACAGGCTTGTCAATCAATTTATAAAACCAAATCCATTCTACAAAAGATCACAGTTAATTATAAGTATTTGTTTATTAAGGGTAGGTAGTTTCTCTCTTACAATAATATTATTATGGAGTTGAAAGGTCATACCCCCAATTAAGGGTTCTTGCCCGTGGGACTAAAACACGTGTACTTAATACTAACAATCATTATAATAGCTTCGTGTACGTAACGTATTATTTTATTTCACCTAATTAACTGATATACAATATCAGTGGCAATTATAACAAGTATTTTAGGCCTTCTAATGAGAAAGTATAGTATATTTCATAAATACCAAATAGTTTATTTTTAACACGCTTTTAAGTTAATCTTTCACTGGTAACTTCATTAGTTAGTCTAACTAACTATGTCCACAAATCTTGGATGTTACCTTTGTTCATGCAGTTTATAGGACTGATTTATTAATGGAGTTAGCAGGTGGATTATGGACTCACGTGGTTCGTTTCGACACCTATTCAACATACTTCAGATTAGAAACAATTGTCTGATGATGAAGCCTTTCTGCTGGCTGCTGCAGATGGAACGAGGTCTATCATTTCAGCTTAGGCTCACATACACTGAATTAGTCGGAGAAAACATTCGAACAACAATATTCAGTTGTTTGAACATTCGACTTGAATTTAGTACAGGAACGCGCTTGTCCTGGACTAAGGTCTTTTTTAAGTATCACCTTAAAAACAAACAATATAACACGTCAAATGTTAGCGTTTTTTGCATTCAAATCACATTTTTTATGTGTGCAGTATGTATTCTGTCTCAAATATGGATAATATTGTATTTTAAATTCATTTGTACATGCGCAAATATTGTCGCTTTTACTATATGTCTAATTGACTAAAAACAAATCATTTATTAAAATGTTGTTAATATCCGTATTGAAGAGATAATTTGTGCGTTACCAACTCTACTTTCTATAGAGCTCTCACGACTATTCTTTACATCATTCTGATTTATTAGTAAAACATTACTAATTTTTTACCAAGAAATCAGTATTATGCTTCTTTTATAGTTATTGTTACTGAAACTACTGAATCTTTGTCATGTGAGGTAACCAAAGGTCATATTTTTTAATTTAAATATGATTCAGCAAAGTACCTATAATTAAATTTACAAAGAGCCATGACATTTCAACCCATTATTAAGACATTTTGCAATTAAACTATTTACCTACTAACTAAGTATTTACTAACTATTTACCAAATCCTCGCTGAAATATATTATCATGAGTAAGGCCTAATGAAAACAATAGCCAAAATTTATTTACATGACTTGCTTGGTTACTCATATTTCAATTTCCCCATTTCTACTGCTCAATTAAATGACGACAATAAAATCCGCGTTTTAATATCGTACATAGAGGCCTCGTCATCGTATATGATCATAAGCTATGCTAAGCACATAACTTGTGCAAAGAATTAAAATTGTAGTCCCACTTAGGACAATGGAGTCAAGTTAATCACGGCACATTCAGTGACATCATCACACGCCATTATTCTAGTCACAGTGGTGACTATTGATGCACGAGGTTGATGACGTTAGCAATCACTTCAAATAAAAATAATTTCACACATCTCACACACGTTATTCCGGCTTGATTTCGTGCACTTTGTCAAAACACCGGTTGTACATCCGCCCTCGATCTAGTTGCGTTTTAACCGCGCGCCGCCTGAATATCAGAAGTCAAAAAATAAGACAAATAGAAGATCACGGTTTTGATATGTCATCAAGTGGGCATTATTATAAACATTTATAAAAACTGACGACAGCAACAAAAAAATTAAATGGAATCGTAAATTTTTATATAAATAAATATATTTTTAAGAATGTGTTTTTACAACTGACATCCTTAAAGACCTTTTAAATACAATTTCTATACAACACAAAATAAGGTTGGGGTATAAAATTGGGATTAGGCTACGGACCAAAGGGTGCGAAGTTATAACTTATTTTATCAATATAAACAGGCCCACTTTTGTAAATGTAATTATTACCGCACGAGTTTTCAGTTTTGCAATTGATTAACGACAACAAGACGCTAGTTTCCGATCAAACACTGAAAATACAAACTAATATCACAAGATTTCTTGAATTAATCACGATTGGCACATTGCCCGGAGAATTGAAAGGGAACAGCACAAGCACAACGCTACTTTTGTTACTTTATGTGTAAGTTTGTTTTAACTGTGAAAGCGAGACCTGCTTTTTAATTATATATTTTTTTAAAGTTTGTTCATCCCGTCTATCATCAAGAACCGACTAAGGCAGCAAACTACGCAAGACAACAGCACTGCAAAGAGAAGGAAAACTTCACAGAAACCCTATATAAACCCATATGGCCAGCGTGGTATACTAGGCCAAACCTCCTTTCTAAGGAGAGGCCAGCAGTAGACTACTAAAGGCTGTTGATGATGATGATGTCATCAACTTGGAACACAAGACACACATTTACTATGCTTTGTTGCTCTGAAATAAAAAAAAAATCGGTTCATAACCGACGGAGTACTAAGGCAACAAATATAAAAAAATATATACAGCCGAGTCGGCAACTGCCTCCGTTTTTTGACGACGATTAAGAAATATTCTACTCCAGACAAATCAATCAATCACTGTAGAATTATTTTTAATAATAAACCACTTATAATATAGCCTTTTTGCAAAAAAAATATATCTTTACAGCCGATATTTTGTTTCGCGGCAAAATCTAAGTAACATTTATAACCCAAAAGCATTAATATCCTATTGGTCACAAGAATACAATTGAATACCTGCACATTAATACAATATGCAAATAAACACTTAACAAACACGTTCAACTATCGTGTACATTACGCCGTTGTTACTCATTGATGACGTAGCCTGGTATATTTGTGACCACATCGTTAACCATTTCCGTCATCTGATGTCATCTCTAATGTATGTTATAAAGCTATGATACATTATACAAATGGGTCTTGTTGCACGTTATTTAAACATTTTATTGACATGTTTATTAGTATAAAAGGGGCGTCTAAACTAACCTTAATATCTTCATTCGATACTAAGCTAATATAATTTTCACTTTTTTTTTTTTTTACTCTCGTGCGTGTGCTTATATGCCCTTAGTACGACAAGCGAAGATGAATTTTATGTCAATATTTTAGCACGACTAAAACTTTAGGGTCTTTTTGATTTAATTAATTTAATTGAAATAAAACAATTAATAGTATTACAATCAACATGATTATAACCCGGCAATCTCGTTGATGGACTATAGTCATTTGAGAAACTCCAGATGTCAAAATGCATAAAATAACCCATAGCGATAGAGTTAGATGAGTGTAGAGAATCGCTTATTTTTAAACTAAGTAAGAGACGAATGAGTTAAATAATTAGTATTTAATATAGTTGCATTCATCACTTTAGGCCATAAAATATTAGTAGAAAACTAGTGTGAATTCTCTCTTTAACTCTCTCTGTCTCTCGAAAACATTTAAAAAATGCGTTACCCCAAAAACACATACGTATGTAACAGGTATATTATTACTTCAGTAACGTGTTACTTTCAAGAGTATTACACAAATTAGTTTAGTCGGTTTTCTGTGCAGCTAAAGTAAACAAATCGCGGGGCACGCGATCCCGAGTGCAATAACCACAACTGACACGTATTAGCTTCATTTTTTACTCGACAGTACTACGCCATACTGTGCAGTCCAAGTCATTGTGAGGTACATAAAACGTAGGAAATTGTTTCTTTATTTCAATATTGACAACGCTGCCAGGTCTATTTACAAAAAGATTTTATGCTTGGAATACTATGAACGTAATTCCTCAGTTAAGTCGTTTTCTATAAAGAAAAAAACACCGGTTTCAACAAAAAACAAATTATGAAATAAACCAAACGGTTTTTTATTTTGTGAATATAATTCCTAACTCAATTTTATCACGCAAACAAATTACGAACAATCCAGCGATACGTAATAGTAGGGTCAATTACGAAAGGAACGGGAAAAATTCAACGATTAGATTTTAAAATAAGTAACATGGCAGACTTCATTCTATAAATTTTTTAGTACTTTAGTTGTAGAAAAAGTTACAAATTTAAACTTTATAATGCTTAATCCAGTTATGTTTCCAAAGCATTTTATTTTGCAAAAAGCCATTCTGAAAGGTGAATTATTTTAATAGACAATCATCTAATGCGTTCTTACACAGTTTTCATTTTCTTAAAAAAAAAGTTGTATTAATACTAATTAATACAATTTATTATAAAAGTTTAAATACAAATTATTATAGAATATACTTTAAGATAATAAAATCACACTTAACTTTAATCTATTAAATATACCTTATTTAATTATTGCCCTGAACAAACACATTAAAAAAAAAATCGACTACCTACCTTAATCTACCGCGTTATGCACGTATGTACATTGTATTTTTGCCTAACAGCCATTACAATAGTTTTTCCACAATATTTAACAGTATATAAACATTTCAATCAAGGTTTACAAACTCTCTTTGACTATAAACGAGCATAACACACGCTTTCAACCTTGAAAGCAAATTAATGACTCGCTTTGACCCTGACAACAAAGATTTTTTTCTATTCGTACCAAAACACCGATGGTACTTTTCACCCCGAGGCTATATTGAAACAGATTCGGTAAGCAATAAACGCTGAAAGCCATCTGTGCAAAACAAAGGGTGCAGGAATATAGGTTCGAACACTAGATGGACGTGACTGAGCATCATTTGTATGAGCTGTCAAACACAGACATATATTATGAGGGTAGTAGGCTAGAGAGCAGCTATGACGTCAGAGAGATCGCCAGGCAGACCTGATTCCACTGTCGACCGAGATGAAGTTAGATGAGTGAATTGTTCCGAACCGAGTAAAATATTAAATTAGTGATGTTATCGATAAAACCTTTTTAAAGTAGATAGCATTAATCAGTCTCTGTTTACAGACTGAATTTTCAAAGGTATTTAATTCTTACTGATCGATTCGAATAGTCAATATCTTTGTCTTTCTTATTTCATCTACAGTTATTTCCGCAGTTATTGAATCTTTTTCTACTATTGCTTATTTAGGACGCAATTTGCTAAATTAACATTGCCTAAACAGTGATCAAGCAAACTTAATACCGTTCAATGTTCGAACAATTTGTGTTTAGTTTCATTTGCTTTAGGCTCTCCTGGCTTCCTTCATTTATTGCACTGACTGCAATATTTTTATCAATCTAATATTTAAAACAAAAATTCTATTCTTTCGCCTTTTTTCTCTAGAATAATCTTCAAGCGCATATTTATTTATACCCTTTGTCACTGCATCGGCCCACAATTACAGTTAATGCAATTTGAGTAGCCTTGCCACCCGATCCGTTCCAGTTTTGACAAGTTGGTGTAAGGTTAAGTAAGCCCTCTGAACATGCCATGTGTAAAACATTTTACCGATCTGCATGCGAAGATTAAGTTTTTCTTTTTAAAGAATAAACTTCAGATAACATTTTCTCCAACCATGTATAGTGTATATCGATATAACTTTTTTTGCTGTCAAATATTCATTGAAGGTTAGAATTTATATGAATGCGTTTTTAGCTTGACCTTATTGGTTTAGTGCTTTAGTGTGCATGCAGATCAGTTAGTAAAATAGTTGATTGAAAACAAAACGCTCACTGTTAGAGATGATACGTAAATTGTTGAACTTAGAATTAAAATTTCATAGCCCGTCGGTATCTGTAATAAAAGGCCTGATTTCGTTTTTAACGAGGCTTGTAAGATACAACTATGAGAACGCACTGCAGAATAATATTTAACTTGTCCTCGGTAGAGATATTATTCCGAACGGAGAAACATAGCAATACTGTATTTAAGAGTACGATATAAAGTATTTGAAAAGTTATATGCTTTAGGATTTTTAAATAAGATGGTAGTCATGTAGATCAAGTTATAAATGTTGACTGATTAATTAGTATTATTTTTTCCTTTTTAATTTTACGAGTTAAGTCACTCCCGTTGTTATAAATTTCTTAAATAAATATATTGTAGGAAATCTGGGATACATAGGTATTATACCTATGTATACCAGAGCTACTAGTTTGTAGGCTTGACTATAGAGCTATTATAACACGTAAAAAGTATTTTTTGTAGGGAATGTGGGATTTGCTTAAAACACAATATGGTAACAAAAACTAAAATTTATTACCAATATATATTACTACCTTCACAATGCCACTTTTTGCCAACTTCAATGCCTAATAAACGCCTAATAAATGTGATACTAAGTAAGTAACTATCAGTAAGCCACGTCGATAGCTATCAAAAAGATGAAAAATAAACAAAATCAGTTGACAAATACAAGATAAATTAGCTCTAAACTGCTTCGTCTTGCGTATTTATGTATAGATAGATAGATACGCCGCATATAGCGACTACTTGTTACGTGTATGTGTAATGAGAAGTGCAGAGATTAAATTTCATTCATCCAGACACTAACTCCTATTTCAATTGTAGTCCAAGGCCCCACATAAACTAAACGTGACGGCATCCAGTTGAATTAATGCAAAAGATACGTTGGACGCCAACCTTTGGACGTTAGATGTGCAAATATTTAGACATGGTGTTCATACTTGTCTTGTCAGATCTAGCGGGTACTATGGCGGGCTATTAGCGAGAGTTATAATTCAAGCAATTGTAGTTGGCCAACATTGGCACGTTTGTCGGATTTTAGTGATTTATGAATGTCATAATGGACACGATAGTATGGTATATTTATATAGAAATCACATCAAGTAGTTTTAGCTGGTTGTAGAAGTAATATAACAGTAATATATCTTTGCATATATATTTTAAAAAACTTTCTGCTGATTTGTAAAAAGGTAGAATTAATGCCCAGGGCTATCTCTGCCAGTACCTTGTGTAATGTAGAAATGTCAAACTGTAGATATTGATGTGTTTAATCTATTGGAAATTTGATATTATTCAAATCAAGCTAATACATACTACGTAGAGTACACACTAATAGGTGCTTACATACATAGATAACTAATTAATGTCTGTAATAAGTACATATACATACATACAATCATAATTTTTTTTATGCCTGTAATGCCAACTCGTTGTGGAGGAGATTACGGACTTTCTTCTTTAATATAAAACTGTCCGTTACCTCATTTCGAAATAAGTTATTTATATTCTTATCCACATCCTTTTTCTTTCTATCCATATCTTTTTTAAAGAAATATTAAATTTAGTATCTATCATACCATTCTGGCAGTAATCTAAGGGTTCACCAAAACTCTTTACATGTCTATTTCATTCCATCGCAGCTACAAACAAAACTGGAGCACAGTGTTACTTTGGCATTGTTCCATGTATCATTTGATTTTATAATTTAATCTCAACCTGAAACCCCGTAATCCAGTGTACTAGTTGAGTAATAGCACCATTTTACTCTGGAAAAGATGTTATTCCGCTTCAGGCAAAAGGATCATTTTTCGCAAGCATTTGTTGGCTGAACAGTTGACGGCAGCGATCCATCACAGACGAAAAATAACACGGATGAAATGCAGCTTTATGTTGAGATCTTAAGGTATGTTGTGGTAGCTGATCTACCTTGGCACTTAAGCACGCTAGTCGACGAGTCCGACATGTAATGCTATCTCAACTTTACTTACCGCTTCGCTAATGCACGAAGCGAAATGCAACGAGATGATAACAATGTCTTTGCTTACGTGGTTCTCCTGAAAAGAACCTTTCAAAGAATCCATTTTAAATTAGAACTATTTGAACTATTAAATGTTTACGTAACTATGTGTCCATTTCTTTTAAAAGTTTATCCTTCTTTTATAACTTTTGCTAACGGCTTTAGTGGGGTAAAAGTTATTATACTATGCTTTGTGAAATTTCATGGTTATTGGTTAAGTATTTAAGGCATGAATTAACAAATACTCATACTCACATTCGCATTTTTAGTATTAGTAGTGAGAATTTATACAATAGTTGTAAGCAAGTATTATTTTGTTTTTCGAAAGTACCGCTAACATTTGTGTTCCAATAATAGTTCATCCAAGTGATTTTCAATCAGTTTCTAATTATATCTTACCTACACATATGAAAGTATTTTGTTCTTATTTTATTTTAGAAGAACCATATCAAAAAAAAAGTCTAGGTCTAGTTCATCTAATATTTGTCTGGAAAAATACTACGCAACCATAAGATGTATGCCGTAATTTAGATTGTTTGATACGATAAACCATTGTTCGTACATCTGAGTTGAAGAATTTAATTTTTTTTATTATCATGTTGTTACGATTAAAGAACGAAATGTTTTGTTTTGTAATAAATGTCAGATAAATGTGGTTTTAAATGGTTGATTAAAATATATCGGAACTGTTTCGCTACAGTTCTTGAAACCTGTTGTGTTTTGCGAATTTTATGAGGATTGTATTTTACGTTAACAATTTTACGTATTGTTTGTACAAGGGTTTAAATTAAACAGAAGGTCTAATGTGATTTTAAAGTCAAACTTTTTAATGATCGCGTCAATAAAGATACCGCATGTTTGTTTTATTTTTGGCATTCTATAAAGAGGGCGTAGTATTTATACACACAACAAAACATTGTTTTCTGCATTTCGGTGAAAATGCAAAAGCAAGCAAAGTGAAATGTATCGTGCTGAAGTAAAATTTAATAAAGAAAAGTATACTAAGGCTCAACGAATTACTCATGGCCAGTACTATATATAGCATGGTAACAATATCGATCATAAGAATAAACCGTATAAGGTAAGGTTTGAACTCAAGTCATCAGCTATTGGCGAGATTACTTAACAAAGGGCTTAAACGACTACGACTGCACCATACCATACCAGTGCGGTCTCACGTCCCTCACTATCGAGGATTCAATCTATGTAAGATTCTTTTAAGAGATCAGCTCTTTTATCATTAATTGGTTGCAGGTAAGAGTGATGTCGCAGGAAAGATGTGTCGCTCGACTGGAATGATACACGGGCTCACAGTAAACCGGTGTTATACAATTTTTTCGTAGCTTTTCACCTGAGGGAGGGGGGGGGGGAGGGACTCAAATTGTGGCAATCCACTTATGAGTTGCAGGTATTCATTCGCGGCGGTGGTCACTTACCGTCAGGTATATCGTCTGCTTGCTTGCCTCCTATACCATAAAAGAATATGTTCAAGGATGACCCAGATTACGTTATTGATAACAATTTATTACACCTTACGATAAACTAATTATATTCTCAACTAAAGAGAAATTTTCTACATTGTGATTACCGCTGATATTTATTACGGTAATAAAGCATTGTAATTTATATTAAGTGATATTATTATATCTGTATAAAAAATCGTGATAAATTGCATGAAAATTGGTCTATAATCGTATAAAATTGTGTATAATATAAGTAATAGCAACCGCAGTCGTTAATAATGACATGCGAACGATCAAGCGACCGTTCACTAACTGCAGTTAGTTTACTTTTATTGGACGATTTGGGTACTTTATATCTATCTACACATCAACAGCCTTTAATAGTCCACTGCTAGACATAGTCCTCTCCTTAGAAAGGAGGTTTTAACCTGCTATACCACGCTGGCCAGACGGGTTGGTATAGGGTTTGGGGTGCTGGGCCAGAAAACCTCCTCGTGGTGCACCCTGGAAACGCTGGCGATGGTACTGTTCCCTCCTTGTCCTCTTGGAGGAGAGGACTATCGCCAGCGGCCAATATTCTAGCA
Source organism: Arctia plantaginis (assembly GCA_902825455.1). Classification (NCBI taxonomy): domain Eukaryota; kingdom Metazoa; phylum Arthropoda; class Insecta; order Lepidoptera; family Erebidae; genus Arctia; species Arctia plantaginis. Next base: position 8,364,583 of record CADEBD010000292.1, read on the forward strand.
GAAGAGGCAGCCGTTCATCGGCTCTCGGGCAAGGCCTGGTCCAGCAGGGTGGGCGTGTCTGCCGGTTGCCCTGCTGGCTCTTCGCTCTTCGGAGCATGGAGGAGGAAACCTCGGTAAAAAACCTGATGGCGGGGCCCTGTAGGGGCCACAGTTTCTCCGCTGACAGCGGTGGAGAAAGGAGGACGGGCTCGGCGTGTACTCACACTACCACCGAGCAGGCAGGGGGACGTAGTCTCCCTGTCAACCGTCGGCATATCGTAATCCCGAGAAGAGCGCTGTGGTTAAGTCTCGCGGCTCTGATCGGGGGCGAGGGTCTTGGCTTAACCGCCCGGACCGCGAGGAAGATAACCTCTCTAAAAAATTCCCCGAATCCCGTGTTCTGGTGCGTGGCCAGGGGATGCATGGCTGATGGGAAGTTCAGTCGCGAGCGCACTCCAAGCCGAGGTACCTGCGGACCCCTCGGTTGGGTTAAAAACTTACGCTTGCCCGGGTAATGGGGGATCTCTGCCCGGGTGGACCTTTTAGTTCTCCCCCACTCGTGGGATTTATTATGAATTTGAATACAAATAAAAATACAAAGAAACGGACACAAACAGAAAACAAACAAAACCAGGCAAACAAAACGGACACTGAAACAAAAGGTGCAAGGGAGAAGAGGAACAGTGGAGTCGATGGGTCGTCCACTGAGGGTGAGGTGGCGTCGGGAACGCCCATCTCGATGGGGCTCCCAGAAGTCAGTCTGACTCTGATCTCTGGGAGCCGAAGAGCATCGGATCGGCTGCGCTCCGGATCCGCCGCTTCGTCGGATGGCGCGGAGGCCATGGAAGCGGAGCGAAGCGACAGCCGAAAACGCGGACGCTCAGGGGACGTTGAAACCGACACGTCCGGCGAAATGATGCCACCAAAGGTGGCAAGCAGCCGCCGAGGGAGGGCGCGTAAACCGGCCTCGGTCTCGACCCCGTCAGGCTCCGCGTTCTCAAACGCGGAGTCCTACAGGAGCGTGCGAGTGGACGGCGAGGCCGTAGCGGAGGAGGAGATCGCGGATCTCCTGCTCAAGGTTCGGGAGCCGATGGGGGGAAATGCCCCCCAGGCTCCCGTGTCCGTGCAGGAGAGGGCGAAAGCGGCGGTGGCCGTCATCAACAAGGTGGCCACCAAATCCGTGAACCTTAAGGGCTCGTTTGTGAGGGCCCTTAAGGACTCCTCCTCCGCTTTGTCGGAGGTCGTGGAGGGCCTAGCGGGCGACGTCTCTCGCCTGCAGGTGGCCAACGAGAAGCTGACGGAGCGGGTGAACGAGCTGAGCGCTCAGTTCGCCCGCTTCCAGGCGAACCTCCCCGAGCGGGAAGCCCCGTCCGCGTCCCAGCCTGCCCCTACCACCAACTCAGGGGCATTTGACTCCCAACTGCGAGAAATCCTCATCGCAGTTGGGAATATGCTGGACGGACGCCTGGCTGGCCTGGAGGCGAGACTGCCCCCTGCGCCGATTATGCGCCCCCCCGCTCGCGTCGGCACAGCGGCCCAAGGCCGCCGCTCCGACCGCGCTCCCCGTTGTGGGAGGCCGCGTTTCATACGCGGCGGCGGCGTCTGCCCCTACTCCATCGGCTCCACAAAAGCCGAGGAGGGGGGCCAAGGCACCGGCCCAGGCGCCGGCCAAGGCACTGGCTAAGGCGCCGGCCAAGGCACATCTCCAGGCGCCGGCCAAGACGGGGCCTAAAACAGCGCCGAGGAGCGGAGTGGCATTCCCTCCGCTCCCCACTCCGACACCCCTGCCTGGCCCCTCCGCACCTGCCCCCTCCAACGAGGGTTGGCAGGAGGCGAGGGGCTCCAAGAAGTCCCGAAGGCGGGCCAAAAAGGCTGCCAAAAAAGCAGCCCAGGCCCAGCCTTCGCCACCTGTGGCAACGGCCTCCACAAAGAGGCCGCGGAAGCTGCAGCCGCCCAAAACCGCGGCTGTAGTGGTGACCGTTTCCCCGGAGGCGGCGGACGGCGGGCTGTCCTACGCGGCCGTGTTTAAAAAGGCCCGGGACAGCCTCGCTAACGACTTTGGAACGGTGGGGGTCAGGATGCGCCTCGCCCAGACGGGAGCTCGAGTCCTCGAGTTCCCTGGGGCTGAAGGCGCAAAGACGGCGGACTCCTTCGCCGAGAGGCTGCGGGGAATATTTGCGGCCACTGATGGTGTCAGGGTCGCCAGGCCTACCAAGTGCGCGGAACTGCGCATCTCGGGCCTGGACGACTCAGTGACGGCCGAAGATGTCCGCGCTGTAATCCGGGAGAAGACGGGGTGCAGCGCGGACAACGTCAGGGTCGGCACCATCCGCCCCGGTCCAGGAGGGCTTGGCGCCGTGTGGGTCAGCTGTCCCGTAGCGTCGGCCAAAGTATTGGCCGACGCCGGCAGGCTGCTCATCGGTTTCGTGAGCGCCAGGATCACAGTCCTGGCGGCGAGACCGATGAGGTGTTTTAAATGCCTGGCCACGGGACACACGCGCGTCAAGTGCGACAGTTGTTTTGACTGCGGCGGACTGTGTTTCCGCTGCGGTCAACCGGGGCATAAGGCGGCAGAATGCTCTGCCGCCCCTCACTGCCCAGTGTGTGCGGCGGGCAATAAGCCCGCCAATCACCAGATGGGGCAGAGAGGCTGCAAGCCTCCCCGCAGTTCTCGGCAGACGTCGGGGGTTAGCCAGTCGACCCAGGCTGCCTCCGATATAGTTCGTGCGTCGACGTCGTCGCCCATGGAGGAGGTTGTAGAGACGATCCAGTAATGGATCAAGTCTCCAACCTCCTGGTCCAGACGAACCTGAACCACTGTGCCGCGGCGCAGGATCTCTTCCTGCAAACCATGGCACAGTGGTCGATAGGTGTTGCCGTAGTCGCGGAGCCCTATTCTGTCCCTCCCCGTCCAAACTGGATGGGTGACTGGGACGGCTCCGTGGCAGTCGTCGGTTCCACGACGGCTCATTCCCCGCCCTTGTCGCTAAGAGACAAGGGCACTGGATATGTTGCCGTCGAGTGGGGGGGGGATCACCATATATGGTGTCTATTTCTCCCCCAACCGGAGTTTGAACGACTTCGAGGTTTTCCTAATCAGCTTGGAGACCTCGATACGGCGACTAGCGTCTGGGCACGTCCTTGTGCTGGGGGACTTCAACGCAAAGTCCATTGCGTGGGGTTCCCCCAGGACGGACGCCAGGGGCGAGGCCGTAGAGGAGTGGGCGGCCTCGGTGGGCCTCTGTCTTCTAAACAGAGGCTCCACCAACACGTGCGTGCGACAGCAGGGGGGGTCGATAGTGGACCTTTCGTTCGCTACCCCTGCCCTCGCCGCACGAGTAAGGAACTGGTGTGTCCTGGAAGAGGTTGAGACGCTCTCGGATCACCTGTATATCCGATTTGAGCTCTCCCGGACCCAGGACTCCAGTAGGGGTCACGTGGCGCGGCGTTTATCCCGCTTTCCGCGGTGGGCTGTTGCCAGGCTGAACCGGGACCTACTAGAGGAGGCAGCCATAATTCACTCGTGGCTGTCTCCTCAGGCTCCGACCGAGGAGGTCGACGTGGGGGCTGGCCGCTTTCGCGATGCGATTACGCATGTATGCGATGCGGCCATGCCCCGCGTTCGAAGTCGTCGGCCTCCAAGGAAGGAGGTCTACTGGTGGTCCCAGGAGCTGGCGGACCTCCGTGCGGCCTGTACACGTGCCCGGAGGTCCTACACGCGCAGTCGGCGGCGTCACCGTGGAGACGGTGAGGAGGACCGGCTTCATGAGGAGTAGCGACGGGCGCGGAAAACTCTGAAGCTGGCCATTAGCCGCGCCAAAGAAGAAAAAAGACAGGAGATGCTGGAGGGTCTTAATCGTGACCCCTGGGGTCGCCCTTACCGCGCGGTGCGACAAAAGCTCCGCGCGTCGGGCCCCCCCCTTACGGAGACTCTCCAGCCCAGCTTCCTGCGAGAAGTGGTTGAGGGCCTTTTCCCACAACGGGCGGAACACACTCCCCCGTCGATGGCCTCCTTGGCCGGAGACGACGGGGAGCACGGGGAGGATAATGTTCCGCCCGTCCGGGAATCGGAGGTAGGGGCGGCTGTTCTACGGATCCGTTCCAAGAACACCGCCCCTGGGCCAGACGGGGTACCGGCCCGAGTGCTGGCCCTGGCCCTCAACCACATGGCAGACCGCCTCGGGGAGGTGTTCGACGCTAGCTTGGCGTCGGGACGCTTCCCTGAGTGCTGGAAGAGCGGGAAGCTGGTCCTATTGAGGAAGCCGGGACGGCCTGCCGATTCGGTCGCGGCCTATAGGCCCATCGTGCTGCTGGACGAGGCGGGCAAATTGTTTGAGAGGGTTCTTTCTGCCCGCATCGTCCGGCACCTCTGCGAGGTGGGCCCCGATCTGTCGGACGCCCAATTCGGTTTTCGGGCGGGGCGTTCGACGGTCGACGCCGTGTTGCGCCTGAGGGCCGTGACCGAAGAGGCCGTGAGCTGTGGCGGCGTGCTGTTGGCGGTGTCACTGGACATCGCCAACGCATTCAATAGTCTGCCATTCAGCTGCATCAGGGAAGCACTCCACTATCATGGGGTGCCAAAGTACCTGAGGCGGCTGGTGGCAGACTATTTAGAGGAGCGTACCGTCGTGTATGAGGACCGAGAAGGTTATTTGAGGTGTCGGCCCATGTCGTGCGGTGTTCCACAGGGGTCTGTTCTTGGACCCCTCTTGTGGAACATAGGGTACGACTGGGCCCTTCGCGCCGATTTCCCCCCCGGGCTGGGTGTAATCTGTTACGCAGACGATACCCTGGTGACAGCCCGGGGGGCAAACTTCCAAGAGGCGGCGCGCCTGGCCACAGGGGGAGTCTCCCTGGTGGTCGGGCGCATTGAGGCGCTGGGCTTACGGGTGGCCCTAGATAAGACGGAGGCCCTGTTATTTCATGGGCCCCGTCGTGGTCCACCCCCTGGCGCCTCAATCGTGGTCAACTCGGTCCTCGTACCGGTTCGGGCCCAGATGAAATATCTGGGCCTGATCCTCGACGGGAGGTGGCTCTTCGACGAGCACTTCCGACAGCTTGCTCCAAAGCTGGTCGGCGCTGCGTCTGCCCTAGGGCGACTCTTGCCCAATATGGGTGGACCCAGCGTCGCGACAAGACGGCTGTACACGGGGGTTGTCCGGTCAATGGCACTGTACGGTGCACCGGTGTGGGCGGCGGCTCTGACCGCCCAGAATAGGGTACGCCTCTGGCGCCCTCAGAGGGTAATGGCGGTCAGAGCCATACGCGGTTACCGCACCGTTTCGACGGAGGTGGCATGCGCATTGGCCGGAACTCCCCCGTGGGATTTGGAGGCGGAAGTGCTCGCCGAAGTTTATCGGCGAGTGGCTGACTTCCGGGTGGAGAGCGGATTTCGCCCTCCGCCCGAGGATGTGCGCGAGTGGCGCGAAGCCGCTCGCCGAGCCACGATGGCTCGTTGGTCGTTCCGGCTGGAGACTCCACGCGCTGGCTTCGCCGCCGTGGAGGCTCTCCAGCCGGTCATCGCCGAGTGGGCAGGGCGGCAGCACGGGACCCTTTCCTTCCGACTGACGCAGGTGCTTTCCGGGCACGGTTGCTTCGGAAAGTACCTGCACACGGTCGCTAGGAGGGAACTGAGTCCCGCCTGCCACCACTGCGACTGCAGTGAGGACTCGGCCCAGCACACGCTGGCGGTCTGCCCCGCATGGGCGGCGCAGCGCCGGGCCCTCACTGCAGTCATCGGAGTGGATCTCTCGCTACCGGCCGTAGTACGCTCCATGGCCGGTAGCGACAGTTGTTTTACCGCGGTCGCAACCTTCTGCGAGGTAGTAATCTCGCGGAAGGAGGCGGCGGAGAGGGCCCGGGAGGACGACCTCCACTCGGACCCGATCCGCCGCCGGCGAACCGGGCGGCGGAGGCCCGGCTATCACAGCCTCATGCCGCCCTGAGTGTGGCCGCGGGTGGACGGGGTGGGTTTCCCCTCCACCCGCATTAGTTGGCCAGCCGCGAGGGGGCGGCGTCCGCGTGTGCCGGACGTCGCCTAAAGAGAGGAACATCCATATTGAGACGGAGCCCGCACCAGGAGCGGGCTGGCGCTAGGAGGGGTCCGGATGTCTTAACAGCAGCTGTTCCCGGATCCCTCCTGTTACAGGCGCAGAGTGGCACACCGTGTGGTTTTAGTCGGTCCGAGTCCGACACACCACCCCGCCGCAAACCCCGGAGGGGTGACGATCCGAGGGGATTTCCACACGTTAAAAAAAAAAAAAAAAAAAAAAAAGGGTTTATTTTAAGTTTTCCTTCTCTTTGCAGTGCTGTTTTCTTGCGTAGTTTGCTTCCTTAGTCGGCTTTTACGACACCCACGGGATGAATAGGGGTGGTGACACTGTATTCTAAATCCGTCACCACACGGACATTTAAGAGTATGAAAATTTAGAATCGACTAAAACAAAACTCAATGAAAATTTCAGTGAATCGCAAAGACATAATAATTAGAAATTCTAAGAATAGTACCATTTTCTAACTTCTGCTGAATTGCCGTCTTACAATCTCTAGCGTAAAAAAAGTATAAAGTTTCACTTTTTTGCCTTTCCTAATGAAAGTTCTTTTTAACAGTAAGAATCCTTTATTGGTACAATTGATGATTTTAGTTGACTTTAAAATATGACAATACGATATCAAACGACATATTTTCATGCGAGTCGCTTATGGTGTTTTAGTGTATGGTTAAGTTACGTTTCGTTTTTGTATTGATTTTTATTTGTATGTACCTGTACTGTAACTGTAAAAATAGATATAGGTATGGAAATAAATAAAAAAGACAATTTTATGTATAATTGTTAGACGTACAATACGAGTATACAGACAACACACTATAATAATAATAATAAGTATAATATTGTACCACATTCCCACAACGCCATCCAGTCCTAAACTAAGCAGAGCTTGTACTATGGGTACCAGATAACTGATATAATTACATATATACTTCTTTTTGTAAATACATACTTATTATACATAGAAACACCCAGACCAAATCAAACATTAAATGTTTGACTTGAGCGGGAATCGAACCCATATATACACTCAATATTATCCAATGAATATAGGAAAAAATTATTCTACTATGATTCGATTTAAACTATTCAGTCTCAAATTGAATTACTACCAGCTGTCGGTGTGTAATTGTTGTTTCGTGCTGCATTTATAAAGATCAACATGAAGAACCTTTCCAATGTCGATCATGAGCCAATAAACTTAGTTTTCTTGTAATTTGTCAGGTCATAAATGTATCATGTACTTCTGAACTTGAATGTCACCTGATGGCAAGTGACTACCGCCGTCCATAGACATCTACAACTCAAGTTTGCTGCCGATTTCGACTACCCTCCTCCAGAATTAGTATAAAGGGAATTAGAGCTTCTCCGGTAGCCTCACTCACTAGGTGTTAAGCGACAAATGAATTCCTTAACACCAGTTTTTCTAACGCCGTGGTATCACCCCGATCGAGCCGTTCATGTTAAATAAAAAAAAAGCATATCTCTCCTACGGCAAAATTCAAAAAAACTTTTACGGAGAAAAGATTGGCCGAGAACGATTCAATCAGCTATTTATAGGCTGAGGGGTACCTAGAACAATGATGCCATCGAGTAATGCGTGACCTCATTAAGCCGAGGATGGCACGGGGAACACAAATACCGGTATTAAGCCCTCCATCGAGTGCTTGCAGACATTTATTAATTAACCGAGACGCCCTGACACCAGGAGATTGGCAGTTCACGTGACCTTTAACGTAATTAGCGAATATTTTTTTCTGACATCATTTTTGGTTATTTTTTATATATCTTATCTTAAGGCTTCTTTTACATCTTCATGTAGTTATGTACATCGGCGGACTTAATGCCCTGGGCATTCTCTATCAGCCAACCTTAAGTTGGTGTAGAAATCTTGTAGGTGCACCGATTTTACGACTGTAATCACTGTATTATTTATACTATATTTTTTATTTAAAACTACCCAAAATTTACAAATATTATAGATACAATTGCTCATATAAATTATAATACAATACGAATACAATTACAATTATATATATATATAAATAAATATATGTACATATAAATACATATTCTTTATGTTCGTACTATTGGTTAGTTTACTTCCGCTATTTCGTCGAAAATAGGCTATAAACGTAAATCGCAATACCAAACCGTACTTAATATATTTGGTAACAAAAATCCAGACGTCAGCGTCGCCACGTTGCTCTTTCAACAACACCTCCCTGAGGAAAGCGGGCCACAAGTTACTCAAAACGTATTTTAGTTCACACTAATTACTTTTTGATGAGCGAAGAGTGGCTAACAATATTACGAAATACATTAAAAAGACATGAAACTTGCCATAAAACGTTCTATTTTTATATCCTGTAGCATAATTGGAATGACTATTTCACGGACTCGTCATAGAAGGACAAGACCTTACTGCGGTTATTTTGTGAATGTAATTCATTCAATTAAGCGTATTAAAAAGTTATGTGTGGCAAATTACTTTACTACACGTTACGTAGTTGTTAGTTTCAATAGTCCAGTTTTATTTACGACCTTTCAGGCCAAATATTCGACAATTATCATGAAAAAGCAGAACTTACTATGTATTTATTCTATAAGCTTTTAGTAAGTAAGTTCTAAACGCTTTTAAACGTTTTTAATAACAAGTATACAAAGTGTAGGTGTAAAATTGTAGAGAAATTCGTTTTATCATCTAATACTAAAGATAAAGATCAAGAGATGGATAGATCAACGTTTAAATCCAGTCGAGAGTGCCGGTTTTACAGAATGCTAATTTCGCCTCGTGGCGAGAGATATTGCAGAACTGTCTCCAAACGCTTACTATGAAAACTTCGATTTCGACTGTTTACTTTGGCAGGTGACTGGAGTGCTTTTACATCGGGTTCAAACAGTAATTCAACATCAACGGCGATTATTGAGACGTCTCAATTAGGATTGTTTGTGTTTCGTATTTAGAACACATCGTACGTTCATTTTTGGAACATGAAGTTTCTACTGTAATTAGTGTTGCCACAAGTAATAAGGTCATAAGATACTAAAGCTCGCCCTTTATTTTAAGAGTGGAAAGATCATTATTTAACTAAGATAAACTTTAGAATGAGTATTTTGTATCTCTTAATATTATATAATATGTATCGGTGTACAGAGAATTTCTTAAAAACATGCTTTGCTCTCCCAAAATTAAATTTGGACATATTAATTTTTTTTAACTTACAACTCCGACATGGCTCCGATTTTTCTGATAAAAATATTGCATTTATATTAGCTATTCTTCTGCGTGTACTTTTGGTTAGCAGAAGGTACTGAGGAAAAAAAGGAAGGGGGCAGAAGGGTCCTCTGTGTGTGCTTCCACATGATGTGACACATTACGGCTTCGTTTGGTAATATCTATAATCTGAGCTAAGCTTTAAGCTTTGATGTCAATTAAGGACTACCTAGGCATTGAGTATTTCTTGACATTTAAATAATCAAAGGGGTATTAGCAACCGTTGTTCGACAACCATTGAAATGATTCTGTGTAGTCATTCACCTTTATTTAAGTCACCTAACATGTTCTAAGTACGACAGCCGGCTGTACTCTTAACAATAATATTTGAAGGAAATAATAATAGTATAAAGGATGCCCTGGCCTGTGAAGTAACAATCGAAAGATTTATGAAGTATACTGTTAATATTAATGTTATCTAGAATTTTACAAACTAAGACAAAACTAAAATTATAAATTGTGCAGTGCTTTTGTTTTATCTAACGTAGAAATGTTGTATGCACTTTTCCATTTTTTATTACATGAGACATGATATCCCCTACCTCATCCAGTACACAGCGACAAGGAGAAAATCATGTATCTGCGGCCCCATAAATTTGCTTATGTATAATTTCGACATTCGAGCGAACCCTAATTAGATATTCGCCGAAAATTCAAATCGAATAAATAGTTATGATTAGATTATTCGTCTCATAATGTTCGTAAAACCGTTCTTTATCGTTTACGTTAATAGCTTCACGCGTATACAAAAATATACAGATAAACCAAGGAGCGTGTCAACCTTGCCACAAGGAGAAGGTAGGGCGATCTCATGAGATTCACCTGCGTCAGAGACCCACCGACTGTGGTCGGCCTATAACTCAAGCTTGTTGGTTTGTAGGAAAGTTGTTTGTGTTGTTATGACGAGATTAATGGCATCTGCTCCCTTTGCCCTTTGTTCGGTACAGTGTGGTGTTAACAAAGTTTGAAATTGGATAATGCGAATTACGAACCTTTGAAAAACTGTGTCCAAAATGCAACAATATCTATTTATGTTTAGTAATCTTTGACAGATTTAAACACAACTTAACGTACAATTTGTAGAAGGCTTACCCGCTTCAATAGAACACAATTAAGTATAAAAAGTACGACACGTATATTTAAGCTACACTATCTTGGATCAATAACAATACACTTTTAGTTTTACATAAATCTGTAAAAAGAATGGGTAGATAATTAGTAGTAATAAGCAAGAATCGGAAGATCACAGATCGACCGATCCGCTCCCAGCATTGGACTGTATGCCTGTCCTTGACTTGATATGATGTTAACAATGAGGCAATTATTCACTATATTCACATTTATTTTAAATTTATTATAGCTGTAAATATAATTTATTCTGTAGGAGAAAAGCATAATCCTGGACATAATCAAGCACTCGTAGTAACATTTTATTCCTACTATAAGATGCAGTAAATTCGGCAGTACATATACTAAAATTGCAATAGATGCAGTAAACATATAATATGTACAATTTTTATTAGACATACCCAAACTTACACTTGGGCATATATATAGATATATATCACAAGTGCAAGTGTGTGTACCTACAACACAATTTTTCATAAATCATATGCATTGGAACATCAAACAGCTGATAAATACCTCACGTTGTACTGATATTTGTAATAAAACGTCTGTAAAGGTTGATGTACTCCACAATCGATTTTCAATTTTAACTCAAACTTCTCAACCTTTCGTATACACGGTACGAAACACGTTCAGTTATTACTTTAAAAATAGAGTATTACCTTTTTAACTTAAAAACGAGTAAAAAGTTACTAAACCATGATTTTTACATTTATTTAATAGTAAAAAATGATTCACTTTGGCGACTTTTCATTTTTATAGGTTAAAAAAAGCATTTCACAGATTAAATGTAGCCCCTTCAAAATAGAAAAACATTCAGTAGTAAATGAAACAATTGCAGCAGGAGGAGTGGATGTAAACGATTCAATATTTGAAGAGCTGCTTAAACAAGTTATTATCAGCAGTTCCGAGTATAAGCGACGAAGCTATTAAGGTGTTATCGGGGCCACAATCGGGGGTAAAAGGACTAGAATGTTCTAAATTAAATTCCCCTTGGCCGAAAGTTCGGCGATCACATCGATTTAGCAACGATTTCAAAACAATTGTTTAGAGTTTAATAAACATTTTCATAGAGATATTAAAAACTGTATTTGAATGAATTTTGAAAAACATGGGGCAACACACAATCTTGAGGTCACGGTTGAACGTTCATACAACAAATATAAACTGACCAGCAAAGAAAATTCAAAGCAAGAATTTGAAATGATATACTGTAAAGGACTAATGAACTAAGGAATGTATTTCAACTGTGTACGTACAGTGATTGACATCGCTTTGAAGTTCATGTAAATATTTGACTAAAATAAAATCTTTGTTCGCACATGAAAGTCCTAAACTCTCATGTGAGTAAACTTGGCGTATCGTGACTCACTTTTTTACTACCGAAGAATTCTTGACACATTGAAATGTTAAACGCAGCTTTATGTTTGTTTACAAAGAATTTGAATTAAATTAATGGCCCCGAATCAACTTGTCAAGTCATCAAAGGGTAAAATAATTTCTCCACCACTGCCCTTATGAAATTCTGCGGTCTACGTGGAATTTACTAATGAAAGTAAAACAGAGTGAAGTATTAGCGAATATAGGACCAGTTAGATATACGTTTAAGGGTTTTGTACCTTCAGCAAAATATAATTTAAACAGGCGATTTCGGCATTTCCCAAAAATGTTAATTACCCATGTTAATCAGTGAATGTTAGTTTTATTTAGTAGATCGTTCTTGGCTACGTAGATTATCTAATGGATTATTCATTAATTCGTGTTACAATTATTACAAACGAATAATTGACAATATCTGTCGAGAACTTGGTCTATAGTATTTTGATAAAAGTATTGAATAATTGATTACGATTCAGTTTGGGATATCTTCGGCTGCCATTAGTTATTGTGTACTTAAAATCAATATTGAACTACGGTCGTGTTTGCAAATGGAAGTAGTCTATGTTGTAGTAGTAGAAGATTCGAACCCTTCACTCAAGATATTAAATCCGCTTCATTAAATTAAAAAAAAAGGCTTCCTAAGGTTCGTGATGTCACGGATGGACATGGAAACGCCCGCAAGCGTGGTCCGTGGTCGTCCTTGAAAACACATATCCACGTCAAAACTATTACTAAACTACTACAATACCCGCAAGTGCAGTGATACTTTATAGCTTTGCATTTTAAAATAATATGCTGGTTTACTAAATGGCAAGACCTACTCGCGCTGTTCGGAAGGACCTCGGTGCTGTCCGTGATCGTCTGCCATGACGCCGTGGGAATCAAGCTTAAGAAATCATAGTATGAAATTAAATACGGTACCATCTGTGGATGATGTGTAGAGTTTCTTGCATATGTCCTGCGGACCGCCGAGCGCGTTGATCTTGGCCATGCCCTCGGCGCCGCGAGACTCCATCAGCTCGCGCAGCTGCCGTAGGGTGACGCCATATTGCGCCGGCCGCCCCTCCACCGTAGCCATGGTGCCGGGCTCGCGGCCGCCGCCCGCACCACGCCCGACAACCCTCTAGCTCTGGAACAAATAAAATTCGCACATAAGAATCATCATCATCATCATCATCAATCATCTTGAACAATATCAAATAATCATGCTTTTTTCTTCAGGATCTCCCAGCCTCAAAGCGTTGATTTTGCAAGTACTCGCTATCACTACTAAGACTTTCTAATCAGAGTATAGTATTCTACACTATTAGTGCGATGTTTCAGGTGTAATGAAATAACTTTGCTCAAATCAAAGATTCCAGTACATACGTCAATGAAACTGATGACGTCATAGAAATATCAGTGAAATGACAATACGAATGTGTTTGTAAATATATTTACAGTTTCCCGGAATCCAAACATTGCGCATTAAATTAAGACCTCCGAGCCAACGCCAATTTACGAAACTGTGATTGTACTGGCTTTTGGAACCGGTGACGAATCAGATTTTTATAAAAATGTAAGGTGCTAAATTGTCACGCTACTCTGTCCACTCTGCCACTAAGACTACTCCCCTCACTGCTTCACCCCGCATATAAGAAGGAGGAAACGGGGCGCGGGACACTCTTTGCTCCGGTCCGCACTTCAAGTGAAGTGTTCTCCACCTACCACGGCAGCCACCCTGGTCTAAACCTCCAGGACTCCATAAATCTAAAAATCATTATTGTAATATTTTTGCAAAGTTCTATTATAAATGCTGAAAGTGACCAGAGTGTATAATTTCTCTCCATTACGACCACGTGTTAGCACACGAGGCCGATCGCCCCTGACCACGTTACAAAATGTATAGCAAGGCAATCGATATTCTCACTGTACCAGTAGAATCGTGGGTGCTATTATTTATAGATCTATAAAACTTCCCGTCGATTGCACTTTAGTGTTGAACGGTGCATAATTAAACACCCACCCTTGTTCACCCTGGTTTTCGCACCTACTAAACGGCAGGTCTCTGCCCACATATTTACTAACAAAACTAAGAATACTGAATTTAATATGACCGGTGCACATCATAGTGCATTAGATTAGTAGTTAGTTTTTAGTATAATAGACGTATTTCGCCTATTTGCGATAAAATCCTACAAGATACTTATTTTAGAAGGAAAGACGCTACATACTCTTACTTGATATTAATTTTCAAGGATGTAGTAAATTTTTATAATATGAATCATTGATCCATTGAAACAAAAGGTGTCAGCTGCAAATACACCTGCAAAGTCATTACTCTTTTTATGGCGCTATAAAACCATCAGAAGGTTTATAACATTGTCATACATAATTTAGCAGTTACGAGGGTAACACTTCGGAGAATGATGTTATGAGATGTCAACATAAATGTTTCCATTCTTAGACATGACGGTATGTGACAACTATGTATGTGGAGAGAGGTCGTTGACACAGGTTGCTCAAAAGCACTGATGCTGTATTAGTTCTATCCAGGAGTAATTTTTTTATACGTATTGTTTCTAACAATTAGCAATTCAGAGATCGTATAAATAGGTCACGTTACAATAGGTCATTAGAATAAATTAATAAATAAAAATAAATCTATACTAATATTATAATTGTGAAAGTTTTGATGTATGTTTGTTATTCAGTCACGCCAAAACGGCTGAACGGAACGCGATAAAATTTGGTACAGAGACAGACTATTAGTTTAGAATAGGAACATAGACCAAGAGAATTTATTCTAGAAATAGACAATAAAGTGAGAAAAAATATGGAGCAATGCTAGTTTATTTATAGATATGTATAAAAGCGACACTCACTAACTCTATACATTGCCGCGAGATCAGATTTTAGATCACGAGATCTAAAATCTAATCACCAGATCTGAAAAACAACTTAACCTATGAAGATAAATTTGGCAGGGGAGTAGTTTATAAGTCGGAGAAGGGAGTTAAGAACGGGTTTTGCGACAGGGCCGGATAAACGAGCTTTAAGAGGCTCAAGATTATATGAAATTCCTACGATTTTTGTCATAGAGACGTGAAATTTGTCAAGGACGTAAGTACGTATACGTAGATTCATAAGTAGGGTACGTAAGCTTAGCATGGATTATACAACAGTGCCGGATTAAGGAGGTCTAAGGGTTACCGCCCGCCATCTTACATGAAAGTCCTTTTTATTTTATACTGGAGATCTGAAATTCGGACGGAAGAAATCTTTTTAGTATACCTATAGCGCTGGACATTTAAAACAAAAAATATTAACATAATTGCAGTCTACTGACTAAAGTGAGAAATTAACAAACATAGCATGGATTGCAATGGCCGCTTAAAACACGGCTGTCGGACGGGCTTTGCCAAAAAGAGAGGGTTAAGAGCCCATAAACTGTACTGAATACATAATGCGAGAGGTGTCTGAAGGAGAGAAAAGGGTGGCGTATGGAGATGTGTATATTTACTTTATATTGTGAAGAACAACTCAAGCAGAAGTTATTGCTGACGTGTAAAGTTAAAGATGATTGTAAGTAGCATCTGTATTTTGTAGCTCTGTAAATTTTTAATTCCTTTGTTCCTTTACGAAAAATACAGGATGCGGTGTTTGTGGAAGTTGAAAAGACAAAATTATATGTATTACGGAAATTACGACAATATCGTTGTGTATTGATCTTTTATGTCATGTTTCGGTGTTTTAATCGACGTAATAATGTATGTATAATGAAGGCTAATTACTATATATCGACATTAATTGGGATGTAAAGTTTCGTAATCGGCGTCTTTCACACTTTAGTATTGGCCCCCATTAAAATTATAGGTATTGGGTAATTGACTGACTTTCCGATCGTTTACCGTAAGTTTTATTATTCTAGTTTACCGTGTGGGTTCCGTTTTGGTTCAATCTAGTATGTAATAGATGTCTACACTAACATATTATCACTACTTACCTTGATTTAATTTAAAACAGCATTGTAGCTCAAGAAACTAAATAACTTAATCAGTAATTAATTATCACAATTATTCAAAACTTTAAGAATTGTATTACGAATAAGATTTTCAAGAAGTTAACCGCCCATAACAACTTAATAGATAAACAAACATGCAAAATAATACACTGCCTGTGTACTACTGACGCACCGTAAAGGAGGATAGCCAAGAGCCACCCCAGTGACGGTTGCCAATAGCATCCGACTTGAGTGTCGTTCAATGGCCAGCAATTAGGTCGACATCTCGAGCCATCCCGGAGGCTGTACGCCTCTAAGGCGCCAGAATATTCGCTGTGTTCAACATCTTTATTGGCTTTTTATGTAGCTATAAATAAGTGAAGATTATTGTGATTTAAGAAGGAAACGGCCATCATCACAATTACGATATTAATGTTATTCATATATCGTAACTAATATTATAAATAGGAATGTAAGTTTCTATTTCTTCTGTGACGCGCTTTCTCGCCTTAAATCCTTAACCGATAATTATGATACTTTGCATATACGTTTACAAGGATACAGAAAGGGAAACAAGGTACCACTCATCTAGAAAAAATACAGATTCTCGAATTAACGTTAAAGTAAGACACAAACTGGGGTTGAATCCTAAATAAATCATTATTGAGTGCAACTATCCCTTATTCACCTTTATGTAAATACTCGTACATATACCATTTAAGTAGATAAATAATAGGTTTCTAGGCGAAATACACTTATATTTCATTATTAAACCTCCTTTTAGTTTTTATCTGATTTACCCTATTTGGAAAATAAATGAGTACATTCACGTTTGCCAATAGTGAAGTTAATTATATAAACGTCGAGCATCTACTTAATATAACTTATAACTCCAACAATCTTACTGACTCATAACTATAAGCATGTAATAACATACATTAAACAGGTTTCTTACGCAACCTTGCATGAAAAGCAACTTTAAAATGGATGTATTAGAATTAAGTAACATTTTTATTACAATATAATGAAAATATTTAGTTGAACGAGTGCAGGACTTGCCTTTAGATGATGCTGCTATTACATACACAGTTTATGATAGAATAGTTTCTGTCATTAAAAAGTTTGCTACTTTACTTGGTTACGTTCTGAAACCATAAATCAAGAGAGGTTAGGAATCTCAGCATAGTTCCTACATTATTATTTTTTGTTTCTAGAGAAATCTCTCGAAGTTTATTTTTATCAAAAGAATAATACAATATTCTGTTTACTTAGAAAAATAATTTAGTCACAAGACATATTAGAAAAACTTCACATTTATTTTTATTTTTTGTAAAAGTCAACTCCTACCCTAGGAATATATCCTGTGTCGCGGGGGATTTTACAAACATACATGAAACGGACACAAAGAACATCCAGACTAAGAACAAGAATATGTAGATCATACGAGTACAAAGTGTTGTTAAATGTGGAGATCGAACCCACAACACTCAGCGCAGTAGGACGAGGCGAGGTAACCGCTTAAACCACTACGCAATCCGTGCCTCCAGATACCTAGAATTGTTAAGCATATTACTATTCTAGTTAACCAGACTAGGGGCAAATCGTAATTTATACCTTCCATACATGTTTAGGAAGCATTTAAAAGACGGGGTTCAAGTCAACAATATACGAGGCCTCTAAGTGGGTCAATCATCGCATATCTAGACAAACTTGGCTCAGGCTTGCAAACAATCTTGATTGAAAGTGCCCCTAATCGGTTACACTGAACAGGATTAATCGACGAACGTCGTAGTTGTGCCCGCTATGATTAATGGAAGTACCGTGTGATATATTGGCTACAAGCGTTGAATTTCGTTATAATTATTCTGTATACGATGCCAAGATAGCAAAAGTTTAGTGACTTTAATTCTGAGATTGTGATAAAGACTGTTTATCTGCTCTTTTTTGTATGCAAGCAAATGAGCAGCCTGGTCACCAGTCGGAAAGTGATTACCGCCACCCGTGAACGCTTGCAACTCAGTCAGTCTTGCACAGTTAGTCACAAGCGAGGTGCCGGTCTTTAGAGATGGCAGACGCTTTTTCTTGAAATTTTTAAGAATTTTTTATACGGCTATACGGTATATAGGGGTTTGTATCTAACACTGACCATTCCCCCCAGTTTCATCTGCATTTATTGTCACTACTTCGGTCTTAAAGAGCGTAGTGTATGATGTTTTATAGCCTATGTTTATATATTCCTGAATATATATTCTACCCAATAAAATGTATAATTCGAATGTCGCTGGTAGTTCTTGAGATTACCACGTTTAAACAGACAACAAAGTTCTTCAGCTTTATAACTGAGTTTTCGAAAATTTACTTAACTAAACGCCAAGTGGTAATTTTACAGAACATTAGTTTATCGAATAAATTCCAATATAACCTAACTATCGTTCGAGGTCAATGAAACCATGTCTCACGCGAATTTTATTAATTAATTAATATTTTTATAGAATGAGGTGAAGTGATTCAAATACAAGGAATTCACAGTAAAGATCTTTATTATAAGAGGTAGTTAGGATATAAGAAAACAGAAAAATATATTACAAAAAAAACATGATCAAATTCTTGCTAGACGACTAAAATTTTAATACTGTTTATCTGATCCGGCTCTCGCTTCCAAAATATACTAATGTAAATGTTTAATAAAAATAGTAATTTGTAGTAGTTTGCAACTCGGTTTCGTCTTTTTTGTAAGTTCTAGTTAAAAGACGCGGAGAAAAAGTTCTCTATATTAACAGCGTATTATTATAGTATATTTTAAACTCTACGTTCTATCGTCTCTGCCTATAACGGACTGAAATAAGGCGTGAATATTTGTACGAAAAATAACTTAAGGCATGTGTTCCGTTATCCTCTGAAACCGTCGTCAGTAGTGTGTTCTTTGGTTTGTGTTTGCAACTTCACAAAGTGAACGCAAATCCTTGAAGCTAAATATTTTATATGGTCATAGTACATACTCGAAAACTTATTCTATGAATGAGTTATGTAACAACTAAACATCTGCTTTGTTTTTTTTTTTATTTTCCCACGTGATTAGATGAACAATGACACGGTTTGTGAGAAAACTCAAAGTATGTGATTAGTGATTATGTGATTAAACTTCGTGGACAAATATTGTATACAGACGGCATACAGCTTTAGGATATTTTTATTAGAGTTATCGTTATCTAACCTTCAAGCGATGCCGAGATTAACTAGAAACAGTTCATAAGGATGCCAAAACTTTACTAAGTCAATTTGTACACAGGGTCTGAAGTGCTAATCTGGAAGCAGCGTGTTGAATCGAGGCGAAAGGAAACCTGGCGACGACCTGGCCAAAGTTGCAGGGAGACTGTAGTGTGGGTTAACTATCCTGCCTGTAATACATAAAACCTGCTATGCCAATTAAGATCCTCCTATTGGGTTGAGATAGTTAGTGCGATAATACCATTGCATGTGTCAGTGTACGCATTATTTAAATATTATGACTCAGCTGTTTAGCAATACATGTACAAGTTTAAACGTTAAAAACTACTGAAACTCTAAACAGAAATAGATACGTAAATTGTTAAATCAAAACCTCAAATTTTCAACAGCGACATCAAAGCAACTCCGTAACACGACTCCAAATATTTGGCCTGTCGTCTATAAATAACAGGGATGAAGCTGGCATATAAAATAAGGGGAGCTCTGTTAAATTGTCTTCTTGAAAATTGGAGCGTGCACATCGTAAAAGGCTTACGTGAAAAAGCTCATAACAATGTTTCGGACAGCCCTATTGTAAAATAACTGTATTTTGTTCGACAAGATTTTAAGTAGAAATGCACAAAGAACTTTTTATAAGGACTTGGAAACAAGATACAACATGGTATTGGTTGTGGGTTCTGGTCTACATTACAGCATTAAAACTGTTATAACAACATAACAACATTTTCAATTACCAATTCTGCTTTCTTACATGAAGTGTTCAAAAATTCGACAGTCGTATTTTAGTAACAGAAGCATAACTTCTGAATCAGTTATAATTAAAGACAACCACAAGTATAAGTGGTATATGTATTACTCTGTATAATACCCCTCTGTATGACGTATGATGATATTAAAGGTAACCTTTAAGGGTTACCATTAATATGCAAATGAAAACATGTCGCTTTCAAGGTCCGGTGACCCAAAATATTGTCTTTAATGGTATACGGAAATATAAATGACGTTTTGACATATATAACGTCATACATTCGTATAAAGTTACTTCTGCGTTATCTAAATACTAGAAGAAAGATAGTATGTACACTAGAATTACAAAATCTAAGCATCCTATTTTCATTTTATAGATCAGAGCGCCATGTGATAAGAAGCATGGTTTAAAACATCAAAAGAACCCGGTTCATATTACGATTGTGAAAAACAATTCACACTGCTAGAGCAATAAATTTGGGTATATCGATAAATAGAATAGCCACAAATCACTCTTTACGCAAATGGTTTTCGTAAACCAGCAAAAAATAACAAAGGTAGGTGGTAGCTTTTATCACTCGAAGGTCGAACCGGCATAGGTATAAATTATAAGTGATTTAAATTCACATTTGAAAATACTGCTAATCCTATTTTAAAATCGAATAATATATACTACTAATACATTTAAAATATAAAGGATTTTACGCTAAGGCGGTTGACTATGATGAAATGTTGCCTCGATTTTATTAAAGTTTGTATGAAAAATCACAGTCTCAAATGGTTTTTTTATACAAACCCTAATAACTATATTTCTAGATTACAAATCACACAATTTTTATGTAAACGGTGGCAAAATATATTTACATAACAATGCAATCGATTGTACCATATACTATCTATTCATAATATACGAGTAGTATTCATGTCATGAATTCTAACATAACGTACGCTGTGTAGATAGCTTTAATAGTTTCAAAAAAAATGTATTTTATCTATCACTACAGACATTGTTAGATATTTTAAGTAATTCGTATAGTAAGAAGTAATGGGTTGTGAAGTCAGAATTTGTATCATAACTTCGTGTATAAAGTGCTTTAATATTCACATCGTTACTTTATAAGGCGTGGCCGGGTACCGAGGGAATACCTGTAGTATATGGTTGTATCGCGTGTTGTTACAAGCTTCATCGGCGCCACACCTGACAATTTTGCAAGTCATTAGCTCAATCAAGGTCCGTCAATATTTTTTGTGAAGTTAATAATCTAATAAAGATGTCAGGCAATTAATAATATAGTTTTTTCCGATTGTATTTATGATGATCAGAATATCTGACTGAATTCGAAATAGTAGTAACCTAATTTCTGCGTCATTATTGTATATAAAGTGTGTGTATATAAAGTTTAAACTCAAGTAATGACTTATCATTACTTGAGTTTAAATGTATATAATGTAAGTAATTGTAACACTATGCCACTTCATACTCATTGTATAATGTCTTTTAAATGTTAACTACTGTATACAATAGTTGGTAAGCCAATTAAATAAATAAATATGATATCTACTACCGACACCTCAATGTAAACAGCTTATTTAAACCGTACCCTATGGCTTCGAAAAGATTTTGCTTGCCATTTACACAGGATCACTTTTTGATTATGATCAAAGAGTGACCAAATGTGAGAATTATGTTTCCTAGTAATTCATGGTTTTGCAAAAAATATGTACGAGCTTATAACATGTCCGTTGCCAAGCTTTGTCAGTGACTGGGGTTTAATTACAGATTTCCTTATTCTCAATCAGATTCCGCGGAGACCTGTCAAACACAGACTTCAAAACTCGTGTCTATTACAGACAGGAGTAATAACTTTTGTAAGTGAAAGTCTTATATTTGCATAAACTCATGGCTTATGTTTCTTCTGCATGGAGGTTGAGCTGGATGCGAGAAGCCGAGGATCGAACCTGTGTTGAAGTGGCGTGCAATTGGAGAGTCCTATGTCCAGCATTGGACTGCTATAGACTGATAACGATGATAAACTTATGTCGTTTTGTCTTTAGGGTAGAAAACAACCCGCCACTTGCTTCTTCTATCCTCAAATTTCCTATGAGTTTTTTTAATGCCATTAAACCCTCATACCAAACTTACGGTTTCGGATACTTCAGACCTGTTCTTTCGTGAAAACATCATCTATTTGATGTAGGACCTGCGAATCGTCCTATACTTTTTTTCATCTAACTAATCTAAAAGAAAGTAGAGGAAGGGACGGATTTAAGCAAAAACTGAACATCAGCAGTTAAAGCGCAAAGTAAAACAAACTGGAGTTTAACACCAATAACTCTTTAGCGATGTTCACGTTGCTCCATCATTTATCTTTTTTTTATCCAATCTTCATTCGAGTTGTGGCGCTTGAATGAATTTAATTCTCCCTCTGTTTGAATAAGATAGAATAATCTTTAGGTATCCTTTTTATAGCTCTTCATTTAAGAGTAAAATTCATTTAAGGCTAGTCAATAATAAAAATCTATGAGTTAAGAATTGATTTTTAATATTTTTTAAATGTATTTACGAGAAACTTACAAAATATTTTCAAACTTATACGAGAAAATAAAAAAACGAAGTGAGCGAGCATTGTATTTCATGTTCACGTTGAAGGCAATTTTCTCCAGTTTTATTTTGAATATAGTTTTAATTGTGAAATGAGTCTGAAAAGAGCTATTGTCAAAAAAACTGTTTGAAGGCGCCATTTATGCAACATGGCGGCGCGGAATGCAAAAATACGAAGTAGCAAACTTGAAATTCGCAAAAAGCAAAACGCGATTGATAAATTTACCCACTTGAAATATTACTGGAAAATTACTGTCACTTGAATTGTTTGATAAAATAAAAAAAAATCTAACATTTTCACAACTGCTTGTTGAACTTGCAAAACATTTTCTTAACAAATAACGAAAATGATCAATGCAAAAGCTATCGGGCTATACTGGTAGTCGACCAATACCGGTTCAATAACGTCACGTCCGGGAAGCGTACATCTATGAATAAAAAGCAGAACGAACAAAGTTTAAAGCGCAGAGTTTGGAAGAAGTGTCAAAGTTTCCAATAGTAATGGCTAAAGTACTCGTGTTCTAAAGCTTCTTAAATAAAGTATAGTAACTTTCGGAATTCGATTGGAAAATTGTGAACGTGTGAATATCTCTTTGTAGAGTATGGAGCTGTTTTCCGAGTGCAATTAATGTATTAAGCACCTAGTTATCTAATAGATATGTTATTTATAACTTATTTTGCATCCTGCTATCACTCAAATAAATTATCATCGATAGATCGAGTAACAAATATTCATCCAAACGTTTTTATATAAATTGGTGCTGCTACATACATGGTGCTTTTGCGCATCAGGAAATCCCAAATTAGATTTACAGGACGCAATATAACCTCAGAAGCAATCTAATCGCGCAGTGTCTCAATATTTGATGGTCTGTCTCTAAGTTAATGCAACTAGACATCCAAATCCAATTTTCTAAGCAATGATTTATCTATATTCATGGTGTCATGTCCTATTCATACGGTACCGTGGATGGAACGTGAGGGGAAAGCCGCAGAATACTTGTTATGTACAACTCGTAGTGGGAGACACCTTTATTCAAGAAATGTATACTTGAAAACGGTATATTAAACCTAAGGATATTACTGGGTTGTATAACGAAACACCAGTTTTGATTAACGTTCGGATATCTATGCACGGATAAATATATAAAGTCTTCTAATCTCTCAAATTATAATCAAAAACCTTTGTGGTTACCACCCTAAAAAATTTAAAGAATAAAATAATAAAATGCGGACAGAATTGAAACAGAATTATAGTCAAGTAATGCATCATACATTTCTTTAGTTCTTCCGTCAAATGTAGATACAAAAACCATCTTAACAAATGCTTGCCAACTATTTTATACAAAAATTTAATGTGTCTGTGAAGTACCAAACATTTAGTTTTCTTTTAAAGTTAATCGTCGCCGCGTCATTTTGAACCTTTTTGTCCAATTTAGTAGTTGCCGAAGCGCACTTAATTATTGACTTTAAAATAAAACCTGGTCATACACAACATCGGTGTAGAATTTTAAATAATAGATAGTGTTTGGTGTCAAAACGAAGCGTGTTCTCACATTTTGTACTAACGAATCGAACGTTTCCGGTGTTGCCCAAGCGAAAATTTAATTGAACATTGCTATGGTGAAAAATAATTATTTGGCAGAAATTCATAAATATGATTTCAAGTTGCGTACGAAAAGTTTTCAGCAACGTCTTTTTTGATGTTTCGTATAGCATGTTTAAATTTTTAAAGATTATTCCTAGGATATATTTAAATTGTACTGAGGTCTTGTAATATATCTGCCTATACCGACTATTGGCCTATCTTCATATCCCAAAGAGATATGTGTCTCATGACCGTAATGTTAGAAAAGACTGTACTTCCATCATCAAGGCCCGCAATATACGCAAAACTCTTGAGTTGCAGATTTCCATGGACTGCAGTAGTCACTACCAATTGGGTTATATTGGAAAGATCTCAAAAGAACTCGTCCACCGTTGAAAAAAGCTCGATTTAGCATCGCATGCTTAACTTTTTCCTAAACTAGAAAGCAGTTCAAAAGCGTAACCGCCAAAGCAAATGACAATACCCGCGGTCCTAGATAAACTATCATGCGACACTTCGTAACATCAAATACTGTTTACAAATCTGTAAGAAAAGCCCTAATATTGTATAATAGACATCACGAAGTTATCCAATATACCGAAAGTGTTGTCAAAAATCCCCAGCAAAAGCCGACGAATATAGCGTCGAGATATCAGGATGGCAAAAATAAATAGAAGCTTTGGAAGTAGCAAGTATACGGGACTCAAGCGTAGAGCCTGGTGAAAGTCTATTCACCGAGTCCCGTAACGCTACTACCTTTGCGGTTGCGGTCACAATGTGTACTCAGGTAATGAGAAAATCGGGGATGAAAAACCGATTGGCAAAGGACACGGTTAAAGCTTCAAATTGATCTGTTTTTGATGTAATTTAAAAGGGTTTTAAATGGAAATTGTTCTGGCGCGACAATTTGTCAGTTTTTATAAGGTTTCGCTTTTTTTGGTTTATTTTGTTTAAATTGTGGGTGATGGGTCGGTAATATTGTGATTGCTAGGTGCGGTAGTATCCTTTGAGGATATTTTTAAATACTTTATTTTTATCCCGCTACACACACCACTGTTTATGTAAAGGTAAATTATGTAAGTAGTACGATTGAAATTTAAGTATGTATAATTTAAAAACTACAATTATTAATCTATCCTATTAGAATTTCTCTTTTTCAAATTTTCATTTTAGTATTAGAAAATTATGTTAATAACATGTCAACACTAATTACAACATATTTTCAACTTGATACCAAATGTGCAGAAAGATGGACAATAATTAAGTTCCCCAACAAAATCTCTTCTTTCCTTTTGAGTTAAAGAACCCTAAAAACGTGTTTAAAATAATAAAGCGAGTTTAGTTACTTAAGAGAACTATGCCGAAAAGCCTTGACGCTTGACCTATACAACAAACGAACGACAGACAGGACTGGACCAGTATTTTTTATGTTCTAAACTACACAGAAAGACAAGTCTCGTCTATTTATAACATTAGTTTTTTGTAACTTCGATCGAATTGCCAGAAAGTGGACATGGGTGTGTGTGCAAACATTCCAGTCACGTGCCTCCTTAGTTAAACCAAGTCGAACTAATCAGGACTTGTGCGCTTTACCAGAGCCAAGTTATTGATTATATTACTTTGTCAATGTTTTGGGAACCAATATGTATGTAAACTGGTAAGCTTTCGTCTCTATCAGATATCGATCGGATTCGAAGTGAACGCTCATTGACCCCAACTCAGACAGTGTAGAGACTGGTGTTTCTAATTATACTAATAGAACTAGGATGACATTTTCTTGGTCGGAACTATATTCATAATAACGGGTCGACTATTTCCAAAAATCGAAGGAGGCTGAAAGTAGCGCCACTGGTTGAAAAGTTAAGAAGTATGGACATGTTATGCGGAGGGATGAAAAAAATGTTGGCAAAAAAGTGTTAGGTATGGGCGATCAAGGGTACAAGAGAAGGCCAATAAAAGGTGGTTGGACTGTGTGAGTGAGGAATATGGCTAGGAAGGGAGTAATCATTGAGATGACGAATGATAGAGTAGAATGGAATAATCATACTTACTGCGCGCCGACCCCAAATAAAATTGTGATAAGGGCAGATAAGGCAGATGATGATGGCTATATTATGTACACTATTTTCATGTGGATACTTAGATATTGTCCCACTCGGTACAGAATTAAGTTGTGATATTTGTTTACTAAAATTATTGATTACATGTAAACATTATCTTTGAGTATACCTGTGAAGTAAGTTTTTTTTTTATGTTAGAGGGGGCAGACGAGCAGACGGGTCACCTGATGGAAAGTGACCATCGCCGCCCATGAACGTCTGCAACTCAGGAGTCACAAAAAGCTAAAATAGCTTAAGTTGATCTAGTTGACTTTAGCCTTAGCAAGTATTCTATAGGTTTAATGATAATCTTCAAACAAATACGTGGGTAGGCCCAAATCGCCTCCTTCGGGGCGATAATGGCGTCCTAAACTTATTAACTACTGACAATCGGAGCTTCTATAGTTGAAAGTTATTGCTACAGTTTACATACTTGTACAATATCGATCTAAGTTATTATAACTTAAGAGTATTGATACGTTAGTTATTTATGGACCTCTCTATGGTATTAGTATGTTTTACTACCCCATAAAGGGTAATTATGTTGTCAGAGTTATTGTCTATAGATAAACACCGTTTAACTTAAATGAATTGTCGATTTCTTTTCGTGTTCGTTCAAAGTCATTTAGGTGGATAAGCTTTAAAAGTAGTAACATTAATGGTGATCGATATCAGAATAAAGCAAGTTCCTTTAGAGAATGAATGATATTTTGAAATGCTTTCTTTGTAATAATTTATGAGCAATTAAAATGTAGTAGCCAATAAAGTGGACATTAGAATTATTTGCGTTTTTCTTGTACAAATTCAGATTCTATTGCATAACCAATTAAGAGTTCATTATCCCCTTATAATTTTCAATCCTAAGTTTAAAATAAGACTTGGAATTTTTTTAATAAACATGATTGTTATTATTATGAACCGATTTTTTTAATGAACTTTTAAATACTTAAAAGCGACTACGTACGCAATTTTGTATATTTTATGGCACACAGTAACATCAGTCATCATTATTTAATTAAATTGGTTACACTCAAACCTCTGAAGAAAATATTCCACCCCAAGTGTGAAAATTAAATGGTCAAGAATATAGTTTAATAAAATTTAAAATGAATAGTCTACTGCAACGAATATCTATACAAACTGGAGAGAATTATATTTGAAAGAAACCTATAAATAACGGAGAATTACAATAAGAGTGCCAAAAACTGGCAGAAATGAATAAACTTATCGTAGAGCATGATTCATTCAATTGTGTAATACTTTGGCGTTGAACTAGTAACTGTGGAAGTCTTGGATGACCACACCTAAGTATAAAAACAGTCTGCATAAAATACATTAGAAATAAAAATCAAAACGACAAAACAAATTTTATATGAATTTCTTAGAAAAATAACACTGAATTTTAAATTAGGTTACCCGTTTGAGAGATAGATTAACACAGTCACAAAAACACGACTATAGGATAGGAGGACATATAGGTAATGTTTAAACACCACTCAATTTTAGGACTCGTATCATTTCTGTTAATTTAAGGTTCGTAGTAATTAAATACAAAGCAAACAGGTTGTCACCAAAACTTAAGTTCAATCTTATTTGGGTTTGCCTAGATTCAGATTACTCGCGCATGGAGGATATGTTGACTTATTGTTATTATTCGATTTCAAAATCACAGCTGAAGTGTAAACGTCAAGACGACCACGAATATAATGACGATAAAATTTACGAGTTTCCATTAAATTAAACTGACCGAAATCACTAAATGCTTCCAAAATGCCTATAATATAAAATTTCATCTTATCAGGAACCAATAACGTTTCAACGCTGAGTAAGCGCCTTGTAACTATCAAATCATTGAAATCCACTTGAGTGCCATAAAATTATACAGAAGACCTAAGCTTGCTATCCAGACTAGAAGATAAATGACATGCCTTTCTACGCAAGGGAGAGATTATGTAGAAACCTTTTTCGTCTACTTTTATCCCTTTATTAGTTCTATCCTTATGAATTACAATTATCTTGTGTAATTCATTTTTATTAACACTGCCTATCGATAAAGAACATGTCGAGACAAGCAAGCCATTCGAAAGAATCAAATCATTAAAAAAAATACGTCCAACCAAGTGAAGAAACCAAATAGAGTTCATAGAACTTTCCCGAACAAAGCAAATGACCAACAGACCATGACTTGAACACAAACAATTTTGTATAAAGACGCAAGGTTTTTACAAGAAATATTTCTCAACAAAGTGCATAAGCGTGTCTACTTTAAACGTTTTTACTGTGTAATATATATTCACAAAATAATTTTGTTTATAGTCGATATAAACCATAAGGAATTGAGTGTTATATAATAAAATAAATATTCATTCAGATGACAAAGTGTCTTATTAATATTTATGAAAGCGATAAAACGAAAATATGAACAGTACGATGAAAAACCACGAAACGAGATAATATTTTGAAGGTTCTAGACCTACAAAAGACAAAAAGTATGTGTACACATATTTGTAGGTTTTTTTCAATGTAAAGATTATAATTATTATCAAATGAAGTCCCCCGGCCGCGTCTATCTGTCTGTATGAACAAGATAAACTCAAAAACTACGGAACGGAGTTTTGTACGGTTTTCACCAATGGATAGTGTGATTCTTGAGGAAGGATTAGGTGTATAATTAATGATGGTTTATGTAAATTGACTGAAATATAACGATTATTGTTTAAGAGGTCGCAAAACCGGTAAACCGGGTGAAAAAAGGATTACAGTTACCGAAATCCACGCGGGGGAAGCTGCAGGCGGAAGCTAGTAAAGATTATTTTAATAGAGTGTATCCTAAGAAGTTGCGAGCCGCTGGGTGTAACAAAACTGCTCTTCTCACACTCATGTTTAATATACGAATATTTGATCGGTGCTATGCATACACGACTATTTATTGTACCGACCCACAATCAGGGCGTAAGAGAATTTTAAGTGTTTATGAAAATCAATTGTTTTAACAAAACCATGCAAGGGTCCTATATAAAATTCATTTGTTTTAAATTATTTAATATTTCAGTATTAAAAAGTCTTCGGAACCAAATTAACGAATAATTTGGTTGTAAAATTCTTGAAGAAGCCTAAAATTTAGTTATAATACGAGTAAATGTCGTAATACGGTTACTTCAAATTTTAAATTCTAAATAACAGTTTGTTATCTGTCCTGAATAACAATTATCTTAGGTAGTATAGACTAATCGATGTCACGTTTACTTTTGAATGGACTAATAGTCGGAATACTCAACCTAAATACTAGTACTTCCAATGCAGCTTTTGTTTTATTATTTGCTGAGAATACCCTATTTCAGTTTTGACAATGATAATGTGTATTATGTTACCTCAATATTCATGGCACTAAACCGCAAAAGCTATGAACCTGCTAAAAGGCCGACGTCCAGAATGAGTTAACAAAAGTTATGTTTTCAGCTCCAACGTGAATTTACAGACAGTCAAACAAATTTCATCAAAGTCAGTTGGAGGTATGAGGAGGTATTGAGAAGCGCCAACATTCACCCACAAACATTAATAGTGTCAGCCATTGTTCTCTAGTATTGTTTAGTTACGACTTGGCTATGAATGGCATAGCCAAGTCGTAACTAAACAATACTAATTTATAGTCAAGCAGGCCGGCTTCACGCGAAACCTAACAATATTCACCTGAATAGAAATGCCAGAGCAATAACTAGTTCCAAGTGCGACAAGCTTAATTGATTGTAGTTTGGTTTACCAGCTAGGGGGCTGCTGCCTACGCCTGTGTATAATACGTATGGTTACTTCAAACAGTTACTTTTAATGAACTACTGCTAGTTAAATGGGACTGTCTTGAAGAATTAATGCGTTTAATTTATTTTAACTAATTCCTCGGTTACGAAACAATGAAATGGAAACAATCCTTTAAACTTACAAATGTGCAAGTTTCCTAGATTGTTTGTAAGAAACGGTTGATACAAAACGATATTTTGGAATGATAAATACCTATACCATACTATACCAAACATATTTATTTTAAATCTGTGAATTGGCCTCAATATTACATGTGTATATTTATTGAAGATATAATTTTACTTACATCCGTATTATGAACCCGACGGGATCCTTCTTACCCGACTGCGCTAGAAGGCTATGTGTGTCTATTTCTTTAGTAGCCTTTTGGCTTTTGGAAGGTGTGGTTAGATAAGTCTTAATTGCTCACATTTGACACTGTCACTCTAAAGTGACACTGGGTATATAAAATTAAAAAAAAATGTGTTTATAAATTTTAAGTTCTTATACCATACTTTTTCACGGACTCGGGTATTTTGTTTTTTTTTGTTTTAACAATTAACTTGTTCAAGAAGCGTCAATGTCAGATACATATGTGACACACGAAAGTTTTCATTCTAATATTATAATAGATACGTTGCCAGATTTTATTTACTTTCACGGATATTTCTATATAGCTAGACTGAATTCCATTCAGTTTTCAATGTTACACTATTTGCGTCTTCAATATTTTTATCTGGCATTCCTCTCAACGATACATTTACTGCAATTCCACGATATTCAATCAGCTTAAAAGACGGTCCCCAAAGCCGATTTGATTCCTCAACAGATATTATATTTAGAAGTCAGCTTCAGCAAATTGGACGTGTTTTGAGTTGATTCGATCTTGTAAATTGGTTTTAAAATCGGCGTCGTGTTGTGACGTGCGGTCAGTTCGATGAATTGAGGACGATGATGCAATTTGATTGGATTTAATGCCAGTCCAGTAAATTTTTATTGAAGAATTTTTATCCTACTTTAAAAATGAGAAGGTTTACAATTGCCCAGTTTTTTCTATTTGTTACCTCAGATCTCTGTCGTTTATATACCGATTTGGATTAATTTTTATTTGAGAGGGTATACTTCCACTTTGGTCTTATTCTAATAAGCAAGAATTAAGAAATACGGAATACAGTTTATTGCAATTCAACACGATTTAGGCGCATTGATGTCGGCGATACTTTAATTAAACTTAATTATGTTCTAAGAGTTTTATATAGATACTACCAGACCCGACAGACGTTGTCCTGTACACATGTTTTAAATTTGTAAATTTTAAAACAACTTGTGAATAAAAAATTAACAACACAAAACATTTTGTAGTGGACCGAATTACGAATCTAAACCATTATCGAATCCACTTGAACCCAAAATTTCATCAAAATCGGTCCAGCTGTTTAGGAGGAGTTTATCACATACACACGAATAGAAGAACTTATATAAATATGGAATATCTAATGGTTCTACTTTAAACCTGGTACTATAACAACATTATATAACAATAAGCTTCGTTCTAAATTGTATTTTGAATATCAGGACTGTCGAACTAGTCTAATGCTGGAGGGAACAAATTTATTATCCAACATGTTCGTTGGCAAGTGAAATAGGAGGATTAATGTCGTGCACTCGACATATTATGTAATCGATAATAGTCTAATCGAACATGTCCTCGCTTTGTTAGTAAAATCAATATGGAAGTTCAGTTGTACATTTACCCAGTACCGACGTAGCTTAATTCGATTTGCGAGAACCTCGTCACTGATATGTCCATGGACGTGATATGTCTTTACAAATGCCTCACTTTATACATGCACAAAGAAAACCTATTCCAAGCAGTATAATGAATTCATATTATGATGCAAAATACAGGAAATTCTTAATCATTTCTAAATAAATAATAAAATTAAATAAACAATTGCTAAAAAGGTGAAAGGCATATTACTTCTTTTAGTCCAAATCGCTAACTTATAAATAAATCATAGCAGTTTATCTTCGCTAAAAATCAATTTTGTATTAATATAGTTAACTAGCTAACCCGCGCAACTTCGTCTGCGCCTCTCAATAGTAATAATTCTCCGTTTTTGAAACATTCTTCATTGGTGCTCCGCTCCTATTGGTCTTAGCGTGATGATATATAGCCTATAGCCTTCCTCGATAAATGGGCTATCTAACACTGAAAGAATTTTTCAAATCGGACCAGTAGTTCCTGAGATTAGCGCGTGCAAACAAACAAACTCTTCAGCTTTATAATATTAGTATAGATAAATAAATCTAGGGTGAGAATTAACATTTCCAACTATTCAAATTGAATTCCTTAACAGAGTAAGCTTTACACACCTACAGTTTGAATTTTATAATTTGGTGCTATGTTGGGAATCTTCAATAGCCTTTACTAGTTCACTGCTGGACATAGGCCTCTCCTTAGACAGCAGATTTTGGTCTATTAAACCACGCTGGCCAGATGGGTTGGTAAGGGTTTGTATCAAGTTTTCCTTCTCTTTTAGCAGTGATGTTGTCCTGCATAGTTTACTCCCTT
Source organism: Arctia plantaginis (assembly GCA_902825455.1). Classification (NCBI taxonomy): domain Eukaryota; kingdom Metazoa; phylum Arthropoda; class Insecta; order Lepidoptera; family Erebidae; genus Arctia; species Arctia plantaginis. Next base: position 8,397,013 of record CADEBD010000292.1, read on the forward strand.
CGTCGACTCTTACGACACCCACTGGATGAATAGGGGTTGTACCACTCCGCATTCTTAATCCGTCACCACACGCATGTTAGGAATGAATGGTGGGCAAATTGGAAATATATAGAACGTAAAAGATTGATAAGAATGGATAGGAAATTTTGCTTATACGGATAAATTGGGGAGTAGAGGAATAGTTCGTGCACTTCAAGATCTGTCGGTTACCAAAATGTAAGAGCCCTCTAACGAAATTAATTAAATTATTTATGTATGGGTTATACGTACCACGAGTGCGTGTCGCACCCGTCTTTCCGCCGCGGCGTATGGCTCCCTATTATGCTGCAGGCTGTGAACTGGAACAAACAAACATCTATTATTAGCTTAAAGGATAAACATTAATGGTTTTAAAGCTAAATAAAAGTATAAACAGAGAGGATTACTAATTTTTTCATAAGCCGAGCAAAGATAATTGGCCCATGTTCATTCAAAAGTTAAAATTAATATTAAAATTATAACATTATTATAATACTCTTACTATAAATAACATTTAAAAAAAAATGCAATTTGCATGCATTACATTTATAATAAGAACAGTTCAATAAACTAAATAAAATGGCAGTGTCTCTGAGCATTCGAAACTATTTCCGTCAGGAATTCATACAAGACAAACCACATTTCGACTGTAAGAGTTAGCCAACCATTACATGCAACCAGACCGTTTTATATTTAGTCTCGGCTGGATTTCTGGTACGCTGGTACGCTTCCGTGTCTCAAACGGTGCGAGCGTTCAGCAGAATTACTAATGGCAAGACTGCGGCAGAAATTGTACCGGATATAATTCCTAGTAATAACCAGATATACAAAAGGGTTACAGATTTTAACGGTTTATTTGAATGTGAGGACAATGTTACTGTTTGTTGGGGATATACGTTGGAGATATCCTATTTGTCACTCAATAGGTTACGATAATATTCAATTGAATGTTTATATTGTTTCCGGCAATATTCAATTGTGTAGTGGGCATATTATAATTACTCAACCTTTTTTTTATTCACTAGCTTTTGACCGTGGTTTCGATCGTGTTAACGTTTATAGTATATATGTATATTTTTTTCCATTGACTTACAATATGTTTTAAATTATTTTTTAAATAGTTTACCATAAACTCAGCTCCGCATAAAAATATCCACATTTTCAGTGTCTGTATAAAAAATGTGTAATTACCGAACAATATTGTTTTTAAAAGGAACACTCTTTTATATTTCAATTCTATTTTCCGTGTTCGGACGAGAAAGCTTTTAAATGACGCAAATATAAATCCCTCGCTATAAAGCTTTATGTTTATTTGTACTACTAGTATTTCAGAGTACAGAATAAGAACAAACAAATAATTACGTATATAAAATATTCATGATGCCTTTCAATTTTACTTTGACTCTAAAAATGCTATTCTAGTTGTCAAGAGAAAAATATTACCAGCTTTTGCCCGCGGTTTTTTTCAAGTTGATATAAATTTTGTTAATCATTTTTTACGGCATAAAATATATCCTATGTGCTTCCAGACTAACTTATCTCTGTTCGCAGTTCCATCAAGAACTGCATAGTAATTTTGGCGTTATTGGGTAACAAATATCCAATAAAACTGTCGCATTTATAATTGTAGTAAGACTATTATTTGCGATATTATATAATAATAGTACTTAGTAAAATATGGGTCCGAACCATCGAGATATAAGTACTACGTACTAGAGAAGACACCGCAAATCCTTACTTTGTCTCGTTCAACTGCGGCGATCGCGCCGCAACTCATTCAGTCGCTTGCTAGCTCTTTCGCGTGTAGTACTTTTGACTATTAATAAACAAAAACACGGTAAAAATCATAAAAAAATGCCTTTGTGTGTATTGAGGTATTGCAGTAATAACTCAAGGAACACTGCAAAGTGCAAAGGAATAACTTTTCATCGGTAAGTAATCTAATTTCATTGTTTTACAAAAAATACGAATAATTTAATTACCACGCGCCATTTTGCATTATTTGTCATAGACTAAATAACATCAGAGTGCAGTGTAGGTACATAAGACCGACATTACACCATTAATATGGTTATCAGTTTTAAATGCTGATTTAAATATTTAGCTATGAAAAGATGAAACTAATTTGACAATATTGATAAAGCTAACCCTTTTTTTTCTGTGCGGAAATCCTCTCGGATACTACTTTAATTTACTACTAATTTTAATTCATTTTCGATAAAATGAAATACTTTTTAAAGAAAAAAATAAATATTATATTCTTTTTTACAGAAAAGCTGCCACATCATAAACTTATAACTATTAAAGATATGGGTGGATTGTCATATTCCTCAGAAGATGTATACAAAACTTGTGCAATCACGGAAACTATTATACGAAAAGTTATAAAGCGAAGTGGTGGAATTAGCCTCGCCACGAAATACTATTTCAGTTATATTACTGTAAATACTTTAGAACATTTTATTCAGACGGAGGTATTTACGTCTTTAGTTCAACATTCTTTTTGTCAACCAAGCACATTAAATCACAGAATTCATTTGATTCGGGCAATTATTAATAAATACACTACTATTCGTTTAAAACATGAAGCGAAAACCGATCAAAGTATTGATTATTCATCAAAAAGGCAAAAGATAACTAAGCTAATATTGTTTAAAGGAAATTAAATAAAAAACATCACAAAAACAAATGTTTTATTTTTTTGAACCATTTAGGTAAAATACCTGAGTCGCCCATTCTTTACTACTCCTGTCATAGTCTATAGGGAATACATGTTGTTGCACTTTGTTGAAGGAAACGCGTAAGCGCCGTGATATTCATGGCGCTTATGACCTTTTTCCGGGAAAAAATTATGCTTTTGTAGCAAATCTAGCGCTGCAGTATTGAGTTATGATTTAGACACCTTGTTATTGTTTTAGCGCTGCAGCGAACTAAAGCTTTAAATTTCGAAAAATAGAACAATGCAAATATTTGATGTAGCTCCTCTAGTACGTAGTACTTATATCTCGATGGTCCGAACTAATTGTTTAGAAACTTACGCGTTACAAGAGAGACACTGTATCCGGAAATACCAGGAGTGAAGTTTTATTGTGCCAAGATCTGTGTCATACACAGAAAATATTCCATTAAGAAGCGCCCTGTCCACTACTGCGACGTTCAACTGTCGAGGAAATCGAGATAATTTCGATCCAAGTAAAACGTTTTTTCAAATTTTCCAACATAACAAAGCGATGATTTTCAAATAAATTCTGTAATTATACCAGGTCGAAATTAATGTATATTGATGATCAATTACCCATTACCGCAACCTATTAGTCCCTACCATCATCACCCTGATGACGTGTCACTTGGATGGCGGCCATGGTAACGTATGTACTCGACGTCATTTAACTTTTATTGACGTCGTTCGCTAGTCGAAGCGACATACTCGTAAGGTGTACTAGAAAGCCCTGTCTGTCCGCAGCTACACAAAGTTTAAAAGTTAAACAAAACCACAACCTTACATCTTAGAGTACTGGGTTCATAGTACAGGAACAAATTACCACAGCTTTTATATTATAGATGAATTACAACATTTCAATCCGTGTATACATAAATCACAACGGAATAAGATTTCAGTCCAAATGGTACGCGGTCTAAGTATGCCTTTGTTTACGTACCACGTAGACTTCGGTACATTTGAGGCATTTGGATTGGTTCAACGTAGTGGAGAATTAATTACAATACATATAGGAATATTCTCAGTATAATAGTTTGAAGCCTACTTACTTATAACTTACTTACTTAAGTACATTACAAAGATTACTTATTTCATCATCACCATCAACAGCCTTTGCTAGTCCACTGCTGGACATAGGCCTCTCCTTAGAAAGGAGGTTTTGGCCTTCTATATCACGCCTGCCAGACGGTTGGTATAGGGTTTGTTTCAAGTTTTCCTTCCCTTTGCAGTGCCGTTGACATGCGGCGTAGTAAAAGCCGACTGTGGGAGCAAACTATGCTACCACAGTCGGCTCTTAAGACGCCCACGGGATGAATAGGGATGAACTCCGTATTCTCAATCCGTCATCACACGTATCCGTTATAAGTATTTACTCTATTAGTAAAACCATAAACTAAAGTTTTAAATAAACTGTTCTTGAAAATATTTGTATGGAATATAACCGGATTAATTACTTTTAAAAACTGTCATTACATGTTATTCTGTGATGGCTCGAAATGAGAGGTTATGGCCCCTAGAGTGCTAAAGCAACATTTATTACATTAGCTAGCTCTCTTGGGGTATATATCGAAAACACGTAAATTTGTAATTAATGGCAGTTTTTATACGAAAGTAGGTACATTTATACTCAATTTCGTATATGTAAAATTACGTAACAGCTTTATTATATACTTTATAGCTATTATTTTAATATGAGTTATATACTTTATGATACGGCTTTATTTAATCTATATATTATTCAATGAAAAAATTGTAACCGTTTTTAAACAATTTTGGCGCATAATGATTAAACAATAATTGTTGTAAAGTTAATAAATTATGTAATAATAATAACAGCTACATGACGAGTAGATGTTATGGTACAAAAATCTATACAACGACAGTTCAAGTTATACTGGACGATGTAATAAAACCAGACATTTAAAACAGTAGAAATTCGACAGCCAGACAATCTCCAGTTTCTTTTATTACCTAACACGGCAAACGTTTCTCGCAGGCTAACAATGACGCTAGCAACGTTAGGGTTGTCAATCTTTTGTCTTTTAAAATTAATTAAACTCAAGACAACCAATAAATATTATTAACGTAGCAATAGCATTTTTTTAGGTTACAGTTAATTCCTATAATTCTTAATAGTTCTTTTTATTTTCAAGTATGTTGAATATAAAAAGAACTATTACCTTTATCTACGGGTAATGTTTGTGTCCAGTGATGACATTACGTCAAGTAATGATAAAAGAATGGATGTCAAGCGATGTTTTTCTTAAGTTTAATACATTTGATAACATTTCACACAATGTGGGTCATGATTTGATTCATATTGTTTAATGCAAAATACTTGTATATGCGTTGTATTTACTATTACAGTGAAGTGTATGTTGTGAGGTGTATGTGTACTTTACGTGTCTTAAATCAGCAAAGGTCGAGTCATATTTTTATTAGTAAATATTTCACAGCAACGCAGCAGATTTTTTCTTAAGATAATTAAGAGGGCTGGTCAGGTCGTAAGGGCTTCGAGGGTTAGATCAAACGATAAGAGTTTAAGTGGGGTAAAATAAAAAAAACTTGTTTAGTAACTACTTACGACGTACTTTAATTATTAGTATTAGTATTAGACGTAACAGTATACAACAATTTATGTGTATTAAATATTTACCGATTCAAGTTTTATTACACTGTTAACAGTATAATAAACAATTTCATGACGCCAAATAAAAAAAAAAATAGCAAAATAAAATCCTATTTACAATACCCCAGTGTTCACTAAACATGAAAGGTCACAAAAAATATTTTTGACTTGGGTGTCATTTACTAGACACACCCAGGCAACATTTACTTCAATACTGCCTATTAAGAAGTACGTCTCGATATCTATGCCTGTGGCGTGTCTACTTACGTAAGATAATTTGTAATAGTAACAGACTACACGACAAAGTCATATTATGCAGATTTTGTATCTAATTATGCAACCTGGCAACCCTGTAGACTTTTAAGAGTCTCTCACCGCTGCTCGCCAAAAGCTCTACGTGATTCTAGTTTAGGAGGATAAAAGAAATATAAAAAGTTTTTTGATTGTGACGTATCAATAAAATATCGATAAAATGTTCACATTGAAACCTACTATAATGTTTGCTTTCCAATTTATAAAGCGAATTGTAATTTGCCTTTTGCTTTTTTTTAAAAGATAGCTCCCACACTAGGAATTAATTCTGTGTCGCGGGGGACTTTACAAACATTCATGAAACGGATACAAAGGACACCCAGACTCAGAACAACAATTTGTGGATCACACAAACTGTCGTCCCATGTGGGGATCGGACCCTCAACATTCTTTAAATCAGACTAACTGACAGGAACATGAAAGTTAAAGATATTCTTGTTTTAATTTGTTCAGACTATCCTGATCCATAAATATGGTCATAAATTTACATTTTCTGCTAAAAAAACGTTTTTTTTTTACTAGCTAGGTTTGGCGCATCCAAAACTAGAACTATATACTGTTGTAACTAGATTGCTGATACACGTACTTATATAATACTATATTATAGCAGTTATATTAGTATAATAGGCAACGTACCTTGTGATATGTTTTTGCAGAATGCCGTACGTAGCTGACGTAAGAAAAATCAATTTACACACCACACTTATTACAAGTGGCCTATGAAGAGTTACTAAACGTTTATCGACTGTGGTGAAGACACAACTACACATATAATGAGACACACCTTGACATATTTTACTTTTAATTATGATAAAAATGTATAACTAGTAGATATAATACTTAGTATTTGTTTATTATGTGTGACATTAAACACGTCTTCCTCTTGACAGAAATATGTTATCTGTGTAAACGTGGCAGTAAGACTGTTTGCTTCTACTTTACCTGCAAGATACTATCTGTGTTTAATGAGCACTAAACTTGTAGGAAACATAACCTTGATGCGAATTCCTGGTTATTCACAATTGTGTAAGCAGATTAATGCTGTTTTTTGAAGAATTTCACGTGACTAATATTTTACAAACAGACATGAGCCTGTTTGTAAAATGAAAAATGCGACCGAGATCCTTTTAGTACTTACATTAATTTCATTCTAAAACAAATATTCTGATGTGTACTTCAACTTCAATTTAAGGATGACCCTAATTGCAATAAACAAAGGATGCGGCTTTAAAATATATTTAGAGAAAAGTACAATTAAAATCATAGAAACTAAATAGTGCCATTCTTACAAGGTATTTTGGAATACATTTACATATTTTTCTTAATAATAATTATTATTATTATTTCCTAATAATAATCAAATTTCAAGGGAAATATAATTCGTCGCCTGCTGTCATTAAATACGCGACGAAATCTGGTGGATAAATAGTTAGGGCAAACGTTTGGGGGTGAAAGGACGATGCTGACAACGCACAATACAATTTTTGTTGTAAGTTACACGTGAGCAGTGTGCATATCTGCCAATACTGTTGTATAACATGACTATTTCTATATAATATATGTAGTATTACTGTTAACATATTTATTGCTTTACAATACATAAATAAAACATATTTTTTCCTCTTCCACGCAGGCCTATCTTATGGTGACGTTTATAATTAATTTAGTCAATGACGTAAACTATACAATTTATTCCTTGTATGAAATAATATGAAAATCACATTGTTAACTGTTTATTGTAAGTGATGTTACCTTTCGACAAACGGCGCAATTCTTTCAATGGAGAAGTTTAAGAGCAAAATGAAACAAAATCTTTGAAAAAAAGCATTAAAATATAATAGAATAATAAAAAAAAATATAGGACTGAAGTTGCGGTCACAAGAATAATATCGCTACAGGCGGTACAAGCAAATGACGTAACCTGACCTCAAATAAGCGCCTTGTACTCGTTGAGTACTTACAAATCCATTGGCGTGCACTATTTATGTTATGCGTTTCTAATCAGAAAATAATCGCAACAAACTTCGCTTGACATGTCAAAAGGGTACAGCCAGTATCAAAATAATAAATCAAAAGGGTACTGTCAGTATAAAAATACAATAACGTAATTTGTAAAATAAAATCTCAAACATAAAATGAATGAGATAAATGAAAGGGTAATTAAAATCTCTTTAATCACATTATATGAGCTTACCTGTCGAGTACATAAGTTTAATTGAATTTGGTTATTCGTTACTTTGTTGTTTTAAAGTTATATGTGTTTCATTTGTGTTGTTAAATTGTATTACTGTTTAATATTTAACTTCGTAATTTAATTTTACTATTGCAAAGAACAATAGTAGAGAAATTGTGTATATTAAAGCGCAAAGAGAGATAGCGGCACAGGGAGGACTAATTTTTCTAAAACGAAGAACGTCGACATTCAGGTTATTATAAATATGGCATAATTTTAATGTACCTGCAGTAGGAAAAATCTATTCCACAATATTTAAAGGAAGATAATCATATGAAAAGACTAGAGTGGAAATGTGCCGTCGCATCTTTTTTTTTATGACGATAACGATGCGTGTTTTAAGGTGAAAGAGGCTTTTATGTTTTAAAGTGAGAACCAACCAATGAGCATACAGTCGTCTAATGGTGTGTGGGTATCTTACCTTGAATGTCTGCTTCAGGCTTAATCGACAGAGTTGTGGCACTTGCAATTGATAGTAATTAACCATGCTGCAGACAAAATCTTATTTACCTAACGCCTCGACCTAGACATACTTAATGAATGCTATGCACAGAACGAGAACCTATTAAGAACGATTAATACGTCCTAGTTTATGAATGAATTAGAGGTTTCTTAATACTGCCGATAAAGTAAGTTTAATGTTAATAGTGTTACAATGATATAATATAGCATGCAGAAAATTTCTTATTTAGAGGTAGAACGTTTTTCACTTCATGACGCCTGCCGTTGAAGTTAACTTCAGGTGAAATTTAGCACAGAGATATGTATAATGAAACGTACGAAAAATAAGGGCGGGACCGTCGACGAAAACTAGTATTCTAATAATGTATAACGAGTGTGATAAAACCGGGTATAATCAAAAACAGTTGTTGTTACATTAATCAAAACCGGTATGAATAGTGGGCGTTTTATCTTAATTAGTGGTTGCGTAAACATTGGCCCTGACTGTCTGCCGATGATCACATACTGTCAATGCTAACCGGTATCGTGATATGGGCACATCCCGGCCGGTTGTGCAAGCCTGAATCATGGCATGCAACCTTAGATGATGTCAGTTATGACGTCAGCTACTCATCGACACCCCGCGCCCTCATTATCGTAGCACCACGTTTATGGGGTTAATAATTTAAATTTTTCATTAACATTTAAGAATGCTATTAAATAAATAGTTTTTTTTTAATTTTATGGCAAATTATTTCTACGAGATTACAAGAATCCTCATACAGCACGAATGCCGTTTTCTTTCTCAGGAGAGTAAGACGTTTTAGATTAGGTACTAGATGACCTCTTTCACCAATATATGGAATACGATCGATGCCGAAAATTTCGGGTGAGTCACTTCTGCAGAATACCCGGCCATGTTGGCTGGATGTTTAATTATTATGTGTCTAGACTCCCGGCGACAGCCAGGCGACGTCTATGGAAATATATAACGATATTGGGACCTTCTGCTCCGACCGACATATCTGAAGCGATATGAGATTGAGGTTATCTCGGTTAGGTCGACGATTTATCCGATTTGTCGCATAAACTGATTAGAATAAAAATCAACATACCCGAAAATATCACGAGTGCAGTAGCGAGGTGAGAGAGTGCACAGGACGGAAAACACGAAGAGGCAGAGTTCCCAGAACAATTTCTTATCTCCATATCACTTCACAGGGGCACCTATTAGTCCTCCAATATTGAGTTCCTCGCACATCGCTAAAAGCGACTCCGGAATTCCTTTCAGGCATCAAATTTGTCACCTAATTTATCAGGCACTTGGCTAATAATTGGCTGTGAATTTTCGCGCGGTATCAAGGGGGCACACATTATATTATGAAATAGTAACGGGGACACGTGCTCTCGCGGCAGAGAGGGACGGATTCACTGAACGTCCTTGGCGAGGGGGCGCGCGGGGCGCCTGCGGCATCAGACGTTTCAATCATCCCCGGGGGGATAGGGACGGAACTAGAAGCGGCCCGCGTGCGCGAGCGAGAGCCACAGTACCGTGCTATTGACCGGCCTGCAGACCACGCCCACCCGGGCGAGACACGACCGCGCTGATGCTCCAAGTGAAAATCGAACGTGGGCCCGGGCAGACGCGGAGTTAGCCCGCCTCGGCTGCACCATCAAGGTTATCCCTACGTACTTACTACTCATGCACTTCCTGTAACCGCTACCACTTCACCGCCGGTCAACATGGCAACCGTCACATCAGTTACCGAAGGCCTCTTGCCACTGACTCGTAGTAGTCTTATGCAAAATCTATAAAACTGGCTAGGTTGTACGGTTCAATATAAAGACTTGGCACGGAAACAATATAGGTTGCCAGAAAAGGACGTAAGCGAATGCGAGAGGAGTTGAAAGAATAATCGACGTAGAGTTACGACACTCGACATAGGACCTTTCATATTTAATTAAATCCAACGGAAGGAAGGGGTTTGTGATGATTGGATGGAAAACGGGCAAGCGCTGAGAGCCGAGTAGCTTAATCGTAAAGTTTTTTATAACGAAGTATTACGTAATGGACGGTTCTAAGATAATTAGAATCTACAACATATAGTATAGTTTCGATTAGTTTTTTACAACCTCATTGATTTGATAAAACGTGAGTAAATAGACTATGTAACTTGTGCTTGTTAACAGTGTAGTAAGGGTTATATAATACTCAGAGTGCACGAGCCTTCTTTACGGCTTAATCGTGTTCGTGGGGTTTTAGGTACGTAGTGTGTTTCTGTAATAAACGTTGTGTGGGCAAAGTCTAGGGACGTTAGAGATATAATGTTCACTTTATATACCTGAACCGCTGTCTTCAGACAAAATATATTAATCTAGGTGTGCGAGTTCATTTTAGTCCCTACATCAGATGTACAATTTATACATAAGTTTGTAGTAGGTACACTTAGAATTGTACATATAAATAATAATAATGTTATGGACATCTAACACACAACGCCATTTAGTTTTAAACTAAGTAGAGCTTGTACTCTGAAAGCTAGATTGATGTAGTAAATACATGCATACACTACTACTACACATTACTACTAAATACTAAAAAAAAGGATTTTATACATAGAAAACACCCAAAAATAATAAACATGATATGGGGTTATTACTACTCTAAATGTTTGTAAATTAATGCGGTTTAGCTTAGGGTCACCGATCATGCGTTAATTACTTACATTAAGTATATAAAAATGGTTATTACAAAATGTAGTATAGTGATTACGTATATAATTCGTTCATAGGCTAATCGGTTTCTTTTTATTGACCATCAAAACGGTAGAAACGGAATTATAGTAACTATAACGCTTTGTGATCGTGTTTTAATATTTATTTTGTTTGTTGTATAGTGTTTTAATACATTAGTAAGCTTAACTCATCATCATCATAATCAGCCTATCGCAGTTTAATGCTGGACATAGGCCTCTCCTATTGCACGCCACTTTGATCGATTTTCAGCTTCTCATAATTAAAAAAAGACGAATTGTCTTGGACTTGGTACAGTTAGGGCACCATCCGCGAAGAATGTGGTGTATGACCCTAACAGTATTCAATGTAGCTGGTTACTATAAATTGTATTGTCTGAATTAATTACTTCTCGTTATAATCTCGCTTTGCTAAGGAGGGAAGAGGATTTACTGTATTTTCAACTCCTCCAATTTTCTTCTGATTTATTTCGTTGCGGGATCCAAGACAGTTAATTTTTTTCCTGGGACTTCCCCAGTGTCATAACTCGGTGTGTTCGTGGCTCACTGGTGTTGATTCTGGTGTACAGGAGTTACAGTGGTGGGCGTGTGGGAGGGATTAGTCCCGTTTCTCGTCTATAACATTTTAGTTAATTTACATTACCCAAACCCATTGGAAATATTTACAACTGGGCGAATCAAAATACTATTTATTCAACCTTAAGCATTTTAAAAGAATACCAACATTATTTCATTTGTTGCTTGCTTGAATTTAACACTGCCTTTCATAAGTTCGGCGAAATTCCAAGAGTTCAGAACATAATACGATGTAGGGATTATTATACTGGACGCTAAAATTAGTACAAAATACTGTTATGAAAATATGACCAATTCACGTGAACTGGATAGAGTTAATACAGAACGATAATTGTATTACGTGCGTTGCCATTATGCCTACGTCTATAGGCGTCTAACGCTACGTTGAATGTACGTATATCTACGTTTATGGACGTTTCTCGGAAGAAATCGCTAATGCGGTGTAAGTAATACGAATGTGTGTCAACGTAAACGAGTAAGTAAAACCATTGGATAGGCTATTGAAACTAAACACAGTCTCTTAATAAAAACATATTTATTAATACACTATACAGGATACTTGATGTTGTACATACGGTACAATTGTCATGTGTAGTACATTTACGGTTATTGATAGTGGAGAAATAGATTTCAACCTTTACTTGAACAGTTTGAATTATCTAAGAGTATTGTATATACCTAGCATCGCTAAGGTTGACTGGTAGAGAATGCCGTGGGCATAAAGTCCATCGTTGTACTAATCTGCATAAAGTTGTATAAATAATAAAAAACAAAGTAATAGTATAGTAAGTAATTACGTTGTATAGACTTCACGACACATCGATACTTGTCGAAAATTTGCAAGATACAACAAAAAATAATTATCTTAATTGTTAAACAAATTACGTTAGTAGGACACAGAGGGAATAATCGTAGACGTTTGATCTAAAGTTTAACAATGGAATTTTCAATAGACGAATGCAGCAGACTAAGATTAAAAAGAGCGAGCCCTTCTTTTCTAACGGATTATTCACATGGAAGGAAAGATATCGTGCCGACACGATTAAAAAGATAATCTCGTATTCTGGTCACATCGTTGCGATCACAGTTAAATTCTGACTGAGAATCGTTCTATTGAATTCCAGTCCAGAGTGTCGGTACATTTGCAAAAACCAACTTAAAGCTTCAAGCAGCAGTAACTTTTTTATTTCAAACGACGCTGAATATAATCAGATTAGACTAATCTTCGACGATCTTGCTATATTTTTCTTGTTTCTATATAATGTTTTAATACAAGAACCTCCACTTTTTTGAAAATCAGGTAAAAACTACTAACTCTATTTTTCAATAATGTTTTAGTAAATTGACATACGTTATTCATAATGACCATTTTAATTCAATGGTTGACATCACATGTAATAATTATTTATTTCAGACATTGGTACATATATGTGTTGGTAAAATTGTGTTATACAATAAAAATATTGATTACTTTTCTATTTTAAACTAGTTTTGTTTGTGGTTCCATCATTTAAGAACAGGAATCCATTATATGTACCTCAATGATACAATTCCTATTCCTCTTGCTGATAAAACTCTAACACTACCTAATCCTAGTTTTACAGTTTTATCGGTAAGAGTATTTTTAAATGGAGGAGGTTAAGGACCCTTTAACATCTGGCTAAGACAAATTCAAAGAAATGAAAGAATTCAAAATTATTTTACTTTGACCTATATATCGCCCTTCGATTTTTCCAAGCCGGTTCTATAGCGAAAGAACATGCAATACATGGTGGGGTGAGCACACAATGTATTAGGGTACACCTTGACCTACCTACTGATATTTTTGGTACAAATCGCGTGTAGGTACGAGCCAGGTATCATATTTTTTATGCATTTCATATTGGTGAATAATAATTGTGGTTTACATCTATATTCTTTTTTATTCATCACCAGTCATAGCGTTATTAAAATTAAAGAAAGAAGAAAATTTTAATTTTTTGATACAACAAATTCAGGAAATAAGATAAGAATAAAAGTACAATAAATGTGTCTGGCATATTAATTAGCACTCTCGGCAAAGATTAGAGAGTTTTGGAACACGTAGACTTGTATTTAAGAAGGAGAGGAAAATATGCCGCTAAAAGGAAATTGGGTTATAAATTTCTTATTTCTCAAATTTGAACAACGTGATTTTAACCATAATAATTCATCATCATCATATCTGTGTGCATATCTACTTGTAAAGTTCTAAAGAGGAATTCATTGGGTCAGAATCTAGTATAATAATACCATCAAAACTGGACAATCACTTGGAACGACCGACATACGTACGAAATGTATAAAATTACAAAGACAAATGCAAAATAAGATATACGGAAACAGTTTTGATAATAAAGCATTCATAATACTCGGAGTTATATTATATTAACCACAACTCGTCATATAAATCCGTGCACAGTACGCGAATGGAACCCGCAAATGACAGTGTGAGTGGTGAGCTGTCCACAGTGCTATTCAAACCAAAACCATCGCTGGGACGGCAGAGAAAACGTTTTGAATTTTAATGATGACAACTTAAATCAAAATGTTCCCGCTAACAACATGAAAATTGGAAAAAAAAACAGTGTTGAGTACATACGGTGCACAGATTTGACTGCACATATGGCGTAGTGGTGCGGTCACCTCGCTTCCTACTGTGTTGAGTGTAGTGGGTTCGATCCACACATGGGACAACACTTTGTGTGATCCACAAATTATTGTTCTGAGTGTGGGTGTCCTTTGTGTCCGTTTCATGTATGTTTGTAAAGTCCCCGCGACACAGGATTTATTCCTAGTGCGGGAGTTCTCCTTATACAAAAAAGATCCAGCCGAAAACAATTTGTTTCTAACAGTCAACAAAGACCGACACGGTTGTTTAAAAGTAAAACGAATAATAAATAGATTTCTTATTAATTAATAGGTAGTGACTGTTATATACAATTTAGCCAAGTTTTTTGCGCTACCTGACTTTTCAAGTATCATTTAATTCACAACGGAATAAAATTTGAAGCGTTAATTCATTAAAAAAGCTTTTACAATACTACATTATGCAGAGCAAAATCATTAATTACAGTGTCGCACTTGAAAGGAACGGCGAAAAAGGTCGATTACGAACAATATGGAAGCGAACATAGCAAAAACGGTCGGAATACAAGGGGGAATCGAAATACTTTTGTAAAGAAAAATCAAATACATTCGGGTTATTTCAAAGAATAGGTCTTAAGTACTTGTATAAAAACTGATACTAATGTATCTCTGAGGAGGGCGGCGGCGCAAGCCAAGCCTTCATTTCAGGGTGAACGTTGTTTTAAATGAAAGTTTCGTGATTTAAAAATAACGAGTGTGCTTTAGACTACACGACTCAAGTAATACTTCTTGGCTATGAGAGAAAGAAAGAAAGAAAATATGTGCTCGCACCTCTCTCTCTTGCCCCTACAGTAATATACGAAACGTAACTCTCTCCCTTTCTATCTTCACTAACTTATATCTCCCTCTCAACTTCCTTCCGCCTCGCCCGATCACACTTTTCGTAACACCAGCTTACTCCTCAAATCAATCAAAGAAGTTTTACTTCAAAAAGGATTTTTTTAGGAGCCTTACGATTTCGACGTTAGGGACAGGGAACCGGGCGAATAAATAATCTTTACATATTATGTAATCTTTATTACTTCAATGGTGATAGTTCAAAATGTAAACATTATCAACTGGTAATTGATTCAAGGATGGGACTGAAAATCGTGGCGGTTTGAAATAAGCCTGGTAGATCAAATTGTACCTGCCTTTTAATTCTAGATCGTGGTCAGGTTATCTTCGTAAGTACACAATAATTTATAAATAGAATACTTTTTTCCTACTTTCATTGTACGATGACTTTTACAATGTATTGGGCATCGTAAAGATAGGGCAGTGAACATAGCCAACTATACTAAAATACTGTGATTGTTTGTATACTATATGTTTAAACAGACTGGTTAATGCTAGCCGAGTTGGCAGCTACAGTTCATCAGATAGTTTTATTGTTAAATATATTGTTTATTAGCAATGCTTCGCCCTTTTGTACGTTTTATGCGGGTCATTTAACCAGTAATGGTCGTTAAAACGGGACACGGTATGTGGAAATATTTGGCTCGTATTGTTATGGCGGTATATTTCAAATGTATTGGGATTTAAGAGGGGTAATGAGAAAACTTACCGTCAAAACTCTTAAGACACTGTTACTCGATTATATTGGCTTGTAAATTAGTTGGCACTATTCTATTGTAGGTATTACAACGGATAATTTTTAATAGGAATTAATCAATCCTATCCTAAAAAGATTTACATAGACTTTGGTTGACCTTTTGTCTAATGTTTACTGATCCTAACTGATGAGCCAGAAGTCCTACGTACGAATAACAAGAAAATCCTTCATAAAAAAGTTGATCCGACTTCAAACAATACTAACAAAGAGCACCAAAAACCTAGCAGCAATCGTGGTTGATTTGCTGTCATTTTTTTAAGAGTTCCGTTGTCTGTCTCCGAAACTCATCATCAGTCATCTACATGAAATTTTAATGGGTACATTCGAACAAAAAAAGGTTTTTTTAAATCCGTCAGTATATGACGGAGTTATGCCCGAACATACTCCTCCTCCAATCTTAATACAATCGATAATAATGCGTGCGTTCCGTAAAAGTGCGTGTAAGAAGAAAACTTATTCATAACTATTATGGCGTAACATGCTAATCAGCTGTTTATGTGCGGCAGAATTGTTCGCATCATTGCCCCCCTTGTCGTTGCTATAGCATTTATCCATGAGAAATAGTAAACAACAATCATTTCAAAATGTATTATTAAGCGTATTTTTGAAACTTAGAATAGTATTAAAGCGTGCCGTATGTGAAAAAAATAAAGTTCGCATTGAAATGTAACAGAAAGTTGACTGTATTTTACCTTCTAAAACTTTCGCGTTACATAATTATATAATTACGTAATGGACAAGGGAATTAATGCGATTTTTAGGTATGACATACATTTGATTTGCCTGACGTTTCGACCAGGTTGCACTGGACGTGATCAAATTCTGACTCAATGTATACTTGTGTGGACGTAAGGTGATCAGTCTTCTAAGGTATACTTGCCAAAGATAAGGTAACGGGTCAGAGTTGAAGAATAGGGTCGACTTAAATGAGCATCTTTACCTGAAAAAAAAGAAATGTATCATTAATATAACGTCATGCGTACAAAAAATGACATAGAAATCATGACAAACGGAAGGTCAGGTTAAGTCAGAGGTTTTAATACCCAGAACTACATAACCTAAGAAAGCTATGGCCAAGGCAAAAGACGCCATTATCACATTACGATATATAGTTCAAATTCCTTTAGTTCGTTTCTCTTGTTCACGGTCAGCTGATATTCTTTTATGTTGAGCTGAACCAAAGTTATGGAGTCAAATTTCGGGTGTTCACAAGTGGACGCCAAAGTCCTTCACTTAATTACATCGCAATAATAGAGTTTGGGATCACAGAGCTAGCTCTAAAGCGACTTATAATTTTTTTAACTGACTGATCTTTTTGAAAGGTTTATTTGAGTAAATTTCATGTTGTATTTTTTAACTAAAATAATGACTCATTTAACTTTCAGTAACTTTCAGACGAATGTGTTTGGTCTACAACACCACGTTGGTTGGTTGGTTTTTTGTGCTGTTGTCCTGCACACTAGGGATGGAATGAAATCACAATCACATGATAAATCATATGATACTTAAATTATATTTTCACATCTGGGGCTGATTTACTAAATCACAATCACATGTGAAATCGCTGTGACTGATACCAATCACTGCATCAACTGAATATGATTTAAAAGTAGCAATAATTTCCATGTTTAGTGCACTCCATATTTCCTATCCATCAACACACGGATAAATTATAACATCAACATAGGCCTCTCCTTGAGGTTTTGGCATAATATATATATATATATATATATTGTTTCCTAATAATTGATATAATGTAGTAAAAATTGTCTACACGTCAATAAGTGTCACGCGGCCATAATGGGCTGTTGTGTAACGAATCACAATATACAATTTCTAGCCTTATATTGAATAATAAAACCATAAAATGTTACAGTAATTATGATTTACTGTTACCAGTAACCATTTACTAGTAAATCAAATTAATTGTACTAGAGGATTTGACACTCATGGGGCTGAAATTTAAGTAACAATAATGATGATAATACGATCCCTCGGATATCACCCACCAGTGGCTATGTCGGACAGGTAGGTACCAAGTGTACCCTAGAAAGGTAATCCCTGGATAATACGGTGTATGACACAATTCTTGCGAATTATTTTCGTTACAGGTTTGTGGTAATATTATTATACATCAAGGCTATTTCAAAAACTTTTCTGGAAGCTTACTATAAACTTACTAGTTTTTGCCCACGGCTCCGCCTGCGTGTATGTCGGTTATCGCGTTAAAAAGTAGCCTGTTACTTTATTCTTTCACCAATGGAAAGCTACATTATCAGAATCATGTAGTTTTCCATTGTTGAAAGAAATTTTAAAATGGTGGTGGTAATCGGTTTAGTGGTTTAGGCGTGCCAGCGTAATAAACTCACTTGTACATTTATAATATGAGTATGGTAGTATGGATTATTCTGGAACGTTTAAGAAACAGTTTGAAAAGGTTTGTCCCGTAGACGTACTATTTTCATCTGCGAAGTCATTTTCTATTAAGGGAGTTTGAAGACAGTTTATGCAATATATATTTTTTTAATACTTTTATAAGTGGCCTTTCACATAACAATATCAGTACATGAAATTATTAACCTAGATATTTTAAAGAAACTATTTATATATCTAACCGTTAAATCGTAATAAAATACGCACCGTTTTAACTAAACAAAATAAATAAATTACTATTCTAAACTGCGGGGCATGTTAGAATGGACGCCAATCGATGTTCAAGCGAGACTTCGAGTTAGCAGCGTGTTGGCATGTCACACAATTCAATGAGCCCAACGCGAACCACTGGATCATTGAGAGGGGACTCGTAATAGAACTACAATAGGAAGATTGATCTTGTGTGTGAAATACAGATCATATCGTCAAGTCTCGTAACACATTTGCATAGTAAATTATCATTTAACATGAGTACACCGCCATTTATATGCAATTACGTTAGGAATAATTGTATATTGCTTTAAGTATTTTTTATTCTCACAAGAAAAGATTACTTGGTTCTCCTGAAGGTCAGAGGTTTTTCCGTGCTTTTAGACACTCAAATACTAGTCGTCACTCGCTCATCACCAACGCTTTTCTGTTTTACAGAAATGAGTAAGGATCCATCTGATTAATCAAACCCGTAAACTGCGCTAAAATGCTGGTAAAAGCACCACTAAATGATGAAAACAGCAATTACTGATGAAGGCGTTTTCTGGCTCAGGTTCTACTTCTCTAACATTCCTACTTAAAAATAAATTCTTAATAAGTACTTCAAAATCTCCTTTCTAAGGAGAGGCCTATGTCCAGCAGTGGACTATTAAAGGGTGTTGGTGTGATGTACTTCAAATTTTCATTATTTATATTTAAAGTGTTTGATGTGCTATGACTAATTTAACAAGAATTATGTGATCTTTTATCACATAATTCTTGTGACGTCACGATTGATTAAACAAGGTCAACATGTATTCCTGGAAAGGCATCATCTGTTAGTTCTAATCGAAATCAAAACAATAGATAAAAACTGTTTCTATTTATACAATGTATTTTAAATTAAGATGAGTTTCGCGGAAAACGAAACGGGATTATTGTTGAGATTTAAGCTAACTCGTCTTCTCTTGTTGTATTTAATGGAAAATAAGGGAATCCCGTTTTTATGCGAACGTCTTCGTCGTCGCATATTGCGTTGCAAATTAAAAAAACTGTTGTAAACATGGTAGGAATACACAATATCGTGGTATTAATGTGTGGTAGTTTAAAACAAAGAGTAGAAATACAAAGGAGGAAACAAAAACATCAAAGGACACTAGAACTATAAGATTTAATCACATTGAATATTTAAATTTCGTAATAACTCTTGAATGAGTTTTTATCTTTTCCATACTAACAAGTAAACAATAGTTTGCATTTTATAACTACCTTGTGACGTTATTTTGCAGTAATTTAACTGTCGACCTTCATAGACAATATTATTGTTAAAAGTTCTATTTAGTTTTTTCACCCGACCGCGCCACATTGGTGACGGATTAAGAATACGGTGTTACAAACCCTATTCATCCCGTGGGCGTCGTAAGAGCCTAACTAAGGGAGCAAACTACGCAACACAACAGCACTGCAAAGAGAAGGAAATCTTAAAACAAACCGCATACCAACGCGTCTCGCCACTGTGGCATAACAGGTCCAAACCTGTTTTCTAAGGAGAGGCCTACGTCCAACAGTGGTAGGTACTACTACGTACATTTTTCAAGTGTATGTATATTTGGCACGATTTGCAGTCTAAACGGCTTAATTTATTTTGGCTTGAGAGATGTTGTAAGATTCGTTTTAATTGTGAATGACGCTGAAAATTCTAAAAATAAAATCGCCGGTTTATCCATTTTAAGTACCTATCCATTTTTTTGCCTTATGCCGCTTAAATTACAGTTGCCAAGAGGCGGCGGTAATCACTTACCATCAGCTGACTCTGTTCGTTTGAGGCATCATCATCATCTGCCTACCCTTTTCCCAATTTTATTTGGGGTCGGCGCAGTATGTATGATTTTTCCATTCTACTCTGTCATGCGTCATCTCACTGTTTACTCCCTTCCTAGCCATATCCTCCCTGACGCAGTCCATCCACCTTTTCTTCGGTCTGCCTCTTCTCTTGTACCCTTCAACTCTCATACCTAAAACTTTCTTCGCCACATTTTCCTCATCCCTCCGCATGACATGTCCATACCAAGATAACCTATTACTTCTTAACTTTTCATCCAGTGGCGCTACTTTCAGACTCCCTCGTATATACTCATTCCTAACCTTGTCCATCTGAGTCACACCACACATCCATCTCAGCATTCGCATTTCGGCTACATTCAGGCGTCTCTCATCCGTTCTCTTAATGGGCCAACTTTCAGAGCCATACAGGACGGCAGGTCTGATAATAGTCGTTTGAGGCCTACACCATAAAAAAATGTAACAAATGAGTGTTGTTATAAGTTATCACATTTACAAGATTTATACACTTGAAATTTCATCATCATCAGGGCATCGCAGTCCACTGCTGGACATAGGCCTCTCCCATTGCACTTTAAATTTATAATACACTATCTAGTAACCGCGACGCCCGCGCGCCTTAGTGGGTCCGATTCCCGGATCGGGAAACATTTTAAAAGGTTTTTCTGAGAGGAAAAATAGTCTAAGTTAGACTGCTACCTGGTATTAAAAAAATATCAAAAAAAAAAAAAGATTACCCGGAACAGACAGACATTTTTTTTAAAAGTAGTTCTTAGGCATAGGTAAAGGAATAGGTAAAGTATTATTTTGACATTACAAACAGAATTCAATTTTATTTATTTGTATAGATTAAATATAAAGCCGGCTGATAGCTACGGTAGTAGTTTTTAAAGTGACCTTTTACATAATATGAAAATGTTAAAAAAAAAAAATTGTGTATATTCGTAAATATTTTTATATTCTTTTGTAATATACGATATCTAACATTTCAACAGACGTTTTAAGTTAAGATCTGCCATTCTTTTTTCTATTTACATTAAATAGTCTGTACTCTTCTTTTGGCACCACTAAAATATAAAAACGTAAGATACTTATTTTGCAAGAAACTTATCGTATTTTATAATTAACACGTAATTATTCCGTCGTTTGCCTTCAGCAATTGTACTTAAAGATATAAAATCCTCTTTTATTATCATACAGCATCTTTGCACATTTGATACAAGGTCGAAACCGGAAATATTACAAACATAAAATAAAGTTAACACAAAAGTATCTCTAATGAGTATGGGAATAAGGAACACTATTTCTCCAGATTTAATCGACAGGTTCCACAACATTGAACATCTTATCATTCTTCATCTTATTTGCCATCGACGTGGTATAAAAATCTATGCAATCAGATAATGGTGCGAATTCTGTTGTTCGAAAACTCAACACTAAACTAAAAATAAATTTAGTCCTGTCAATTACTACGTTTTTACGTACGTTATGTACTACTACAATAGAATTAGCGCCATTGTAAGACTTAGCAGAATTTCCAATTAAATGTATGTCTACCACCTACATACAATGTCACTATTATTAAATGCCGAAGTGAAGCGAAGTAGGTATTCTAAAATAATGCATTTTTTTACACTAATATTATATCATCATATTAAACTGATAAAAGTGAAAGCATCTTCTTTCGCTGATTTTGAATAGTTGTTCACGAAGAAAATTGTTTAGCTAGTCGTAATAAAATAAAATGGCTGTGCTGTATAGCCTTTTTTTTTCCGTGCGGAAATCCCCTCGGATACCACCTATCGGTGGCATGTCGGACTCGAACCGACTAAAACCGCACGCCGTCTCGGGTACTAATAGCCGGGGAACCAGGTATACCCTAGAAAGGAAGCCCTGGTGCGGTGCTGTATAGCCTAGGATCTACCTGGACGATAATTAGGAAGGAATGTATATTTACATAAACTACTTAGTAAATTTTAAAACTATTTACCAAGTAGGCCATGGTTGCGCAATTATTATTAAATACCAATGTCATTCGGGTAAAATTACAGTACATGCAGAGACATAAAGACCTCTAATTTTATTATAATGTTTATCTGTATTCTAACGACACCGGTAGGTTAAAAAAAACCATGCTCAAAACGCGTATTAGACAAGTTGTCCTTGAAAATTTTGTGCGATTACGCAGTCATCAAAGCGAATTTTACTGAGGGACTGTGCTCTGTACCGTGGTATTTTATCTACTACCATTTCCCACGTACGTGAAGGTACTTCACTCACGTCTCAATTTTCGTGTAATCAAACAAAACGATTGGCGAGAAGCTGTCAACAAATAGACATCCAAAATAGGAAGTCCCACATTTTAAAATCGTATTGTTATAAGGTAGTAGTTCGTTGACGCCTAGCCTTGGCTATAATATATTTTATTTGTTAAGAAACTATTTAGGTAATTACGTTTTCTTCAATGTTCGATATCATTTAAGTTATTCTTAAGTTACTACAATAACTTAATATAACTCATTCCCGTGCAGACAGTTTTAAACTATTATTAGTTTTACTTGGAACATTCTTTGATAAAGTGTGAGTATATCTAAATGCTAATAATAAATCAAAAAGTAATAAATTAAATTAGGATTTCTGAAATTTAAATACTTGATTAGTTTTTATTACAAGAGATTTATACCTACACATGAAAAATTCATAACTCCAAAGAAATACGTTTAAAGTTAGATCACAAATTATCAAACTCAAATATGGCTAACAGGCAGCGCAATTAATATATTTATAAGAGATTATGATGTTTTGCTTGTCTTACACTATTCATAACAACCAGACTGTAGCTGTATTAATCGGGGTTTAGGATGAATTACCCTAAATATAATAATAAAATATGAACTATGAGGAATGTATATAGAACAGTCGTTAACACACTTACATGAGGCGCATGATTCACGACAAGTAGATATTTGAGGAAACACGTGGAATTGTTTAAATAAGTGGACGGGAAGAGGTCCAGACGGCAATGTACTAATAATAATTTTATTTAAACATTATACATTGTCGTAATGTGGGTCACACCTTAACAATATATTATAATACTTACTACACATATTATGTAGTATTACTTTTGTACACTTTCTTCTACGAAATATCGAATACTCTACGACAGAGCGCTACAGATTGTAAAGTCATTTATAGTGGACTGAATTTAATAATTTTTCTGAGATATTTCATTTTATCTACCAATTATCAAACTACTGATCACGATGGACTATTACTTTCTTTTAAAAACACATATAATAACTCAGATACCTAACAGTAAAATTGGTTAACTTTAGAAATCTCCGAATATAGCGAAAATGCAAGTTTCCTTATTGACTTTATACGAAAATTGTGTCACAATTGTGCATCACAACTACACAAATGTTAGCTGAAGTTGGCAAGATTTGGCAAGGTCGACGATGACTAGGATAAACAGTAGACGAAAAAATCTATTTATTGGTGTAGTGAAAGAAGAAGATGAAAGGAAAATGGTGGTATTTTGTAGTATCCTCGATTTAGGTAGATACCGTTAATCCGTATGTCCTTAAAAAAGGAAAGAAATTATACTAATAAATACAATAAAACCTTGTTTTGTTCAGGGTTTTAAAAACCCCCATCCATAAATAAAAATGAGAAAATGACGTCTACAATTTCAGGTTACTTACAAAGGTTTAGCGTCAACGAAACGTCTCTTTATATTTAAAAAATCGTTCATACGCTGTTAAGACAGCAAAATAAATTACTAACATTTAAGTAAATGCCGAAGCAAAGTAATGTCATCTGAGTTAATTCGTTGGAATATTCATGAAACATACAATATTGCCGTGATCGTTATCGTATGAAATTAAATTTAACTTCTTGAAACTTAATTGTAGCTGGACGGCTCTAATGTATTACACTGGTGACATGAACATGTTACAAACATGAGAGTTACAAATAGATGGGCTACCAGATTACTAGTAAAGCTACCATGGAATGAAATGAAAGCTACACTAGAAACCTGTTAGTTTATACTGTAAAAAAGTTACATGACTCGTAGTTGGTTTAACTTAAGCTTGGCTTGACTCGAATTTAAATGTGATCATTGGATAATTTCTATAGTGCGTATAGTTATATTAATGTAACGTTGATTAAACCATATTGAATAAATTGTTTTTCACCTTGTCATTCTACTTCGTGGCAATATTTTCGACACAACGGGTCGCTATAGCATCATTCGAAACTAGGTACCCGGCAGCGGTTTTAATGTCATCAAAAAGATTGAATTCTTTTTCGATAATTGCATTAAAATACATTCCAATAAAAAAACGCCAGACGCCATGTTGCCCATTTATAATGACGACATGTCGTGTAGTAAAAGAACAAACTATTGATAATGAACAAAAATAATTTAAAATGTGTTACTACCCTTATGATTATCGATGGACATAGAACAATACACTGTCATCTTTATTTGATGTTTTAACATTCCGTAATTATTTACAAAAAACCGTTGATGAGCAATTAAGTATTTAAGTGAAAAATTAATTGATTATTTTTTTACTAACTTGAAGACGTACTCGTGACGTTTTGTGTTTTGTATATTTGTAGAACAGATTAGAATACTAAACTAAAAACTTTGATGTGAATGATTCCAAATTGAGAAGGTGAAACCAACATTTTCCGACCGTATGCCCCACTATTATCGTTATTAACATTACATTCATAATAGGTAAAAAATCCTACTATTGTGATGTACAAATAAGCAAACTATTATTGACATGGTGCGTGTCATTACTATAAAAAGACATTTGTTGTTTTTCATCAACAGCCTTTAACAGTCCACTGCTGGACATAGGCCTCTCCTTAGAAAGGAGGTTTTGGCCTATTATACCACGCTGGCCAGACGGGTTGGTATAGGGTTTGTGTCAAGTTTTCCTTCTCTCTGCAGTGCTGGTGTCCTGCGTATTTCGCTCCCTTAGTCGCCTCTTACGACACCCACGGGATGAATAGGGGTGGTGACACTCTGTATTCTTAATCCGTCACCACACGGATCATCACGGATCATTTGTTGTTTTTAACATTTTCATTCTAATTTGTTTTTTGTGAATGACTTAGTTTTTTCACTCATTATTCACCATTCTTCGTGATCTTTGAATAAAGTATTATACTTTTCCGGGGTTTTCGATAGTATAAAGTACATTATTATAATATAATACATCACTACGAATGCACATCTATCAAAACCATCAGTGGAAGTAAAACTTGCCCTAACAACACAAACCGTTTCTCAACGTTCTCAAGTTAAACTAGTTTACAACACTTTTGCTTCATTTTAACCAACAGAATAGAAAATAAACGTATAGATTTTGCCTAGCGTCATTAACAGTTGGGGAAACTTGGTGTGCGCATCTTCAGTTCTATGCAGTAACAGTCGGGTCGTAAGTTTCCAAAGAGAGGGAAACAGCTGAACTACGGTTACTCTTATTGTTACAGTTGGGAGGGAGTTGGGGCGTGGCGTTTGGGGACTTACTTGTATTCAGGTTCCGAAGAAATGTGTTTCACTTCGATATTTTTTTAACGATTTGAAGTTGAAAAATAAGTTATTAGTAGTTTGGAATGAAAAAAAAAATGTTTTAATGAGTTACTCTGCTAAATTACCTTTAAACTATTTATTTCCATGATTTACAATTTCAATTGAGTCTAGTTGTAATACGTGGTCGTTAATTTTATGATCGTGAACTTTACGTGATAAGTATAATTTCTTGATTTGTGAATTAATTGATATCAAAAAGAAAGGGACTCTAATTTGTTTTGGTGTTGCTGTACTACTATAAACCTGTAACAACTCTATAACTTGGCCGAATAGTCAGCAGTAACCAACAAAGACTTATAATATTCGTCTGCAGCTTGCTAAACTGGAATAGCTGACAACAATAATATGATCAAATAGACCTCTTTAACGGAACTCAAATAAACCGAATCTCATTTATATTAAATGACGGCCTAGTCAAACGGTTTCGGCTCAGAATAGAAGAGCCTTTTTCCGCGGTTGTCAGAAAGGGTTAACATAAGGGATTAAGTTTAATATGAGGTTGGCTCTGTTTTTATGTTTAAAGGACCACTTATTTAATGTTTAATTAACTTTTAGTACTTAATGCGAGTCCCTTACTTACATCTTATTCCCTTGTAATTAATTACTCGCATTGTCCGAATGACATACTCATTTGACGGATTTATAAAAAAAAAAACTTTTTTATTAAAATCTTGGGAGATGGCATGTCATTATAAAATACGATCTCTGACTTTTTCACTCTTATAGGCACAGTGAAAGAAGAAGATAGGATATAAATCTCAACCTTGACTGTGATATTAAGCAGCTACGTTCACTAATTTCAATACAAATAAGCGAAAATAGCATAATTAATAATAATAATATTCTACCACATTCACACAACGCGATCTAGCCCCAAACACGACAATGATATTGTTACATATATACTTTTTTTTTGTAAATACATACTTATTATACCTAGAAACACCCAGACCAAATCAAACATTAAATGTTCATGCACTCAAATGTTTGACTTGAGCGGGAAAAGAAGCCGTGACCCTAGGAATAGCAGTCCGTTACTCAAATCAGTACGCCATCCGGTCGTCAAATTATATAACATATTAAAAAAAAAACAATTTGCAGGTAATTTATGTATCCTTTTATTTTAAATCCTACAATCAATCAATGCCATAATATTATTTATCCGTTGACCCTGTCCTAGAAAATAATTCTATTCATGCTATTCGTATAACTGTAAACTTTTTATGTCCCGAAATGAATTTATTAAGTAGTTAATCGAATAACAATGTGCAAAAAAATTATGTTTACATGACGACCGTTATTAGGCGTGCATTTTGATAACAAGTATGTAACCACACTACCTACCACTATAAAGCAAACAAGCGCTTGCCATGATCAATATAAAAACCTAACTAAAATCAGGTAAAATGTTCCAACAGCTTTATGAGTAGATTAGTACTAATCTACTCATAAAGTTGTTGGAACACAGTAAAGAAACAAATATACAAATAAAAAGTAATATAACATATATGGTCCGTGTAGTGACGGATTAATATTACGGAATGTCACTACCCCAATTCATCCTGTGGGTGTCGTAAGAGCCGACTATGGGAAAAAGAAGGAAAACTTGACACAAACCTTATACCAACCCGTCTGGCCAGCGTGATATGGCCAAAACCTCCTTTCTAAGGAGAGGTCTATGTCCAGCAGTGGACTATTAAAGATGATGATGATGATGGTAACATATAAACATCTAAAAAGCAGGTCATTTTCTGAGGCGAGTGAGTCAAGCGAAGTATTCATGACGTCATGGCAGCACAAAAATGTAATCCTAGACAGCGCGTCATTGAAGTTAGAAAGGCGTGAGCACTTCAACTTTAATATCCAAGGTGATGTTTTTGTGTAAAGACCGTTCACTTTTATAAATAAACACTTGACACACAGAGGTGAGAGTTGTTCATAGATTTCGTGAAATGTCTAATTTCAGCTACTCCTATCTCATGAAGAATTACAACTTAAATGATGAACTACCATGTACTTTAAACTATCGCGTTCGTTAATATATAGTTACTAACTTTTACTATTACTAACTAACTTTTACTTTTACTAACTTATTTCGGCTATCGCGGGATAGCCGAAAGAAGTTAGTAAAAGTAGTAAAAGTAAAGTAAAAGTAGCCTATGTTACTCACTGAAAATGTAGCTTTTCATTGGTGAAAGAATTTTTCAAAATTGATTTACTTAGTGGTCCAGACAAGAAAACGTAACAAACAAACTGATTTTCACATTCATAATATAAGTATTTATGTTTACAAGTATTAAGTCACAAGCTGACTGACCTGTTAGCCTGTGACCACTACCAGTGCAACCTGGTCGAAACGGCAGGTAATTTTTAAGGTATGTACCTACCTAATACATATCGTGAGCGTGTTAATGCCGTGTTAATTAACATTATCGTTTTAAATTCGTTACTTCTTCTTACATGCTCCATAAGAGCTTCTCTCTAATATGTGAGTTAATACGTTATGAACGCAGGTACTTACCATACTTAACATAATTTTCTATGTTCTTTACGTAAAAAGCCTACAGGCCACGCCATTAAGATATTATTGGTCACGTGTAGTCTAAAGTTCAGTTACCCGTCATTAAACCAACACATTTATTCCCAGAAACTTTTTTCGGTCTATCGAGTGACTCTGATTTTGTCTATGATTACCAACAGTATTTGCGTAATGCACAGAAATTTTCTGTAATAAACTTCAAAAATTCAGCACGATGTTGTAATTGTAAAGCTGTTTTCTTCATCCCTTAATTTTCATGCTAGGGGTGTTTTTTGTTTTCGAATTTGAATGAAACAGTAAAGCTTTTCAAATAAAAGAAGATTTTGCAAATAGCTTCACAAATGACGGAGTGCAGAGGTAACAAACATAAAAATATATTAGACAATTATTTGGCCATCTCCTTTTCTTTATTCAGTTCGAAAATTATTGCATTACACATTTAAATGTCACGACCTAATAAGTGACGTTTTTCCGACGAATTATTCCCTGAAATTCTGATATCATTAACGGGAAATCATAAAATCAACCTTATGCCTTATGCTATATAATTAAAGTGCAGATAGATCTTTGTTGTAAATTATTACGTAATACAAGCAGCCGACGGCTTATCAGTGAGAACACTGGTAATTGTTGTTCTTTTTTGAAGTTACTAATTACGAAAAACCTGACGCCGGTGAAGCAATGTTGTAGGAATAACATTGACTGTGCATTAATCAGCATAAGCTTGCAAAATAATGTTAATAGCAGATAATGGGACAAAATTGTTCTACTACTACAGATCTCGACCGCCGATGTCAAAAAGATGACAGGACGTGTCCGCGTGGTGACGGATTATCACCACCCCTAGTCATCCCATGGGTGTCGTAAGAGCCGACTAAGGGAGAAAACTACGCAGGACAACAGCACTGCAAAGAGAAGGAAAACTTGAAACAAACCCCACACCAATCCGTCTGGTCAGCGTGGTATAGTAGGCCAAAACTGCCTTTCTAAGGCCTATGTCCAGCAGCGGACTATTAAAAGCTGTCGAGCTCACAGTCGAAAAAAAATTACTGTTGGTAAGTTTCAAGTTTCCGACATAGCCTACCGGATCAGCAAGCTGAAGCGCCAGTGGGCTGGCCATATTAGAGACTGAACCGACAACCGTTGGGGAAAACGAGTTCCTGAGTGGAGACCGCGTCTCGGCAAACGTAGTGTAGGACGCCCACAGGTCAAGTGGAGTGACGATTTACGCAAGATGGCTGACAGGAGCTGGATGCGAGAAGCCCAAAATCGATCTAAGTGGCGTGCAATGGGAGAGGCCTATGTCCAGCAGTGGACTGCGATAGGCTGATGATGATGATAAAGTTTCAGGTAATAATTAGCCACAATCTATATATAGAATATAATTTTGAAATCTAACTAAAACTGACACTTTGTTCTCCAAACAATTGATACGGGAAACCCTGTTTGGGTATTTGTATAAAGCACAGAACAAACAAAGAAACCTCTTTTAACTGCTATGTTATTTAAAGCGCTATTTAAATGGATCAACGAGAAAACGAACGAATTGCGGCGCGATGTCACATTCAAAATGCTGACATCTATTCGCTAAACAGTCAATACTTAAAGCCGAAGTGGATTTATAGCTAAAAAGGCTTTGAAGTCATCGCTCAGCCTTTTAATCAAAGTTTTCAAGAAATGCTTACTTTACTTTTCGTTGCGCATATTTCTAAACATAGCTCAAACCGACATATAATTATATTAAAAAGAAACTTTTAAAGTTTTACACTTAAGAAACCATTTAATTTTACGAGCAATCACCTGGTTGTCAAATTTCAAGTATAATTTATTTAATTTTGAAAGTTTTATATTTACTTCATTGATCAGTAAAGTTAAATGGTTATTGCATAGACTCACCGTATTATAATGTTTATACTGTTCTTACGTAGTTTGTATCATATTAGTAATGTCAAAATAATAAGTTTTTTTTTCATGCTTACACGGTTATTTGCACGATACTTATGCTTAAAAACTAGCTTAAATATTTTTTGTCTGTGTCTGTTTGTTCCGGGTAATCTTCAATCCTTCTTTCAAGAATGCCAAATTTTACATTCTTTCGCTGGTGGAATTTTACGAAACTGAAAACGAGGTTCAAAGAATACTCTTACATGACAAATTCTAGAAAAAACAAGTAAAGTCTAGTTAATATTTTTTATAATATGGTTATTGAATGAAATAACAATCCACAAAGATAATGATGCAATACTACATGTATTACTAAGTCTTTCTTTATAAATTCTATAATTATATAATATTGAGATAAGCCGTTTACACGCATGGCGAACTTCGACAAGTGTCCACAAACACAAGCGTGTAAACGGGGTGTTTGGCTCGGATCGCGTATACTCGTCGTCAACCGGTACTAGTGTCGGTTTTTGAATACAGATCAAAAGAAGCTGGCGGCAAGCGTTTGGGACGTATTTACTCTCGTACACGTATTGCTCAATTTGACATTAGTGAGCAGACGGGAATCAACATTGTCTCCATGCTCTACTGATTGAGCAGAGTTTTTTTTCTTTTTTTGTTTAGTGCCGCCGTTGATATTTTGAATAAAATATATCCACGTCTGCTGTTTGCCTGTCCGGAACACAATAGAACACTTGCAAGCGTGTAAATGGCATCCAAGCGTTTGTAAAGACTTTGAGCTTGTGGACGTTTGCCAAGCCTCGGCAAGCATGTAAACTAGACATTAGATGTCTGCCAAGTACAAGCTTTATTCGTTTAACAATAGCCATAACAGTACTATTGTACCTGACTGTATCTTTCTTGTCCTCGTCTAAATAAAGTGCAGTTTAGGTATACCTATGTATATGCTATACCTAATTTGAGATCAGACAGTCATGTATGAGGGGTGTTAAGTTTTCATATTATTTACATTATTGTTCTGTGACTGCACAGCAGTGTATGTATGTATATAGGAATGTAAATATGAATATATTACAACAATCAATACTTCATCCGATAACCTTACATAATTTATATTTCAATATTCGTAAATTGTTTGATTACCAGAGGGAAACCTATCGGAACTCGGAGACTCGTAACACGCAATCAAAGTGTCAAAATAAAAACTGATTTACATACCGTACTCGTATTAACTTACAGAATATTTTTGCTATCAGTTTTCCCATGTCAGAATACTGTAATATTTCTTTCTGTATCACAGTGTGCAAAACCATTGCTCAATACTTACAGTGCGAACTTAGTTGTCATAAGACTTGAGCACAAACATCCAAAATTTTATTCAAAGTTACAACTTGAAATTCTCTTATTCTTATCTTATTTTTACCATTGTTCTTCTACGTTCAACAAAAATGAAATGTAAAATTTCAATACTAAAATGTTGAAAACCAATGTACAAAAACTCCATATTTTTTTAGGATGTTTAAAATATTAAAACCTGGGATGACAGCTAACGTTCGTTAATCAACTTAGTTTTAATAACATGTTTGGTGGTTATGGAGCGATTCTCGTTTTTTGTCTGTGGATATAAGTTTAGATAATAAAAATAGTTTCGTATCCGGTCCTCTAAGTTATTCTTTTTAATTATAGCTTTTGGTTTCGCCAAGGTCAAGGTGGCTGTTAACCTTCCCTGTATTCCACTTGGCAACGTGAATGCAATGCTTCACGATGATCGGATATACGGATCAGCAGCGAATAATAAAATAAGTAGATATGTGTGTGTGATTTTTATAATCTTCTTTATTTTTGTATGTAAGATTTTTTTATTTGTAAGATTTAAAGCCAATATTTGTAGCGGTCAACTTAGATTTGTTCTTATGCTAAATGTATATCATTTTTGAGCAAATAAAATCAAGTTAACCACTAAATTAAATGTTAATACTGCAGAAAATTCAAACGGATGTTAGGGTTTGGAATACTATGAATAGAAACACGTACCGATGAAAAAATACACAGCCTTTAAGTAGACATGTTTTATTCTAAGTGAATATCTCTTACAAGGAGCGGCCGCTTACATCCGCGGGTCCGTAAAAAATTCGCAATGATGTAATACTAGCAAGCGGGCGGCCTCGAGAACTGGGCTCCATTTTACTGCGACACGTGGGCCGTGAAATCGTTATAAGTAAGCAACTCACGTATCTTCCAAGTATTTTATTGAATTGGCAACCCAATGTCCAAAATCTCAAATCATCGATTGCAAGGTTTTTATGTATTTTTTTAGCCTCATGCCTGTTAAGGTAATTGGGTAGCTTCCATAGACCGAATATAGGATTAGACTGAAATTAGAATACATACAATCTTCGCATTAGATCTATTTAATGGAAATATTTTACTCAGTGTAAGTTCTGAATTCACAATGCTTAAGTGGTCAAAATAGGTATAAGTACTTAATAACTATAAAATTAATTCCATAACACGTTAAGCTAACAACACCCAGTCAGTCGAGATTATTCTCGCCCAAGCATTATCAGACTCGTATTTTATTTTAAATACAGATAACAAGTATTCTACACTAACTTCTGGCTCTGGTCTGTTGCCGATAATTACATATTGTTGAGCGGCCATCTTGAATAGTGAGTCACCGTGCGATTGAGCACTCCTACGCACACCAATATTGCCAGACAACGGACGGTTTAAACAGTATATCAAATTTTATACACACAAATACAAACTAAGGCCGCCTTGCGATTCGTTTGGGTTACGTTAAACAAAATGTCAGTTATCGTTCGTCCCCTACGCACTAAGTACACTAACCCCTTGCGCCAAATGTGATCTTTTGATTTTATACAATATTAAAATGTAGATAGGTAGCCATAAATACACCATCCTCTGAATACGAAATAAGGTGTATTAAGGCGATGTCTGTTGCCCACTATGAATAACATTATTTAACTTCTTATTTTATAAATACCTATTTTACACCGATCATAAATACCATAATATACAATAATAGTGTAGGAACAATCTTTTACGTAAACTCTTTATAATGTTAGTCACACGACTCATTAGTATTCCGAGACAAAAGCCATACTTTTTATAATATTAAATACCTACATAATACATTTTTAAAACAGGATATGAGCGGTAACCACGGCTTATCAATTAGTTGTTACCAGTGCCCATAATATTCATGGTCATCACATTTATTCAATGGAAAATTATAGTTTTTGTTTTTAAGACTGTTCTAACTGAGGACATGTTACAGTACGGTTCCAGTTAATAGATAGTTTTATCGAGGTCTTATAGCTCGCATCGGTTTTTCGACGTTACTATCCTACTTAGATCTCTCAATGCAAAATAATGTTTTTTGTTGTCTATTTAATTGAGCTAAGTGGGTCTGGTGAATCTATTATATTTTCCAGCTGATGTGACTACAACTTTAATAGACAAGAAACCTTTTTTAATGATATCACTAGCATTTTCCAGTGGCGTTGCCCGCGTAAATGTAACTTTTTCATCCTTCGGGAACACTTAGTCTGTACGAAAACTACCAAAGTCCATTGATGTATTACTGTAGGATGCAGTGAATAAATTACGAACGAACATTAGTTTATATTTATTTTACCAGAGCTACTAAGATTTAGCGGTACGCTACCCGCAACTAAGTTACTTAGAGATACTTATATATATTTAAGACAGTGAAATTATTATTTAAACATTTCGAAACAGCTATTTGAACATTTGAACTTTGAAATTCAAATGTTCAAATTGCCGTTTCGAAATTTTGATGAAATTTGAACATCTTAGTAATTACCATAAAATAAACTTACATAACCTTATATACCAAGATCGGTACAGAGATATCTATCTAAACGTCTGTAAGTACAATTACTTACACCCAAATTTAATTGAACAACCCTGTGTCGCTATCTTGGGGTTGAAGAGAGAGAGAAAGAGAGAGACAGAATCATAACGACAAAAGATATACTTCAGAGGTGTAATGAGCTTGTTACCTATTCCTATACACAGTGATAAGTAGCATGTTATTATGAGAAGCTACGTTGATTTACGTTAATATAATTAATCTTCTCCGTAGGTGTATTTAATGATGTATTTAATGTGATTTCAATGTTTTTCCTTGTCATACACGTGTAAGAATACCTAAGATTGGAATGTAATTAAATAATACGAGTATAAAATGACACTTGACGGCAAAAAGAAGTGTTAAGTACTTACGTAAGTTACTTTGAGTACAATTTTGTTACATGAAAAATGTCAAAACTTTTATATGGTTTTCTTGGGTAAAGCATAATTTTGATTTCACCTAGCAAAGGTGGCTATGGATTTTTTCTTCAGTATCACCAGGGACCATTGTAATTTCTGCAGCCAATCTTTTATAGTTCCCCATTACAGACAGGGAAAAGTTACTACTTAAAGCTATTTTAAAACTTAACACTTCGAGTTAACTTGAGTACCTTGATTAATGACGTCTACATTTAACAAGAATCTAGATTTCGGAAACGATCGCTTCTGAAATCTGAATACTATTAAAATATTGTTAAATAAACGCACAACAAATCGAATAAACAGTCGAATTAAGAACCAACAATAGGACTAGTGAAAATCAGAAGCTAGCGGCCTAGCTGCTGAAATTCCATTATCTACTTTAGACAAATCACTGTCACAACACACACAGCTACATTAAACCGATTTTTAGAATACTTACCTGTTTTTCCACCATACCATCCAAAGCCGTGGCACTAGGAGAGATGGATCCTTAAGCAATTACGTCATAAATACCATTTCATACAATATCTTATGTGAGAAAATCACTCTCAGTCCAATCATACCAATATAACCAAACTGTATCTTCCGCAGTTCAATAAAGACACTTTAATACGTGAATCATGCATGTTTTGGCTTGATTAGTCAATCTGAATTTGAGGATGTTCCTGAATGGAAGAATTCTCTCAAACGATGAAAATAAATCAATCATAAATAAAAAAACTAACGTGATAATAATAACAATAATAACCTGATGTTCAGCAGTGGATCATTAAAGGCTGTTGATAATGTTAGTTTAGTTCGTTGTGTACTTTCTTGGTGGCCATCTTACTTGCTCGATAAACATTGCCCGACCCGGAAAAAAAAGCCAAGTGCCAACTTAAGAAGCGGGATCGACGAAATTATCATGTATAATATATGCTTATCTCTATAATATGTTTATATTATTGTATAATAAACTGAAGATAAGGCATAAAATATAAACGCTTATGTAACAATTACTTTCAGATTTCAGCTCACCGGATCAAATAATAATTGTAGAAACAAAGGTGACTTAAAACTTACAAGACAAATCAATTCACCTTTGCCGAAAGAAATTGTTCAATCTGAAAGTCGAATATAAAAATTAAAAACGCACCGTATACACGGTCAGTGACCTTTCAATCATAAGGCCGACACCCACGAGCAATGGTATGGTGATATCACCATGACTTTGGCCCCTGACCTCATGGCAACTACACTGACTCATACAAGTCTCAATATATGTAGGTATAACAACTCTTTATCAGTCCAGTGATAAACTCATGTCTAATTACGCTAATGATTTGAGAGAACTTGGTTCGATATTTAAAGGAATTAGAAAAAGTAATCTAGGTAGTTAAAAACGAAATCAATTGTCTTTTGAGTACTTTCATTGGGTCACCCAAGAGTTCTCCTGAAGCCGGCTGTCGGGGTATCGAAAGGAGCCGGAGATCCGAAGGGATTTTGTACCCCGCCAACGTTAGTAAAGGCTACGCAAGTATTTGACTGCGGTAGTGACCCGGATGAAGTTCTGGAGTATGGTCGAGTGTCGTGATTACTGTCTAGTCTAGTCTTGCCGTGATTAGTGATCGTATCCACTCAAAAAGTGTCTTTTTCTTAGAGTAATCACCCCGGACGCCTACACTATACGACGCTGTATTGATCGACAACTTAAAATGTATATCTTGCTCACACTCACAAGTGTATGCGTCACGTCACTCAGCATTTGCCGCGACGTTTATAGCGAAGTCTGTAACGCATGCTTCGTTAATTTTTGTTAATTAACCATAAAAAACCCCATCTTGTGCCTTCGTAAAATATAATAACAATTTAAGAAATGCTAACAATGCTAAAAATGTTATTCTTAGGGTACCAGGGAATTAAGGAAATTCGAAAATAATCAATGCCTTATGCTTGCACGAAACTTAGTGCATTAAGTCAACAACAGTCTGCTCTCTCGAGATAAAACTTGTGTAAAATCTTTTTCTAGAATAGATTTTAAATAGGAAGGAAGAACAATTAGAAGCTCACCAAATAATCCATTTGGTGAGCTTCTAATTGTATTGCTGCGTTCGTTCAGTGAGATTGAAACTTCAAGATAGCACGAGCTATGTTTTTTTTTCATATTGGGGGCAAATGAGCAGACGGACGGGATCTGATGGGAAATTATTACCGCCGTCAATGAACCTTGTCTTGTTTGTCGGCCATTGAGACCTTGTCGTCCTTTGAGGTGAGATAACGAGATTACCCTATTTTCTTAAAAGTCATATCAGTCCCGAAATACAGCAGGCGGCAATTCTTTCTCTAAGTTGGTGCATTTGAGTCATTGATTAAAGTAGTCTCGATGAAGAGATTTTTTTGCAAAAACTACGTCAGTTGCTTTGTTTATTTAATTACGCAAGAATGTAAATAACCCGTAATCTATCCAGGGAATATGTCACGACTTTCACTACAACCGAGTAACGTGAGCCCGTCCGTCACAGTCGCGGATGGCGTCATCTTTTCCGAGGGTCAGCAGTTTTCTATTCGCGTTGGGGAGTGACGCACGCGGCGGTGACGCGGCGGCGGCGAATGGTCCGCGCATACGCTTTAAATACACCGCTTCACCCCCCAACCGCAATCGGTCGTGTAATTAAAGGCATCTGGAACATCGTCACGGCGGGGTAACGGCCGTCTAGTCGACATATTTCAGCTAGAATCACCGTCGCATAGCCACTCACACTCCTCTCCACCCAATTTCGACCAGACTACTGCAGTAATGTATTGCCAAATTGTTTTCTACGACTCATTCAAATAAAGATTCAGGACTTAAGCAACCATTATTAAGAGCTAACAATAATAAAATATGTCCATCGCTATAGTAGGTACCTACATTTGTTTACGTAGGTAGTTGGTCGTTAGTTAATTCATTATTTTTCCCTTCTGTCAATTCATAAACAAAATGTATAAAGAGCTGTTATATAATAATGGACTTCTCTTAACACTGATTTCTATGAATTTTTGTACATGACAATAACATTTATCATATAGGAATACATGTTTGTTATCATTTTATCGCTTCCGTACTCAGATTATAATAATAATAATATATAATATATTCTACCACATACACACAACGCCATCTAGTCCCAAACTAAGCAGAGCTTGTACTATGGGTACTAGACAACTGATATAAATACATATATACTTTCTTTTTTTGTAAATACATACATATTATACATAGAAACACCCAGACCAAATCAAACATCAAATGTTCACGCATACAAATGTTTGACTTGAGCGGGAATCGAACCCGCGACCTTTCGAATAGCAATCCGTTACACAAACCACTACGCCATCCAGTCGTCGAATTGTTAAAACAGAGCAATAATGTATAGGATATATATATTCATCGTCCAGATGATCATGAAATTTTGAATAAACGTTTAGATTTACAGAAAAAGACATACGGATGTGAAAATTACTTTTACGCAACAAAGAAGCCTCAGTCAAAGCTAGTATACAGGTACACATAACCAGTCTGTTTAGACACCCATTACGGCCCACGTTTCTAGGCGAAGGTTCACCTTAGTTTCAGTAAGTAAAAACAAAACTAACAACACCTTCAACCATGGACGTCAATCAAGAATCATCAACGTACAATAAAGAGGAAATGCTGCTCATTTGGAAAAAATTAAACAAAATAATCGCAAACAATCAAATCATAATATAGTTGTTTAAGTTGGAAAACGGGTTGAGTAACTAGAAGTTTATGATACCGATCAAGCGCAACTGTGTCCGGCTGACAAGTACGTCACTGCGCTGTGCCGGTTACCGTACTCTGTCCATAGAGAAATGAGGGCAGACTATAGATATCGCCTTTGTCGTCACTGATGAATAAGATAGAACAGTTTTATTGCAATGAATGAATACTTAATTCCGACTACAAGTTCAGATTCAATATTACATTTTGGCAGATGGCCAAGCAAAATATCAATACAAATTACATATAGGAATAAAATATGTAGCCTCGAAACGATGCGCCTATTGAATGTCTCGTGTTCATAATTCATAACTGACGCGTTTTTTGCCATGAATATATCTTATACATTATTGCTCTGTTTTAACATCCGATTCTTTACCTAAGAAGACCTTTTACATAGTTTTAGTATACAAATGATCATTTTTCTTAACTTTTAGATGCTGAAAGGGAGGCGATGAGATTCGATCCAGCGCAGTGCGGTTTTGGCGTACTTGTTACATTACAAAATCGACTGTACGGAACTGCAGTCTCATTTTCAGCATACCTACATATTTTACGATAACTTGCTTTACTCACTTCACTTGACGCCGATTGTATTGACTTTTAATCTCTTTATCAGATGAAAAATTGCAACAACACAACAAATCGTGGGCATTTGACTGCACGGATGGCGTGGTGGTGAGTTTAAGCGCTAAGCGCTTCCTGCTGCGCTAAGTGTTGTGGCGAACCCTGAGTCAAGGTGTTCTTTCTATCCGTTTCATGTATGTTTGTAAGTTGTTAAGTCTCCCCTGATACGTTATATATATTCCTAATACCTAAAGTTTTCTTTTAAAATAAAGAGAAAAGAGACCCATACTACAGTACAAATAGGCCGACTCGACCGGAGTCATACGGCCTCACAGAAAAACGATGTTAAGCAATTCTTTGGTTGATTTTTATGGAATAAGTAAGATTACCGGAACCGTAATCCTTCACTCGTTAACACACTTCAAGTCGTCACTTATCATTGGGTGACCCGTCTACTAGTTTTCCCTTGTGTCATAAAAAATAACTTTAAATATATCGCTTATTAAAACAACAAATTTACTTACTCAGTATTTTACAAAGCAATTTTGCTGGTTATTAGCTTTTATGTGCTATCTTTAAACAGCTCTATTGTCAAATAGTAGTTACAATGACACACAGTAGGTACATACAAAACTATTATCTTAATAAAGTAGAAGTAATAAACTAATTAGATTTCACTATTTCCTAATCATTGTGTGCCAAGAATCTCATTACAATTTTAAAGATTCTAGCCTAGTACTAATTATATTACCATGGTGATTAGATTTATTATTTTTAGGTATTTACCAGCTTAGGTATCACAATTGCTGTAGAGATTGAAACAAGGTTATAGTATAGTAATGCTCATTACTTTTTATAAGAAAAAACTTGTTTACACAAATGTAACATTATATCTGTGTTTTCCACAAACACTATCAGATGTCACTTTAGTTAGGTTAAATATTGGACTACAAAATGAAGCATGGAGTGTCCATTCAATACATGGACTGACATATCAAAGTTGCAAATCATAATGGAGATGTTGGATACTACAGTGATTTAGAACACCTTGTGGTGATGAACGGCCAGAAGTGTTAATGATAGATAATGAAGATCATGATTATAAATAAGTGTTTCATTTGGCAAATTACTAAACTAGAACAATAAGAGATCAAATTATCAAATATTTTTAACTTTAAAGTTTTTCAAACCCTAATATTTTTCAATATCTTACTTAACTGTTTTCTCATTTATTTTTATTTGTTTAGCTTCATACATTGAAAGACTGTTTGTTTTTTCTCTCTTCCTATGAGAGACAAATTGTTACTCATGATATTCAAACTGGGACATTGACTAGTTCTCCATGATAGTGATTTAGCTACTCAATTAACAACTTTTACATTTTATATACCCCTTGTCGCCTGTCCTAAGTATATCAAGCCAGTCAAGCAAGTGCATATTTACATGCCAACAGTCATATATACATAAAACATAAAAAATCATTTTAATCTCAGCCAAAAGACTTCCACTGCTGGACATAGACTTCCCCCAAAGTTCGCCACAACAAACAGTCTTGTGCTTCTCGTGCCCAACAGCTAATATACGGTACATAAATCTATATAATATTTTAAGTGACCGAAAGCATTAGGAATTTGGACATCGGAAGAGTAATATATGTCTAAACATGTTACTTAAAGGCTTAAAAAACTTGTGTTTTACATAAATGGGTCAAATGGAATGGAATAAAGCTGATCAGTGTTTTTCAACAGAAAAGCTGTTTAGATTGTATTCCTAATACATAATATGTTACATTTTCATTTTACTTTTAGTTAAATCATCATCAGCATCTTGTCGCTACTTCATTGGGGGCTGATGTTATTGCAAATGGTTTTGGATGTTTTTTTTCGGCTAGGTATTGGATACTACTCCTTGAAAATGTAATCATTTTCAAACTGGACAACACAAGAATCTACATAAGAAAAGGCAAGAAGTATATCAGAGATGAAAACGGGATTGATATTGTCGCAGCTTAAAGAGCGGGTACTTTGACATACCTGTACAGTAGGCTAGGAATAACTTTATTACAAAATAGTACCAAAGAATAAATGAGTAGTTTACTTTTCAGGTTTAATATTTTAGGTTTTAATAAAATTGCACCAAGTTTCAAATAGTAAAATATCTTTATTTTCTAACTAAATCTAAATATTACAGAACATAGGCAAAAATAGAACCTTGTGTTTATTACATAATGAAATCTTTTTTGTATATTATCAAATACTAATATAGTCTGTCAATGCACACTTGTTATTAGAGAAATTAAACATTATTTTACTTTAAAGCATATATAATACATATATCTTAATATTTTCAATCTTCATACAAAACATATCTTATGAATAGTGCATGTTCTAATTGCTATTTTAGTTAGTTCAACGAATTAAAATAATCGTGAGTCCCTTCGACTATTACAAGACTAGCTTTTGAATATGTGTGGAACTTATTAACATAAAAAGCTGAATTATTTTATCAATGATACTATGTATGTATGTCAAGGTGAAATAG
Source organism: Arctia plantaginis (assembly GCA_902825455.1). Classification (NCBI taxonomy): domain Eukaryota; kingdom Metazoa; phylum Arthropoda; class Insecta; order Lepidoptera; family Erebidae; genus Arctia; species Arctia plantaginis. Next base: position 8,438,671 of record CADEBD010000292.1, read on the forward strand.
TGCTTAGTACTGGGTGAGCAAAAAAACTAGTAATTAAGAATTTGCTAATTAGAAAATGGAAAGTTGATTCACTTCTTAGGTACTTAACAAGAATTTAATGAGTTCAATGTTTAAATAGTAATCAAGTCAAACTTTAGATATTTATATTTGTATATTTGCTTTAGGTACTAGGATTTAAAAGATCTGGTGGAAAGTGAAGCATCTGCCTAATTATTGAGGAGATTTTGCTATTTTACTATGTGAACAACAGTAGTTATAATGCGACTGAAGTAGGTGGGATTATTATGACAAAATTAATAAATATTCTACACAGTTTTACTGTTTTCCAAATACTCATTTGAAAATAGGTTGTTAATTCTTGAAATCAATTCAATTGAGATTTTTTTTGACAAGTATACCTAAGTTGTTCTTAATTGAAATTGTTTTATACCATAAATCTATTACAACTTTTTTTAAATTTGGATTTTTTTCTATACCACCAGTTAGGTATTACAGACAAAACAACACGGGATACAGACTATTAAATTAATGAGAGGGTAAGTGTGTAACTGAAATAATTAATTAAAGAATAGTGGTGGATTCAAAATTTCAATATTATGTATTTCAATGCAGAAACTACTACTTTCAATTTAGTTCTATATTTTATTTAGTGCCTAATTTTTTATGTAACTCATCGTTGTAATCACGTGTAAAGTAGTTAATGACCCAATCTGTAAATAGAAGTGCATTTCATTGATAGCCTTGAACTTTACATTGTGCACATAACCTAACTTACCATTAAATTATTGTATAATGTGCACTAATAATATCGCGTTGTCCTCAGTAAAGCCGGTTTGTCTACCGGCCGATAATGCCCGTGTATTTATTTTTACCCGTTACGCACACACAGCTGTCTGGATCGTCTCAGCCCGGCCACCAAGGAAAAATCACTAATTCCAACAACCTATAAAGATGTAACTACCTATTCAGACGTTTATGGGCTCAAAATAAACCCGCTATATTTGGGACCCGTTGGTCGGGTCCGACATAGAAATTGTTCGCCCTAAATTGCGGTAGCTGAAACACTTATTCGACCGAACTAGAAAGTTTATATCTGTACAGCGCACCAATATAAGTGTGTCACTCACCTCGGTAGTTCCAGGTGACGGGTGCAACTCCACAAAACAATTTTCCAAAGAGAAATCACAAAAATTCTGCACAGCACGACTTGAGTAGGCACACGGGGCGTGCAACCACTCAATTCACAGCCGGTGTGGAAAATTCACAAATGAATTGTCGAACACTTAAGATGAACAGAAAATACACAGATTACACTAACCTAAAATCTATGATTTCCACAGGAATTATCCGGTTAAACAAAAACGAATAACGCGCCAACTGTCAAACTAAAAAACTACAAGCACCGACACGCCGCGCGTCCGCGCGATCCGAGTCCGCTCTACTGACTGATGAGGGCACCACACACGATCCTACACGATAACCATGCGCCCCATACACTACGCGACTTTTGGCTTAACGAAACATGCTTCTGTCGCAGTTTAATTTTCATTTATATTATATGAGTAGGAGCTGCTGTATCGCTATCACATACTTGATAAAATATTATACTTACGAACGTCATCGTTATCTAAATCACAATGCGACAAAATGAGATAATCGTTCGAACGTGAATTCTGACAATAAAGTAACGCGGCCACGATGAAAAGATCGCATCGCTCTACGAAAATATGTACAAGCCAACACTCATCTATATCCGTGCGGGATAGACGTTAGCCAGACGCGCATGCGTCAGTTAGGCCGTCGGTGCGACGTCAGTGAATGACAAGCCCTGTGCTTGTATCGGTTCGGTTAACCGATCGATTTCAAAAGAAATGTGGTCCCTTGAGAGAACATTATTGTTACTTACAAAGCACAACAAAATTTACCAATTTCGTTAAACATGCAGTACAAGAAAAATGGTAAAATTGAGATATTATCTCTACTTTTACTTTAACTGCAGTAAAGTTCCGATCGAAGTATTCGGATGTGTGCGGCCAGACTTAACGCGCTATTACATAGTAACCACTCAGCGTACTACATGTTACGCCTACGAAAAAGTAATTGAAAGTGTAGTAAAATCAGTTCAATATTGTTTGCGTGTTTACTGCATGCGTTAAACATTTTCTTAAGCTAAGTAATTAGTATACATGCAACTGCTAGGGCTAAACATACTTATATATTATATATATATGTATACAGGGTTACTGGGTAAGTCAACCTAAATACTTTAAGGGGTTGTAGTTGCCAGCATTTCTGATAGATTTTACTACGAAATACCATATCCTAAAAAAAACATTTTGAAGATTTAGGACTTTTAAAAATTTAGCCAATTAATTATTTGAAAATTGTTTTAAATAACTAATATTGTAGTTAATTTAACAAACTGGGCCGAAGTAGATGAATAATAACAGGAAAAAAAAACTTTGACAAATATTTATAAAAAATATATGACAGTTAAACTGCAGATTTGTTAAAAAACGTGTACGTATCAGCAATGTAACAAAGTACTTAACTAATAATATATCTTTGTAAAAAAATTGTATTAGGCAAAATTTTGGCGATTTTTATAAAAAATCTTAAAGATTAATTTCTTGAAATTGTTTATTTTTGGGATATGGTATTTCATAGTGAAATCTATCACAAATGCTGGCAACTACAACCCCTTAAAGTATTTTGGTTGACTTACCCAGTAACCCTGTATATATATATATATATATATATATATATATATATATATATATATATATATATATATATATATATATATATATATATATATATAATATATAAGTATGTGTGGCCATAGCAGTTGCATGTAATTACTTAGCTTAAGAAAATGTTAAACGCATGTAGTAAACACGCAAACAATATTGAACTAATTTTACTACACTTTCAATTACCCAGTAACCCTAAATATAAATATTTACTACTATTATTAAACCTATTACTTCCTACTAAATCGTAAATTAAGTAAGAGACAAGAATCTAACCTTATTGCCTTATGAGATAATAATCTTACAATAATTTATACTTAATATAATAAATTCTGATAATGAATTTACAAATCCTTGGGAGATTATTATAAATGTTATTATGATAACGTTTTAAAACCACTGAGAGAGCGATATCAACATTTCAATTGTTCAGTTTTAAGTACCTTTCTTTTTTTAATTATTTTCCAACATATTTTTAATGGTTTAAACTTTAGGTATAATGATTTAAATGTAAATAATGATTTATTACAGGGAATATTTCGTTATCGTCCAATCATTTGTCTATAGCTTTACAAAATATATTTAATAAAAATAATAATAAAAATGTAACCGATTGGGCAATATTGAAACGTTTGGTCCACGTTCAACCCCCACAATCTCTACCCCCGTCCATGTTGAAGCCTAAATGTTGTCCATATTCAATCCCCCGAGGGAGAACATGGATTTGAATACATTGGTCATATTTTCATTGTCCGAATTCAAACCCCAGTTGTTAGGTACCTAAAAATGAAATTAAAGTAATGACGAGAGCAAAAGTGTATTTATTTTATTTTATAATCTTTTAAAAGTATTAGTAGCCATTTAAAAATAGTAATGACGTTTTGATAAACATTGACGATGAAGGCATACGCTATTCATTACTAAAAGCCAAATACATACCACTAAAAGGCAAATAATTGACACACCCTCAGTAAACTTAAATGGACTCCATTTCTCCAGACAAAGTTCTACCGTTATTTCACCATTTGTAAAACGATTTACAATATAATTTATCCTCTTGTCAATTTCAATATTTTCGGTTCTTCTTTCATTCTTTTTTTGGCTTATAATTTTCTGGTAAATAGAATTATCTAAAGTTGAAAAAAATGAGGATTTGCCTAACGTCCTGTTTAACATGGCGTGCCAACCTTCTTACTCATTTGCAATACGAGGCCTTTCAGCAAAACAACACTATTTATCTTTCATAAGTTCATTCTCCAACCACTGAGTTACAAAATAATTATTAAATTTAGTCACAGCTTCCATAATATAAAGAAAACCGTCGCTTACAGCTTCCGGAGGTAGATGAGCCAATACTGTCAATAAAGCTACATGTTTACAGGTAATTTTGTTTTTACTTAGTTTAAGTTCTTCAGCTTTCTTCCATACCGCTCTATTGAAATGATAATAGCACCCTTTTATTGGCGCTTCAGGAAATTGCTTTTGTAATGAAGACATAACTGCGCCTTCGAAATCAACTGTGAATTTCGTTGGATTCCAGCTTGTGTTTTTTTTTAATAGAGTAAAAAGCAAATTATACGTACTTTGTTTTTTATTTATTAACAAAGCGTACACCATCGGGCTTTATTTTTGTTTCTTCTTGAGAACTACCTACATCAGCGTGTAACGAATAAAGTTGCAAAAATGGACGTGGACATGTCTTAAAGGTTCCATCACCGAAAGAATGTTTCTTTCTGCTTAATTTCCCTCGCCGCCTTAGATAAGAAAACTGTCATTCTATGGTTTTTATAGCTATAGTCAAAGAGTACAAACTTTTAAAAAAGGACCTGCCCTTTTCTGCATCAATTGCTCTTGAATATCTAGTTTTTTTAACACAGTAGGTGTTACTCCTTTTATTGTATAGGTCCGATATCATATTTTTATACGACGGATTTTTTTTATAGTTTCATCACTTGCATCCTTTAAAGAAATCACAACAACAAGAACAGTCTGCTTGAAATCTTCGGTAAATTTCGTTTTACAAATAGAAAGAATATTTTTTACTTAGTTTATTGCAGAACTTGCTTGGCAACTATGCACTGTTGATTTAATTATTTTACTTTTTGTTGCCATAATAATAACAGTTCCCTGACATTTGGGTCATTTAACACAACGCCAGTAAGTAGAGTGATTCTTATATTCTTTTTTTGGTAATACTGACGGCCTTCTGAAAGTAATACACGTCCTCCACGCTTAGAAGTCACGAAATCAAAATGAAAGAAAACAACTATTTGTAGAAGGAATATCAGCCATATTCACAAAAAACAATAACTGTTAATAAAGTTATGCCCTTGTCAACAACCGGACAGCTACTAATGGGATAATAAATTCAGTTTCAAAGATTGTCAAAAATATCATGTATTTTACATTTTTGACTTCAGTAATGACGCTCATTTGCCTGTTCTTTTGTTGAACTAACCTTTTTTTAATGTCATAAACAAGTCACTTTAACATGCCATTTTCAATCGAGTTTACAGGAATCAAATATTAAATACTTTTTATAGTAATACTTCGGCAAAAATGAGAAAACCTTTGGTGTTTTCCTATTCATTGAGGGTTGAACGTGGATTAAAAACATTAAAATTAAATATCCATGTTCTACCCCTAAGGGTTTGAACATGGACAACATTTAGGGGTTCAACATGGACAGGGGTAGAGATTGTGGGTGTTGAACGTTGACTAAACCAATTATTTTTTATATTTTTAAATTATTTTGTTTTTTCTTATGTATAATGAAATAAAGAGAACAACAATATTGCCGAATATCTGACACACAGGGCATTCAAGTTCAAAATAACCAGACTTGTACTGTGAAAGCTAAGTTGACTAATAGAATATTTATATACATTTTTTTTGTAAATAAATATTTGCAGATCATATAAACGTTTGGTCAGACCCGTGAACTTAGCACAGTCGCCTACGCCACCATTGCAGCACCGAGGCGGTCGACATAGTTACATTGTTATTGTGTCTATACCAATATAATCCCAACCCTTACCCAAATTTTATTTGGAGACGCCGCAATAGGTGACAACGTATAGAGTTTTGGCTGGTTCCTTTTATAGCCAGGCGCCAGCCTGACGCCAACCCTTCATAGGAACTATGTACCCATTTTTGGAAGGAAGAAAGAAAGAAATAGACAGAGAGAGAGCTAGGGTTTGAAATGGGGAAATAGTTGATATTGCAGTTAGCTTGAAGAATTTGGGATCACTTAGTCGTATATTCGTCCTTCTTGGAGACTCGGGAGAAGGACATCACAGCACATTTAGCCTGATGTCCATAGGCAGTTTGCAGAAAAAATACTACTTTGAGTCATGAAGAGGTAATAATTAGACAAACATATATTTTTTTAGTCCGAATAGCAATATTTTCACTTCGTACTAATTCTATTAAATTTTAATTTTTAATATTAAAAAGTTAAGGATGATATTCCAGATCAAATCCAGGGAAAAAATTACAATTACGATTGTACCTACTGCACATTTATTTGGTAAAGTTTATACCTTGCATAGACACCAGCGCCAAGCGTGCGATAGAGGAACTAATAACGAAATTCTGAATATTACATAACGTGTTATTGCGTACTATATAATTTAAACTCCACAACGGAAATACTAATATTTGATAAAAATAAAACTCAGTTTAAAGAAATCACTAGAAAAAGAGGCAAGATAAGAACTCATTTAAAGAATACATATTGTATAGATTGCTATGTGCTTTTGTAGGATTAAATAGATTTTATGTCAGTCTGTCCACAAACGGACTGAGTGTGGAGTCAACCAATTTCTTCTATACCACAGAAAATAAATTTTAGATATCATTAAGTAATCTCTGGTATTGATAAGATGAATATCGTAAGTAATATTACGAATACAAAAGTATTCATTCTTTCATTAGTTTGTTACGCTTTAATGCCTTATCTATTGAACCGATTATCAGAAAATTTTGCATACAAGTCGTCAGGGGCACAGAAACGAACATAGAATATCTTAATATCATTTCTTCTACAATAATTAAAATTAACAAACAGCAGAGGTTGGTTATAAATGAATTGAAAATAAATTCTTCTATTTAACTTACTTCCAACTTAGTTGAAAAGTTAGGAAATTAGCACACAGAACGCCTGCGGGAAAGCGCTGTCGTCCATAACAACTCCCAACACCGATGTTATTGTAACTTGCTTGCGCTGAATGTTGCCAATCTTCAAATTAAAATTTGTCAACTGAAATGACCTTGAACATTTATGCCCATATTTTCATGATGTTATTTTAAAAAGCAAGGTAACTGTGAACTTTTTGCTACTAGCTGTTGGCACTTCTATCTTGAATAACTTATAATATACTCGTATTAATGTATTGTAAGTGACTGACAGCCTTTAATAGTCCACAGCTGGACATAGGCCTGTCTTTGGAAAGGATGTTTTGGCCTACTTTACTACGCTGGCCAGACGGGTTGGTATAGGGTTTGTTTGGGGTGCTGGCTAGAAAACCTCCTCGTGGTGCACCCTGGAAACGCTGGCGATGGTACTGTTTCCTCCTTGTCCTCTTGGAGGAGAGGATTGTCGCCAGCGGCTAATATTCTAGCAGAAGAGGTAGCCGTTCATCGGCTCTCGGGCAAGGCCTGGTCCAGCAGGGTGGGCGTGTCTGCCGGTTGCCCTGCTGGCTCTTCGCTCTTCGGAGCATGGAGGAGGAAACCTCGGTAAAAAACCTGATGGCGGGGCCCTGTAGGGGCCACAGTTTCTCCGCTGACAGCGGTGGAGAAAGGAGGACGGGCTCGGCGTGTACTCACACTACCACCGAGCAGGCAGGGGGACGCAGTCTCCCTGTCAACCGTCGGCATATCGTAATCCCGAGAAGAGCGCTGTGGTTAAGTTTCGCGGCTCTGATCGGGGGCGAGGGTCTTGGCTTAACCGCCCGGACCGCGAGGAAGATAACCTCTCTAAAAAAATCCCCGAATCCCGTGTTCTGGTGCGTGGCCAGGGGATGCATGGCTGATGGGAAGTTCAGTCGCGAGCGCACTCCAAGCCGAGGTACCTGCGGACCCCTCGGTTGGGTTAAAAACTTACGCTTGCCCGGGTAATGGGGGATCTCTGCCCGGGTGGACCTTTAGTTCTCCCCCACTCGTGGGATTTAATATGGAAAATGTAATTAAAAACTCAAAGAAAACGATCGGACAAACACAACGAAAACAGGCAAGCCTAACGGAAAAGGAAGCAAACCGAAGGAAGGAGAAACAGAACAGTGGAGCGGATGGGTCGTCCACTGAGGGTGAGGTGGCGTCGGGGACGCCTATCTCGATGGGGCTCCCAGAAGTCAGTCTGACGCTGGTCTCTGGGAGCCGAAGAGCATCAGATCGGCTGCGTTCAGGATCTGCCGTTTCATCAGATGACGCGGACGCCATGGAAGCGGAGCGGAGCGACAGCCGGAAACGCGGACGCTCCAGGGAGGAGGGGACCGACACGTCCGGTGAAATGATGCCACCAAAGGTGGCAAGCAGCCGCCGAGAGAGGGCGCGTAAACCGGCCTCGGCCTCGGTCTCGACCCCGTCAGGCTCCGCGTTCTCAAACGCGGAGTCCTACAGGAGCGTACGAGTGGACGGCGAGGCCGTAGCGGAGGAGGAGATCGCGGATCTCCTGCTCAAGGTTCGGGAGCCGGTGGGGGGAAATGCCCCCCAGGCTCCCGTGTCCGTGCAGGAGAGGGCGAAAGCGGCGGTGGCCGTCATCGACAAGGTGGCCACCAAATCCGTGAACCTTAAGGGCTCGTTTGTGAGGGCCCTTAAGGACTCCTCCTCCGCTTTGTCGGAGGTCGTGGAGGGCCTAGTGGGCGACGTATCGCGCCTACAGGTGGCTAACGAGAAGCTGTCGGAGCGGGTGAACGAGCTGAGCGCTCAGTTCGCCCGCTTCCAGGCGAACCTCCCCGAGCGGGAAGCCCCGTCCGCGTCCCAGCCTGCCCCTACCACCAACTCAGGGGCATTTGACTCCCAACTGCGAGAAATCCTCATCGCAGTTGGGAATATGCTGGACGGACGCCTGGCTGGCCTGGAGGCGAGACTGCCCCCTGCGCCGATTATGCGCCCCCCGCTCGCGTCGGCACAGCGGCCTGAGGCCGCCGCTCCGACCGCTCTCCCCGTAGTGGGAGGCCGCGTCTCCTACGCGGCGGCGGCGTCTGCCCCGACTCCATCGGCTCCCCAAAAGCCGAGGAGGGGGGCCAAGGCACCGGCCCAGGCGCCGGCCAAGGCTCCGGCTAAGGCGCCGGCCAAGGCACATCCCCAGGCGCCGGCCAAGACGGGGCCTAAAACGGCGCCGAGGAGCGGAGTGGCATTCCCTCCGCTCCCCACTCCGACACCCCTGCCGGGCCCCTCCGCACCTGCCCCCTCCAACGAGGGTTGGCAGGAGGTGAGGGGCTCCAAGAAGTCCCGAAGGCGGGCCAAAAGGGCTGCCAAAAAAGCAGCCCAAGCCACGCCTTCGCCACCGGTGGCAACGGCCTCCACAAAGAGGCCGCGGAAGCTGCAGCCGCCCAAAACCGCGGCTGTAGTTGTGACCGTGTCCCCGGAGGCGGCTGACGGCGGGCTGTCCTACGCGGCCGTTTTTAAAAAGGCCCGGGACAGCCTCGCCAACGACTTTGGGACGGTGGGGGTCAGGATGCGCCTCGCCCAGACGGGAGCTCGAGTCCTCGAGTTCCCTGGGGCTGAAGGCGCTAAGACGGCGGACACATTTGCCGAGAAGCTGCGGGGACTCTTTACAGCCACGGATGGTGTAAAGATCGCCAGGCCTACTAAGTGCGCAGAGCTGCGCATCTCGGGCCTGGACGACTCCGTAACGGCCGAAGATGTCCGCGCTGTAATCCGGGACAAGACGGGGTGCAGCGCGGACAACGTCAGGGTCGGCACCATCCGCCCCGGTCCAGGAGGGCTTGGCGCCGTGTGGGTCAGCTGTCCCGTAGCGTCGGCCAAAGTATTGGCCGACGCCGGCAGGCTGCTCATCGGTTTCGTGAGCGCCAGGATCACAGTCCTGGCGGCGAGACCGATGAGGTGCTACAAATGCCTAGCATCGGGACACACGCGCGTCAAGTGCGACAGCTGTTTCGACTGCGGCGGACTGTGCTTCCGCTGCGGTCAACCGGGGCATAAGGCGGCAGAATGCTCTGCCGCCCCTCACTGCCCAGCGTGTGCGGCGGGCAATAAGCCCGCCAATCACCAGATGGGGCAGAGAGGCTGCAAGCCTCCCCGCAGTTCTCGGCAGACGTCAGGGGCTAGCCAGTCGACCCAGGCTGCCTCTGATGTAGTACGTGCGTCGTCGTCGTCGCCCATGGAGGAGGTTGTAGAGACGATCCAGTAATGGATCAAGTCTCCAACCTCCTGGTCCAGACGAACCTGAACCACTGTGCCGCGGCGCAGGATCTCTTCCTGCAAACCATGGCACAGTGGTCGATAGGTGTTGCCGTAGTCGCGGAGCCCTATTCTGTCCCTCCCCGTCCAAACTGGATGGGTGACTGGGACGGCTCCGTGGCAGTCGTCGGTTCCACGACGGCTCATTCCCCGCCCTTGTCGCTAAGAGACAAGGGCACTGGATATGTTGCCGTCGAGTGGGGGGGGATCACCATATATGGTGTCTATTTCTCCCCCAACCGGAGTTTGAACGACTTCGAGGTTTTCCTAACCAGCTTGGAGACCTCGATACGGCGACTAGCGTCTGGGCACGTCCTTGTGCTGGGGGACTTCAACGCAAAGTCCATTGCGTGGGGTTCCCCCAGGACGGACGCAAGGGGCGAGGCCGTAGAGGAGTGGGCGGCCTCGGTGGGCCTCTGTCTTCTAAACAGAGGCTCCACCAACACGTGCGTGCGACAGCAGGGGGGGTCGATAGTGGACCTTTCGTTCGCTACCCCTGCCCTCGCCGCACGAGTAAGGAACTGGCGTGTCCTGGAAGAGGTTGAGACGCTCTCGGATCACCTGTATATCCGATTTGAGCTCTCCCGGACCCAGGACTCCAGTAGGGGTCACGTGGCGCGGCGTTTATCCCGCTTTCCGCGGTGGGCTGTTGCCAGACTGAACCGGGACCTACTAGAGGAGGCAGCCATAATTCACTCGTGGCTGTCTCCTCAGGCTCCGACCGAGGAGGTCGACGTGGGGGCTGGTCGCTTTCGCGATGCGATTACGCATGTATGCGATGCGGCCATGCCCCGCATTCGAGGTCGTCGGCCTCCAAGGAAGGAGGTCTACTGGTGGTCCCAGGAGCTGGCGGACCTCCGTGCGGCCTGTACACGTGCCCGGAGGTCCTACACACGCAGTCGGCGGCGTCACCGTGGAGACGGTGAGGAGGACCGGCTTCATGAGGACTACCGACGGGCGCGGAAAACTCTGAAGCTGGCCATTAGCCGCGCCAAAGAGGAAAAGAGACAGGAGATGCTGGAGGGTCTTAATCGTGACCCCTGGGGTCGCCCTTACCGCGCGGTGCGACAAAAGCTCCGCGCGTCGGGCCCCCCCCTTACGGAGACTCTCCAGCCCAGCTTCCTGCGAGAAGTGGTTGAGGGCCTTTTCCCACAACGAGCGGAACACACTCCCCCGTCGATGGCCTCCCTGGCCGGAGACGACGGGGAGCACGGGGAGGACAATGTTCCGCCCGTCCGGGATTCGGAGGTAGGGGCGGCTGTTCTACGGATCCGTTCCAAGAACACCGCCCCTGGGCCAGACGGGGTACCGGCCCGAGTGCTGGCCCTGGCCCTCAACCACATGGCAGACCGCCTCGGGGAGGTGTTCGACGCTAGCTTGGCGTCGGGACGCTTCCCTGAGTGCTGGAAGAGCGGGAAGCTGGTCCTATTGAGGAAGCCGGGACGGCCTGCCGATTCGGTCGAGGCCTATAGGCCCATCGTGCTGCTGGACGAGGCGGGCAAATTGTTTGAGAGGGTTCTTTCTGCCCGCATCGTCCGGCACCTCTGCGAGGTGGGCCCCGATCTGTCGGACGCCCAATTTGGTTTTCGGGCGGGGCGTTCGACAGTCGACGCCGTGTTGCGCCTGAGGGCCGTGACCGAAGAGGCCGTGAGCTGTGGCGGCGTGCTGTTGGCGGTGTCATTAGACATCGCCAACGCATTCAATAGTCTGCCATTCAGCTGCATCAGGGAAGCACTCCACTATCATGGGGTGCCAAAGTACCTGAGGCGGCTAGTGGCAGACTATTTAGAGGAGCGTAACGTCGTGTACGAGGACCGAGAAGGTAATCTGAGGTGTCGGCCCATGTCGTGCGGTGTTCCACAGGGGTCTGTTCTTGGACCCCTCTTGTGGAACATAGGGTACGACTGGGCCCTTCGCGCCGATTTCCCCCCCGGGCTGGGTGTAATCTGTTACGCAGACGATACCCTCGTGACAGCCCGGGGGGCAAACTTCCAAGAGGCGGCGCGCCTGGCCACAGGGGGAGTCTCCCTGGTGGTCGGGCGCATTGAGGCGCTGGGCTTACGGGTGGCCCTAGATAAAACGGAGGCCCTGTTATTTCATGGGCCCCGTCGTGGTCCACCCCCTGGCGCCTCAATAGTGGTCAACTCGGTCCTCGTACCGGTTCGGGCCCAGATGAAATATCTGGGCCTGATCCTCGACGGGAGGTGGCTCTTCGACGAGCACTTCCGACAGCTTGCTCCAAAGCTGGTCGGCGCTGCGTCTGCCCTAGGGCGACTCTTGCCCAATATGGGTGGACCCAGCGTCGCGACAAGACGGCTGTACACGGGGGTTGTCCGGTCAATGGCGCTGTACGGTGCACCGGTGTGGGCGGCGGCTCTGACCGCCCAGAATAGGGTACGCCTCTGGCGCCCTCAGAGGGTAATGGCGGTCAGAGCCATACGCGGTTACCGCACCGTTTCTACGGAGGTGGCATGCGCGTTGGCCGGAACTCCCCCGTGGGATTTGGAGGCGGAAGTGCTCGCCGAAGTTTATCGGCGAGTGGCTGACTCCCGGGCGGAGAGCGGATTTCGCCCTCCGCCCGAGGATGTGCGCGAGTGGCGCGAAGCCGCTCGCCGAGCCACGATGGCTCGTTGGTCGTTCCGGCTGGAGACTCCACGCGCTGGCTTCGCCGCCGTGGAGGCTCTCCAGCCGGTCATCGCCGAGTGGGCAGGGCGGCAGCACGGGACCCTTTCCTTCCGGCTGACGCAGGTGCTTTCCGGGCACGGTTGCTTCGGAAAGTACCTGCATACGGTCGCTAGGAGGGAACTGAGCCCCGCCTGCCACCACTGCGACTGCAGTGAGGACTCGGCCCAGCACACGCTGGCGGTCTGCCCCGCATGGGCGGCGCAGCGCCGGGCCCTCACTGCAGTCATCGGAGTGGATCTCTCGCTACCGGCCGTAGTACGCTCCATGGCCGGTAGCGACAGTTGTTTTACCGCGGTCGCAACCTTCTGCGAGGTAGTAATCTCGCGGAAGGAGGCGGCGGAGAGGGCCCGGGAGGACGACCTCCACTCGGACCCGATCCGCCGCCGGCGAACCGGGCGGCGGAGGCCCGCCTACCACAGCCTCATGCCGCCCTGAGTGTGGCCGCGGGTGGACGGGGTGGGTTTCCCCTCCACCCGCATTAGTTTGGCCAGCCGCGAGGGGGCGGCGTCCGCGTGTGCCGGACGTCGCCTAAAGAGAGGAACAACATCGAGACGGAGCCCGCACCAGGAGCGGGCTGGCGCTAGGAGGGGTCCGGATGTCTTAACAACAGCTGTTCCCGGATCCCTCCTGTTACAGGCGCAGAGTGGCACACCGTGTGGTTTTAGTCGGTCCGAGTCCGACACACCACCCCGCCGCAAACCCCGGATGGGTGACGGTCCGAGGGGATTTCCACACGTAAAAAAAAAAAAAAAAAAAGGGTTTGTTTCAAGTTTTCCTTCTTTGTTGTCTGCGTAGTTAGCACACTTAGTCGTCTGCCATCGGATGAATAGTGGTGGGTGACACTCTGTATTCTGATTCCGTCACCGTCACGGATTGAGTGATATTCAGATACTCGCCTTTGCTGTGCTGAAGTATGGTTCTTCCGCAGCATGCGTTTAGATTTTTCCAAATTATCGATTCTCCCTTGAAAAAAATGAGGTGCTAGAAACAGAAAAAATCTGACTGGTTTTCGCCTTCTGTTTCTACATTCTTATCTACTTCTCGTTAGTCACTTCTCTCAATACGTTTGAAGATAAGGTTGGCGCATTATTCACTTTGTTTAAACAGGGATAAGGAAATATTTAGTTATACATTTAACATGTCGTAAAACACATACATTTTATGATATGAAATTTAACTGCAGGGTATTAACTAAATTATTTAAATGAAACATGCTATCAGTAATGTATGATTACGTTTCGTTACACTGTTTAACCACGTCTACATACAAGATATAAATTTAGATACAGAACTTTTTTAATTCTTATATTTAAATAAGAATTATTATATCCATCAAAGAAATAGTTAACTAATATTGACATTCCTGTACATAAATCATGCTTGTTTGCCACTCTTCTCTTGAGGAATGATGTTAAATTAAGACATTAAAATATGGAGAGATCCTTACCGTATGTTAAAAACTGACAGAGATCTGTTATATTCTGTCTGAGCAAAAAGCGGTGGACATTTTCACTTTTATTAGAATTTAAAACAGCGCCATCTAGTATATGTCTACCGATACTCTTGTACTTCCTTAAAAACGTAGGTTAATGTAAACGTTGGTCAGGTTAACATAAACGTGACGATAAACAATTAATAGGTAATAAACTCTGTCCATTCTTTTAATAATTTTTTGACAGTAGCTTGCGAACGTAGCTGTGTTAAAGTTTGTAAAATGAAATCTTAAAATGTACCGATACCTTTTTCTAACAGCAAATTTTGAACAGCAGATTTTCCTTATTATCTTTTAATAAAACAACCGTAGAAATTATAATAATGTACTTGTTATTCTAAAGTAATGATTTTTGTTTTACGCTATAAAAGCTTACCGCGTTTATTTTGTGTGTATTTAATAATCGATATTAACTAAACAGTATAAAAAGTCTTTTGTGTATGGTTATAGTTAGTCCTATTTAATTATGTTTATAACAAACACCTTCGTATTACTTACTATTGTCATTATGACGTTTATTTACATAACGTTTAAAAGAAAAAAATTATTAAAGAAAAATCTTTCATGTTCGTTTTTCTTACTGCGGAAAGATTAAAATTTATTTGGATTGGAGAGTATTATTCGAGAAGAAAAACTTAAGTAGGTATTTGTAGGTATAATACAGACAGTAATTCTAATACGGATGATCATTGGGGTAGTAAGCATTAAGAGTAAGGACCACTATCTTGTACAGGCGGCAAACTGAAAAAGTATCCAGAAAAAAAGCAGCAAATAATAGAATTTAAATCTGACCAAAATGGCGCCAGTGCAGCCGCAGGTATTGATATGAACATAGCAGTTATAGACAGAGTGAAGTTTGCTGAGGTAAGTACTATAATACATTCATTATATTCTATTATATAGCCAACCAATCGCTACCGTGGCGCCATCATTATTTTGACGTTTTTTGAGAGACATTTTCTCATGTACTCATACCTCTCATACCCTCCATATCATTAAGTAATTAAGAATTTCCATAGTCACGTGCCATTGAAAACAAAACTTTTTCATATCAATAAAAAAAAGAGCTTTAAACATGTGACAAAATGATCTTTTGGCGTAAAGTCACTTTATTCTATAAGAAAAAACTACATCGTTAAACTATTACCAGTTTATTTTCCTATTTTACACAATAAATGTCAGAAGAATTTGTTTGAAGAAACAACAGATTTGAACAATGAGTAATGATCAATAGGAAGACAATTGAACAGTTCAAGGTAACCGGTGGATAGAAAACAGCAAGCCCCGGTATTGTTGATCTATCCCAAAATATCTGTTACATAAAAAAAAACTCGTGATTATTTTGGTTACTATTCAAAGTCCAGGAAATATGCAGAAAATAATAAAAAAACTGGTAACCCACATAATGAGTGATGATCCGCGAGTAATTCAGGATACAAAAGTGAAAATTTTCCGTCTTTAAATACTAGCTGATGCTAGCGACTCGTTTGTGTGGAATTTGAAAAGCATTGTCTTAGTGGGTTCGACTCGGGAGTCGAACCCACTAAGACTTAGGGTAGGGACTTAGAGTAACTTAGGCTATTTTTTCTCCGAAATAAATAGCCTAAGTTACTCTTTGTATAAACAGCAACATGGCAGTAAAATATTATCAAAACAGGTCCAGCCGTTTCGAAGATTACCCCGAACAAACAGACTGATGGACAGACAAAAAATATTTAAAGCATGAAAAGAACCTATTTTGTTATTATAAACAGAGACTTTTCACTTTTCAATTTTATTTATTTGTACAGATAGATTTAAGCAACGGACAGTCGTTCTCATCAAGACTAGGAGAGTACACCTGTAAAAAGGCGCACTTGTGTTTTGCGCTTGATTATTGTAAGGTCAGTTTTATCGCAGAGTCAACAGAAACCGTGATAAGGATAGGCAGTGAGCTAGTCAGTACTTTTGCACCAAGTTTGACACATCCCGGGAAAAAATGATCAGGCCTGATCAGACCTGTTCATGCATGATCAGACCTGAAATTTGACCTGATCAGACCTGTTCATGCCTGATCAGACCTGACGTTAGACATGATCAGACATGATCAGGCCTGATCAGACATGATCAGGTCTGGGCCGTAAAATACGTTCAGATCTGATCAGGCCTGTTCATGCATGATCATGTCTGATCAGGCCTGAATGTATTTTACGGCCCAGGTCTGATCATGCCTGATCATGCATGAATAGACATGAGCAGGTCTGATCAGGCCTGATCAGACCTGTTCATGCATGATCAGACCTGGACGTATTTAACACTGCAGGTCTGCTCAGGCATGATCATGCATGAACAGGCCTGACGTGTTAAATACGTTCAGGTCTGATCATGCATGAATAGACATGATCAGGTCTGATTAATAGTTAAATACTTAATTATTATTCCTATATCTTTATATATCGATCGAGCTGGACCAACTGGATCCAACTCGAGTTGAATCAGACCAGACATGTTGATTCGATATATATATATACCTTTTGTTCCATTTCCTAACCAATGCATTTTTTTACTTTCGATTTATTTATATTTTATTAATTATTCTTTCAACTACAACGATAATTTAATACCTTCTAAATTCATGATATAGTCTTGAAATTTACAAAATTACTATTTTATTTTAATAAACATATATATTACATAATTAAAAATTAATAATAAATAACTGGTCATTGTAAATTTCTGTTATAGAAAAGACCTTTGTGTTCTTACCTTCAAGGTTAATATTTTGATTTTCTCTGCTCAAATAATTTTTAAATTTTATAATTTAATTAAAACTTGTGTTTGAAATAATTAAATTTATTAGTGTGTTATTTGCAATGTTTACATAATATACATTTGTGGGTATACTGATCATATGTATATATCACACGCCACAAGTCATCAAGTAAATATTTATGGGCACAGCTATGTGTGAGTGTCCTCATGTATAGCACACAACTTTATATGTCACGTGACACACCGGTGTAATTCACTTTCAACATGGATGCCGTCGCATAATAAGAGTATAAACTGTGTGCGTCTTCTACTAGCGTCTGTTTATGTGCAATTGTATGTGATTTATTAATTAATTAAACTTTAAATATTTCACTCTACAAATTTATCTGTGTTGTTTGTGGAGGCATCAAACATGTTTTTAATTCAATGCTATCTATGGTGACAATTGCGCCTATATCATCGATAATGATGACAACAAAAAACCTCACGAGCTGGTTAAAGATGATATTACTAAATTCAATATGAAGAAACGACAATATGAAGGAAAAGTGATCGACGGCTCAACTTTCCTTTTCCGTACATCGAGTTTGGGGCTGAAATTTTTTTTCAGGATATATTACACTATTATAAGCACACACGTAAAAGTTTCAACACGCGGAGACGCGTAGTTTTTGAACAAAAAAATATTGAAAATCAATTATTTTTGCAATTCTTCTGTCAATATTACACTATTAATGACAAGCTTTACCATAGATTATATAAAATTCTCATCACGGAACGTTTCGTTTCATCTATGGTTAAGTTGTCATACGTTCCGTAACATTTTATTTTACATAAATTTACGTAAATAATTAAATTTTGTACTCATTTCAATAGTTTTCATGCACACATATATTTAACAGTTTATATATGATAAATTATAGCATGACAGTACCTGTTAGGGCAGATAACAAATAATTTAGGTTAGGTTCAACTTATGTCACAGAACCGAATTGATTGACCCCGACTCCACGTGGTACGACTCTGTCCTACCCCTAGAGTGTTTTTATAGAACCGGAGGCGCGTAGGGAGAGCAGCCTCCGCCCGCTGTAACAAATCGCAGGCATCGAACGAGCCGGAGCGGCTGAGGCTGGTCGCCGAAGGCGACCAGCAAGCCGAAGCTGCGGAGGCGAGGACGGATGCCTACGATTTGTTACGCAAGGGCGTAGAGGCTGCATTTCCCGCAGCGCCGGAGACGTTTCAGAAAGGATTTTTAAGTTTACACATTTTAATTTTAATTTTAATAGCTTGTAATGAAAGTAATGCAGTAATTTCATATATAAAAACTTTTAAATATGTGTGCATGAAAACTATTTAAATGAGTACAAAATATAATTATTTACGTAAATTTATTTAAAATAAAATGTTCCTGAACGTATGACAACTCGTTCAGGACGGAGTTTTACGTTTCGTTCCACAAGTCGGCTAAAGACGGTAAACACTACACATTTTAATAGCTTGTAATGAAAATAATGCTGTAATTTAATATATATAAACTCCTAAATATACGTGTGCATGAAAACTATTTAAATGAGTACAAAATATAATTATTTACGTAAATTTATGTAAAATAAAATGTTACGGAACGTATGACAACTTAACCATAGATGAAACGAAACGTTTCGTGATGAGAATTTTATATAATCTTTGGTAAAGCTTGTCATTAATAGTGTAATATTGACAGAAGAATTGCAAAAATAATTGATTTTCAATATTTTTTTGTTCAAAAATTATGCGTCTCCGCGTGTTGAAACTTTTACGTGTGTGCTTATAATAGTGTAATATATCCTGAAAAAAAATTTCAGCCCCAAAATCGATGTACGGAAAAGGAAATTTTAGCCTGATCGACTTTTCAAGTAAGATATTTAATTATTTTTGTTTATCGACATAAAGGTTATATTATTATTTTTAACATTTATAAAAACTTAAATTTGCTAACATTTGAAAACAATATTTTTTTTAAGTAAATACATTACTCCTGGTGAAATATTCTTTAAATAAATTTCATATTTTTTTAATTACTTTGTGTGAAGTTTTCCAAAATATTTGTTAAATATTAGATTCATTTCTGTCATATATGAATAATTCTCATTTGTAATAGTCCATTAAATTTGATGAATAACCATTTATTTTTTTACATACAATAATTAATATTTAATATCTATAGGTAATTCCGATTTTTTACAAAAACGAAGGCAAGATTTCAATAAAACAATCAAACAAAAAAAGAAAGTAACAGCTGGTGTTAATCGTTCGAAACGAAATCGATGCCAAAGAGAAGCTGGAGTCCAGAAAATTCACCACCTCCGAAAAAACTAAAGATTTCAAAGAATGTAAGTTGACTTTATGATTAAAATAAAATTAAACCTAAATATTTTATTATTATATTTTATTTGATTATGATTCAGCGAACGTACGTATAATTTATGTGTAAATATTGATGAAATTTCATTAATGAATACTGAGTTCATGTTCATTTATGTACCGTCATTCAGAAATATGATTTAAAATGATAACCTCCATGTTAAATGTATATCTATAAAGTACTCAAATTAGATGCTTTTAAATTAATTCAAATTGTTTTAAATCGATTCAAATTAGATTTCTTAATCAGGGTATTTAAGTGATAGTAAAAAAATAATGCTATTTTTAATAAATACTACCATTTATTTTTAAATAAATAATTTTTTTAGATGAAAAACATAGGAAATAATGTTTACTGCCGAAAAATAATTTATGATTCAGCGCTAGGAGCTTCTCATAAATCAACGCATTTGGCAAGAAGGTTGTTAGAAGGAGTTTTTAACCACGACGCCATGATGGGATGCACATTGACAGGGCAGGCTCCAAGGACTAAAGATAAAAAATCAGCTGTTGTAAATCCATTAGATCAACAGGCGAAAGGCGCGATCGTTGGTGAGTTTTTTTTTCTTAATTACTAATCCTAATAGGTAACATTGTGTCAAATTGACTCTAACGTTTTTTTTTAAATCTCTGGTTTAAGAACTTCATTTGAAAGCCTCATTTAAAGCCGTAATCTATCAATAATTTGACTGCTCAATTTTACTTGCATGCCAGAGAATAATTTTACAATAATTAGCATTTAATTGTTTAATTTGGAGCGTAATTCTTTGGGTTTGGAATCAAATTGACCCCATGTGACCGTAAATATGGATTATTATCGAGGTGTGATGTGACTCATTATGAACGAACTTTGCAGAGTTTGCGATGCATACAGCCGTTGAGAGGAAGTGGCCGATTCAAAGTCGACAAATCATTTTAAAGGAAATGAGCCAAAGATCACTGAATATAAACGCGACAACATGAAGAAGGAAAAAACTGAAACGAGTCCAAAAAGCTAAAAAATTCAATACAGTTTCACATTATACTTTTAATAATTTTAAGTTAATATTAACGTTAAGAAAGTCAACCAAAGAGTTACTTCCATATATCTAATAAAAAAATAAAAGGTGATAATTACCAATTAATCATATCCATAAATACTATAATATTTTGTTTCGGATTTTATAAATATTTTTCAGAAAATATTTAATATTCTACGGTTTGTTAAAACTTATAATATAATTATCGGATAATAAAATTTCATTACTTGAACCATATATTATGATTTTATTTCAAACCTGGAAAGGATAATTAGATTAATTAGTTCTGCATGATCTAATCATACAGATCTAATAATTTTTTCAGGCACTTTGATCAACAGAGATTTTTTCAGGAATGAGTCTCAGGCTTAAAATTAACAAAGCTACTCGACGGTGAATCAGATCTGATCAGGCATGAGTCATCAGCCCTGATCAGGCATGAACAGGCATGAGTCGTCAGGCCTGATCAGACCTGAAAAATGACCGGGCCTGATCAGACCTGATCCGGCCGGATCAGGCATGAGTCGTCAGGCCTGATCAGACCTGATCCGGCCGGATCAGGTCTGATCAGGCCCGGTCATTTTTCAGGTCTGATCAGGCCTGACGACTCATGCCTGTTCATGCCTGATCAGGGCTGATCATTTTTTCCCGGGATAGGACGTGATTCGTTTTGACTTTTTGACTTGTTTTGACTGACTAATAGTTCAACTTTGAACTTCATAGAATTTTTCATCGATGTGTTATATTAGCGATAAGTTAAGTTGAAAACAAAACGAATGATCCACATGTCGTCATTATCCATCCACAAGGAAGGATCAACTGGAAAGAACGATGTAGAAAATCAAGCAGAAGAATACAATTCAATCTATATCAATGTCAATGTAGACTGCACGGATTGCGTAGTGGTTTAAGCGGTCGCCACGCTGCTTCCTACTACGCTGAGTGTTGTGGGTTCGATCCCCACATAGGACGACACTTTGTGTGTTCCACAAATTGTTGTTACGAGTCTGTCCAAAATTGCCCGGCCCGGGAATCGAACCCACTAAGGCAGCGCTTTTCAAATTCCACGCAAACGAAGTAGCGGGTACCAGCTAGTTATTCAATATATTCGATAAAATCCATCTATTCCTAATTTTTATAGAAAAATATGATTTTTCATTTAGAATACCACCCTTATTTTTTTTTTCCGTGCGGAAATCCCCTCGGATACCACCTGTCGGTGGCATGTCGGACTCGAACCGACTAAAACCGCACGCCGTCTCGGGTACTAATAGCCGGGGAACCAGGTTTACCCTAGAAAGGAAGTCCCTGGTGATTAGAATACCACCCTGAAAATATTGAAGTGTCAAGAAATGTGACGTCTGAATATAAAAGGTAAAAATGTCAGACTAAAAGCAACATAAATTGTTTTAGACTTACACTAACATTTACTAGTCGCTATGATGCATGTATTATGAACTTTATCCAAAGAAATTAGCGCAAAACTAAAATAGCCAACGATAAACAATGAAGAGACTAAACAAAGTGGACTCAACCGATCTATCTATACAACTATATAGTACCTATATAGTGACGGCGTTTAGTCCTGTTTTAGATTCATTCACGTAGGACTCGTACGGGTAGGGCTTTAAGGGATAGTGCGGCTCTGTAATCTAACCCCATGTGAATAGCCGAGAATTTGCGCCAGGGTCACGAACGAAACCCCTGGTATTTTTTTTTGTGTTTGTATAGAGAATGTGTAGATAATCAAGGGCTAGTATTTATTGTGATGCTCAATAGGATGCTTATCATCCGTTTGTGAGTGTGTGGTGTGAATCGTCACAAACTGAAAAATAAAAAACAATGTCAGAGTTTGATACGATACGTTCGTACGTAAAAATTGTTATAAAATATCGATAAATACCAATTTTGACGTACGTACGAAAATAGTGCTATATCTATGTACCATTATAGAATCATATTGGGCTTTTCTATGTTATAGTTCAAAGTAAAAAACAATATGCGTTCTAGAGGAGCAAAGAATACATGCACTCGTTCGTTTATCCGCAAAGTGAAGTGAATCGCCTGGTTTCAGTGGTTTGGCATCAGACGAGTAAGGTGTCGCAAACTAGATTTCATTATGAGAGATCACATTTTCAAACTCATGAAATATAAAACCATATCTTATTGAATTATTGCTTTTATATATTTGATTGGCCTATTGATAACACAAAGCAAGCTGTTTATTTCCAGTGTAAATGAACTGTCATTGTATAGACCTATCGTATAGAAATCATATACATATTAATGAAGACGGTTTCATTTCACCTCTTAAAGCAATAATATTATGTATAAACGAAAGGTAACGCGTGGGTCCTAATTAGGACCACTGCGAGCGAGCGCACGTACTAATTAATTCGAGAAAATTCATAAAATGCCTTCCTGTGTATTCCGCACAATTGCACAATTTACGACAAAAAGGTACATAAAGATAAAGGAATATCATACCACAGGTAAGTGTATGTTTTGTTCTAAAATACATTACTTAATAGATCTATGTACGGTTACGGAATAAATATTTTGTGCGTGGAGTATGAATATAACGTATCTTCCTTAAAATATCATTGTCTCTAGGCGTGTTCTTTTTTTTTTCTTGTATAATTGGACGTAGTTACACGATAGGGATCCAATCCACATGAAGCTAGTTTTGAGATATTTAACTTTAAAGTTTAAGTCGTAATTCTTCTATGATGCGGTACCATAAATTTGTGGGTTTTATTAAAATTAGCAGGTAATCTTGTTATATTTTAACTATAAATCAAATTCACTAAGTTTGATTTCATATTTTCAATAATATTTAAGAAAATAGGGGCTTGGATCCTTTTTGATATATAGTATTCTCAATAAGACCAGCATAAAATGATAGTTTCGCAGTAAAGCTCCACTTCATCAACTGCTAACGAAATCTTTAAAAATAAATAAAATAACTAATAAATAACTAAAAATGTATTATTCTTATAACATACCTATCAATTTAAAAAAAAACAATCGATAAAAAATGAGATCAACACTGTTGATAACATAATTAAACTGTAATCAAAACAAAACTCTGCATAGTCATTATAATGCTCATTCTGCCTGACTTTCATTTTCAATCTGAAAATCAAGCTGACCGCTGAACCCTTCAAGATCATCCTCTATATTTTTATTCCCCTGAAGAGACTTGTAAAAGTAAAAAACAGTCTTTCGGAATTAAGTGGAACATTGACTTCAGATCATCCAGTTTAGGTTGAGCGATTTTTTTGCCTGTAGGCCACAACATGATAAAGTCGTTTTCAGAAAAATCTAAAGATTTTCCTTTCACTTTCTTCTGTATATTACGTTCATAATACTGGTCATTATTTATTTCAGTCTTCATAAAAATAATATATTTATCTTCCTTCTTTAATTAAATCACTTTTGTTTGTAACCAATTAGTTTTCTGCTTGTTTGTAAAAGTTTCTCTGTTTTTTTCAATATTTTTTGAGCTTAGGAAGTACTCTTTAACGATTTTTTTAACTTCGAGCGCATTCTTTCTTTTGGAGCTCCTAATGACTTGCATATACTCGTGATCAGTGTAAATTCGTTGATGAAATTTTAATTGGCTTTCAATTTTGGAAAAATCAGTATCAATGGGCAGGAAAGTATGACCTGATTCAAGGTATTTGAAATCTATTGTCCTCAGAGTATGGTGCGAGTTTAACACTACCATCAACATCATTACGATTTTTATATTGCGGTTTTGTCCGCCACAGCAATCACTCCATAACACTAAGTGTTTTACTTTTCAGTTACAGTTACAGTTTGTTCTTTATGAAATTGATCAAACATGACCCGACTTTTTGGGTCCCTCGACCAGCTTCTCCTTCGATCCATATATAGCAATGACCAGTATTATTAGAGCCGGCGTGGATCCCACAGTTATACAACCACAATTGCGTTTTATAAAAAATAATGCTAAAATAAATAAATAATAAATAAATAATACGTGGGAGTGGAAGTGTTTTTTCTAAGTCGAATGTTAAGCATTCAAATTCTTCGTCAGTTTAACTGTAGCCAATGATAATGGACTCTTCGAACTGCCGTATACATTCCCAAATTTTTACAAGTATAAATCATATATTTTTTGGATCGTCATTCCTAATTTCATATACATAACACCATTACTTTGTTCTCTTCTATAATGCGATTGATATTTAGGTAATGAGCTTATGATATCCTTAACGAACTTTTTTAAATAATTATAATTATCAGAAATGATCCACGTGAATTGGATCTCTTTTAAGATTATATATTTTAAATAAGTACCAATAAACACTTTTTCTTACTAATGACCCATGAAGATTGGATTGTTTTAGTTGCTTCAAAATAAATGCCCGCCATACATGTGGACTGGTACCTTGTGTTGATAACAATGACATTGTTTCGTATTTCACTGGAATCTTTTTACTGCATGAAAGTATCGACCTTCACGGACTTTTTGGCATACTTAACTCAATTTTGGTAGTTTTGTGGATTGGATCCTTTTTGTGTAACTACGTCCAATTATGGCTGAAATCATTGTTTCTTTTTCTTTGATAGCTGTAACATAATTGCTGTCTGTTGCAACGATACGAGCGTAGTGTAAATAATTACTAAAGCGAACAGCTGGTGATCGAAGTGACTGACACACACACACACACACGTTAAACAGCTAAGAATAAAACAATAATTAACGTGGTTAATAGTATTTGATTATTGTAGCAGGGTCAAGCTTAATTGCAGCCATAGTTCTGATCAATGAATGAACTACTTTTGATAGTAATTTTAATTGACTATGTCAAATTGCTAAGCGTCGCGTCGTTTGGTCACTAATGGACGATGTTTTTGTTATTTTGAATTGAATAGTTACAGTTATTTTCTGCTGTATTCGGTAGTAAGTAAGTCCTTTAATAAACCCGTTGTAATTTAGATAGAGAATCCTTTATCGGTGTAGTCGTTACTGGATCGAAAGATTCCACATAATAACATACGAAGACAGAGAATAATAAAATGGTAATAATAATGGTAATAATATTCGGACATCTGTCACACAACGCCATCTAGTTTCAACCTACGCAGAGCTTGTACAATGAAAGTAAGATTGCCTGATAGAATACTTATATTTATATACCTTCTATACATAGAAAACAACCAAACTCCGAAACAAATATGTGCAGAAGATACAATGACAGATTTACACGTTAAACATGTAAAAATAAAGTGTCCATTTCAAGCAAAAATTACTTTAGCATCATCTATTGAAGACGTGCAGAACTACGAGGTATAACTGAACCTGCATTGCACTGTAGTAGGTATGTGTGGTGCTGTTAGCTTAGACGATTCTCTTTGAGCTTTTGGAAAGGCTTAATATCCATTCTTCTATTAGCAATAAGATGTAGTCAGACTTTTGTCTAACTGAGTGTACCACAAGGATATTATTTCTTCTATTGTGGTGTGTAAAAATACTCCGAGAGTAACAGCACTGATAAAAATGCCAAAGTAAAGTATGCGACCTCATTTCTTATATTTTTATACATTCATTAAAATCAATTAAGCGATATCAGTATCCGATTCAGGATATCGATAGACGACTTGCAGATAAAAATAAATTATTGTATCTTCTGACGCACGTTCCGTTCCATTTGACGCACGTTTTCAGTAGATAACTTGATGATGATAAGTTTTGTCGCATTATTTGTTACATTTTCATCTGTAAAGTATACACAAGAATGAGGTAGATTATTATTATCTGATATGCGCAACCTGTCGCATCGTACGACTTAATACACACGATTAGTTATAATGAGGTCATTTCTGGCAGACAGTTTGCGCTTTAAGTAGCATATTATCCTCTATGGTTTGTTTGACGTATCGGTATCCAAAAATATTTACTGAATTTCTTTTAGTTTTTGAAATGATAGAACAGAATGAACTCATCATCATCTCAGCCGAAAGACGTCCACTGCTGGACATAGACATCCCTTAAGGCTTGCCACAACAACCAAAAGTCGCAGCGTGGGTAAGCTAAGGTGGTCTGACGACGGTCGCGGAAGGCCGTTGTATGCCGACACAGGAATTAACTTGAACTCAAATAATAGGCCTTAGTACAGTGCGCTTTCAAGCGTCAATAGTATACAAATATTAATCATATTTAAAAAAACGAGAACATAGAATAACAGATGAGATGACCCTGATGGCCAAAGTGATAGGTCATAAGAGTCACTTGTTGATGTTGACGAAGACTTGAAGTTTGGACATCAACCCAGAGGGTTTATAATGGAGGCTCGTTTGACCTACTAACTACATTCTGGGAAAAACGTTCTTTAAAAGGATAATCAGGATAGCACCCAGCCGCCTCTCATTTAAGACGAAAGTCCGAGCTCGTACTTTAGACACCCTAGCATATTCATCACATCCGTAAAGTTTTATATATTATTTGTGTATATATGTATCTCAGAAAGTAAATTTGTATGTACATACATTTCAGTATGTATGTATGTATGTACATCTGTTCGCACTGTTTCTGTTCATCTCCTTAATTATTACTAATATCTTTTTTAATGCAAAAAAACTTAATTTCTAGTGCATCTACTCAGACATTTCTCTACCACCCAAAGGTTGACTGAGAGAAAATGCCTGTGGCATTAAGTCCTAAATTGTAAAATTGATTTGTAATTTGTGCGTAAAGAATTGAATAAATAAAAAAAGTAAAAAAATCCGAAAAAAAGTGTTTTGTTATTTTGTAAAGATACATATTGTTAGAACAAAATAAGTGTGGACGTTCAAACGCTTTTATTACGTACCTGCTATACAACACTATTATTCTAATTTTTTTAAAATCATAATGTATACTTATGTACTTAACACAATTCGCAATTCCATTACTTCGATAATGTATCCATTAATTATATTATTTGTAACTATGTTACAGTCGTATCATTATCATTATGATTGATTTTGTATTATAATCGTAATTTGATTTTTTTTTATTTTAATCGCGCGTATTGGGTTGGTATTTGACTAGTCTTTTTTAATATTTGATAATTTTGTAGAAAAAAACTTAATAATAGTAAGATTTTAAAACGTTATTAAAATTATAGGTATAGGTTGTTTTACATATTTAATATAAATAAATATCATAATCACCGTGTGCAAGAACAAGGACTTAATATTTTAATTAAATATCTATGTATGTAAGTCCATAACGGGACATTTCACTTTCATTTCTGTTTCAAGCACTTGGGTCTCTGTTTATTTTTCATCAACTCGATAGTGACGGTGACCGCATTTAGTTCAACTAAGTTATTGGTTTAACGTTCACGAACGAACGAGATGATCCGGGATGGTGCGGGTATTCGCATCCGCATTCGCAATTGCGGCCCTTCCGCATTGATTTGGATATCTGCATCGATATCCAAAGCCGCAAAAATATATTGCAAGTCATCATAAAAAGGCTAGCAGGTGTAAAAACATGCCGATACCATTCAGTCGTTTTATTTAACCGTTTTGTTTTAAATAAAACGTAATAACGAATGATCTTGTCACTGCAATCTTAGCTTCTATTGGTAAATTTTTGATTTTTTTTGGTCAATTGACCAATAAATATACAATCAATTGACGTATAACACGACTGGATGATCTTCACACACACGATCGAGCACACAGTCATATTTATATAGATATAGCTTAAAACTAAGCATTTGAACATCGTAAATGATAAAAATTTTAACGAATCGTTTTCCTTGCGGTAGTAAACTCTTTTATGAAAGAAATAAAACCAAGAAAAAAAAATTATCGAACAGACCAATTTATTTAACTGTTTGGTCCCTACAGAAAGTTTTTAAGATATGATTTTGGAAATAATCACCAGTCTTTACCTAAGTAGGTATACGTATCGATTTTCACTATTCAATGAAAGTATCCCGTCAAAAATATCCAAGGAATTGTATTTTGTTTCCTTGAGAATAGTGTAAAATAATAAAACATTTTTTTAAGCTACCATCTTGCGTTTATTCTTCCAACAGAAATAAAAAAATCGTAAAGTTCGACCCGTTTATAGCTGGCTTTGAGCAATTCAATTCTTAGATTTACCAATGTTCAAAGGAACAGACAATTGATGCACAAACATTGGCGCCAAAATAGAGATTTTTTGTATTTTTCCCACTCGATATATATGTTCTGTTAACTATTTACAGCTTTTTTGTTTTTGTAGACTGTATTGTAATCTTCGTATACAAAATTATAACTACATATATCCAAGAGATAGCTTCTAATAGTCGAAATATATTATTTGGCAGTTCTAACGTTATTTCAAGTAAGTTTTGAAATGTCAAATCAAACAGTAAAATGAATCAATGATCTCATGGTAGCGAATTTTGACTTCATAAGTTTGTTATTGCATACAAAATTCTATATAATGTAACAGTTTGCCGTTAAATAAAAGGAAACCGAATTGATTTGACATTCAACTACGATAATTAAGGGAGCAGATCACTAATGGGAGCGACCTCATTGGAGATCAGAGCCCCATGATCGATAGTGATTGACAGTTGTAATTATTCCAGTTAGAAGATATATTGCCTCTCGTTGATTTCAAAGATGGCGGGGTGGGTAAAATGGGTACCTAACTAGCGTGAGTTAGGTCAGTACAAGACAGTTCTGGAGGTGGCATAAGGTAAAGATTCAATCTTGGTAGTTTATGTATACTTTATGTCGGCCAGTTATACAAGACAGAACGCTATCCAAAATTAAAAAAAAATTAAAGAATAAATAATACAAAAACATCATAGAAAACTACACGCACTACTCACTATGCGGTAGGCGCATAAAAGACGGTAATACTTTTATAAGACTTAATTTTAATTATTACTGGCGTTGGACCCATCTTTAAATCAACATTTTAACGATCTGTATGATTAATAGGATTCATTATATCCTTGTATAGCAACGGAGTATTGTTTGTCGTACAAACTAAACTCTAGATAAATATTCATAGATTATGAAGTAATTACGAACTCATTTTTACATACAGTTGCCGATTTCAATATAAAACATGTCGTTATTGATCTAAATGTAATAAAATCTCGTTAATTATTTATTAAAAATACCTATTTGCTTGAATAATACTTACTAAATTTGTTTGTAACGATTTGTATCAAATTTTATCAGTAATAGTATTTCGAATTATCTGTACCTACGAAGATATTACAGAATTGTGACACAATTATTTGTCCTGGTTGGGAATCGACTAAAGGCTATACATGTGCCTGGTTGACGGCAATAGGTTAACCTCTATACCGTAAGTTGGTCTTGGTCGGTCTGGCAGTATAGAAGTCAATATGTGGGTTTTGCAATGCAAACGCCTCTCCGGGAATAAAAAGACGTGAGCGTTTGTACGTATTAAAGTTGTTAAAACAAACTTTGCTATGGCCACGAGGGAGCTCTTATTCTTAACATATCGGCCAATCTTCATGTGACCATTAGTTTACTATTATGATCTGATCTGAATTACTCTTGATCCAGCTTTAGGAATGCTACGGATTTGTAGAAATAGTTTAGAATACAGTTTAGAAGGATTTGGCCTAAAATCTGAATTAAAACCTAATAAGTATCGGGTCTATCTCGCCTAGTAACAGAACTGCGTCCATAAAACGTTGAATATATGAAGCTCGAATACGAAATGTATGTTGATATTGTATAATCAGGCAATAAGATTGTATTATGTTTAGCTTTCAAAATTATTTCGTAGGCCCGCCCGGCGGCGGTGACGTCATCAGCGGCGCGCGCAAGCCACCCAATCGATCCACACCGCTTTCTTACAGCGCTGAACCTAAATTCTCCACTAGACGGATAATTCGAACAATACATTAAGACCGCTTCAAGCGCTACAGTATTAAGCTTTACAAATGACAAGGATGTAAAAGGTTATATGTAGCGACGTCAAGCAATGAAAATCCTACTTTTTGGTTACAATTTAAGTTATATTATTATTTTCAAACTGAGTATATAGCACAAATATAGTCTGTGCCTATGGCTACATGTTCCAAATTTGGAGTTATCGCTATAATCGTACTTCTTGTGTAATGTATTTACGTATATTTGAATGTAACTAATTAGTCGTGGTCCACGTTTTTACTCGGGTTAATTTGTATAATAATAATAATAACTAGGCACCTCCCCTCACACATCCAAACTAGCCAGAGCCTGTATTATGATAACCACTTCTGATAAACATGCTTACATATTATAATTATAGATGAATGTCACAAGTACAAAAACGAGTGACTTAGTAGACGCATAATTATGATATACCAGCTTTTGCCCGCGGCTTCGCCCGCGTTTATTACGGTTATCGTGGTAAAAAGTAGCCTATGATACTCGCTGATAACGTAGATTTTCATTGGTGAAAGAAATTTTCTGCCCGTTTGTTACTGTTTGTGAGTGTCACTAAAACACATCGTTATTAAATTTGGCCAAAATTAGGTTCAGGTTTAAGGAAAGAAAAACCGCAAAATGGTTGGGAAGGGGGAGAGGGGGGGTTGCCGCAATAACAGATTACGACGTGACAATGGATGCATGGTCAAAAATCATCGTGCATCGCGCAATTTAAGTTTTGGCGAAGAACTTCAAAATGTTTATTACTGATATAAATATATACGCCTTAAAATTTCTGCCCGGATCTAAAAAAGCTCCCATTCCTGTACTACTGTTTTTTTTTTAATATTGCTAATTATCGGTAACGTTACAGTAAAATATTACGGTAATTATAATTATAACTTTTCTCAAGAAGAGGAAGAAATCCATTTTTAATATTGAAATAAAAATCCTAGCTTTAACCAATTAAATGGCATTCAGTGACAGGAAAGTCAGAAGGGGAGTTCGTTTGTCGTAGTCGGTGAAGCCAACACATTAATCTCACAAAAATGTAATTTGAATAAAAGGCTGCCGGCGAAAGAATGACTACGGATGAAGCTAACAAATAATAAATTGATGATACCACGTGAGTTTTATTTGAAACAGGCGTAATGGAGTGAATATACCACACAATTATTTTCCAGAAAGATTGTACTTAAGTACGTGTACGTGGATCCAGCTTTTATCAAAAGAAAAGGAAACATTTTTTCTTAATAATTTTGCCGCAGTCATGTATTTGCGTGGGCATCTAAACACATGTACATACATTTATTAAATTATTCATAGACTGCCATGCTGGATCACATCGATAGCTAACTAATTGCCTAAGTTTAATTTTTTAACTAACCAGAGATCCATAAATTGAAATTAACAAAAGAATTTAGTATCTTAATGGAATAAAAAGAAAATAAATTCAACATAAGTTTAATGGCAAAAGCACAAACTGAAGAAGCCAAGTTATAAAAAAATACAAGTTTGAAATTGAATACCGAACAGCGTTTGTTGTTTTTACCATAAACCTTCAACAAAATTTCGTTTCGCGCGCTTCAGTAATCCAATATGGCTTTCTAGGAAAGATTTGTAGAGTTCGTTACACTTCAGAGGGCGACATCTAGTGCGGCAATCGTGTATTACATTGTTTATGTTGTGATGTTGCGGGAAATTTCTTCAGAGTATACAATATTACAACGAATTTTCCGTGGAATTCATAACCAATATAATAATAATATTTATTTGCAGAAAACGTGGTTGTCACAGTAGGTGGTTTACAATGTTAAAAGCACAAGACACATTTCGCTATATTTATATAGCAAATAGTAAGTAGTGAAGACACTAATTGCCGGGAAATCATTCTAGCAAGTTATTACATATTTATAATGCACCTGCATTTTGAACTGCCTTAAAGGAGGTCTTAATATTTTATATTACCGTTTACTGTGATATAGTAAGGTCATATTTTATAATTTATAAATCGCAGGTGCAATCGATGGATCTGTATGCTACTTTTGCTTTATGACAGTTGATATTATTTGACAACTGCTGTCGTTTCGTTTCATATGTAAAAGTCAGTTGTTTGTTGGTCGATGTCATGTCAACTGTTAATCTGCTTAGTTGTATAGGTAGTTACTATTATTTTGTCTGTTGTGGTAATAGTATTTATTTAGGAAATGTACGGTCCCAAAATATTCCAAATGCTTCAAAACAAGTTTTGCAGATGTATATTATTTTATTAATTAGTAAAATGTAAAAAACGAGGCAATTCTTTTTTTTTAATTAGTATTATAAAAACTCCTGTGTTTTTGAGATTTAGGAGAAAGGTGATCAATTTTAAATGTATTTGCTCAAATAATTTTGGTTTGCATATTTATAACATGACAATTATAATTTTGCAAAAGAGTGAGTGCTCACTTGATAAAAAAATAAAATTCTAGATAAAGTGATTGTTATCTCCGCTGTCAACCGGACAGTTTGCACGTTGCAGTATGACGTAACAGTTTGGACACATCCACAGTGATTTCGTTGCTTCAAAAATGACCGAATGATAAGGTAATATGGTCTCAGTCATTCAGTAATCCGTTTTCCGTCCGACATTTATAATCCGTTGTAAATGGCATATAGCGACGAGGATACAGAAACTGTTAAACGAGTTATTTTTATTAATATTAACTTTTAAAATAATAGCACCGACTTCCTTGCGAATGTAAATTTTATTGTGTTAATCACGAGGAATTATTGCAATAAACTGTATTCTTAATTTTTTAATTTTACACACAGCGCGGGGGGGGGGGGGGGGGATTTTCTTTAAAATTAAATGGTGTCAAACGGAAAATAAACCCTCCTAAATAAAAAAAATATTTTCAAATTGGGTTGTTTGGGGAGTTTTTTCAACGGAGTTGTACGTGACGTAACAATCCTGAAAAAACTAAATGAGAATTTCTGTCTTTTTTTGTAGTTGGTTTAAAACCGTTGAACTACGACACATACTGTAACTAAGAATTTAACTTATATACCAAGAACCGTTCTGAGACTGTGGTGTTCATACGACGTTTAATAACTTAACTTAAAAGTGTGTTGTTTCAATAAGAATCTAGTGCAAAGCCCTCTCGGCATCACTCGTTAAGCTGTTATTGTTTCCCGTTGTATTGATTTACAACTCAAAGCCCGCCTTTATTTCAGTTCCCTGTAAGGCATCATTCAGTCTTTACGACCAGCTACGTTTGTTTATGTCGTATGCACGCCCGGGTTAATTTGGATCCGATATTGCGGAACTCGCGATTTGTTGCTAGGCAGAAAGCTTGAGGCGCTTCGGCCGTTTAAGGATTTTGCAAGAAAACCCTTATATATTTCATGATATTCTTGCTGAGTCTTTCAAACTTATAAAGTTATATTGAGTATTGAAAACATCACGAAAGTTCAACAGTAGTGTTTGAACTCCTGACCTTTCGTTCCCGGTCAACAACCCAGCGGTAAGCAATTCTTGTTGTGTTTTCTGAACTGCTAAGTTTAATAAATGTGGTTTGATTAAGTTTATAAGTGTCTGTGCTAGTTTTTTATTTTGACGATTGCGAGATAAACAAACTTCGATCAGTGTTACATTCCGCGTATTAAGAAAAGAAGGAATACCTCATTATTTTTAAGGAATAGTATCTGTAAATGTTCGTATATATGCATGTAGGTATGTATGTCCTGGATTACCTCATGTTTTTCAACGTACATAAAACCCTAGTTAAAGCAATAAAGATCTTTTGCAAATAGGCTTTACCTTAATATTATAACTGAATTTTCAAGTATTGTGTGTATTTTATTTAATCTATGAACGGTTTAGAAATGCAATCCAATTTAATATTTGAAATCGCGTGAAAAATAAAAACGCTAGATGCCGTATATATCTCTTGTCATGACATTAAGACAGTCATCAACAGCCTTTAATAGTCCACAGCTGGACATAGGCCTTTCCTTAGAAAGGAGGTTTTGGGCCTACTGTACCACGCTGGCCAAACGGGTTGGTATAGGGTTTGTCAGTTTTGCCCGGGGGGCGAACTTCCAAGAGGCGGCGCGTCTGGCCACAGGGGGAGTCTCCCTGGTGGTCGGGCGCATTGAGGCGCTAGGCTTACGGGTGGCCCTAGATAAGACGGAGGCTCTCTTATTTCATGGACCCCGTCGTGGTCCACCCCCTGGCGCCTCAATCGTGGTCAACTCGGTCCTCGTACCGGTTCGGGCCCAGATGAAATATCTGGGCCCGAACCGGTATGCCTCTTCGACGAGCACTTCCGACAGCCTTGCTCCAAAGCTGGTCGGCGCTGCGTCTGCCCTAGGGCGACTTTTGCCTAATTTGGGTGGACCCAGCGTCGCGACAAGACGGCTGTACACGGGGGTTGTTCGGTCAATGGGACTATACGGTGCACCGGTGTGGGCGGCGGCTCTGACCGCCCAGAATAGGGCACGCTTCTGGCGCCCTCAGAGGGTATTGGCGGTCAGAGCCATACGCGGTTACCGCACCGTTTCGACGGAGGTAGCTTGCGCGTTGGCCGGAACTCCCCCGTGGGATTTGGAGGCGGAAGTGCTCGCCGAAGTTTATCGGCGAGTGGCTGACTCCCGGGCGGAGAGCGGATTTCGCCCTCCGCCCGAAGACGTGCGCGAGTGGCGCGAAGCCGCTCGCCGAGCCACGATGGCTCGTTGGTCGTTCCGGCTGGAGACTCCACGCGCTGGCTTCGCCGCCGTGGAGGCTCTCCAGCCGGTCATTGCCGAGTGGGCAGGGCGGCAGCACGGGACCCTTACCTTCCGGCTGACGCAGGTGCTTTCCGGGCACGGTTGCTTTGGAAGGTACCTGCACTCGGTCGCTAGGAGGGAACTGAGTCCCGCCTGCCACTACTGCGACTGCAGTGAGGACTCGGCCCAGCACACGCTGGCGGTCTGCCCCGCATGGGCGACGCAGCGCCGGGCCCTCACTGCAGTCATCGGAGTGGATCTCTCGCTACCGGCCGTAGTACGCTCCATGTAGTAGTACGCTCCGGCGAACCGGGCGGCGGAGGCGCGCTTATCACCGCCTCATGCCGCCCTGAGTGTGGCCGCGGGTGGACGGGGTGGGTTTCCCCTCCACCCGCATTAGTTTGGCCAGCCGCGAGGGGGCGGCGTCCGCGTGTGCCGGACGTCGCCTAAAGAGAGGTTAAAATTTTGAGACGGACAGGCGCTAGGAGGGGTCCGGATGTCTTAACAACAGCTGTTCCCGGATCCCTCCTATTACAGGCGCAGAGTGGCACACCGTGTGGTTTTAGTCGGTCCGAGTTCGACACACCACCCCGCCGCAAACCCCCAGTGGGGCGACGGTACGAGGGGATTTCCACACGTTACAAAAAAAAAAAAAGTTTGTCAGTTTTTCTTCTATCTGCAGTGCTGTCGTCCTGCGCAGTTTGCTCCCTTAGTCAGCTCTTACGACACCTACGGGATGAATAGGGGTGGTGACACTCTGTATTCTCAATCCGTCACCACACGGCAGAAGAACATTAAGATAGTAGTAGACTTTTAGTTATTGCAATTTCCTTATGATAAGATATCCTAACCATTGGCGATGGAGAATATATCCTTTACATAATTTATAATTATCGATGTTTCAACATTTTATAATTGGTCATGACAACAATGGGGATTTATAGAAAAAAAATCAAACATAAAAGAACTTAATTTTGGCAGATGTATACTCTTTTATACAACCAAAGTATCAAAATATTCGAAAATCTACTACATTATTTAATTTTTTTATCGTTTTTTTTTCTATTTTTGATGTTGAATCACTTAGTATTGTTTATTGGCTACGCTATTTATACTGAGGTTATTACTATTAGGTTTTTAAAAAAAAATATGGAGCGAAATGACTTATTATATAACAATAAAACCCCACGGTCACTGAACTATTAAGAACACGAATTCGCAAACAGAGTCAAAGTTGTTCTTAGACGATAAATCCAACTTATTGGCGAGTACAATATACGAGTACAGAGTGCTGCCAAGAGACTTTGGCGAGTGCCCTATTTTTCCTCTGTAGTTGAAAACCTAGCGTCGCATCTTTTCATTACCATGGAGGGAAAAATAATATTTGTCATGTTATTCGGTATTTCTCTGCAACATTTTGGCACGTAGATGTGGAATAGCGCATTATCTTTAAGGGTAATAAACGGGGCTTGTACATGTGCTTGTACAATTTTATTATCTGTGGCACAATAATGGCGGTTATAGCAGATTCCTTTTTTTACGAATGGCAACCTACTTGTTAATAAACAAATACAAATAAAATAAATTCATCATTATCTGGTCAAGTATAGACTTTATGATGGAAAACTAAATATAAGATACATTAATTTTTTTAGTGCCTCCATCTATTTTACAAAATAAGCAACCAAAACAATTATTCAGCAAAATTAAGAGATAGCGATATTTTACTTTGCATGTATATTAATAATAGTCATGGGAAACAGAATATTTATCTGATTAATTGCGTCTATTTAGATATTACAATAGTATACGAGTAATATCAAATAGTAGGTATTTGAATTACTTGAATATTAGTAATTTTGGTGGCTGCAAACCAAATTTCGTAGGTTATTTAAATCTATTTTTTTTGACATGGACTAATTGGACAACTTCTTTTTCTAAATCAAAATTTTAAAGAAGAAGTTTGAAGAAAGAACTTTGTTTAAGGATTAAATTAAGTCCCTACACGCGTTACCATTTAGATATATTTTCTAAACTTTTAACATAGTATTAACCGAATATCCACAGTGGCATTGCTAGGCTCATATCACATTTGGTGAACGTGGGTCGCAATGCCCAGGCGCTGTCGAAGTCGCACGTATTGCCTCCATGTGGTGAATCCATGGAACGCTAAGAAATAGGTCTACATTGTCATAAGTATAATATATCTTTTCTTGCTTATTTTTTTATTTTTTTTATTTAAAACTACCTGCATTTACATTGCACGTGGCTTACTTAATATCAAATGAAATTCTTCTTCTTTAAACGAAAGACAAATCTTAATAATGTTATATGTTTAGTTCGAAATAATATTTCTTGGGCCTAAAATACATAAAACACAACTGGAGTTGCGTTTGAGCAATGAATTTGAACATAGGCTCAATAAAGTACTCAAGCATTTCAGAATATATAAAGAAAGCACATTGTCAGTAATCATAAGAAACACAAATCCAATCAATTTACATTACATAAATAAATGTTATCACTAAACTGAAAATCATGTAAAAGAAGCAAGTTTTCTTGAGATCCCCAACAAATCGTGGTATTTCTCAATTGATAATCAGACTAGCTGATCGCCATATTCGGGCACGTTGCCAGTGTACAACGGAATGTAACTGGATATTTTTTTCTCAAAGCTTAACCTAATTACAGCGTTGTCCTAGAAATTGAAATGGGCTTTTTTAAGGATTGAATTGATAAATCTCGTAATGCTAGACTTATTTTCAGCGAGAAGGGCTCGTGGCTAAGTGGTAATCGAGTAGGTTAACACATTGCAAAGTTAATCAATCTTAGCCAGGCCAGTCTATGGATGGGTGACCATTCTTAGCACATTGAGACTCCTCCTTGCCATACGGACATCTGTGGCAATCGTTACGGGTAGTTGGAACCCTAAAATGTCCGACAAAACATTTTCTATAGAACTTCGATATCGCCTAGTACTTGGGTGGTGCTGTAATCGTAGTAGGGAAAAAGGCTCTGAGGACGGGAATCGAATGAGTAGGAGACTTGACTAAGATTTCAGTGGAAGTTAAGAGTGTATGACAGGTGAGTTTCAGTCATTCTAGTTTTCGGTTAAGAATTATTGGTCTGTTTTATAGTTTTCTGGTATAGGAAGACAAAGGAGCAGACGGGTTACCTAATGATGTAACTACCGCCTCCTACTGCATTTTCTGCAGAACTTGTAATATCTTTTACTCTATCTCCTACGCCCTGTTCATTTTCCTTAGACCAATTTAGCTTCTACCTTAGTCTCGTCTGACGACATTACCAAGGTGGTCCATTGGTGTCACGCAGACATAAAGCTAAAACTCTATGGCATGCTAAAGTTGTATATTTACAAGCCCACGCACACATAGGGCCGCGCGCACAACTGAGTTGAACTATCTATAACATGCTTCAAAGATGGTTTTTATAATAAAAAACAAGCACAATATGCCGTGGAACGGTACAGCTAGTTTCATATAAAAATAAAACCCGTCTATCGGTTGGACACTTCATGAAAATATACTGATTTGACTTGACACTCATCCACCCCATTGTAGGCGACTAAATAATTATAAATATAAAGATCACGTCATACCACACAACAGGCTTACCACACACCACAGTCTGCAGCGTTAATAAAACCGGAATTGCATTTAATAAATAATGACACCGCAAAACACGGATATGACACGATTTTAACCGAGCAGTCACCACAAAGTAAATAGCACCCTCGCGACACGCGGAGCGTGAACACGTAGCGAATTTCAATTCGCCCAACATTCATACAAAAATTTTGCGATTTTGACAATTATTATTCATGTGTGGTTATTCCGTTTTGTGCTTCACTGAATATAGGGTGTTAGTCTACTGCTCCGTGGAATGACTCAAAGTATATCTATATGTACGGTCGCGGTCATAAGTCCAGTAGCAATTCTACGAAGTTGTAGCATTATAACTAGTTGGACTTAAAACATTTCTATTAAGGAATATCACACACACATACACAAACTACATGAGTATGATTATAGTAACTAATTGAACATCAAAGAATTCATTTCATTTTTAGTAATTTTAAAATAGTAGTACTAAAAGTTGAGGGTAGATTTAAAACAATATGAATTTGCTGGCTGGTAATAAATTTGTTGTAACGTTGGTTGGTAAAAGCAGTTATTACACTTATGACTGCACAGATGGCGTAGTGGTTTAAGCGGTCGTCACGCTGCTTACTACTACGCTGAGTGTTGTGGGTTCGATCCCCAGATGGACGACACGACACTTTGTGTGAACTACAAATTGTTGTTCTGAGTCCCCCGCGACACACGATA
Source organism: Arctia plantaginis (assembly GCA_902825455.1). Taxonomy (NCBI): domain Eukaryota; kingdom Metazoa; phylum Arthropoda; class Insecta; order Lepidoptera; family Erebidae; genus Arctia; species Arctia plantaginis. The sequence goes on from CADEBD010000292.1 coordinate 8,478,209, forward strand.
TATTCCTAATGCGGGAATTGCCTTTTTAAGAAAATAAATAATAACAGTTATTGCTACTAGTGGTGTTTATATTGAATTACTGTATGCAAAAAGCAAGCAAATATTAGTAAAAATGTAAGTAAGTATTAGCATTGAAACCAAGACTAACATTATAGATTTGGCTTCATTTATCTTAAATGAATAATAAATCTAATGAAACTCGCTTAAGTGTAAGTGTGTATTTTATTTATTCTTCGATTCTGTGATGTTAACTGTAATGTATTATTTTATTTCATAACCATTTAAGTGTTGGGTCAAAATGTGTAATAAGATTTTTTTTTAGAGAAAATCTGTGAGACGTTGAGTGAAAAGATTGTTTAACTAGCCGCTGCTTTTTAATAAGTCTCAGCGACGGTTTATGGTTGGTGAATATGAAACAAATGGTTTCATACCAACTAGATCCCAATTACGTCGACGTTTCGAACGCTACCTACTGTGAACAATATTTATCACGTAGAAGTGGAAGACATTAGTTAAAGTGTTTTGTTCAAGATAACGGTCTGTGTTATGCCGTGCTAGTTGTTAGTAAATTGTTTTGTCAACAATCAGATATTACGGTTATTCCATGGCCAGCGCGATCCCCTGATCTAAATATTATAGAAAACGTATGGGTAGCACTATACTAGTACTAGTAAGCGTAATGGTTTAGAGGCCCTAATGCATCAACGTCTTTTTAGTTAGTCAATAACAATTGAGGTCACACTAAATATTATTTAAAAAAAATTATATTTAAATAAACTTACAGGTAAATTAGCTTGGAGAAATTTTTGCGTTTGTAGTAGTGTATGGTTGTGCGTGTTTCCACTTTCCACTATCAAGTGACGATTTTTTGCTTTAGATTGAAATATCTCGGAAACGGTGCGTCCTAGGCCAAAAATAACAAAAATTTTGACCCCCCCGTAGACCCCCTGGAGTTTTAAAAACCTAGATGAAATGAAAAAAAAAAAAAAAATTTTAAATATCGGTCTCTCCTCTTTAAAGTTTTACTTCTATCGTGTGTGAATCGCACACACACCTTTTTTTTTATAAAGTCAAAACCTTTTTCTTTAAAATAAAAACTTGTTTTTATTGAAAACAAAAATCAGTGTTGCTAGTGATAAGTATAAAATTAAATAGTAATGTTAGGATATCGAAACATTTTTGTATGGGCCAGAACGATATAGTGGAAACGCGCTCTAAGATCTGAGTAATATACACACCACTACATATGCAAAAATTTCTCGAGACTAATTTCACTGTACCTTTTTCACAGGAAAATTTAGGCAGTGATAGAAATAAGTTAGTTTATGATAATATAGAGGTTAAGTTTCAATGTTATTTTCCTTGTGAAAATGAACAAAATAAGCTAACAAGAACAAATTGTATGAGCAATCAAAATGGTTCACGAAAATATTACACTTAAATGTTTTTATTTTCAAAGTTTGTTTTGTTTTAAAGATAAATAATGGTATAAATAAATGATCTTATGAAAAATAATAACTGTTTTATTATTACGTTATACCCTTTTTTCTTCCGTAAACTTCAGTCATTTTCAGAACAGAATACCTGGTTATAATGTGTATGTGTATTGAAAAATCACACACACAGACAGAGGCACAGAACCACAGAACATGAACACACATGAACGATGGTGTTGCACTTATAACCTTTGACTGCACATTGTCAAGCTCAGCTCAGCTCAGTTCAAATCGCACTTTTAAGGTCCTAGAAGGTAGTTGTATCCTATCAACGGTATTTAGTCTTTTATGGGGAAGTATTGTTCTCCCACGGTCACACGCACTTAGTTTATCTACTATCTTCTACGTCCTCTAGTCTTCCGTCTTCTGGTTTATATACGACTAGCGTGGAATTTGAAAAGCGCTGTCTTAGTGGGTTCGATTTCCGGACCGGGCAAAACTTATAGAATTTTTCTGAGAGGAAAAATAGCCTAAGTTACACTTTATATAGACAGCTACCTGATAGTATAATATTATGAAAATTGGTCCAGCCGTTAGGAAGATAACCCGGAACAGACAAACAAAAAACAAACTGGTTTTTAGGTATAGGTATCGTGCAAATAAGAGTGTGAGCATGAAAAAACCTATTATTTTAACATTACAAATAGACACTTCAATTTTATTTATTTGTATAGATTTTAGTTTATTTTATCAGGGATACATACAGCAAAGGATTTATAGTTGTAGGTACTGGTACCTGCTTTCGATATAAACTGTTTCTGAATAAAATATAAATAATTTATACGCGAACCCGAGGGTAAAAGCCAAGCTAAATTTTGTCTGTGGTCTTTTATCTTTGCAAATGTCAACTGTACTTAAGGGAATTAAGGGAACGTACACACTAGGAGTTTAGCTACCCACATATGTTATTATAAGACACCTCAAATGTCAAGAAATAGGAAACAATGATAACTTGTTTTCTATGTGGGTGTTTTCTATGTAAAATACGTATATTTTAATACAAAAAAAGTATATATTCTATCAGTCATCTCGCTTTCATAGTACAAGCTCTGCTGAGCTTGAAACTAGATGGCGAACCTTGAACTTGTATGTCAGATATTCGAAATATTATTGTTACTTGCCGACTTTAAGAAAAGGAGGATGCTCTCCATATGTTTTTTTTTGTTTGTTTCCTCAGAACTACTGTTACTCGTATGTATGAACTGATTTGGATTTACTTTTATTACTACCAATAAGGGTGGAAAACTAAGGGGAAGAATACTGTTTGTAAGATTAATCAAATGTCCGTCAATTTTAATAGAGCAACATAGGGACATTTAATAGACCTAGTAAGTACATTGGAGGGCAAGGGTTTGCCATTACTTTTATACTTGTTTATATAAGAGGAGGTAATATATCTAAAATCTAATTCAATTACATAATACTATATAAAAAAAGGAATAAGGTCACAATCCAGCCAAGCAGAAAAGACACGTGTAAAAACCACATAAGATTGGTATTGTATTGTACATAGATTGACATGTTACAATTGATAGTGCGAACTTCGACATTGAACACACATAACTATGTTTGTCACTTTCTATCAAATAATGGTAGGTCAGTAGTGACAGCGATCGATCGATGTCATTCTATTTTTATACAAGAACTACGGAAGATTACTCTATTTTTCGGAAGTAAACAATGACATACGATGCTTGGAACATAAATATGAATCTTCACTATAAAATCTATATTCAATACTAATATTATAAATGCGAAAGTGCGTCTGTCTGTCTGTCTGTTCCTCTTCACGCTTAAACCTCAGAACCGCTTTAGATGAAATTGGGTAAGTATAGAGATAGTTTGAGTCCCTGGATGATAGTTTTTTTATCCTAGAAATCGTCCTTTAAGGTGGTGAAACCACCCACTAACCATATCGAGTCCCCATACCCCCTGGTATGGGGACTCGATATGGTTAGTGACCTTACTGCGTAGCCAGAGAACGTGGGTTTCATGCACGATAATTTGTTTTGTACTTGGGTGTAATTTATCTATAATATGTGGGTATTTAGAAATATATAAGTGCGTTTGTCAGTAGGCTGCTTACCATAGTACAGGCTCTGCCTAGTTTGGAATCTATGGGCTATGCATGAGGTTGTAATTATTATTATGTTCTTTATTACATTAAACATAATTATTATTACGATCGTGCTCATCAAACAATTATTTGTCTTGGATGGGAATCGAATTCATGACCTCTGGCTCAGCGGTCAGGGTCACTTGCCACTAGAGCAACAGGCCCGTCAATAGTTTTTATAAACTGGAGATAAATGGTCGTCTCATCAAGGCTGAGCATAACCGGATTCCACATATTCGTAGGAACTTTCCAGTTTGGCTAATATTAACTAGTTAAGTAATATTTCAAATATATGTCAATAGTAGAAAAACGACCTAAGGTACCTTTTTACCGGACCACCGGGTAACTAAAACCTACAAACTCAAACTCAAAATATCTTTAAAAAAAGTCGGTTTACTGACGATAGTTGAACGTGACAACGTCATAAGAAAATACTGATGGAATGGTTGCATTTTACGAAAACATGTGAATGTATTATTGTATAGCAGCTGTCCACGCGGACGCATCGCTCACTTAAGTAGGAGAGAGACAGATGTCAAACGCTGCCGAAGGCGGAGGCCGATTGTGCCTCTTTGTCGCTCGTTCCGCGCTCTCGCTTGCACTTCAAGCCTTAAATGGAACGCCTCAGAGCGAGGTAACGCCGCATGAGACATGTTTTTTCGAGCGTGCAGCCGGCTCCATCGAATTATAAGACGTTGTCACGTCAAAAAATTGAAATCGTCTTTTACGTAGACTCTAAAGTCACATGATAGCAACAATCTATGTTTTGTCACATAGTTAGAAAATATATTTAATATCAATAAAATTATACTGATACAATATCTATGAAATGCCTGTGCCGTACAACCGCCCGTTTCCAAGGGGTTGAGCCGTATGAGAAGGAAGGGCAAACAAACTCATGGCCACACTTTTTGCAATTTACAGATATATACAATGGAATCATTATATATACCACAACATTGTTTTGATGTGTGCCAGTAGGTCCGTTATTTAAGACAGTACAACTGAAGAGCTACAAACGCATTGTTGCGCTTTGTGTCCAGAGGCAGGAGGGGTTTGGGCTGCAGTAACCTCATTCTCGGTGAAAATCTAGGAAAGCTTTCTTAACACTGGTTTGTGTGTGCGGACGTCGTATTACTCCGGTCGAACCGGCCCTTTTGTCAAGCAAAACTTATTCTCGAAGAATAGTAAATTAATTGTTAATATACGAGTACATATTGCCGACTGCCTCGGTGGTGCAGTGGTGGCGTGTGTTACTGCTGTGCTGAGGTCTCGGGTTCGATTTCTGGGTTGGACTAAGTTTTTGTATGAACTACAAATTTGGAATTTGGGAGTATTATATACAAGCTCTGCTTAGTTTGAAACTAGATGGCGTTGTGTGTCAGATGTCCGAAATATTAATTCATATTCGTTTTTCTATATATATCATGCATATATACAAACATAACACAAACATGCGAATAGAGAAATACAGAACCTCTGTAGCGGTTAAATTCTCTGCACATATACAACCTACATGACGTCACGAATGACGTCACGGTCCGCAAATATAGAACACGAGACAATAAAATCGCTTTATTAATGCCTAAGAAGTTGGCTGTAACTGCGATAAGATTTAGGTCAATGTGACCATCTTTTGTCGTCAGATGAGAAAACTATGTACAGCAAAAAATGTTTTTTTTAAACATACAGATTCCCTGGAAATTCATTTTAATCTAAGTCCTTTTTAGATTGTTTCAGGAAAACATTCTGTATCCTAGAAACAGAAGGGGCATGCTTCGGGGTCAGCTCGATCAGAGTGATACCTCACAGAAAACCGATGCTAAGTAAAAGGTGCCTATGGGGGTGGTAGTCACTTACATCAGATGCTACTAATTGAATGGAATGTCGTACAATGAATGTTGTACAACCAACAACCGTATGGTTGAACGAATATTTTAGGCTTAGTTGCTTTATATGATTTCTTGATTGGCTATATTGCTATCACGTATTAAATAGATATACGTGAGGAGAATACTTCGTGAGGAGAGTACTTCGACTTCGTCGTAAAATTAACAAAAATCGAGAACCGAGTAATGTAAAATTTGATATTCTTTAAGTTCAAGGAAATCTTAAATTATTAAGTAGTGTGTCTAACAATTCAAAGAATTATAAGCGTATAACGACTGCGACTAAATCATCAACGTGCGTGTACAGTCAGCCCCTAAAAGAAGTGTACGAAGACAAAGTTCCATTTCAATGTGTACATCCGTTTTGACAAAATATTGTAATCAGTTATAGTGAAAAATGCATCGGGCTTGAAACTTTGTAAACATATTGGTTTCATAAGTTTGTATATATTTTTATAATCCAACGACAAGTAACTATGTAGCTTAGACTTTTTTCTTACCGTATCATATATAGCGATTTAATACTTGATATTTTGGGAATAATAATACTAGGTCGCATAACAGGCACTACCTAAATTGTATTTGCACTTAATTAGATGGTAAAAAAGTTTCACCATTTTCAATACGCCGTCATCATAATGAAGTATTCTAGATCCCTTAATTTTACAACATTTATTCTTCAAATTTGAATTATACCAAACAGAAAGTATACCCATCTAAATAAAAATTATAAAGGATTTTGGTTACATATACTTCCTTTTGATGCTGACTGTACATGTTGATCTGTCATAGTGCGTAAGTTTATACTCATACAATGCGAGTTCAAGTAATACTGGCCAATTCAATACGACCAACAGGCGATCACTGGTAAAAATAAAATATAAATGGGAATCAATTCTTTTGTACATGAGTTACAATTTTTCTTTTATAAACGCGCTATTAACATATACAAAGGATGGTATGATGGCTATAAGCTTTTGCTTCTAGACTATTCGACCAAAATCACCAAGCTGCTAATGTTTTATACACTATTGTACATTAATTCAGCTAAAATACTTAAGCCTTGTAGCTCACAAAAATATTGTAAAGACTCTTGGGTGGGTAGGTGGAATTTCACGAAAAGTATTTCAGTATGAAAATAATTTAAAGTCTGAAGTAGCCTAATATTTTCTGTGGTGTAACCTCTAAAATAATGACTCGACTGCACGGAGTCGCCACGCTGGTTTGTAAAGTCCCCCGCGACACAGGATATATTCCTAACTAGCTGAGACCCGCGGTTTTACCCGCGTTTGTTGTTATAATCGCGGGCAACGCCGCGGGGCGAAGCTAGTCTAAAAAAAGTAGCCTAAGTTACTCCTTATGTCATCAGCTATCTGCCAGTGAAAGTCCCGTCGAAATAGGTCTAGCCGTTCCAGAGATTACCCGGAACAAACAGACAGACAGACAGACAAAAATTGTAAAAAATGTTATTTTGGCAAATGTACCGTGTAAACATACATATGCATTTAGTAAAAAGCGGTTATTTTAATATTACAAACAGACACTCCAATTTTATTTATTTGTATAGATGCGAGAGTAGTCTTTCCAAATAAAAATAAAAAAACATTAAATTGAAAGTTGTGAAAGGGAAAACGACATTAAAAATTAATAAAAGGGTTAGTCTTAATTGACATCTTAATAACATTTCCACCGAGCAATTTTCATATAAAGAGGGTTTCAAGGCTTCGAACCTCCGATGAAAATGAAAGCCTTAAAGGATCGCTCCTGTCTGACATGTATTACAGCCTAAATGTTTTAAAAAGGTATCAAGTGAACTTAGTCAAAACACATAGTCATAACTCCTCTGCATATCAACGAACGCTCTTTTCGGATAAATTAAAAATTCTTATTTAAAAAGACAACTCCCGCATTAGGAATACAGCCTGTATCGCGGGGGACTTTACAAACATACAAGAAACGGACACAAAGAACATCCAGACTCAGAACAACAATTTGTGGATCACATAAAGTGTTGTCCCATGTGGGGATCGAACTCATAACAATCAGCGCATTAGGAAGCGGCATGGCGACCGCTTAAACCACTACGCCAGTCGTGGTCTGTATTTTGCAAATCTAGTATTAAATATTAAAATTAGGGTAACCTATTAAAATGAGGACGACTAAAATAGGCGTTTGTAATGTGGGAAATAGCTAAGGGAAGAAACCCACTACCCTTTCACTTAACCCTCACAATGGCTAGAGAGAGGAAATGGTGAAACTTAGTTTGGGCGTCCGCGTGATAGTAACTTGGGTTTATAACTTTGTTACTAAACGCAAAAGTCATTAGACGGTCATTCTTGTCTCCTGATTATGGAGAGATTATAAACCCACGATGCGTGGGAGGTTTTTCTCCCTAATTACAAGCTGTCAGTTTTTTTGTTCATATTTTCTTCTGCTCATATATCTTTAGGACAGTATCATATATGAAGCTGGTTTAATGAAGGAATCTTTCTAGGAGTTGACTAGTACCGTAAGTTCTAGATTTATCCAACACAATCCGTGGTTTAGTGGAGAGAATGAGTATTCAACAAAAAGTATACCTAAAAAAAACAGCTATTAACAAAAAAACTTTTCGTTTTTTTTTTGTTAATAGCTTTAGATTATTTACCCACTCACGACTGCGACGCTATGTGTTGTGAACAGGTAGTCAAGCTTGTGGAGTGTCCACGGAGTTCCTTCCTACGTTAAACTCGAGCCTCAATTATAACTTTAGTTTTTATTGAGTAGGTCCTGTTAACAGTGCACTTTCAAACTTAAGTATGAGTCCGATGACCTAAGTTAAATGTCGTAAGAGTCACATAAATACATATTTTTTGAAGTCTTTTTAATTTAAAAACACATATAGAAAGGTACGTTTAAAACCGCCCCCGCCTTATTCACTAGCTTCATGTGTGCGAGTTTCCTGATACTATAAAAATAAATAGGTGTGATTCTTTGTGAAGGTTGGTTAGAAGCCTTTTTTACTACGACTTTTTTAAACTGTAATGATTATTCAACCAATAGAAAATAAATATACGGTTTAGGGCATATAAATACATGATTTCTTACCTTAACAGATTCGTCAGACAAGCGTACAAGTCAGCTTCTCCAGTAAGGCTAGTTCGCGCCGCCGTGGCCGCCGCTGCATCACACCCTCCGCCCACACTCCGATACAACACCCACACACCGTCTCCACCGCCTTTATTTACTTTATATACTACTATAACTAGATATAACTAAACGAGTACAGTCGCGACGCCCGCAAGCCCTTCAACTATACAGTCAGGTGCATTATGAAAAAATTAAATTAAGGCAAGTCCATTTTAAGCACCCAAGAAGTCCACTAAGGAGGTTAGGCGATAAAGTCTGATCGGTTTTAGGCGTTCGTAATTCAAAATCGGATGAAAGTTGGAATTTGGCTTATTTTTTTTTATAAATTAAAAGTTATTCCGCTCCCTATTACCTACACCCGCTGTTTTTATGTGTTTTGATACGCGGCGAACCACGCGTCGTATACCTTTCTCGCTCCATATAAAGAGTTTTATCGGAAGTGTCGGGATCGTCGGTCTCTTTTACTCGGCTCGTGGCACATTAACCTGGAACAAGCAGAGGTCTGATAAGTCTATGGGCTTGCTGACAGTAAGATTATGATGGATTCATTACTCCAATGACCTGGATACAACAAAAAGGATCCGAATACAACAGAAATGTTCGTATCATTATTTTGGACAAAGCCTTCGTAATATCTTTTGGAAATGTTGGAATATGCTCTGAAATATTTGTTCTGTGAAGCTTGTTCTGCAACAAATAGATGAAATCTAATAATTTTCTTTACTTTAGACGTCTTATTGCGCCATTTTAATGTATGAGTTACAACTCGTTTGTTTTTGTGAAACGTTTTTAAACGTTTCGAACTAAAAATAAAAAATGACATCCAAATGGCGTTATAATATGGATTAATCCTTGATAAGATTAGATAGCCTTTTCGTATTTTGGGTATAACACTGTATTTTCGTGTGAGTTTTGCTGACAAAATTAGCAAAAAATATCCTTTTAACACAGTTAGAATATAGAATATATCTTTTGTGTTATTCAGTTAGGTTCGAGACTTTGGTTTTTGGTATGCGACCCTGACATGGGGCAACATGATATCATAAATGGGACACAAAATCGGCAAAATGTGCTAAAACAGAATACGTTGATATTGATGACAATGACGGCCCTGTTGTTAGAGTGGTTAGCGATCCTGATTGCTAAGTCAGAGGTAGTGAGTTCGATTTCCATCCAGAACAAATGATTGTATGATGAGCAATGGGTGTAATTTGTCTATGAATAGGTATATACTCATACATAAGTATGTTCATCAGTAGTCTGGTTACCATAACACAGGTTCTGCCTACTTCGGAACCAGAAGGCCGTGTGTGAGTTGTCTCAAGTTATCATTATACATAATTAATTACATAGCTCTCTCATTTTTTTTAATGAATATTAGTATCATTTAAAAATCATCCCAATGTGTGTGTACCTTGCTGCATAAAACGCCTAACACTGATTAAGCTTGATCTCTTAATTATATGCGGTTTCTCACAAACTAGATGTTTTCTTTAATTGGTTCTATGAAACATTAATGGTATAAAGTGATCCCCAAATTACTTTGCTTATGAACTAAAACTAGGGAGCCACAATTGGCTAACTCCAACACGATTAAGAAGTTAGTGCCGCCAATGAACTAATACCGTTATTAGTCGTTAAACTTTGTTACGCGACAATCTCGGTACTTATATGTAGTGATGGGTCTGATATTCCTATCTGTATCCGCAGATATCCGAAAATAAAAAAGATATGTATCCGTAGCGGTTACTTTTTGGCGGAACTTTTACATTGAAATTATAAATTTGTTATGTTACAATTGACTGGTAATTGATTTGGGGTTGAATTTTTTTTTGTGAGTTACCAATAATATAAATAGTATAAGACTATCATTATAACAAGATAAAAATAATTCATAAAATAATAATTTATTTTTAAATCGAAATATTCCAAAGGAGAGGCCTACGTACAGCAGTGGACTATTAGAGGCTGTTGATGATAGCATCTTATCAAGTCCTGTATATCAACTGCCATTTCCAGATCACGCATATAGGCGTTAACTTAAAGAAACTTGAGCTCTTTTTCCTTATTCAGGGATCTGGACTTACAATTGGTATCCGTATCCGCAGACTTACTTTTTTAAGGATCCGGCACATTACTACTACTACTTATAACACTCAAACTAGCCAACTATTATGTTACATTAATGTACACACGTTAACTAAAAACATGCAACAGAGTTTTATTTATAACAACAGTGTTGCCAATTTTTAACATCAAAATCCTCCTAATAAAAATGAATGTAGATTGCGGATCTGAAGGATTATTATTTTGTTAAAATTGTTGAAGTTGCAAGAAGTTGCAATATGGTTATGTTGTTTACTACATATCAAATAATGATGTATTATGGACATTACCGGGCTCAAGGTAGACATTAAGTACGTAACTTTGAATTCCCTGACGTTTTGAACAGTTTGCACTGGTAAAAAGTCTATTCATTTGCAAATTATTGAACATTTCCAGTAACTGGTCTGAAACAAAACCGTTTGGCCCCAGGCCTTTGCTTTTTTTAAAATTGCAATTTAAAAAAAAAACAAAAAAGTTAAAACGCAAAAGACACAATGTTATACTCAAAAAATTATAGTGTAAATTTGTTTGAATAGAAACATAACTACTTACATTTGCACATACATATACATACAAACACTCACGCCTACTTCCCCGAAGAGACTACAGAGGGTATACAGAGGTTTATTAAACACAGTTTGCCGACTATAATTTTAGTCCCACTTAAGTAACAAGAGTAGGCAGGGACCTTTTCCGTCCGTGTGGTGACGTATTAAGAATACGAACTGTCAACCCCCCTATTCATTCCGAGTGTGTCGTAAGAGCCGACTAAGGGAACAAACTCTGTAGGAGAACAGCATTGCAAAGACAAGAAAAACTTGACACAAACCCTATACCATCTGGCCTTTCTAAGGAGTGTTCTATGTATAGCAGTGGACTATTAAAGACTGTTGATGATGATGGACATTTTATAAATAGTTAAGATGGAAAGGTGACGGTAGAAAAGGCATATTATACCTTATACGGATACCTCGAAGACAGGTTCAAGTAACTCGAAGTGACTTTTGCCGAGAAGTACGAGCCCTCTAGCCAGATATCATCAACAGCCTTTAATAGTCCACTGCTGGACATATAACACTCCCTAGAATGGAGGTTTTGGCCTACTAGGGTATAGGGTTTGTGTCAAGTTTTCCTTCTCTCTAGCCTATATATAAGCCTATATATATATATATATATATATACCTATATATCTAGCCAGATATAAATAGGGTAAGCTGTACTATTGTTGGCAACCCATTAGTCATTGGCACCCTTAATTTTAAACATAAAGCTTAAGGATTGATGTGTTAAAAGATATTCAATCGATGCAGTTTTTAAAGCGTACACAAACCAACTTAATATTTTTATACATACAGATAGTTAAGTTAAGTAAAATTCAACTTTTTATAATGTTACTGTTTTACTAACATATTTTTATGAAACTTGTGTATAAAAGTTAATGCCAATGACTGGTCAAATAATTCTTAAAGTGCCCAATTATTGTATAGTTTACTCCACAATATTTATAAATCCGAAACTATAGTCCGTTCGTGTTAAAAAATAGTGACGCATCGATCAAACCGATTAAGACAAATTATCGTCTCGTATGTAAGCTTTGTCCATGTGTCACTATTTTCTTAACGCGAATAGACTACCATTCTATAAGTTCAAAACTATAAATAGTGTCAAATCTAATCAAGTGTTCATTGTAAAATGTCGAAACGTCAATATGGTTAACCCTTTAAAAATACGTCATAGTCTTGAGTATCCATACTATGACGAAATACGAGTAAACTACATGACCATCTCTTTAAGATATAGTTTTTGTTTAAGGTTTTATTTGACATTTGCAATTAGCAAAATGACCACTTTCTAGTACAGTCTCTAAGCTAAGCCACGATCAGACGGACGGATAGACAAACTGATATGGTGAAACTATAAAAGGATTGCTTGTTAGGACCATGTAACCCTAGGAATGAATTGAGAAATGAGAATAAGGGTCTAACTTCGAGATAGTTGCACCTACTTTCCTAACAATTTTTTTTTTGTCGTCTTTTGTAATCGCCATGACACTGATGCAAAGCAAGAAATTTTGGATAAAAGTCTTTATAGAAGAAAGTGAGTACATAAGTGAGTAACAGAGGATACAAGACAAATCTCAGCATCAATGATATTATTGAAAATAAAAATTAACCACATCGGTTCGGTAGAATATATACATACAAACTAACAAATTTGCGTGGGCTAGTGCATTTTAATTTATTTTTCTCATTTTTAGGGTTCCGTATCCAAAGGGTAACCCTATAACTAAGACAGACGGACAAGGTCACCAGGCTGTATCTCATGAACCGTGATAGTTAGACAGTTGAAATTTTCACAGATGACGTATTTCTGTTGCCGCTATAACGAAAAATACTAAAAACCGGCCAAGTGCGAGTCGGACTTCGTGCGCGAGACCGACTCGCACTTGATCGGTTTTTTATGTTTTACTTCACTTTCAATTCTATTCCATCTTTTTTCTTTTTCATGTTTTCTCTTCATTGATAAAACTTTTAGTCCTTAACAACTGACGTACTGGCACACATCAAAACAATGATGTGATATATTTAATGATGCGACTGTATCTAGTTGTAATTAAAAAAGAGGGTGGCCATGAGTTTGTTTGCCCTTTCTTCTCATAAAGCTCAATCCTTTGGAAACGGGCGATTGGAGATCGGCACAGCCATACTAGATTGACTTCATTTTGCTAAATATTTGCCAACATATTTGCTATTGTGTGTGTTGATCTATGACTTAAGTCTAAGACGATTTTTTTTTTTTTATAAATAAAGTTATTTTGAGTTTAGGTACACTCACTTCTTTTAGCCAGAAAAGGATAGACAGGGCCGTAGTTAAAATCAATATTTTGCCGAATATAATAAAATGTTAGTCCCTCTTACGTAATAGGTGGCAAATCTCTAGCTCGAAGTTAAATAAATAAAAATATGAAATAAAGAAAAATATTATTATATTTGTAGTAATTAATAATAGCCATAATATTCTATATTTTCAATAATATTTTTTGGTGTAAATTGTAGCTCCGTAGCACGCGAAGAGGCTACGAAAAGCGTAGCAGTGCACTCTTTTAGAAGCACTACCGTAGCTCGGGTACATTCATGAGATATTTAGGTCACATTCATCGCGTGCCGTTGCATTCATGACGGTACTACTATGAACGTACTTCTGGTTTTATAGCTACTTAAATTTATTTCCAGTAAGGGAAGTCAGAAATTTTCTATGCTGCTTCTTATCGGTTCCGTATAAAAATAATCTTTTATTAAAAACTAGCTGTGTCCTGCCACGCTTCGCTGTTTCACATTGTAGTTCAAAATAGATAAAAATCATCTTTGAAGTGCGTTGAATATTGTGTCTAAGTCTGAGCGCAGTAGCTGCAGAACTTATTCTTAAGTTTTTAAAACGTACACAAAATAACATAACATTTTTATATATTTAGATTTTCAATAAGATGCACTATATTAGGTATATTCACATAGAATCTTTACTCTTGCTGTGTACTTACTTTTAAATAATTGTTTACTTCGTAACTGACGTATTATTCGACTGTTACTACGTAAACTATATAATATCAGTTGTAAAGAACCCAAATATTAAATTAAAGTAAATCAAGGTAAATAAAATTTTACCAATTACCACTCCAAAACCATAAACCATTTTTTTTATGTTAGAGGGGGCAGACGAGCAGACGGGTCACCTGATGGAAAGTGACTATCGCCGCCCATGAACGTCTGCAACTCAGGAGTCACAAACGCGTTGCCGGCCTTTTAGGAAGGAGTACGCTCATATACTATAGCTGACGTTTTTTAATGATTTGTCATTTGTATGCATCCAAAGGATACCTGTAATAAATTGCTTTTATTCATAAGCCGCCCTGTACTTCATAAGGCAATATGATTTACTTCTAAGAAAATTAAAAATTGTGTACAACAAAGGCTTTTTTTTTCTATTCTGATCTATTCCAATAAACTGAAAAGGCATATATCACGACTAAACCTAAACAGTTGTATAAAACGTTATATTTTTGTTAATATAGATTGCGGTCTCTTAGCATAAATCCTGTATAATCCACTTATACCCCAAGTTTAGCAACATTAAGGCAGGGACACAATAGTTTGAAACAGGCTTTTGTGTGACCGACGAAGTTGCCTTTGTCTTGCTAAAGATAACATGACCGGATTATATCTTGCACAATGGCCAACTTGACTGTTAGTAAATACAAGTTAAATTAAGCCTACATTAAGCCACGTTTAAAAAAAACTTTTACTTTATTGTGCAATAACTCACATAGTTACTTTTACTGTATCAAAAATGATACTCCACATAGGGTATCTTAATACCTAAAGCAATTGACTTTTCAAATGGTACAAGAATTTTGAAAGTACGTAATTAATCATCGAGGTGCATTTACACTTATTTTTATTTTTTTCATGTTTTCTGACATCTGACACACAACGCTATCTAGTATCAAACTAAGCAGAGCTCGTACTATGAAAGCTAGACTGATTGATGGAATAGTTATATACTTTTTTTTGTAAATACATACATACAAACTCCGAACAACTATTTAGAGATCATACAAACAGTATACGATACCACTTCACCACCGAGGCAACCAACATAAAAACATTCATACAATTTTTTTTTTTTTAATATTATACTAGCGATCCGTCCCGGCTTCGCACGGGTGCAATGTAGATACTACTAATGTGGTGTCAGTGTGGAGTAATTAATTATGCTATTATTATAATTGGACTATTTCCTACAGGACATCTTCAAAAAAATCCTTATAGGCCCGCTCTGATCCTGCCGGCTGCTGCCACTTGGGACGGACGTACGGCTCCACAATTGTTGGGCCCCCGCATTTTAAACCTCTAATATCTTCTAAAATATTCATTTCAATGATATACTGTTAAGAGCCATTTTAATCTATATTAAATGCACAACGTACCTAACGTATTTAAATAAATAGGCAATAATAATGTATTGAATATAGCTATATAGCTTCGTAAATAACCCATTATTTTTTTGTAATATTTAAAAGATAAAAATGATTACTGAGGGTTATTCTTAGAAGATATACATATACCATCGCGGACGTTTTTAGATATACAATTCCGTAGTACATTAATTCGGTCTTAATAGAGAGCATACTTTACGACGCTAGTTTTATTAGTTACAACCGTTAGTTGCCTCAATATCTCCTGCAATACTGGGCGAATTCTAAAGTGCCACATGGGACTCGTAAAAACTTTGGGGCAGGGCACTCGCACTTTGGGGAACATTATCAGAATAAGTTATATACTAAAAAGTATTGCATTCGTACGGTTCGGTTCGGTTAAGACAGTATTTAGTATGACACATTCGTACATTCGACACGTATTGTATTCAGTATGAGAAAATAGTACAGAGATAGACAACAATGTGAAACATTGTGGTTGCAGATACGTAATAATAGTAGATAAAAAGGTTAAAGACATTTATTTATCTTAAAAGATTATAATTAATCATTTACAGAGAAAAATATAATTCTAAACAAAAATATATTACCTAATTAGCGTAGTTAGTAAGGTAGTTGTGAAAAGATTTTGAAGAGTAGGGTGGTTTAAATACTTTCTATAAAGTTGTGAGTTCAAGAATGATAGTTGACAAAACAATGCATGTTCTTCTTCTTCTTCTTCTTATTATATGGCAAACTGTGCCGATGTCGACAATTCTGCCAATGTCAAGTGCGATGGAAATACGTGGGTTAAGAGAAATACATAAGAGAAAAGGAATTTGCAACCATTAAGTTTTCCAAAATTAGCAGGATGACTGCATATGGGTCTTTTGATTGTGGTTAGTACACTGAAACAAACAGACAAATACGAATAAATAAAGTATGTATGTAATATATAAAGAGATAATTAGTAGACAAACACAAATAAACATCACAACATTAAATTAGGTAAGGTCAAAGTTTGATGCCATTGCAGCGGATGAAAAACATCAAGGCTTGTAAAAGTTTTGGGGAGGAAAAGGTAAGTAGGGATGCAAAGTTAATAGGGAGGGGGATTTTCAATTTAGTTAGGTATGAATAAAGGTCTAAGGATGGATTATTTTTACTACAATTAAAGAAGATGTGGTCCAGGTTGCCTTCATCCAGGCCACACTCGCATAGAGACGAGTCCCGTACCCGAATTTTATTCAAGAAGACAGGTGAGCTGCAGTGGCCAATACGAAGCCTACATATGGTGGAGACAACTTGTTTGGACACCTTTTTAAACTTAAAAAACCAAGGCTTCGGAGGAATGCGTGGCTGTACTGAAAAATAGTACCGGCCTTTAAATTGTGCGGACCTGTTCCATTCCGCCTGCCAGGATGTCCTCAACTCTCTTTGAGGCAGTCTTAGGAGGTCGTAGTGATGGTGAACCATATGTTTCTGGTCTGCCATTGAGGAAGTAGCAGCACTTCTGGCTAACGAGTCTGCACACTCATTGCCCATAATGCCACTATGGCTGGGAACCCATACCAACTGGACCAATTTGTCACTATTGGAGCAATTGAAGAGGCTTTTTTTGATTTCTAAGATCAAGGGGCTATGGAGTTTGCTATGGAATGGATCTTTTAGCAGGGCTTTAAGACAGCTAAGAGAATCAGTAAATATAGCAGCCTTATAGATGTTGTGCGATTCAACATATAGGCATGCCTCCAATACCGCGACACACTCGCCCGTAAATACAGAAGACTCTTCTGGGCACTTAAACTGCAAAATGATTTTGGAGTTTTGGTAGTACACCGCAGCTCCAGTGTAACTATCGCTTGACAGTTTGGATGCGTCTGTAAAAAACCTCTCAAACCCTACCAAGTGGTCATCCACGTAAGCGTTAAAGGTGGAAACAGCCGAGGCAGATCCCTTAGGAATTCCCACATCCAAGAACACATTCGGCTTAAAACTAAGTATACTGTATTCAAATGAAAAAAGAGGAAGTTTGTCAAATTTTACCGTTAAATTCGTAAAGGGAAAGTAGTAGCGAAAGGATTGCAGAATCAATGGAATTTCTTTATGTGCCCAGTACTTAGAGGTATTGCAAGTTATGTCTAAGTCAGTAATTTTTGGAAGAAGAGGGTGGGTCAATTTACAAATAAATTTCAAAACAAAGCATGAAGCAAAATATTGTCTTCTTAATTTTAGAGGTGGATCTGAGCATTCAGCCTGTAATGCGTTAATGGGGGATGACTTCATGCAACAAGTAATAATTCTAAGACACCTAGATTGGATCCTATCCAGAGTTGTTAATGCGCCTTTATTGCATGGAGCCAGTAGGAAAACACCATAGTCCAATATGCTGCGCACTAAGGCATTGTACACTAGCTTCATGGTGTATGGATGGGCTCCCCACCAAACTCCGGCCAGGGCCTTTAAAATTGGAATAGTTCGTTCACATTTTGAGGCTAGATGGTTAATGTGGTGAACGCCAGTCATCTTAGAATCTAAATATACCCCGAGGAATTTAAATTTATTAACAAGAGGAATTTCCTGCAGCTGTACTTTGACATCAATCTGTGGCAGAGTCTTCTTTCCGGTAAAGACAACGACTGCGCTCTTCTGTGCAGAGAGGCTAAGGCCGTGGGATGATAGCCACCGCCACAGAGAATTAAGGGAGGTTGTGAGCGATGTTGCTGCATCTTGGATGGAATGGCTGGTTACATACAATGCCAGATCGTCGGCGTATTGTAGTATACTGCAATCACTGTTTAAACATGAGCCCATATCTGCAGTGTACAGGTTGTACAATAGAGGACTCAGTACAGAGCCCTGTGGCAAGCCCCTCCACGTCTTTCTCTGGTCGAACTCCTCTCCCAAGATCCTTAGGACTAGAGTTCGAGACACAAGCATTGCACATATGCAATGGATCATTCTGACCGGAAGTCTCAGCTGGTGCAGTTTTTGCCTGAGAATGGGTAGTAGGACATTGTCATATGCCGCAGTTATGTCGAGAAAAGATGTTACTGTGGACGCCCCCTGCGACAGAGAAAGGCGGATATCGGTAACCAACACCGCAACACTGTCCATGGTACTAAGACCTTTACGGAAGCCAAACTGATAATTAGGTAGTAGATTCCTTGATTCCACAATCCACTCAAGACGGATTTTAATAAGGTGTTCAAGTAATTTAGGTAGAACTGATGATAAAGCAACTGGTCTGAAGCTATTTGGGTCTCCTGCATGTTTGCCAGGTTTCAAAATAGGAATAATTATTTGAACCTTCCACTTATCCGGGACCCAACCATTGATATAGCAAAAATTTAAAATGTTTAGAAAGTAGGATTTAGTACTAGAGCTAGCATTGGCTATAAAAGAGTATGGGATACCATCCATACCAGGAGCAGAGTCTCGCACATTGTGAAGAACCATGTTCAGTTCCTCCAAGGAGAAAGGCTCATCGTGAGTACCCAGCGACTGAGGTGGAACACTTGGTTGGGAGACTTCATCTAGATGTGGGACATAAGGTGGGGCAATTTTGTCTAGGAGGAGTTCAGCTGTGTCTGTGGAGATAGAGGAAGACACTGAGGGAGAGCATCCAGACCGGAACCGATTTATGTTCTTCCACACAATAGAAGATGGAGTAGATGGGGACAAAGAGGAGCAGAAGCTAATCCAACCAATGCGCTTTTTGCGTCGGAGGAGTCGCTTGGTAGAAGCAAAAACATTTTGATAATTTAGTAAATTTTGAGTTGACATGTGAGCATTGTATCTCCTTTCGGACTCTTTTCTTAGCCTAATGGCATTAGTGCACTCACTGTCCCACCAAGGGGGTGAGGGAATTTTGCCCCTACAGGAATTCTTAATTTTAAAGCAGCTGTCCGCACTTGACCTAATTGCATCCACAAAGTCATCACAATAGTCCGTCACATGGCCGCGATCATCGTAGGATAGGGATCTGTAGTCAAATCTAGGGAGGGTATGAACATTGGATTCAAGGATTTGAGAGAATTTTAGCCAGTCAGCTTCCGAGAGGTTATATTTTAAGAGGGGAGGGCATGATTTTTCCAGATGAGTTGAGCTAGGGAGGGATAATAATATTGGGTAATGATCGCTACCATGAGACAAATCCGTGCACCGCCAGCAAGCAGCCGCAGCAACTTCCAGGGAGCAAATGGTCAAATCAACACAGCTTTTGTTCTGACCAGGGAGGACTCTACGAATGGAGCAGCCGTTATTGAGAACACAGAGGTTCAAATCATCAATGATCTCCAACAAACCAATGCCAAAACTGTCGCAGTGCTCAGATCCCCACCTAAAGTGATGGCAGTTGAAATCTCCCATAACTAATATTGGGCTCCGTAGGCTCTGTAGCAAGTCTCTCAATATAGGGAGGAAACTCTGCTGGGGGTGAGCAATGTAGATGGAAAGCACAGATACACTACTGATTTTCGCTGCTACAATGCTGATATCATCTGGGAATGGGGGTAAGGGGAGGGGTAATAGAGGGACTCTGTTATTTATAAGGAGGGCTGCACCTCCGTAGCCATCAGACCTGTCGCATCTAAGCATGTTGAAATGAGGAACATGGAAGTTGAGACCCGGTAGAAGCCAAGTCTCAGCAAGAGAGACAGCCAAAGGCTTGTATTTATTCAACAAGAATATGAGGTCGTGCTTCTTATGAAACACACTCCTCACATTCCACTGTAGGAATACTTGTTGGGATGCCATTTTTAAAGTTGGTTAATAAGTTGATGAGTGTGTTAGCAACGTTGGACGGTATACTAGAAGGGGATTGAGATAGAGGTAAATTGGAGGTTAATAGAGAAGTCAAAAGCTGTATTATAAGGTCAATAGTAGAAGTCTCGAGTGATGAGTTAAGAGCACAACCATTAGGTTGAGAAGGTTGGGGAGAGTGAATGATAGATTGGTGTGTAGTTATATCATAGGATTTGGATAGTGTAGGGCGAGGTTTAGGCTGCCGAAGAACAGTTTTTCGGTAGGACTGGGTTTGTTGAAGGGGTTGGGTAGACCGAAGGGTCTGGGTAGACTGGATGGGTTGGGTGGGCTGAGAGGATTGGGTAAATTGTGGGGTCTTTAGGGTATCAGCATAGCTGCGAGTAGTAGAAGGGACCACTTTATTTGCTTCCATATAGGAAATGTTTTTTTCCGCCATCATGATCTTAATGGCCCTCTGCCTGCCATACTCCGGGCAAGCCTTGCTGTTGGCAAAGTGACCACCAGAGCATAGGACACAAAAGGCCCCCGTTTCTGTTACCTCACATTCGTTACTGGGATGCTCATGTCCGCACTTGTTGCATCTAGGCCTAGATCTGCAGATAGACTCCACATGACCAAACCTGCAGCATTTCCTACATTGGACGGTGGGGTAAATATATTGCTGTACAAGAAGAGAATTATAGCAGCAGAAAACTCGTTTAGGTAGAACCTGGCCATCAAAAGTGAGGACACAGGATTCTGTTGGTTTCCACTCCAAGATACCTTCATTAAATGATTTTCGGTTAAGACGCCTGACTTTAATAATCTGCCCACAGCCCTGCGGCACTGTCACAAATTTAATTACTTCATCATCATTCATGTCGGTAGGGATACCAGAAACAACACCCATTCTAGTAATGTTATAAGTAGGAATGCTGGCAGTAAATTTATAAATATTTAAGAGGGGGTTAATTAGGAATGCATTAGCATCCTGAGGGGATGAAAACTGTACGGATACTCTATTCCTTCCCACTTTTTTAATACCATCTCTGACAATATTACTTATATTGTTTTTAAAAAGAAAAAGTCCAAACGAAACAGGATGGAGAGTTGTACCAGAGCCTAACTGGCTCTCCACGCGAGAAACATGTACCATGTAGGGACCACTGTCATTGTTTGTGTATTTGTCACGACTAACAAAGGTTTTTGTTTGAGTTTGGAGACGTTTAAGAGGGGGGGCACTTACCTCATCGTTCCCATTTCGTTTCCGTGAGGTAGAAACGAGGGGCCTAGTTTCTTCCACCGTAGCGTTGCAGACCACATTGGCAAACTGTTCTAAGGGGTTGGAAGGGGTTGAAGGTTGATCGGGTAAGGGAGGAATAGGGGTGAAAGGAGGGGTTACTGGACATGGAATATCGGGAGGGTCGGGCGGTTTATTTCCGTTCATTTTCACTTACCGGTAATAATGTTTAGTTACAAACAACACACCGTAACCAAGGACAGCACAAAATAACAAAAAAAAAGACCCAATAGTCACAAAATCACCAAAGGTTTGAAAAAATTCTAGACGCACGTGCTAACCAAACGAACGACGCGACAGAATCCCCAACAATGCATGTTTGTTAAGGCCTATGACTTAGTGACACGTACCTGTAGATTGATGTCAAACATTTTATTTCTTATTATAGTGATAACAGCAATGTATTATGTTTTATAAGTAGTTAGTATATTATATAAGCGGAGTGTAGTGCTTTTATATATATTTAGACTTAAAGC
Source organism: Arctia plantaginis (assembly GCA_902825455.1). Classification (NCBI taxonomy): domain Eukaryota; kingdom Metazoa; phylum Arthropoda; class Insecta; order Lepidoptera; family Erebidae; genus Arctia; species Arctia plantaginis. Next base: position 8,500,439 of record CADEBD010000292.1, read on the forward strand.
GTTATATGTTGCACCACGGAATATTATATGTAGTGTTTTATACGCAATATTTCCATTCTATAATATAAGTTTTTTTTTACACATCTCACACGGCCGTCTGATCTCAAACTAGGCAGAGCCTGTACTATGGTAACCAGACTGCTGATAAAATATATATTTCCAAATACATACATAATATAGATAAATTACACCCACACACAGAACAAATGATCGTGCTTATCACACAGTCATTTGTATTTTAATTATTTCTTTTTTAAACTCATTCTTCAATAGAGCATCATTAGGTTTTTGTTTTAGGTAATGATATAATTGGTTTCTTTGATAAATTTGTTATTTATTCATTCCTTCCGAGGTAAATTTTAAGATCTTCATTTTCTGTATTTTATTATTATTTATTGAGTTTAACAAAAAAGTTTCCAGGTTAGAAAAATCGGCAATTTCTAATTAGCCGATAGCATTCTTTATAGTAATAAATAAATTGGTGGAATTCATACTCATACTGTATACGCTGAGAACGTATATAATTTTAACATAAACTACTGCTGGTTTGTTGGCCGTTCAGAGTAGATGGTTTTATCATTGACTTTAGATCTTCCTTTCAAAACATTAAAGGTCGTGTTTTGACATGTGAAACAAACTTTGATAGAACGCATGTTATTCTCGTCATATTTGCTTAACCGTTTAACTTTTAAGGGTCAAGACAGTTTGGATAGATGGCTGATATGATAGTTTTCTTCTCATTCTTAACTTTTTCTCTTCTTCGTTCGGTGCTGTCGAAGCTTCGTCAGTGTCAGGTCTAGTTCAATACGCTCTTATACTTCTGCTATTATTTTATCATAAGTAGTTATTGATAACAGGTTTTCTACTGATGCCGAAAAAATTGAGATTGCAAAATATAGACGTTATTCTTAAGGGACTTAACTTTTGCCTGAGTTTTGTTAACAATACTCGTTAGACTTGCTATTTTGTGTCAAACATAACATTGTCGGCAGTCAGCCTCTCTGTTGTGGTTTTAATGTAGTCCAATTATTGCTTTGCAGAAGATATATCTTGTCTTATGGCAGTGAAACTATCTGTCATTAACATTTTAAACTCCTTAAATATACCAAGAATTTCAATTTTAAATTCACTAAATTGTTGTGTGTGTTGTATATCGTGTCAAAATTTGATCTCAATCGGTGCAGAGCTTTTTAATTTTTCGAAGCGAACACACACAAACTTAAAAAATTATATATTAAAGAGATCTAAAAATATTTTATTATTTACGCACATCACTTGATATTTTTTACACCAAAAAGGTATTGTAGAACCAGTATACGAGACCACTCGCACTCACACACGAACACCACCCTATGTCAAACAAAAATAAACACATTGAAAAAAAATTAAACTTTAAGTATTTGTGATATAGTTAAAATACTCAAAGACATTTGGTGAAGACACAAAAATTCAAACGATGTAATTATAGATATGTTGTGATCGTACCAGCATACACACTATAGTATGACGTATATATCTCTCTAAAACACGAAGATAACCTGAAAAGAAACCACAGCGTCTGTCCCACACAATACACTAAAAAAACTTTCCATACAATATTTATTGCCTCACATAAATACCAATCATTAATATCAACCATAAACCCGACCTTAAACTAGATATAACGCCATCAATTAAGACTTATTACTCATAAATTCAAATGTGTATAGTGACGACAACACACGGTATTTTTCGAAACAATAAAATGCCATCATGGCAGCGCGTTTATTTCCGGAATGCGCGCGCGCAGATGGCACAGACATCCGGTAAGGTCAGTGATAACTGTTATTAGACGACCTTAAAAAAAGTCAGTCTAATTTATGAGTTGAAATGTGTGATTTATTTTAGACGGTAAATAGTTCTTAATTTGTTTATAAGATTCGGGTTTAAATACAAAAGAGTTTTTTAAAATAGAATATTTTAGATGTCTATTTAATTTATATTAAACCGAATACCAGCTTTTGTCCGAGGCTTTGCTAGAGTGAAAGTTATTAGTCTATCCCTTGGAAACACAACTTTTTCTGTTTGATCTTTAAGTAATCTGTTATAAAACCTATCATTTGATTTAGCAGGTTATCGTTTGCGGTATTTCCAGACCAATACGACCTTAAAACCTTCTAGAGAAAAGCGTACTCCCTACTAAAAGGCCGGCAACGCGTTTGTGATTGAGTTGCAAGCGTTCATGGTCGGCGGTAGTCACTTTCCATCAGGTGACCCGTCTGCTAGTCTGCCCATCTTCCATAAAAAAAAAACACTTTAGTCATATAAAACTTAAGACAACAGAAATTGTTTTATTAATAGATAATTTTAAAAAAGTGGTCAAACTTTCTACAGCAGTGGTGTTGAGAACTTCTCTAAACGGTCAAGAGCCAGATTTTTTTTTTTTTTATATACGGGTGATTACGAACACATATAGAAAGATGAAGTGTTGTATAGATACATGAGGCGTCGGGGAATTATGACCAGCCCCCCAAATGCTGGCTTACTGTGTAGAAATGGACCACCGATTAACAAAAATTTAATAAAATATATAAACAACGAATAAATAAAATTTTAATAGTGTGATGCAGGAAACAATAGAGTATACAAATTTATGTTGCGTTATTTTGTACTTTATAACATGAACGATATGCTATATCGACTTTTGTATTTGTTAATTCTAGATAGTATTTACATATTCCTTTATAATTTGACAAATAAAAATCTAAAATCGAAACTTTATTATAGATCTTTCAACGCCATCTATTGTAGTATTAATAAAACTTCTAATTATCGTCTATACAGGAAAGCATATAAATCTCTTAGCTTACAAGAATATTTTTTCATCTTCCTTTTCTTCCAACAAGTACACATCCTTCCTTATGATAAGCGATTACCGGCGGTAATAAACAATTATAAATCACACTGGCATAATTAAGTTTTTAGAACTCGTGAGCTAGATTGTCAATTTTTATTTGTGTTTAGTATGGACAAAAAATTGGGAAGTCTGCAATTTTTTCCTTATATTCTTCTACAATCAAATTTACATTTAATTCGTAATGCGTATTAAAGTAACAAATGTCATTTAAGTTTGAGAAATCAGTATGGATTCTATCAAACCTTACATGATAAGTGACAAGGCCGTTCTATTTTACATTCAACTATATTGCCCTATATTGCCTGGCCTGGACTGTTGGTCAGGCAACTTTAAATTGGCACTGCATCTATATAACAACCGCAGTTCTATTTAATGGTAGATATAATTATAATACGGCTATTCATAAATTAATTCTCCATGTGCGAGAATTTAATTAACAAAAATATGCTGTATTTTTACAAAAAGAAAAAGTTAGCGACAAACCAACAGTTATGGAACAATCGTCAAACGCGAACTCTTATAATACAAACAAAAGTACAAAGAAAACATACTTTTTTGAAAGAAGAATTACTGCCACCTCGTGAACATTAAGTGAACGTGAATATAAAGGCACCAAGTATTGTTCTAATTTGAAACGTGGGTAGTTAAAAAATTTAAGCAAAAGTTTCTTTCATTTGCGACTTTTTGTTCAATGTTATACTAAAATAACTCTGGTATAACAAAAGCCTAAGTTATTTCTAAACGAATAATTACAACTCTTTTTACGTTCTCTGTTTAGTGAAAAAGTGTTTAACAATATAGCTGTTGTATTTCTACGTCAATTATATGTTGATCTCTTCAGTATTTCTGATCGATAGGATATTGTTTAATCGTGTTGTTTTCGTTCGTGTTCGTGTAGGTCTAGTTATATGGTCGTCAAGTATCGTTATTGAAGAGTAGCCAAGACAGCATAGGTAAAGGCCAAAAGAAACAATCTCTAGCAATAGTGCGCGTGCGCATTAAAACAATGTTATGTTTTAGAATGGCTCGTGTCTACGAGGTCTCACGTCAGTGGTTCAGTTACCTAAAAATGAATGATTTTTTTTTATACTAGTTTTTTTTATGGTATAAGGGGGCAAACGAGTAGACGGGTCACTTGATGGTAAGCAGCTACTGCCGCCCATGGACACCTGCAACTCAAAAGTCACAAGTGCGTTGCCGCCCTTGGAGTCCGTCCTGCTCGAGTCAGCGGGAGGAGGGATTTGGGCTCCGGTAACCTCACTCACTCAATGAAAGGCAACGAAATAATTGCTTTACACCGGTTCTCTGTGAGGCCGTGGTATCACTCCGGTTGAACCATAAAGCGAGCAGACAGTTCACCTGATGGTAAGGGTGTTTCTACACGGTACAACTAGTTGGTGCGAGTAAAGACGCGGGTTATTTGCAGTTGTAGTATACACAAGTTACTTACATATTCATATTTGAAAGAGTTCAGTACACGGTTTAGTCAGCCATGAACGAGAATTCTTATGGATTCATTTGTTAAAAATGTTAATAAATTAGGCGCGCGATGCAAATCGTGCGGGTTACCTACGCGAGTGGCGCGCGCTGGTACATGGACCCGCTTAGTCCTTTTTGCGAGGCATATAACCTGCGGAAGTGCCCCAACATGCGCAAGCTACTTGCATTGTGTAGAAGCACCAAAAGTGACTACCGCTGTCCATGGACACTTGCAGCAAGTCACAAGTAAGTAAAATAAATAAGTGTACTTTACAAGTGTCAAAATTAAGAAGCCAGACAAACAAAAGGAGGATACTTGTATTATAAAAGTATTTTTTTTATTCTTTCCGTACTTTTAATACAAGTATTAAACCCACAACTTAGGAGTCACATGTGTTGCCACTCTTTGAGCCTCCCCCCCAGAACCAGGAAATAAGGGGGTTGGGATAGCAACGATAGAATTGCTTAACCTCAGTGAAGACGTGGTATCACTCCGATTGAGACTGACCCATATGTGTCAAATATAACTCTCCAACCCACGATATCATGTCAGTCATCAAACACACAGATATACAAAGTTGTCTACCAACAAAAGGTAATTCACAACCCTTAAAAACTTAGCAAATAAAATGAGAAATACAACATACAAGCACACTTCATAAGACCTTTTTAACAACTTTGTTTATAATAATTTATCGTATAACTCGGGCCACCGAGATTTTTCATCATGGAAATCTGAGGTCATTGCTTAAGCTGAGCTGGGGCGGTTGGAGTGTGGGAGGTAGCCAGGTCAAGGGCGAGCCGTCGCCTCGATGCCGCCTCTTAATGCCTTCGGATATGTCGAGTGGCACTGAGGGTGTTTTTGTCAATATTCTGTTTATCTGTCAAATAAGAGTTAACTATACGTTGGTAGATGTTTATAGTCTAAATGTATATCTGTAAGAATTTCCTTTTTAAATCTAAATAAGTGAAGAGAATTCAATACGTAACGGAAAATGTTGGAAACAACACAACATTATTTTATCAACAATTTTAATAGTCCACTGCTGAATATAGGCCTCTCCTATAGGCCTCTCCTATGAAGGAGCTTTTGGCCTACTATACCACACTGGCCAGACGGTATGGTATAGGGTTTGTTTCAAGTTTTCCTTCTCTTTTTAGTGCTGTCCTACGTAGTTTGCTCCCTTAGTCGACTCTTACGACACCCACGGGATGAATAGCAGGGGTGACACTTGGGCACGCCGTTTTCGCGGCGGTAAGACCCGTTATGGAGTATTGGCTCGAGAGGCATCACGGAACCCTTTCATACCGGTTAACGTAGGTGATCACCGGGAAAGGATGCTTCGGAGATCACCTGTGTCTGATCCGCAGGGAGCCAACGCCTGAGTGCCACCACTGCGATGGCCAGACCGTGGACACATCGCTCCATACGCTGGCAGAATGCCCGGCGTGGGTGGAGTAGAGGTGTTGCCTCGTGGTGGCCATCGGAGTGGGAACTCTCTCGCTCGATAACATGATTGCCCCATGGTACGAAGCGAGATTTCGTGGAACTCCGCCGTCTCCTTCTGCGAGCAAGTTATGCTTGCAAAGGAGATGGCAGAGCGAGACCAGGAGAGGTTTAAAACTCTTCCGGAGCACCAGGCCCGGCAACGGGCCAGCTACCGCATACGACTCAGGCGCCGGAGGTCGCAGAATGACCTCCGTCCTCCATAAGCGCAGGCCTGGGGGTGGTAGGTGAGGCCATCTGTCACCCTAGCAGAAGCAGGCCGGGGTGACGGCGAGACGCGCTGCGAAGCGCGCGCGCCCTTTCGGGAGCACAAAGGGGACATAGGGGTTCCCACACAGGAGGGGGTCATTTACACGCCGTAGCTGGCTCGAGGTACATCGGGGTATAAGGGTTTTCCTTCCTAGGGTACACCTGGTTCCCCGTTTTTGGTCGGTTCGAGTCCGACATAACTACCGGTGCGTGGTATCCGAGGGGATTTCCGCACAGAAAAAAAGGGGTGGTGACACTCCGTATTCTATTCGTTCGTCCTATTCTATCTCCGTATCCTTAATCCGTCACCACACGGATGGATGGACGAAAACACAGTTCAACTTTTACTGGGAATAAATAGGTAAATATATGAATTACATTAGAATGTTTGTTTTACGTCATTTGATTTCATTTCAAAGTAGGATGTTACACTACCAAACAGCAAATCGATTGTTTATGTTAACAGCAACAAGACAGCCACCACACACAATTACAGAGGAAAAGAACTTAGTGGCCAATAGTTGGACACTATTATTTTCGAACTTTGCCGTACTACAGGGGTTAATAATATTGAAAACAATCTGCTCAACCCGAAAATCGAATCCAGGAATTTACCATAACGCCCAAACAGAAAACGCATGGCGCAATCAAGGGTTCTTAACTAACACTAGAAGGAAAAAAGGGTGAAACGAATTAACATATTTTCGGATGTCGGACTTTCCCTAAAACACTCGAAAATCAACGATTTTTATTTTACAAATTTCGCACCAAACTGCGATATTAATTGGAGGGAAATATTGGCTTTCACTTCTAATAATGGCCGCATAACACATTTATTTTCAATTTATTAAACTTCGTGCTCAGTAATGGCGATAGGATTCAATTTCAATAACGATTAATTCTCAAAAAGGGAAAATTTTGTTTATGACCTTAAAATTTTGGTGAATCTAATCAAGTGATTTCCTATAGCTTAATGGTTTTTTGATTGGAAGGTGTTTTATGTGTACTTAATGAGAACTGTTGTTTTACCAAAGCACATAATTTGGTGAAATAATTATTATTGATTTATATTTTTGAATGTATTTAAAAATAAAAGATTGTTATTTTTTTTTATATATATAATGATGTATTTATAAAGAACTTTAGGAAAAATTTAATTATGAACAAACCAACCTCAAATTTATTTAGATACTAGCTTTTGCCTTCGTCTTCGTTCGATGTCGATTCTGTCAATCATTTTTCCTTGTCTTAAAAGTATGCACCTAATTTCATCCATTTCCGTTTAGCCGTTCCGGCGTGATTTTTAATAAAAAAATCTTTCTATCCATAAATCCAAACTTTTACATTTATAATATTAGTATAGCTATATTTTACTTTTTTAAAGTAGAATCGACTAAGCTCTTTTCTATAATATTTGCAAAAAAGTTCTGCGTTCAAAACCATTTCTTATCATTGACGTTATAAGTATGAAGTTTCAATATCACAATCAAGAAAGTTATAAAAAAGTCAAGGCGAACCGTACTGACCCATTTATCGACAAGAATACGTGACGTATGCACTGCCATCGGAAGTGTGGCTGTAAAACTGGGGGGTAGGAAGGGAGAGAGTGTAGGTTGAAGAATATTTGAGTGCTCCTTGTACTGATATGCCCTCGTCTGCATGACCGTCACGTCTTGGTGTGTCACGCTCGCAGTTTAAAAGGATGTCGATTTGATAACGACATGTTGGAAATGTGATAAGGGGATACTATCGCCTTACCATTAATCACAGTAATCGTATATCTATTATAAAGAAAATATATAAAGACTAAATTTAAAAACCTAGAATTTTACTAAACTGCTACGATACGAACTATATTTTTATCGGCTTTCAAAAAATGGGTCAAATATTATTCACAATACACAGACTTTGTAAAGACATTCGTTATGCTTAAATAAATATACTTTTGATGAAAAAAAGCTTGAGCGTATAGACAAAACATACTTACGTTTAATAAACATGTTTTCCCATTAAATTATATTGTCAGGCCTGTTCGTTTCATTCCCACGCAGGATAATTTGTGTGATGAGCATGAATATTTTTTTTGTAACTTATGCATAAAATATGTCTGTCTTTAGAAATATTATAAGTAGGTTTAGTTATTTTGGTACAGGCTCTGCCTAATTTGGGATCAGAGGGGTGTGTGCGAAGTGTCAAGTTATCATTATTGATGTATATTATTATCCGAGGAATTGTTCGGACTAATACCAGCCGCAACTTTCCGCCATCGTTCCACACGGCGAAATTTTCACCCTCATCACCTGGATAGTTGGCGCTCATCTAACGGCGCTTTTCGAGACACTTTTTGCCCCGCACAACCAATCTCTGGAACGGGTTATCGTCTGCGGTATTTCCGGACCGATTAGACCTTCAAACCTTCAAGAAAAGAACGCAGTTCTTGCCAAAAGGCCAGCAACGCGTTTGTGATTCCTGAGTTGCAGACGTTCGTGGGCGGCGATGCTCACTTTCCATCAGGTGAGCCGTCTGCTCCCTCTAACATTAAAAAAAAGATTAAACAAGAATTTACATAACATCGCCTACCCAAAGGTAGAACAAGTAATCACAGGATCCACATCCAAAATGTGACCGTAATCGAACCTATTTTCAAAGAGTAGATTTCGGAGGTAAATGCATTTGCGCAGTACTTTCGCTCGTGTGATGTAGTGTAAAACGCTATCTCGAACCTCATTAGCGCTATGTACGAGATAGTAGAAAAATGTAAACACACCTTATGCACCGCCTTATGCACTGTATTTGCAGGAAGTATAAATCTCTAAAAAATGTCAGGTACTAAAATATTCAAGGTGCTTTGGTTAGTTCTGTGTCTTCGATTTTTTTTTACAGAGGAAGGAAAAGGTTTAAATTAAAAACATTGTCGCGAATCCATAAAATTTAATTTACTGATATTTTTACTTATCAATGAATAAGCAAGCATTTGTAAGCAAAAATAACTAATTCATTATATCTTTTTCGCAACAATTTTAGTGTACTGTTTACACTAATTCTAATTTATAAATGTGTCACTAGTGTAGGTACTTGTAGAAGCGTGAATAAGGGGATCGCGATTACTTCTGTTGACCTACATACAAGGATAATAGAACATTCATCATAAAACGACGGCGCAGGGTAAAATGTATACTGACTGACTGACTTCAACGCAGAGTCTGAATCGCTGTGGCTACAAACTTGAAATTGTGGCAGCTGATGCTTTTATGTTGTAAGCACCCACTAAAATTTTTACAATTTCGACCCTAAGAACGTAAAATAAGAGATGAACGGTTCTATGGAAGTTTGTCATTTTCAAAGTTAGAAATACGAAGACACAATCACGCGAGCGAAGTCGCGGGCAATAGCTAGTTAATACTTTAATACTTATATTATAAATGTGAGAGTAAGTTTGTTTGTTACGCTTTCACGCCTAAACCACTAAACCGATTTTAAAAATTCTTTCATCAACGGAAAGCTACATTATCAGTAAGTAACATAGGCTACTTTTTACCGCGATAACCGACATACACGCATGTGGAGCTGCGGGCAAAAGTTAGTCCATACTTTTATTATAAATGTGGAAGTAAGTCTGTTTGTTTGTTACACTTTCACGCCTAAACTACTAAAGTTTTACCAATGGAAAGTTACATTATTATCGAGTAACATTGGCTATTTTGCCAAAGAGCAAAAGCTAGTACTATTATTAATTCGAGTGGATGCCAATGGGTGAATGTTTGTTGCTCAATCAAGCCAGAATGGCTTAATGGATCTGGATGAAATTTAGTACAGAGCTTAATTTCAGTCTGAAATAGTTCTTAGGCAACATTTTGCTCTCTAAAAATGAAATGACTAAATCGAAATCTCATCAACAGCCTTTGACAATCCACTGCTGGACATAGGCCTCTCCTCTGAAATGAGGTTTTGGCCTACTATACCACGCTGGCCAGACGGGTTGGTATAGGGTTTGTTTCAAGTGTTCCTTCTCTTTGCAGTGCTGTTGTCTTGCGTAGTTTTCTCCCTTAGTCGACTTTTACGACACCCACGGGATGAATAGGGGTGGTGACATTACGTATTCTTAATCCGTCACCACACGGAAAATCGAAATTTCTTGGGAGCGAAGTCGCGGTCAAAGCTGGTTTTTATGTATAGGCTGCTTTTATATTGGTACACAATATACGTATGATGGACTTGAGGATTTAATTATAGCCCTTAAATTGTAAATGTCAAATCTTTTTGACACAGAACAGATGGTCCATTAGGAGATTAGCAGAAAATCCCGTTAATTCGGCAACAAATTTTACGAGTTCTGTTTGCGATATTACATATCGCTTGTCATAAAGTCCGTTTCATTTGGCGGCAGGCGGGCGCCTGGACCAACACCCGCCTTCATGATTGAAAAAGCCTTGTCTACGTCCATATTTAATGGAAAAACTTTGTTGTAACGTCACTTTTAATTGATTTATGTTTTAAATTTATTTTACTTAACAGCCTGGGGAAGTACTCTGTTCTATATGTGTTGTACTTTGTTGAAAGGTTACATTATTAACTCATAGCCTTGAAATTTTGTTAGTTCTATTTATTATTTATCCGTATATCTATTGAGTATCGGCGTACATTGAAACAAAAACACATAAACAGAAAATAAAAGTACATTACAGCTACCCGTTTTGAGGACCATCTTAAAGTAGGCCTGCCTATAAATAAACTATTATTTCATTAGCCCCTGACCTATGTGATTGACTGTGGCATCATAGCTCCTAAATGAATGGACCGATTTTGACTTAGGTAGTTTGAAGATCGCTTGATTGATTGATAGAAGGATAGGTTTTTTATCTATAAGCAATACCTATTGGGCCGTTCGATCTAAGAAACGAGACACTGGATATCCATACATATAGAATTACTTGACCTGACTGTCTGATTCATCAACGTAGAGCCTTAACTGCTGGGGTGTAGCCCAGTTTTGAAATTTTGGCAGTAATTAATAGTATTTTTTAATGTTGTAAGTACCAACTAAGACAGAATTTTTAGAAATTTGGGTTAAAATAAGACATGAAAGATTGTATTTTATATGTACAAGAATTGGAATAGAAGGATTGTATAATAATAATAAACATAATATTTTCACACACTGCCGTCTGATCCCAAACTAGACAGTGCCTGTACTATGGTAACCAGATTGCTGATAAACATACTTATATATTTCTAAATACATACGTATTATAGATAGAGTACACCAGGACACAGAACAATTGATCGTGCTCATCACACAACAATTTGTCTGGGTGGGTATCGAACCCACGCTGGTTTAACCACCCTCTGGTTTAACAGTCGGGGTCACTAACCACTAGACTAACAGGTTAGAAATAGGAATAATAATAAAATACAGAAGAAACTTACTATTACAATTTTTACAAATAAAACTTAGGCGTTTATTAGAATGTACGTAGAAAATAGGTACGCGTTAATCCTCCAATTGCGTATTTCCTGGGGCGAGACGTGTGTTCATTGAGCAGTGTGTGTCCATTGTCTTACACGAGACGATAATATCGTAAAAAGAATAACCAAAGACGACATTATCGCCTATCGTCGTCGGTTGTGCCATGCTTTATGTTTCTTTCTAATGCCGTATATCTGTACTGTTGACATGTCTTACTAAAAATAATTATATTTTGCCTGAGTTTCATTCAAGTTGATTCATTCAAGTTGATTTTTTTAGAATTTTTCTGAGATTGGCTGCTATTCCAGACATGCTATTCATCCAGATCTGTTCAACCATTCTGATTTAGCAAAAAATATCAAAACTTTTGCCTCTTAATAATAGTAACATTAACTTATTTAAGATAACTATTCAAATGTCATTCTAAAAATTTCGAATTGTAACTACACCACGTTTAATGTTACCTGCGCCTACGTTACCTGAATACAATGGAATCGCATTTGTATAATGTTATTTAAGTAGTTTGCGTGATCGCATATCGCATGAGTGACAGCACAATGTGGCGCTGCGGTCGTACATGATCAACTTGTTAGGGATGGGACATCATTGAGCGTGCGGATACAAAACTTATGGAGCATATTTTAACTAAGTATATCTGTTTGTTACAGATGTACGGTAATTGACGTACATTTGATACAGAAAAAGAACTGTTCTGTATATTATGTATGTTTATTAAATAACATTATGAGGAGTTTTATTAAAAACTAGCTGCCTTAGTGGTATAATACGGTACGCGGCTTTAGTCCATGAGGCCTTTGGTTCGATTCCCAGACCGGAAAAAATGTACAGGGTTTTTTGGAGAAAAAACAGCCTAAGTTACTCCTTATATAGACAGCTACCTGGTGGTAAAATGTTATCAAAATCAGTTCAGCCGTTTTGAAGATTATTCGGAACAAACAGACAGACAAAAATATTTAAACTGGTTTTTAGGCATAGGTATCGTGCAAATAACCGTGTGAGATTGAAAACTATTATTTTGACATTACAAACAGACACTTAAATTTTATTTATTTTTATAGATTATCGTTTATAGATAAAAATAGTTGTTTGAACTGTTGTTAATACTTTGTACGGAAAGTTTGAGGCTGAAAGCGATTAATACTGAAATCAAATCGAAAGACAACACTACCGATCCCAAATACTGTGACTACTGTGGGGCACTGTGACATTGTTGCACAGCAGATAGAAATCTACCGTAAAATTAAACTTACAATCGAGGGGAGAAAATAAAGTGCGGTGGTATTAAAATTAATAAATATAGTCTTAGGTAACTATAAGTTGAAGTTAGTATATAATAAAGCATATATGAATGTTTTGCCATAATAATATTACTTTTAAAAACTCTTAATCTGTTTTAATGCATCTACTTCAAGCCACTTGAACATCTTTTTATCATCATCATTATCAGTGTTGGCATATATATTTAAAAAAAACAAGCAGAATAAAAATAAGAGGAAAAAGCAGCCTCATTTGATTCAGTCGAGAATTTAATAAAGAGGAATCTTGTTTAAAATTGATATTTTACTATGAAAGAACCTTGATAAAAACCTCTCGTAACCTTTTTACGATATCTTTTCGATGTTCAATGATATACCACGTCATTGATTCAATAAGTATGTTCTCGAATACTGGCTTTCACAATTAACGAGCATTCCGGATGAATAGATAATCTAGGCAACGTCCAATCTACAACTACTTCATTATAATGATATTCTTCAAGTCATCGTTCTCCCTCCAACTTGTTATCTTTGAAATTAAATCATATTTTGTCAGGACGGTACATAAAAACTTGGTTCATTAGGCGGATAGCTTGCGGACATCCGTGGTGTCGCCTCCCTATTTTAGACGCAATTACGTAGAGGTGACTTGCCAAGTGAACTTCTCATTAATCGAATTGGTTTGCGAAAAAGGGTAATTCACTGTTTGTACCGGTTTCGCTTGTTTTGGTATGATTGTGTTGTATACCTATTGTTTTTTTTTATAATAAGGTAGTGATTAAGGGACTTCTTAGTGTAAACACCATTAGGAAGTTCTCCAAACACAAACAAAATCAATGAATCTATAAAGATCATTCGGGCACGCGTTTTTAGCGGCGGTAAGACCCGTTATGGAGGATTAGCTCGAGAGGCATTACGGGACTCTCCCATACTGGCTGAAGCAGGTGATCGCTGGGAAAGGATGCTTCGGGGATCACCTGATTCGCATGGAGCCAAGGCCTGAGTGTCACCACTGCAGTGGCCGGCCTAGAGGGACCGACGCGCTGTTGAGCGCGCGCATCCTTTAGGTTGTAGAATGGGAACACCGTGGTTCCCACACACGAAGGAGGTCATCTACTGGCCGTCGGGGTTCCAGGGATATACTTGCTATGCTACAAATGGTTCTCCGGTTTCTACACCGTTTTTGGTCGGTTCATGTTCTACATGACCTCCGGTGGCTGGTATCACACACAAAAAAAAAGAGTAAACACCATTAAAAAAACACAATTAGTAAAATGTCAAAACTGTCAAAATTACATTCATATAATTTATGCATATAATTTTATATAGAAAATACAAACAAAAAATTTTGTTATAAAAACATTCGAAATAAATTAATTAGTTTTTATATGAAAACGCCGCTATACCCGCGAATTGTAAAAAACTTTTTTGAAATGACAATATGCGCTCCAATTGTTTTATAAACTAATCCTCTCAGCTGGTCCCTGGCCTCCTTTAGGCAACAGCAGTAATTTCGTGTTCTCTTACTATAATCCATTATTTATGTACGGGGTTGCAACCTCCAGATGGCTTCAGGCATTATGGAAAACTGGCAGATGTTCAAGATGTTTCATAATTATTAATATTTTAACTCTAAAGTAACACGTAACACTTGCACGGATAGCGTAGTGGTTTAAGCGGTCGCCACGCCGCTTCCTACTACGCCGAGTGTTGTTGGTTCAAACCCCACATGGGACGACACTTTGTGTGATCCACAAATTGTTGTTCTGAGTCTGGGTGTTCTTTGTGTCCATTTCATGTATGTTTGTAAAGTCCCCCGCGACACAGGATATATTCCTAATACGGGAGTTGTCTTCAAAAAAGAAAAAAAAACTCATTGACACGTTACCGTTACTGGCTCTGTATATAAGTTTTTTCTTCTGTCGCCACTCCCGGAGTGCCACTGTTTTATTTTTATGATAGAGAGGAAATCGAACAAACGGATCACCTGATGGAAAGTGACTACGGCAGACCATGAGCGCCTGCAACTCTGGAGTCACGGCCTTTGAGGTGGAAGTACACTCTACTCTTGAGTAGTCCGCGCCGCAAATTCCCTTTTAAGTTGTTATTACTACGAACAGCATAAACTGTTGAAACGCAACTACAACTTTGCAGTAAATGCGTTGAAGTAAATCGTTAATGGCTTTTAACTCAGCACGGCCAGCGTCGTTCCCACGCTTGTGGCACTGAAACTAAAGCCACAGTATTAATTTTTCGTCTTCACAATAATTTGTTATGTCGGTTTACTATTACATATTCGATTAAGCTTTCTAAGCCGTGGGCAATACATTTGTCGAGTATTATTTTGTTCTCATGCATGTAATAGACTTATTTTCGTCAATTTGAGAATCAAATATATTGAAAATTATTTATTTTACATTTACAACAAAACAATTCACAAAATTTAGAATAAACAGCGGTTTCCGCACTAAGCTCGTGGCTTGGTTGGATGGTGAAGAAGTCAAACCCAAAATAACTTTTGTTCCCTTAAATCTCTCAAGTTATAGATCAACACAAAAAGAAGTCAATTCATTAAATGCCGATCTACAACGGGCGTTTCCAACCAGCCTTATGAGAAGAAAGGGCAAACAAACTCACGGCCACTTCTTCAATTACTGCTAGGTACAGTATCATCGTTAAATATAGTACAACATTGTTTTGTGCGCCAGTATGTCAGTTAAAAGGAGGAATAGAGCAATGAAGAGAAAACAAAATAAATAAAAAACACACTAGACCACATTAAATTTCCACTTAAGAACAACTTTCTCTCAAGAATGGAATACAATGCAAGGTTCATCTATTATAGAGTGTTAGTGAAAGTTTAAGGTGGCCAGGTTCATATACTTGAGGCTCAAGGCCGCATATTTCGTACAAAACATAGTTCTAGCCATTGGTCTAGCGGTTAGGTTAGGTTGCTAAGCTAGAGGCCGTGGGTTTGATTCTATCCAAGGACAAATATTTTGTTTGAACTAATGTGGGTGCTTTAAATATAGTTAGCTGATTGTTTAATAATAATAATAATAGCTTCACACATTTCACACACGGCCATCTGATCCCAAACTAGACAGAGTCTGTGCTATGGCAACCAGACAGTATGATAAACATACAGCAGTATGATAAACATACTTATATATTTCTATTTTTTATTTTATTTTAGAGGGGGCAGACGAGCAGACGGGTCATCTGATGGAAAGCGACCATCGCTGCTCATGAACGTAAATACGTACATTTTATAGATAAATTACACCCAGACACAGAACAAATGATCGTATATGTAATTCTAAGTTTTTTAATTCCGTCGCTAACACCAAGCAACCCTAAACTACACATAAGCGGGACGGAGAGTTTAATATTTTTATTGACGTGACAACGTCTTATAATTCGATGGAGCCGGCTGCACGCACGAAAAAACATGACTCATGCGGCGTTACCTCGCTCTGAGGCGTTCCATTTAAGGCTTGAAGTGCGACAAAGAGGCACAATCGGCCTCCGCGTTCGGCAGCATTCGACATCTATCTCTCTCCTACTTGAGTGAGCGATGCCTCCGCGTGGACAGCTGCTATACAATAATACATTTACATGTTTTCGTCAAGTATGAACCATTCCATCAGTATTTTCTTAGGACGTTGTCACGTTCAACTATCGTCAGTAAACCGACTTTACAGACAACCGTTTTTTTTTTTTATCACGCTTCGATAAATTAATGTCCAAATCCACAGTAGGTAAACAAGTTAACTGTAATATAACACTAACTATTATTTCTTAGGCGATACTGAATGCCATACTTTAAGTTTGCATAGTTCATGTAAATATTAATAGATGGCGCTATCTGTTGGACGTCACTTTTTACCTCTTATTGTCAGATTCTCCCAAGATGAATAAGCTTGATTGGAAGCGTGTACATCGAATTGCTGTCGTGGTATTACCGCTAGAATTAGACATTTAACCTGTATATATTGAGTGCAAAATTTATATAAAAAAGAGGTAAACATGTCATATTTCTACGTCTGTAAATTGTTAATCCTGACACATAATGACACTTCCGTTTCCTTGTCAACCATTGGCTGTGTTCATTTCGCGGGCCGCCCGTGACGCGTTAATGTAGGCCGCCCGTTGTTCACTATGTAGAACTACTTATACCAACAACAGCGGTAAAATTATTCTCGAGATGTTGGAGATCATAAAAATCATATAATCTCTGTGAATGAATTATCACTATCAATATAACGAATGAAATTATGGAGACCGCTACTGTAAATTTTCCATTTCTTGGATACATTTATTTTTACAGGTGTGTCTTTCTTTACTAGAGAGAAGAATACTCTTTCTTTGCTGCATCGCAAACGTGTTGGGAACGCATAATATAGGTAAAAAAATGGTTTAAAAACATATAAGATCTATAATAAGCATGCGACAGCTATATCTAGTGCCTAAAATATGAAATAGTATGTCACGGGCATTTTAGATGCGTTAATCCATGGTCCGTGTGGTGACGGATTAAGAATACAAATTGTCACCACCCCAATTCATCCCGTGGGTGTCGTAAGAGCCGACTAAGGGAGCAAACTAAGCAGGACAACAGCACTGCAAAGAGAAGGAAAACTTGAAACAAACCCTATACCAACCCGTCTGGCCAGCGTGGTATAGTAGGCCAAAACCTCCTTTCTAAGGAGAGGCCTATGTCCAGCAGTGGACTAGTATAGGCTGTTGATGATGATGATGATGTTGAATCTATGGTAGAATTACTTTTTTTATTTCATCATGTGGATTTGATAAAATGTCATGTTATCAGAAAAAAACTTTAATCAAGCGTTTAATTCTTTAACTAATATATTCAACATTAAATATTCCCTATCTAAAACAGAAGAGCTATCATCCTACCCTCTACATGCCGGTATTAAATGCTTTTTATCAGCTCCCTGTGTCATGTCATGTCAAGTTACATAAAACACGGATGTTACCCGGCTTTCGGAAGTACCCGCGACACCTGCCACAACTGGCGGTCAAGTTTAAAAGTATTTTCATGATAAAAAAACGAGTTTTATTTTGAATTTACAATTTTAAGTATACGTTTCAGTGATAAAACTTGCCTGTTTGGATGTACATTTGCACAGAGCGTATATTATATAATTTAATTAAAAAGAGAATGATCTTTTTTTACATGCGATTAAATATGATCATCGTCTCGTCTCGTTTTCCCCCTCCTCATATTATAAAAAAAAACTTTTATAATGAACATGCAAATCTTTAATAGGTAACTATTTCAAGTAGGTACTTCTTTCTCTGAAATACATTTCTCTGCCCTTGTGCGGGGTTGGCGTCGCTGTGCAATTCGTTCAACAAAGTTTATTTTATTCATGGCACCCTGCCTGAGGCCTGACACCAATCTACCTAGGGAGTGTAATTGTTTTCAGACGGCACAGAGGAAGACGGTGGCAAGGGTTTGATCTTAACTCGGATGGGTCAATGGATTAATTTTGCAGTAAATCGAAGATGGGATGGAAGGATTGCGTATCTGTATATTCATCTTGTTGTGTGTCTGGGTATAATTTAGCTTCAATATCTACAGACAGTACATATAGTCGCCAAATTACACATTACAGTATTTAGAAATAAATAAGTACCTGTGTTCATCAGCAGTCTGGTGATGTGTGTAGTTAGTGATATTATTATTATATGATCAAAATCAATTATAAACTACACATACATACATGGAGAAGTATGTTTTATGAGTGGAAGTTGACGGATATAAGAGAGAGGACGACCGAAGAAAAAATGGATGGACTACGTGAAAGAGGATATCCTCTTTCACGTAGTCCATCCATCTTTAAGGAAGTAGGCAGTGAACTAAAGAGTGATAGAGGCAAATAAAAAAAGAAAACTCATTGCGCCAACGCCAAACAAATTTGAGAAAAGAAGAAGATGATGATGAATATGACGAGAAGACGTCTTCACCCCCGAAGCGGCAAAAATAGGTGCATCAAACGCCCCATTTTACTGACTGCAATTATAGCCCTACTTACTTTTAGGGGGTTTCCCTATTGCTGTCAACCGGGCTTAGATACTACACGAAAACAAAATATCAAACGTCAACTCTTCAAACCTTGAGAGCATCTCCACTGCCTCGGTGGTGCAGTAGTAGCGTATGCGACTGCTGTACTGAGGTCTCGGGTTCGATTCCTGGGTCGGACCAAATGTTGATTATGATTTGTGTATGATTTGCAAAATATTTGTGTTGGAGTTTGGGTGTTTACTATGTATGAATTTACAAAAAAAAGTAAATAAGTAAAAAGTAAATTATATCAGTCAATCCAGCTTTTATAGTTGATTAAACTAGATGGCGTTGTGTGTCAGATGTCCGAAAATATTACTATTCATGTTATGTCTATAAGATCCCATTCCAACGTTAAATTATAGTCCTTCAGAAGGTTCAAAGGTACTTGAATAATGTGTAAGTAAAAGATCAAATGGAAATAGATGGGGTAGAAGGGTACCAGCTAATGGCAGTTATACTCGCTAACTATGAATTATCGATGACAATGGCAACTAGATCTCATTTAAATTTCACCAAAATCTTGCAAATTGTTTTAGTGACACGGGTCGGCCAATCAAGCGAGTAAAATAAAAAATTAACGAGGTATTTAGCATTTTAGATGAGGGTCTAAGTTCTAGCAGGGATTTTACGTTTGTGCTGCTGTGATAATTTACTCATTAACTTCACTCCACTTCAACAACCTTTAAGAGTCCACTGACATAGGCCTCTTAGGAAAGGAGGTTTTGGCCTACTATACCACGCTAGCCAGACGGGTTGTATAGGGTTTGTTTTTACCTTAATATTATACATTACAAAAAATATAGATACCTACACTTCTTGGTATGTTCTAAACTGGTAAAAAAATTAAATCATTCATAAATACAAATGTTGATTTTATTATTCACTAACTCATCTAAGTCATTAATTTCATTAAACTGTTCAAATATTACTGAAGAATTATCTTCATACTTCACGCCATTCTCTTTTGATTTCTTAATAAAATATACGAATCTCAGAACAATATAAAAACCGAACTGAAACACATTAATACTCCGAACATAAAATACGTACAAATAACATAAAATTTAAAGACAGCACGTGATTGACGCGATTTCTTTCAACGACGCTCACGTTACGAAGAAAACAATCATAGTAAACGCTAATTATATAAACCCATGATATCACGTCCCAGAACTAAAGATAGAAGAAGTACATCATCACCATGCAATGATTATACCATCATTTTACGTTCCTTAGAATGACGTGGCTCATGATCATGACGCATGTATGACATAAGTTTTTGGCACACTACATGTTACTGATATTATCACGATATAAATTAATGCTACACTGGCTAGTAGATTACCGTTTTTTATCACATAAGGGGCATATCAACAGTCACTTGTAAATTACTGACTCTGTCCGAGGCAGCAATTCGAAAATCACAAATGCTTTGATGGCCTTTGACGGGAGAGTATGCTCTTTTTTTCAAGGTTTAAAGATCGTATCGGTTTGCAAACACCGCAGGTGGCAATTTCTTCCACATGGTTATGTATGGCAAAAAGTTGTCGGTCACTGATTTTAAATTTGACCTTCTCTTCAACAGGAAGAAGAAACCGCCTAGAGGAATATCATTGCAAGCTTCTTGAGATTTTATAATTAGTGATATTCAAAATGGAAATTTAGAGCTGCTATTTTGTATTCTTGACATTCTGCAGCAGAGGACTAATAAAATTAACATGTCATAGTATCGTGATTAATGTTGCTTAGGATATTTTTAGCACATATCATAGTTATGTGAAAGTGTATTCTGACAATTTAAAAAATATTCTTTTTCTATTCTTTAAAGTTTCTTTTGAAATGTAAACGTTAAAAACTTTCACTTAAAGTATTTAAAAAACACACGGCTTTTGAGTTTTAAACTTAAACGTGAGTCTATCGCAAAGTGAAATGTAAAACTCAATTTATAATTTGGAATAAATGTACTGTTTGGCAATAAATTTTAAATTGATAGACCGAATAAAGTTAAAGTAAAAAATAAAGACAAAATAAATAAAGTTGTTTTTTTTTTATTTATTAGTAGTTCATGTATTATTTAACCTGATGATGTTAATATTTTCAAGAAAAAGTTTACAATAAGATTTTTTTTTTAAATTTAGTTTTATAGAAAGTGACAACAGTAGATTTTGTTAGTACATACACCTAACTTTTGTGGTATGATGGGGCAAACGAGCAAATGGGTCACCTGATGGTAAGTGACTACTGTCGTCCATAGACACCTGCAACTCAAAAGTCACAAGTGCGTTGCTGTCCTTCAGAATCAGGTGATTTGCGCACAGGTAACCTCACTTACTCGGCGAAAAGCAAAGAAGGAATTGTTTAAGACCAGTTTTCTGTGAGGCCGTGATATCTGCTGAAGCATCATAGGCCAAAACCTCCTTTCTACTTAGAAAGGAGGTTTTGGCCTACTATACCACGCTGGCCAGATGGGTTGGTATAGGGTTTGTTGGGATGGGGTGGTATAGGGTAATCTGAGGTGTCGGCCCATGTCGTGCGGTGTTCCACAGGGGTCTGTTCTTGGACCCCTCTTGTGGAACATAGGGTACGACTGGGCCCTTCGCGCCGATTTCCCCCCCGGGCTGGGTGTAATCTGTTACGCAGACGATACCCTCGTGACAGCCCGGGGGGCAAACTTCCAAGAGGCGGCGCGCCTGGCCACAGGGGGAGTCTCCCTGGTGGTCGGGCGCATTGAGGCGCTGGGCTTACGGGTGGCCCTAGATAAGACGGAGGCCCTGTTATTCCATGGGCCCCGTCGTGGTCCACCCCCTGGCGCCTCCATTGTGGTTAACTCGGTCCTCGTACCGGTTCGGGCCCAGATGAAATATCTGGGCCTGATCCTCGACGGGAGGTGGCTCTTCGACGAGCACTTCCGACAGCTTGCTCCAAAGCTGGTCGGCGCTGCGTCTGCCCTAGGGCGACTCTTGCCCAATATGGGTGGACCCAGCGTCGCGACAAGACGGCTGTACACGGGGGTTGTCCGGTCAATGGCACTGTACGGTGCACCGGTGTGGGCGGCGGCTCTGACCGCCCAGAATAGGGTACGCCTCTGGCGCCCTCAGAGGGTAATGGCGGTCAGAGCCATACGCGGTTACCGCACCGTTTCGACGGAGGTGGCATGCGCATTGGCCGGAACTCCCCCGTGGGATTTGGAGGCGGAAGTGCTCGCCGAAGTTTATCGGCGAGTGGCTGACTTCCGGGCGGAGAGCGGATTTCGCCCTCCGCCCGAGGATGTGCGCGAGTGGCGCGAAGCCGCTCGCCGAGCCACGATGGCTCGTTGGTCGTTCCGGCTGGAGACTCCACGCGCTGGCTTCGCCGCCGTGGAGGCTCTCCAGCCGGTCATCGCCGAGTGGGCAGGGCGGCAGCACGGGACCCTTTCCTTCCGACTGACGCAGGTGCTTTCCGGGCACGGTTGCTTCGGAAAGTACCTGCACACGGTCGCTAGGAGGGAACTGAGTCCCGCCTGCCACCACTGCGACTGCAGTGAGGACTCGGCCCAGCACACGCTGGCGGTCTGCCCCGCATGGGCGGCGCAGCGCCGGGCCCTCACTGCAGTCATCGGAGTGGATCTCTCGCTACCGGCCGTAGTACGCTCCATGGCCGGTAGCGACAGTTGTTTTACCGCGGTCGCAACCTTCTGCGAGGTAGTAATCTCGCGGAAGGAGGCGGCGGAGAGGGCCCGGGAGGACGACCTCCACTCGGACCCGATCCGCCGCCGGCGAACCGGGCGGCGGAGGCCCGCCTACCACAGCCTCATGCCGCCCTGAGTGTGGCCGCGGGTGGACGGGGTGGGTTTCCCCTCCACCCGCATTAGTTTGGCCAGCCGCGAGGGGGCGGCGTCCGCGTGTGCCGGACGTCGCCTATAAAGAGAGGAAAAAACACTGAGACGGAGCCCGCACCAGGAGCGGGCTGGCGCTAGGAGGGGTCCGGATGTCTTAACAACAGCTGTTCCCGGATCCCTCCTGTTACAGGCGCAGAGTGGCACACCGTGTGGTTTTAGTCGGTCCGAGTCCGACACACCACCCCGCCGCAAACCCCGGAGGGGTGACGGTCCGAGGGGATTTCCACACGATAAAAAAAAAAAAAAAAAAAAAAAAAAAAAAAGGGTTTGTTTCAAGTTTTCCTTCTATTTGCAGTGCTGTTGTCTTGCGTAAATTGCTCGATTAGTCGGTTCTTACGAAACTCACGTCACCTCATCCGTGATCCGTCATCACCCGGACAGAACTGAATTAAAACTTTTCAACAAACTATCATAAGATTATGCAAATACGTTGTCGTGTTGTGTGTTTGAGAGAATGAAAAAATATTTTTAGTCGTGCAAAGCCGTGGGCAAGAGTTAGCGTTTTGTACGATTTTATGATCTTTTTTCAGTATTTTACTTTGCGCTCCAGATCAAATATAACCCTGAGTCGTTCAAGGTCATTTTAAAGAAGTATTAACCAAGGCTGGTTGTGTTTTATTCGAGGATCACTTCACGGGTTGAATTAGGCGCCCATTTAATAGATAAACACATCATTTAGAACAATTCTTGAGAGGTCCCAAATATAACATTTTGAAATTATACATTTCATCATCATCATCATCATCAACAGCCTTTACTAGTCCACTGCTGGACATAGGCCTCTCCTTAGGAAGGAGGTTTTGGCCTACTATACCACGCTGGCCAGACGGGTTGGTATACATTTACGCCTGGTCTATTAATAAAGTACAGAAGTAGAGGTAGAATGAACATTTAGATAGTAAAACGACCTTGTACCGATACAGTTATTTAAATAAAACTCTCAAAAGAATTGACTGCATAAATGGCGTAGTGGTCACTTCGCCGATTCCTACTGCGCTGAGTGTTGTCAGTTCGAACACCACATGGCACAACACTTAGTGTGATTCAGAAATTGTTGTTTCTGAGTCTGCGTATCCTTTGTGTCCGTTTAAAAAAAGTCACATCGTCTATTCTTAAAAAAATCTAATTTATTTGTCTGTAAGTGTTCTATTTTAAATTGACAAGCATATTACGTACAGTTTAATAAAAAATATTGTAATTATTTTAATACTTCTAATTATACTTTTAAAGATTAAGATTTACTCTCTTTTCAATATTTTTTATTAAGTTTCAGAAAGGAGTAAAGGAATAAATTGGATTGTATAAAAGATGATATAGCCAGAAACAGCAGAAATGGAAAAAAGTGTCTGGAAGCAATAATTGGTTAAGGTAGAAAAAATAATTACATTGTTTGAATGGAATTACTGGCCTTGGAATGTTACGTTACTGATAAAAATATTAGGATCATTTTGATATTAATTATGAAGATAGCACCAAACAAGAATACCTCTTCGTGACACCAATTAAATGGTATTTGCAATGTGTGTTCCAACATTTTAATTCACAGGTTTAACAAAAACAAGCACTTGTCTGAAATAACTTTTTCCCCCAAAAAAGAATCACGCTCCAACTTTTACCAACTCAACCCGAATCATATTCTGAGGTGCTTCCCTTGAGGAAATGTCTCACGCGTAGATTGTTTGCTGTGGTAAAAAACCTTGCTATCAAAAGGTCTGGCTGTTTTAGTAAATGTCTATTAAGTCCCATGATAAAACATTCATTTTGTTGCCGCCCTTAGCCTTACATAATTGAGGAGTAAAGGGATTTGCGTCGCACCGTATTATATTGGTTTTGATGGGCTTCAGACCGACATTTGATGGCCAACGGCCTCACAAAATGGGCTTGTGAAACATTAATCGTTGATTTTGTTTTTAATTAGAGCTCTTTGTGATTTTTCAATTGGATACTTCAGGAAGTTGTTATTTACATTGGGAATGTTATAAAATAGAAGGCTTAATTACTGAATGAAATCATACTTTAAATTAAAAGTGACTTTGTGAGATGAAACTGTGTGACTGTGTAACTTTGAGTGGTGAGGCAGTCTTGGCATAGATACTTCACAAGTCAAAAATAAGGTGTAAGATTTTTTTTAAATGTATAACAATATTTTGCCACAAATATTGATCCAATTTAACGAGAATGAAAATCAGTTGTTTGCTTTTTTATAAGCCTGGCAATGATTGTTAGTATCAGTCAAATCTTAGCTGATGAATTGAAACTACATGCTCTTATCTTACGAAGTTGGAATATATGTTGGTTCAGTTTCAACAATGTATTTTATGACAAGAATGACCTGATTTTGTACCCAAAATTGAGTGTAAGCGCAGGCATTTTTTAATGGTCAAGATTACACATAAAAAACCTTCTGTACACATTGCATAATGGTTTTCTGTACTAAAGTTCACCATGACCTGTCTGCTGCCAATGAAGGCACTGATTTAAATAAATATTATTAATATATACATGTATTGTACTGAGAATTTAACAGACCTTTAGTCTTTTTTGAGCGTCAATTGTTTTTATTAAAAGTCTTATTACAATCACCCCGATTATAATTATTTTCTCTCTAACTGAGGGCAGTTACTCTAAAGTCACGGCCATCTTCGCAACATCGTCGTGACGTTATTTGTACATAAAAATAGTAATTTCAAAATTTTCTGTAACAAAAAAGAACGAAACGTAACACAAAAGATTTTGAACAAGTAACAAAGAAAAAAAAAAAGGTAACGAAACACTGGTTTAGTTTAAAAATAACATAGTTTACAATATAGAATCGGCTGACTGTCTCGATGGCAATAAAACATGTCGAGATTGTCCAGACGACTTTTGTTACGGAAATAAACTAAATCTAGCCGCCCATTGTGCTCCTAGGTGTTGTGTGTGATGTGCTGTATTTATAACAGTTGCCTGACTTGCCTGTGATTGCCTTAGCATAAGACATGGCATGAGTTACTGAGACTACATGGATATAGACGTGGTCCCTTCGAAAACTGCCATCAAATACACAGTATGGAATAATTTGTTAAAGGATTCACAGAAAATACAGGCAGTATCACTATTAAAAGCGATGGTTCGGTAGATCAAATGCAGACCAAAGGCTCCACTTATGTAGTAAATACTTAAACTTATTATATGAATATGTCTTAGAAGTAGAAGGTAAATGGCAGTTTATTCAATTACATTAGTGATTCAGTTATTTTAATGATTTAATTCTTAGTGTTAAATTTATATCAATGTGTGAAAATATCTAAAAAAAGGGCATAAAATAATTTAAAAATATTGAAAGCAAATTATACACACACAGAAATTAATTTACAAAAGCTTTTAATTTTTGTATCTTTTTTCAATAAAAGTAGGAATTCAATCATACAACGATATATATCTAAAGTATAGAGCTCTTTAAAAACTAAATTAATCGATGTTTACAAGGCTGGCTTAATTAATTACTTTTACACTATATTCCTGCCTTACTTTTACTACTTTCCTTTCTTACCGAGTACGTTACTTAATTTGTGAGTGCCAGCCCTGGAGTACATCATGTCCATTTTTTAAAAGGACCGCATATATTCAGGCGATCTGTAGGGTTGTTAAACCCCGGCTGCTTGTGTCATTTTACTATTTTATGTGTTTCAGGTTATCTAATATTTAAACAGTATGGGAAGGTGTTATACCTGTGGACATTTGCCGGATTTTGAATGAAAATATGGTTTAATAATTTAATTTTTATTTATTAGCCGTAAAGTATTACAAATGTTGTTCCAGGATTAGTTAACACTTAAAAATTAGCAGTCTTTAGTTTTGTACGAATTATGTTGATTAAAATAAACCAGTTTTTTTTAAATCACTAAATTTGTCCACAGGTACATCTTATGATTGTACCTCTGGACAGAAATACTTGTACCTATGGACGGCAATGTACCTATGGACAGATCACTTATCCTTACATAATAATCCTATAAAAATCAGCAAAAATATATAGAATATCTTTATAAATCAACTTTAACATTAAAGAATCAATTATTCTTTTTGGTTTTGGCATCTAAATAATTTTGATATAGTTCTAAGGCAGAATCATCAGAGGCATCTGAATCACCATCATCTAAAATATAACACTTTTGATATAAGAAGTCTGACTCATCATCTGATTCAAAATTATCTAAATGTGATCTTGATACACATTTCTGGTGATATTTCAAATCGCATTGAGAGCAATTGAGCAGTTTGTAAACATTTTCATGTCTTTTACATCCCATACACATGGCTTAGGGTAACTGGTCATCTTGAAGAATTGTGAAGCTTTTTTCTGCAGATTGAATTTTTATTTTTATCTAAATATTCTGCAAGCTGTTTTTCTTCTTCCTCATCAAATACTTTCTTCACGTCATTTCTAAAAATAACTACCCTGTTCTCGCTCAGATCATTCTCCTTATTCATGTGAAGGTATTTAAATATCGTAGATTTTGGTATTTTATATTTTTCTGCAACTTTTCGCAATGAACATCCACTAATTGCCTCTTTAATTGCCTCAGATAACGTCTCTGAACACAACCTACGGCGCGTTTTTCCGTCGAGACACTGAAAAATGAAAAAAAATTTGTACCTGTGGACAGTCCATAGGTACATACACTTCGATGTCCACAGGTACAAATCAGACAATACAACCTAAAAATCTATTACCGGCATGATAGGTACTAGTTTACACCGTTATACCGATGTAAATGGATTGTTAACTACATGGACTACAGTATGACTAAAAATAATCATCTATATTCTGCATATGTTCACAAAAAAATAGGACGAAAAAGAGACAAATACTTACTTTTTTGAGCGAAAACCCTTAACGGTCTGTCACCGGTCACACAACAAAAGATACAAAATGGCAGCAAGTCAACGTTGCCACACATCAAAAATACTTTACGGATGCGTTAAATTCGTTAAATTTCTGTGTTTATTTTTTGAAATATCAATGATGTCCACAGGTAAAACCGTTCATAGGTACAACACCTTCCCCTACATATAAAAATAACGATTATATTAAATGACCAATTACAATAGGTGTATAATATTAGAATTAGAGTGACCACACACAACTCAAAAACCCGGACACTTTAAATTTGCAAATTATCCATAAATTGCTTTCATTTGCATGTTTAAATAATGTCAGCAAAAGTATGTATGTATTTAAAGTTTTGAGTCACACTTATTACAATGACTACCACAAAGTTGGAGCATGACGAACAAACGACATGATCCTACTCCTCTGTTACGTGTAATTCATTTATCGATAGCATCAATAAATCAATCAAACTTGATGTAAAGACATAATTCTGTCGTCGGTTACGTCTATTTGTAATTTGTTCATAAATATACAAAGATTGGCATCGTCTATCTATCACAGGGATTGTTTGAATGTGTTAAAAGCTATTTGATATACACAAAGGACAGTGGTTGTCTCTAGGTCAGTGAACGGATGCTGCGTCAAGCGATTAATTATTCTTTTTTGAATATTTGTTCTTTGATATTCTTAATTTTTCTGACTTATTATTCTCCTGCAGACATATATGTTAAAATTAAGTGTGGTACGTGATATAGTTATAATATTTTTAAATATTTCTAGTTTAATTCAATAGATTAGTATAATATCTTGCCAACGTTTTGTGTTACGCACATAGTAAATAAAAAAACGGAGAATCACTATTTGATCTTACACTTTCATTCGACTATTTAAATTGCAAAGATAGTTTACCTATCTAATTTTGACTAGTTCTAGTTTCTGCATTAGTTTGGATCAAACGACGACTACGGTGATTCCACTTCGTTACGTTTAATATCCATGTAATAATTTAAGCTTTCAATTATTTAGTTATTATCTATTGTGTGATTTAGATATTTTTTTAAAATTACTTACGTGAGTAGTATGATCCGAAATCTTTGAACCCGTTGTCAGTTTAACAAATTGCAAAGTTTTTTCTAAATTTTAACTAATGCGACCGAGTAACTTAAATGTAGTATATCTAAATTTACTCAAAAACTCAAAAAGTTCTGCACTGATTGAGCACAAATGTTGACACTGTATACAACCTGCTTCAAATATTGTTTTTATCTATTTTTTGCGTCAGTCTCATTCCTAATTTCTCATCAATGCAACCACAAAGTGCTACATAGCTGTAGCTTGGCCGTACAGCTAGTATTATGTAACTATATATATATAATATAAATATAATAAAGGCATATAAAAGTAAATTCGTCGGTTTGTTTAGTATTTAGCAATATTAGGAAAACTAAAACTTAGTATATTCTTATTAATAGACGGGAAAAACCAACTATAATTTCATTTTTTTTTAAATTAATTAGATTTATACATTCAAAAAATCACATACAAAATTATTATAAAGTCGTAATTTAGCCAATTATTAGCACACAACAGATAGAATCACATGTCCCTCCTATATCTAGTATACTAGTTAAAACATTCCACTTCTCTATCTAAAATTAAAACACAAACCGATATATATTTGGCAAATATTCCCGGACATCACACCGGTCTTAATTACACGTGTATTATAATAATCGTGACAGAGTGGTTTGGCGTACAGTAGTGACGATATTTACATCATAATGTCAGTAAACTAGGCATAGATAAAATATAAAAATAAAAAAGTACCTAAACAATTTTCCACTTTTTGTAAATTTGGGCGATATGCGCAAGGCGTTACATAAAATATTTAAAACGTTATTTCGGAGATAGTTTGATTAGATTATTTATAATCTTTAGTAATTTGGCGATGTGATTTGTGTTACTGATGGATTCAAGACAGCAATGTCGACAAAAGACAGCTGTTCTGGCTATTTTCATATACTGAAAATGTTATTTAAAGTTAGAAGTTTCTTTTGATGAATCAAACCCAGCTAGTGTTGGCTATTGTAGTGATATGTGTCAGTATGTTACACGAGTCTAGATATATAAAGAACTTATAAATGAAACTAATCCATTGAGCAGCTATACACATATGGGCCACAACCGCCTTACAGAAAAATGGTGTTAATTCTTTCCCTGCTTTTCAGCGGGCTAGTGCAGTTAACTGAGGAACAACTTCCTCTTCTCCATCTCTGATTCTGTGAGAGTAGTGCTTAAAGGATGGCAACATACTTGTTTGCCCCTATACCACAAAAAACATATCCTCGTGACAAATTGCCAGAGACGCTTATGATAGGATTTTCGGACGGAAGAATGCTTTGTGTATAATTTTCTTATTTTTTTATCTTATACACAAAACACATTACAGGCTGCAGGCTGTGCTGTGCCTCTGTATCAGTGGCGCAAGGAGGTGCGGGAGTTAGGTCGCTGTCCTGAGAAATCGAGGATCAGAAATCCCAACTCCGCCAGGTCCTCGTGGAGGAGTGGAAGGAACGACTTGGGCAACCAAGCGCTGGACACGCCGTTATCGCGGCGGTAAGACACGTTATGGAGGATTGGCTCGAGAGGCATCACGGAACACTCTCATACCGACAGGTGATCACCGGGAAAGGATGCTTCGGAGATCACCTGTGTCTGATTGGTGATGGCGAGACGCCACGGGGGTGGTGGCGTGACGCGCTGCGGAGCGCACGCGCTCTTTCGGAAGCACCAAGTTGACATAGGGGTTCCCACACAGGAGGGGGTCATTTACACGCCGAGGATGTCCCGAGGTACGTCGGGATCAGGGAATCCCGTATCAGGGATTTCCTTCCTAGGGTACACCTGATTCCCCGGTAACTGGTAAGCGAGACGGCGTGCGGTTTTTGGTCGGTTCGAGTCCGACATGACCACCGGTGGGTGGTGGTAAAAAAAGGCTGCAGGCTGTGCGGCGTAATAACTTCATATTATAAAAAAATACTTTGTAAAAAAGCAGTTCGTAGTTTTTGAAAAAAAAAGCCACGAATCGATTTTTCCAAAGTACTTAATTTTTTAAACTAATACTTTTACACGAATTATTCCGAATTTACACCATTTTTTTCGATCAGAACATTCTCAGCCTGAAATATTATACAAATGTTATGTTACATACCCAAAAGTTTGTGTGGATAGGTAAAAGTTGGTATCCTTTTCACGTAAAAATGGCTGTAGGATTTAAATGAAATTTAGCACACATATAGTTTACGACTGAAGTTTTATCAATTACTATCAAACTGCAAATTGCGTTTTGTGAAAGGAATGTCATTCTTCTGTAGCTGCTTAGAGCATTATTACCACAAAAGTATGTAAAAGGAAATCAATTAATTCTTAGATTATATTTTAAAAAAAAGAAAAGATTTATTTTTGCACACAAACACTTAAATTTTCACACGAAAATTAAAATTCTTCTCTCTCTCTTCATCTTCCGCCAGACCAAGCGAAAAACTTGTGATTCACTTTATTAACTTTAAATTATTCCATTAAAGTATACCACTAAGGAACTTTTATGTCTAACTATTTTTGCTTATAACTCGCGTAACAGTATTTTTCAACCTCTCGGGGACATAGCACATTTGCAACAAAGAAACAGAAATACAGAAACATAATTCCTTAGATCCTTAGGAAGAGATAAACGCTGTACCCGAGACTGTCTAATAGGAATGAAGTAAAGTGCACTACAATAAACAGTTCGGAAGCCGGAAAGCTATCCATACGGGCAGTAATAACTGGGGTTTATCTGACAAATGTTCTGAAATGGATTTTGTGCTTTTCGAGCGACTAAGAGTTCCTAAACAGTTCGCGCTATAGTTCTGATTGTGAGTACAACTGAAGCTGGTATAAGCTTGGCACACACAGCTTGCCCTACATGCTTAAACTTTACCAAATTAGATTTTAAATGCTTTAAAGTTTAAACATATTTCAAGTTTTAGACACTATGGTCCATTCGCGTTAAGAAAATAGTGACGCATCGATTCAGCCGCACCCCCTAACAAATAATCAGGTCCCAAAGAAATCGTTTCGTACGAAAGCAAGCTGTATATGTATGGGTTCTAAAATATTTTATTTATTTGTTTATTTTACAACTGTATACACTTGCAGAACAGTGCAGAGACAGTCCTAGGTACTTTCTGTCAGTCAACCTTCGGGTGATGAAGAGAAAACTGGAAGAAGGTACATTACAGACATAAAACAAATCAGAATGTAGAAATTGTACAAAAGCATAATGGTGGAACATTGGCGATCGTACTTCCGTACCTTGCCATATCATGATAATAGTTTCTGGAAACTATACATCAGGGGTGAACCAGGATTGACTCCCTTGTTTGATCCTTTACATGTATTGCATTTTCGAAATAGGAAGTTTGAAGCCAATACAAGATAACATAGACTAGTTAGGGGGACAACGCCTCACTTAATCCATCGACTTTTACCTATACCACAAAAAAAAACCAGTGACGTATTAAGTGAGTATTACCATAGCTTTGCTTCTGGATTGGTTGTTTAGTAAAGTATAATAACACTTCGGTCGGCTTATAATGTCGTAGTGCCTTTCAATCCACTATTACTTTATTACCTACTGTTTGACAACGTCTCTGTTCCACGATGTTATTGTGTGTTCTGGCTTGAAGCCAGAGTCACGAACAAAAATAGCCGAAGCGACACTCTCCGCCTGTTTTAATTGCCTATACAAGTGAATTTTATCAACTATTTTTAATTATAATTGTAATGTAGGTACGCGTAATGGCGACTGTCACTTGCGGAAGTTAAACCATGTGTGATAAAATGTCAAACATCAAGATTTTTAAGATTTTTAAGTGAGCACAAACATTCCGTCTTTTTTGTCAGATTTCAAATTATGTGTATATTTATTTACTTATGAGGAAATATCCTCTTTACGGTAGCTACAATAATATGTAAAGTTAGCTAGAGGATTGATTAAAAATGATATGATAAGATGACACGTAATCTGTTTTTAACATCAGGTAGACTGTTTTGATCACTTTGACCAGCTTATACGAGTATAATAATCCAAGAAACACGGGGCCCTATAGGTTACTTCTGTTCATGATCAACACGGCAAGTAACAGAACTGTGCGTAACGCAATTTAGGTAACGCTGCTGATATTTTCCATATTTATTAAAACAACTTATTCAAATACTTTGAAAATCAAAATACATTAAATATATAAATATATTTATTATTTATCACTTTTTAACTGTTCTGACAATAGAAAAATGTTGAATTACCTAATATTAAAAAATATTACTCCATTTACGGTAACACATCTGTGTTTATCGAGTATACCTGTCAACATCATCATCAACATCAACAGCCTGTAACAGTCCACTGCTGGACATAGGCCTCTCCTTAGAAAGGAGATTTTGGCCTACTTTACCACGCTGGCCAGACGGGTTGATATAGTCTTTGTTTCAAGTTTTCCTTCTCTTTGCAGTGCTGTTGTCCTGCGTAGTTTTGCTCCCTTAGTCGGCTCTTACGACACCCACGGGATGAATAGGGGTGGTGACATTCCGTATTCTTATTCCGTCACCACACGGATGTATTAATAATTAATTGCACACAGATAATTAATTTATATGCAAAATATGTAAACATACTAACATAAACTCTTTGTTCTACGGTATAGGCATAAACAATTGCTTCTATCCCTATATACTTACCGTATTAGGTCCCTCTACTAACATTAAATATCTTATAGAAGCCAGTCGGTACCTGGTTATTCTCACCTGGCATTTCTTCTTCATCACCAATTTCATCAAGGTGTGTTCTGCGTGGGAGACCCTTAAGAGCCATTTAACAAATTAATACTTCAAATATGTATTACATTCGCCGTACATGCCCAAACAACGTACATCAAAATAAACAAAATGCAAACTTATAAGTGTGAAAGTGAGTTTGTTTGTTTGTTACGCTTTCACGCCTAAACCACTAAACCGATTTTTAAAATTCTTTCACCAATGGAAAGCTACATTATCAGCGAGTAACATAGGCTACTTTTTACCGTGATAACAGACATACACACGGGCGGAACCGCGGGCAAAAGCAAGTATTTTTATAAAACTGACTTAGTGAATAGGCAAACCGTTCTGATGGAACTGGCCACGTATTAAGCGTATTAAGGCGCCCACATTTTGCCCACTACTTA
The DNA here is from genome assembly GCA_902825455.1 of Arctia plantaginis. Classification (NCBI taxonomy): domain Eukaryota; kingdom Metazoa; phylum Arthropoda; class Insecta; order Lepidoptera; family Erebidae; genus Arctia; species Arctia plantaginis. The sequence goes on from CADEBD010000292.1 coordinate 8,534,424, forward strand.
TAATTTAGGTCCCACTTATATAACAGGGGGCAAGCTCATTGCCGTCAACCGGGCACATATTGGAACGAAGTACCTTATCGAGCGTTACACACTCTGGGCGAATGAGAGTGAAAATGTGTAACAAGACTGTTTTCTGACCTGTTCACTGACTGATCCATCAACTTACAGTTGAAACTGCAGGGTCTAGAATTAAAAATTAAAATTTTGCACAAATGTTCCTCAGGTGACGTAGGTCTGCACTAAGAAAGAATTTTTAAAAACCCCCCCCCCAAAGGGTGCAAAATGGGGGTCAGAAATTTATATGAAACTTTGTTCTTTTTGCTACAAACTTGACTGATGCTTTTTATGTTGTAAGCATTCAAGAAAGGATTTTTGGAAATTTCATCCCTGAGGGGCAAAATTAAGGGATGATTGGTTGTATAGAAGTTCATCGTTTTCAGAGTTAGAAACACGAAATAAGAAATAGTCACACAATATTTTTCCTGGGTGGGAATCGATCCCACAACCTCTAGCTTAGCAGTTAAAATCCCTAACCATTAGAAGAATGTCCGTCTTAAAATCTACATCTATTTTCGCATACTGATTGTAAATAAAGTTAAAATAAAAACTAGGTCATTCCTAAGTTACCTGTTTGATCGGCAGAAGAAGAAAAATTGGAGCTTACCTGAAAAATAGAAATCAGTAAATTAGAGAAATATTTACCTAATCAACTGTTTTTTAAGGTTTAGCGATTTTTTTATAAGTTTCATATACATACGACTATAGTGGAAAGGTATTTATTAATCTTTATTTATAGAGATCAGCATAAGACACTTTACGTAACAAAATTTTACATGGTAAAATATGTAGATTTATACATAAAGTTGTAGTATACATTTATCAACATCACCATCATCAACAGCCTTTAATAGTCGACTATACCAACCCTTCTGGTCAGCGTTCAGCCAAAAACTCATTTTTAAGGAGCGGCCTATGTCCAGCAGTGGACTATTAAAGTGGCTGTTGATGATAGGCAAACAAGGAGACGGGTCACCTGATGGAAAGTGGCTATAAGAGGAGGGTTTGGGTTGGATTCCAGTAACCAAATAATTGTTTAACACCGGGTTTCTTTCGGTCTAGATAACGCAGGTTTAATTACTCATATTAAAACAGAAAGCAAATCTAGAGCTTAATATTATCCCCATTTAAAATTTAAGAATGGAAATCCATTTTTTTATTAAATTTAGTAGTATAGTAGTAGTAATGCAACCTATGTGCGCCACCACTAACGATTTCTACACCACCCAAAGGTTGACTGCAAGAGAATGCCCTGGGCATTAAGTCCGGCGATGTACAAGAGAGCATAAAGTGCTGTAAAATAAAAATGTAGTACAATAGTGGTAACATGGTCATTTTTGTCTTCTTTTTAACATCGTTATAGCCCTTTTTGCCACACTGTTCTAAAAAAGACCTATAGAATTCTACATAACGTTCTCAAATGATTGTTGATATTTATTCCGTCGTTTTAATTATGCTTATAATCTTTGTATTGAGTTCTGAATTAAGCAGTCTTTAAATCGTGTCGTTACGTCACAGACGATGGTACTGGAACTCGTAGTTCGTTGTCGAACATTTACTTTACTCATAAATTACACGATATAACTAAAATACAATTAATTTGTACTAAATGTACCCTTCAAATATATGTAAATTGCCAAAACTGTCGAATATCACGCACACTCCGACACTAATTAATTTATACCCAAAGGAAGCGGGCCTTAAAATTGGGTCAATAACCTTTACCTAATTGTACAAGTGGTGACGTCATGGCCCATCATGGCACGATGTGGCTATATTTGTTTAATTGTCGACTGTTATCCACAAGTGGACGATATGTCATGTGTCATATCCACCTATCCCAATAGATTACTGTCGTAATTACGTTTGGATTGTTCTATTTAAAGTTAGTTTTGACGGTTCAGTAATGATGGTATTTTTGAAATTTTCACTATTCGTGCGATAGCTTTTGGACTTAACAATGAATAAGAATCCTGTATGATCGTATAGCGGACGCTTTACTCTAACACTATTTTTTGAAAGTTCCTTATGGCGCGTTACACGCTCCGAGCGAATGGGAGCGAGACCAAAAAATGTGTAACAATACTTTTTCCGACACTATAGCAAACGTCTACCAAAAAGCGAAAGGAACTTAGTTCCGACCGGGGATCGTTAGGTTCGACGTTGTCACGAGCGAGCTGACGGGCCTATAGTAAGTGACTACGCCTTTGGACACCTGCCGCCCTTTGGGTCTCTGCCATAGAATTAGGAGAAGGGAGAGTACGTGCTCCAGTAACCTCGGTTTCCTGTTAGGCCGTGGTATCGCTCCGGTCGAGCCGGCCCGTACATGGTTCTCAGGGAGCGGATTCGTGCTTCACGTAGGTTCTCCACCTGTATTATTATTATTTTTTCCGTGCGGAGATCCCCTCGGATTCCACCTGTCAGTGGCATGTCGGACTCGAACCGACTATAACCGCACGCCGTCTCGGGTACTAATAGCCGGGGAACCAGGTATACCCTAGAAAGGAAATCCCTGGTGCCCCGACATACCACGGGCCATCTACAACAACAGGTAGACGACCCCCCCCCCCCGTGTGGGAATCCCATGTTCCCTCTGCTCCCTGGAAGCGAGCTGGGACTATATAGGGTCACGTTATGACGTTATTAACCCGCTCAAAAGCAGCGCAAAACGGGGTCAAAGACCCTAATTATTACATTCTGCTGTGTGGAATAGTTATAATTGGAGAACTTGTTTGCCATTCTATATGTGGCAATAATGACGATGATGCTGATGTGGCAATAGTTTTTATGGTGTTATTGGCAAACAATCAGACAGATTTAGTTAAGTACTTCATGAGTGAAAGCTTAATAAGGAAACTCATCATCAAACATGTAAAATATTACGTAGTAATTTTTTTTTTATATTATTGGGGGTGGGTTCGAGGTCGATATTTCCTTAAAGGTTTCCAGATCGTATCGGAAATACCGTAGGCGACTATTGTGCCGCAAGTTGGTTGTACGAGGCAAAAAAATAATAATAACAACTTCACGCCCGTCTCATCCCAAGCTAGGCAGAGCCTGTGCTATGGTAACCAGACTGCAGATAAACATACTTAAATATTTCTAAATAAATAGATGAATTACATCCAGACACAGAACAAATGATCGTGCTCTTCATTCAATTATTTGTCATGGGTGAGAATCGAACCCACGACCTCCGGCTTAGTAGTCAGGCTCACTTATCACTTGACCCACAGGTCCGTCAAAAAGTTTTTAAATTATAAACTTATAGTACATTTCCTGTAAAGGATTCATCCCTATTAGGTTCATTAGGTATATTACGTACCCCTTTATTTATAAGGTAACTAAATAACAATTCATTCTCTCAAAAGGTGGCAACGCGATAGTGTCTTATAAGTTGCAAGTTTCAATGGCCAGCGGTAGTCTGAGCCATCAAGCAACCCTTACACCAACCGTGATAGAACCTCTCGCTTTCTTAAATTCAAGTCATTTCGGTTTTCTTTTCTCCGATAAAATTGAATTTCCGATAAAGTTGTTCCTTAAACGATTCGAGCCAAAAGATTGCAAGAAATATCGTGTATGATACCTATACGATCGCTACACTGTACCGCAGCGATCGTAAAACCGATAACCGCAAGGGGAGATAGCATCCACTGCAGCCACAAACCGGTAAACCGAACTGGTCGACTTGAACTCAATGTGTCCTCGATTTTATGGCGCGTGTAACTTTGCGCTTATACAGTACAGTATTGATTGAACCAGTTTATACGGAGAGTAAATTTTATATCGTTTAAACAACGTAATGTGATGTACATTTAGACCACACTGATTGATTTTTTTTTGGGACGGGTTGTGTCTAATTACAAGTAAAAATAAGTAAAATTCTCATAAGATACTCTTCTGCCTGAGTTCGGAAGCTTCAAGAAATAGTTAAATCGACTTCAAATAATACTAACTAATGCAACTAAAAGTATAAAAAAGACTACAGTACAAAATCAAAACTTAAAGTCATTCATTCAATTTAAACTGAGTGAAAGATAGGTTCTGTCAATAAATAATAGCGTTGAAAAAGCTCAGTAAGGTATAAATTTGTAATCAGTAGTCTTCTGTAGGGTTTAATTGTTGTACTATACCTTATGCACCTATATTTAATTAACCTCAGTTTACCGGTATGGGAATACAGGCTTGAATATAATTGCAGGAATTTTAAGACGTTTCCCATAAAAATAAATTAGGTAAGTTTACAATAAATTAAATCAAAAATTCCAAACCTTCAACATAAATCTTAAGGGCTCGTGTCGCAGGGATTTTCTGAACAACACGTTACCCACTTGCGACGACACGACACTTACACGATACTTTCACTTCCGATGTAGACTATTCAAACATTTATTACAAAACTGTGAAGTTTATTTATTGGTTTACGGGTGGAATGAACACAACATTGAAATCTTAAATTTAAAACATTTAGACACCGTTTTTAGCGACCGTGTCACTGAAGTATGGTTGTCATAGAACTGTCACTAAACTGTGTTGACAGTTGCTAGGTAAAATTTATATCACAGATTAACCTCTTTAGTTGTAAATTGTAAGGGTTCACATCGAGGTGGTATCTTATACTTTATATGATGTATAGACAATTTATATAGCTTTTAACGCAGTCTTCATAGAGATTAAAACTATTAAGTATTTGAGATTTGTAAATGTTCCCGAGCCTTTCATGGTATCATCGTCATCATCAACAGCCAAATATAATAGTCCACTGCTGGACATAAGTCTCTCTCTCTTTCATGGTATACCTATGCATATTTAAAAATTTGCAAGTATTAAACAATTGGTGAGTTAATTTATTGGCATCAACATGTTAAAAAAAAATATTGGCTCAACATGTGTGTGAAAAATAAAAAATAAATATTCCAGGAATGAAGGCTAGTAACAGTTCACATTTTTCCTAAAGTCTTCTTTTTAGGGTATACACGTTGTAATAGACCTGTTAATGGCCATGTGTTCAGTTTACTAGCTGTGGCTCGACTGGAGACCACAGCCTGACAGAAAACCTGTGTAGTAGTAGTAACTAAATGTTTCGTTGCTTTTCATCCAATGAGTGAGGTTAACCTCCCCCCTCCGGTTCTTAAAGGGGGCTTAAAGTGCGGCTCTGGCGTCGCGTCTGCGAAGGCCGCGAGTGCGAAAACTTGAAAATTTAAAAATGTTAGACTATAACTGGAAAATGTTGTTTTTTTTTCTGAAAAGTGCCAACATGAATTTATATATCTATGTTGTACGTATATATATATATATATATATACTTATATTATCAATGTATTTCAACCCAAACTAAACAGGGCCAATATAGGTAAATACTTATATACAGAGGTGTCGGTAACGGTAACAGTACACCGAGTTCAATAGTTTTTTCCCATCTCAAAAAATACATTCTTTTGTTTGTCGTTCAAAAATGCCCAACGCGCCTAAGTTTTCACTTAAAAAATCCCCATTTGGGAGATGAGAATCCGCAAAATCGCTTCGTTATTTGTATCTACTCTATAACTAGTTTTACATGATTCCAAGCCCACGACAACCTTTAAGCTGGAACGATACAACTTTAACAAAAAATAAACATCACCATACTATAATCAATTCACAGCATTCATACTATAAAGTTTACGTAGGAAACTGAGATAGTGAACGATAAAACCATACTGACACGTATTGTGTCACCGGCCAGTTTAACTTGAACGACTAATGTACACTTGTCAGAGGGAAGCGTACCAGCGATCAGGGTCTCGTTGGGTTGGTTGCTGGTGGTATTATGCTCTAAGTGGTATTATGAGGTTGTAAGGCCGATAGACGCCTGCCAACTGTTATAGGTCGTCAACTGACATTTGGCGAGATAAGGAAATTGATATTGTGTTAATTATATTTTCGTTACAATAGGAACAGGGTATCATAATTATGCCGGCTCCCTACAGAGGCTGTTGCCTAATCTTTTGGGTCCGCGGGAGGAAGTTAGCCGCCTCTACTGTGCGGTGATACGATCCATGGCCCCCTACGGATATGGCCAAGCGCCTATCGGCCTTCTCCCGCTGCCGAGCTAAGCTCAATCAAGCGCAGCGGGTAACGGCCATTAGGATCGTACGAGGTTACCGCATAATTTTGTCGGTAGGTAGGGAGGGAGGTCGCGTCACCTACCGACTGACGTAGGTACTGACTGGGCATAGTTGCTTCGGTGAGTACCTGAATCGGATTGGACGCGAGGAGCACAGGCACAGGGACAGAACAGCCAACTGGGACTTCGCCCAGCATACGCTGGAAGACTGCCTCGCGTGGGCGTCTGAACGCGAGGTCCTGGTCGACCAAATCGGACGAGACCTGTTCTCGCCAGCAACCATTGCTGCCATGCTGGCGAGTGAGGAGGGCTGGGGCGCAGTGGTCTCTTTCTGTGAAGCTGTGACAATCCATATTCTTAATTCGTCACCGCACGGAACCGGACGTACCTCGGGCCATCTACAGCTTGTAGGTGACCCTCTCCTGTGTGTGAACCTGGATGTTCCCTTCCTGCCCTCGAAAGGCGTGCGCGCTCCGAAGCGCTTGTGCGCGGAGTTGCGCGAAGTGACAGATGGTCTCACTTGTCACCCTCAGGCCTGCGCTTATGGTGGACGGAGGTCGTTTTGCGGTACCTGGCCTGTTCTCGGGCCTGGCTGGCCGGGAGAGTTCTGAACCTCTCCCGGTTCCGCTTCGCCATCTCCATGGAAAGCATTGCCTGCTCGCAGAATGGACTACCCTTAAAACTGCACTACAGCACTACAAAAGGAAATATACTCATGCCTTTATTCGCAAAGGACTTACCAGAGGTGTCTTAAACACTTATATTTGGAAAAGTACCTTTACTGAGATATAGGGGGCAACTGGATAGCGGCTAACAGACCACTTTGGAAACTAAAGATGGAAAAATTGGGAGGTTTTGCGTGATATAATAATAATATTTTCGGACATCTGACACACCACGCCATCTAGTTTCATACTAAGCAGAGTTTGTACTATGAAAGCTAGATTGACTGATAGTTTTTTTTTTTTAGTAAATATATAGAAAACACTCAAACGCCGAAACAAATATTAGCAGATCATACAAAAATTTGGTCCGACCCGGGAATCGAACGAGGCAGTCATATATGTCTTGTTCGGAGAAGCTTCACGTTACTTGCAAATTGAACTGGCTATTGACATGGAAGTCTCAGCCATCTAACTTGTAGTAAATTACACTCTAATGCAGCCAGCATTTGGTGACAGTTTGTTTTCTGAGTTACGTAAAAAACCAATGATTATATGAGATGGTGTTTCTGGGATTTGCGAAGCAATAGTACTCGTAACAACTTTTTTTGGAGTTCATATAATTACGTTTTTCAGTTTTTCGGTTTTCAGATTATTCAACGAAGAGATGTTGCCTGTTCCGCAACAGGATAGGTTAGGAGAGAGAATTTATGTGCCTTCTAGCGCCTACATTTCAAGTCTCCTTTGCTAGCAGAAACAATCAAATTTCTTTACAAAAACAAAATATTTTCCTTGTCCTTGCATTTATGGTTTTCAATTCGCTTTTATAGCATATACGAGTATAGCGTAATATGGCAATTTGGCAACTGTTACAACTGCAATTACGAGCGATAGTAGAACTAGATAGTTTACTATTATAGTTATTAGATGTATAGGTACATAAGTACCTACAAATACCTGATAAATACCCTGAATATAAACTCAGGGTATTTATCATATATTTCACGGGTCAAATAAGGTGTTATTGTACAAGGCCATACTTAAACCGATATGGACATACGGAGTGCAATTGTGGGGCACAGCCTCAAATTCGAACCTTGACATACTACAACGGTTCCAATCCAGAAAGCTCTGCATGATCACCAATGCACCATTACAAACGACCGATTACACAGAGAGCTAAATATAAAGACCATAAAGAGGGAGGTAGCAGATTCGATGCAAACCTATCGGAAGCGTATGCAAAAACACCCAAACCAACTTGCAAGGAATCTAATGAAGGAGAAACCTGGCATAACTTTCAGAAGATTAAGGGGACGAGCGCCGCGAGATCTATTGGACACATAGATGCTTCAACATAGTTGGGCAAATCATTGGATTTGCTCCAAACACGTCCTCATACAAAATGCTTAAAATCCAGCTAAATGTTATATAGACAGAGTGCAGGAATTGAGGGAGTTAAAAAAAATCACAGAGTTTAGCTCAAACAATAGCATTGTTAACTCTTTTCCTAAACGATTACTTATCCATCTAGGTTCTTTTATAGTACAAGGACCATTAGAATAGAATAGAATAGTATAGAATATGCTTCACATCAGATCACATCAACAGCCTATGATAGTCCACTGCTGGACATAGGCCTCTCCTCTGAAATGAGGTTTTAGCGTACTATACCACGCTGGACAGACGGGTTGGTATAGGGTTTGTTTCAAGTTTTCCTTCTCTTTGCAGTGTTGTTGTCTTGCGTAGTTTTATTGTACACTAATTACAGTAATTTGGTTAAATATTACAGATGGATATGTACAATGGTCGGCCTTATTGCTAAAAGGAATCTCTTACGGGCAACCTTTGGATGGACAAATAAATGTAAATGAGAATAAACAATGGGTAGTCTAGGTTGAAGCTACAGTAGTGTAAAAATAAATAAATTAATATTATATAATTATACATACATATAATTTTAATACATATAAATAAAAGGGGTATTTACAAAGGCCGACCCAACCTAGTTTGGGGAAAAAAGGGCAAACAGGGACACGGGTCACCTGATGGTTAGTAACTACCGCCGCCCATGCACACCTGCAACTCAAAAGACACAATTGCCATGCCCCCCTTTCATGTGTCCCTCCCTCTAGAATCAGGGGGACGGAGGTTTGGACTCAGGAAACCTCATTCATTCGGTGAAAAGCCACTAAGAAGAGCTTAACACCGGTTTTCTAGTATCACTTTACCGGTTGTGCCGAAGCATCGTTCTCTCAGGTGAGGTGAATACAGGTGTTCGGAGTTGATTCATATCAACACACACTTGATCACAATTCCAACCCCTTAGTCGGTACACTTTATTTGCTATGTTTTTTCTGGCCAATAAAATTTATTATACCACTAAAAATATCAAGATATAAATTTAGTTTTATATATAAATTTAGAGTTTTAATTACTTGGCGCGTAAATAGATACGTTAACAATAAACCTAAACTGTACTTCTAATTTATCTTTTACAGCCTTCGTTAATCATTAATGTTACCTACCGAAATCTTCTTTACATAGTTTTAGTTACCTAACACTGTCGCTAGGGGCGCTGTCAGCACGTGTGTGGGAGGTCGACGAAACAAAAGTCTCATTGTAAAGGTAGTATAAGAACTCTTAGAAGGAGCATTCCAGTAAGGGTTATTAATTCATTACTGTTTATTGGGGCAAAGAAAATTATTTCAATTGCTTTTTGCCACTATTTTTTTGTAACTGTATATCATAGATATTTGTGAATATGTTTAATAAGTAGGCATTAGATATGATATAACAGCAGAGGTGTATAGTTGTATATAAGTATTTATAAGAGGAATAAAATAATAATATACATGTATACATTGTAATGTAAATAGAAGATATTGCATTAGATTTTTTTTATAATAAATCGTATGATGACTGGCTACACTAACAGAAATTGATTTTAACTATTTCTTGTAGGTGGATCTATCAATAACTAACGGAATATAGAAACTTCAACTACAGCTAGCGACATCTATTACACAGTAGTGGAATTTCTATGTGATTTTATGACGCCTGTTTTATTTTAGTTTGCTATTGATTGATTCGACGATAATACTGTTTGCTAATACATTTATAGTTTAGATATTTGTTTAATGAGAAACAGGGCCGAATTTTACTATCGTTTACTGTAGTGTATTGCAGTTTTTATGTGTTTTAACCACGTGTAAACAATGAATCGTGTTTTATATCGCGGGTTTTTACAACAACTAAGAACGGCTGGTGTTATTTGCACGAAAGTACTGTATTCAGTTATGATTTCAGGGGGTTATAGTTAGGAGGGGATCATCTATAAGCCGTAGATGGCCCGAGGTACGTCGGGGTACCATTAATTTCTTTTCTAGGGTACACCTGGTTCTCCCGCTACGGATACCCGAGACGGCATGCGGTTTTTATTCGGTTCCAGTCCGACATAACCACCCCACTGGTGGTATAGGAGGATTTCCGCACAGAAAAAAGGGGGTTTTAGTTATGTTATTGGGGGCAAACGGGTCCCCTGATGGAAAATGCTTCTCTAAGTAATCCACAGAATTCTTGGGATTGAAGGGGGGACGGGTGGTGGAATTAGGCCCTGAATGTAAGCGTGTGTGTGTGGCTACCAATAAGGTTGGAACTTACAGAAGGCATGTTTCCTAAAAGTTTTGAATGACGAAAAATTCTTGTCTATATCATAATTTGTGTTTGTTTTGTGTCGTTAAAGGCATAAATCTCTGAGACTATGATTTTATTTATTTCACTTATTTATTTTATTATCACTCAGATTTTATGCTCCATAGCGCAATAGAAGGAGAAAAGGAAGGTTATATATATATATATATATATATACATCCAAAGGAATATATATACAAAAGAAACCTTACATAATTACCTAGTATAAAAGTAAAATAATTAATTACGGGAATGCCAGTAATTTCGGTTGCTAATAAACCTTTTTAAAAGAAACATAAAGTACCTACTTACATCCATAATTATATTATAAAATGTGAAAGTGACTTTGTTTGTTTGTTATTTTTACCGCGATAACCGACTTACACACAGTCGAAGCCGCGAGCAAAAGCTAGTAGGTATTTACAAATGTAAAAGTGAGTTTGTTTGTTTATTACGCTTTCACGCCTAAACAACTAAATAGGTTTTACAAATTCTTTCACCAATGGAAAGCAATATTATCAGCGAGTAACATAGGCTACTTTTCACCGCCGATAAGCGGAGCCAGTAATTGGATATAGAAACAAAATAATCAAAGTTCACATAAAAAATGTTATGTATTTTGAAACGTGCACTTCAAAAATTCAAGTATTTCACTATCAAATTTTATTATAAGATAAAACTATTAATTATGGCTATATTGATAGCACTCTTAATTTTTGTAACACTCTGTGTGAAAACTACATATGTTATACTTAAAAAATATATATATTAAAAACTAATCATTAACAAATTAAGTACACGAAACATAACGTGTTTATTTTAACAAACTTAACCAACAAATTGTTTGACAAAGATTTGGCAGTATCGACATTATATTTCTTTATTATATTTTGCGTCACATGGCCTTAGTAACACGTCCAATCCTAAACTCACAAAACAAAACCAGGATATCATTAAAAATTGAATTAATTTGTGTATAAAATTATTGAATTTAACTAGGGGTAGTAGCCAGTTAACATAAATTAAAAATTTGGAGCACCCTGACACATTTCATGACAATATCATTAAAATAACAGTTCACCGTATTTAAAATCAGTTAGTTAGTGCGATCCCTCCATCAACTAAGAAATGTACTCATTATCTTCACAAATTATAGCTAAAAACCGCATCATAATCGGTCCATTCGTTTAGGATCTACAATGCCACAGACATACACACAGACACGCTAAACTATTATAAGTACACCCCTCTATTTGTTGAATTATATTGTGATCACTTTTTCGCACAATATTAAATGAAAAATAAAAATGTATATAACATATAACGCACAATACATGTAATATATGTATCTAACGTACGACGTTACATATATGTATATGTTTGGACTGAGTAGTCTCTGGCTCTTGAGTGTAGAATATGTATAATTAGGCCTAAGTACTTTGCCTTTCTTACGGGATGGTATCTGTAGGCAAAGACATAGCACGTGCTTCCTTACGTACGAGCTGTTAGGAGTATAATGTGTGCACCAGGGACTTCCTTTCTAGGGTATACCTGGTTCCCCGGCCCGAGACGGCCGTACCCGAGACGGCCTGCGGTTTTAGTCGGTTCGAGTCCGACATGCCACCGACAGGTGGTATCCGAGGGGATTTCCGCACGGAAAAAAAAAGGAGTATAATGAGCCACAATGACTCTAAAATCCTTTTGAGACTTATATGTATGTATATATATTTGCCCTCGTCTCCGTGTATGTCGCTTGTCGCGATAAAAGGAAGCCTATGTCCTTTTTCAAGTATCAAAGTATCTCCATGTCAAATTTCATTCAAATTGTTTCAGCAGTTTAGTAATTTTCTTTACGTTAATTACATATAAGTTAATGTTATTGACGGGTCTGTTGGTCTAGCGGTTAGTGACCCTGACTGCTAAGCAGGAGGTCGTGGGTTCGATTCACACCTAAAACAAATATTGTGTGATGAGTGCGGTGATTTGTTCTGTGTCTGGGTGTAATATATATATAACTAGCTGGTACCCGCGTCTTCGTTCGTGTGGATTTTGTAAAGCGCTGCCTTAGTGGTGTAGTACGGTACGCAACTGCAGTCCATGAGACCTCCGGTTCGATTCCCGGACCGGGCAATTTTTTTTAGAGTTTTTCTGAGAGGAAAAATAGCCTAAGTTACCCCTTGTCATCATTATCATCATTAACAGCCTTTAATAGTCCACTGCTGGACATAGGCCTCTCCTTAGAAAGGAGGTTTACTCCTTGTATGACCTTATATTAATAAGGCAATTAGTATGTATATGTGTGTACATATGCATATATGTATTATCTATTGTAAGTTATTATAAGTTTTTATATTTAATTTATTGCTATACAATTCAATGTTTTTATTAGGTAACTGGTGCCCGCGACTTCCGCGAATTTAAAAAGCTCTGCCTTAGTGAGTTCGATTCCAGGCCCAGGCAAAATTTTATAGAGTTTTTCTGACAGAAAAAATAGCCTAAGTTACTCCCTATATAGACTAGCTACTACTACTTGTACTACTACTACCAACTAGTAAAATATTATCAAACTCGGTTCAGACATTTTGAAGATTACCTTATTATATTAAGATTAATAGATAGACAGCTATTTCTTATTAAATAAGGAGAAATACAGAACACCGAGCTGTTGGTGTGAAAGAATGAAACTATGTTCAAGCTAAACTTAGGATCTCTCTCGGTACAAAATGTCAAAGTTCAAGATAACAGGGAAACAAAGACACGAAAGTTCTCCCGCGTCCTAATCTTTATTGATTCAACTGACTACTGTGTTTTGGTACAAATGAATAGAATTACTGTCCAGAGCTGTTTTGGGAAGTATCTAAAACAAAATTGTTAATAACACATCGACGACGGATGATTACGGATGCTTCGAATTTTAAAGGATTCCTTCTATTTCTTTCTTTTTCAAAAAGACAACTCCCGCATTATGAATATATCCTGTATCGTGGGGGACGATACAAACATACATGACACGGACACAAGGAACACCCAGACTCAGAAAAACGAAAAACTCAGAAAAATTTGACCATCATTAATTTTAATATGAGTGGTTGAAAATATAATTATGAACCATAAAGTATATTGATTAAGATTACAGAACAGAATGACTACACGGACGGCGTAGTGGCGTCCCCTCGCCGCTTCCTACTACGCTGAGTGTTGTGGGTTCGATCCCCAAGCGGGACAACACTTTGTGTGATTGAGAAATTGTTGTTTCTGAGTCTACGTGTCCTTTGCGTCCGTTTAAAAAAATATCTCATAGGGTCTTTTCTTAAAAAGATCTAATTTATTTGTCTGTAAGTGTTCCATTTTAATTTAACAAGCATATTACGTACAGCTTAATAAGAAAGATAGTAATTATTTTAATAGTTCCAATTATACTTTTAAAGATTAAGATTTACTCTCTACGCAACATTTTAAAGGTCCCCGCGACACAGGATGTATTCCTAATGCGGCAGTTGTCTTTTTAAAAGTAACAAATAGGTGACAAGGAAATGACATGTACAAAGGCGAGTTTAATCCAAACATGAGTATGAAGAAAACTCTACTCCAAAAAAACTAGAGTGAATAGAGGATAGTAGAGAACGTAAGAGTAAAGTCATGAATAAATAGAAGAAAAGTATATAATCTATACAAATAAATAAAATTTAATTGTCTGTTTGTAATGTCAAAATAATAGGTTTTTTTATTTGCACGATACCTATGCATAAAAACCAGTTTAAATATTTTTTGTCTGTCTATCTGTTAGTTCCGGGTAATCTTCAAAGCCGCTAGACCGAATTTGATAATATTTTACTACCAAGTAGCTGTCTATTTAAGGAGTAACTTGTGCTATTTTTCTCTCAGAAAAACCCTATAAAATTTTGCCTGGTCCAGGAATCGAACTCACTAAGGCAGCGCTTTACACGCAGCGCTTTTTTTTACCACGCGAACAAAGTCGCGGGCACCAGTTAACTAATAAAAACATTGAATTATATAGCAATAAACTAAATATAAATAATTACTATATAGATAATACATACGACGTACATACATAAATACATACATGTTTATACACATATAAATACTAAGGCCCTGATTATTAAAGAGAGCAAATTTTTATTGCTCATAGCTTTTGTAAGTTATCTATTAAAATTGGCGATAGCGATAAAACAGTGGATTGCAACATCGATTCCTGGTCATACAAACACACCTTTTTTTTGTGCGAAAATCCCCTCGGATACCACCCACCGGTGGGTATGACGGATTACCGTCTCGGGTACCAGTAGGTGGGTAACTATGTGTACCCTTTTTTTTTTTCCACCTATCGGTGGCATGTCGGACTCGAACCGACTAAAACCGCACGCCGTCTCGGGTACTAATAGCCGGGGAACCAGGTATACCCTAGAAAGGAAGTCCCTGGTGCAGAAAGGAAGTCCCTGGTGCAACTATGTGTACCCTAGGCAGGAAAGCAAACGGCACAAGACGTGCGTGAATGTAATAATAATAATAATTAATAGAGGTCGCCTGGCAGTCAAATTACATCTACGCATCTACATTTTTTTTAACTATACATCACATATTGTTTACAAAGTTATCTTTTTACACTTCTATATAAATGTTATAAAACTGAAATTGAGTTTTTTTGCTACACTTTCACACCTAAGTCCCTAAACCGATTTTTTTAATTATTTCACCAATGGAAATCTACCTACATTTTCAGCGAATAACATAGGCTACTTTTTATCTCGATAGCCCACATACACGCGAGCAAAGTCAAAAGATACTAGAAATTTAATAAAAAGAGCTCAAAATATTAAATATGCTTCCGTGTATTGTTCATGAACATCATCATCATTAACAGCCTTTAGTAGTCCACATTTGGACATATACTATACCAGACGAGTTGGTATAGGGTTTGTGTAAAGTTTTCCTTCTCTTAGCAGTGCTGTTGTCCTGCGTAGTTTGCTCCCTTGGCGGCTCTTACGACACCCACGGGACGAATAGGGGTGGTGACACTCCGTATTCTTACAACAACTTATTAAAGTTTAATTGGCTATTCTTTTAACATGTTGCTGGTTTATACGCAATCCATTTTCAACGATTTTCTTTGAACTTGCGGTTGCAAATTGTGGCTATTTCGTTTTATGTTCTATTTTGAAGTACTTTTTTCTAAAATTAATAATTGTTATGTAGATTAAAATTCTTAACCTAATATTCAGTTAGCGGTTTATTATTATATATATATTATATATAGTATGTATTCAGTTTATTTCTGCCAGGGAAGTTTTAGGAAAAAATAAATAGCGATATTTGTAACAGAGTTACAAAAGGGTTAAATTCCTTGGGACGACTTTTATTTTTTTAATTGGTTTATATTCATATTTTTACCTTAGCAGTATTTAAAATATGTGTGACATAAGTATATTTAAATAGTACAAGTCTTGTACTTATTTAAGATGACATAAGAAACTACGTAAAAAAATTGGGGCTATCAAAATTATGTTTAGTGGAAGATATTTAGAAAAAATAAATAAAAATACATATTAATTAAACACTTATTGAAGCCACAAAAAATGTACCTACTACCGTTCTTTCGTTATTTTTTAGAATTGGGCAGTAACATTTAAGTTATTATACTTAATAAAAATTAATTACAAAAAAATTGTCGCAATGTTACAGTGTATAGTAAAACAATAATTTCAGTCGATAGTAGAGAGTAGCGACATCTATTGATTAAACATTAAGATGGGTATATTTAAGGATGTTTAGGTTAGATTATAAATTGCAGCTGAAATCGGCTAAAGGATCAATTTATTTAACAAAATAATTACATCTAAAGTGTTTTCGTATGAAATTTTATATTTTTTTCAAATTTCGAGAAGATAATACTGTAATACAACGAGAGACTTTTCTCGTTAAATTACAGTAATAGAAAGAAACACTATTTATCAGAGTTAACATATTTATTTTTATGTATTTATATTCTAAAATGTTTTGTCGAACAGTACGAGTGCAAAGTATAAGTCACCAGGAGATGATGTGTCAGGCGGAAACAAGATTAGTTCATGAGCAGTAATGATAATAAAGATCATAAAATTTGTAATACAGGGGTTATTCATGATGAGTAATTTTGTAACAACATCAAATAGTTGAAAGCCTGCAATTATGACGAGAGAGTCTCACTCGTGGGTTCATAAAACAATTTTCCGTGTGCTTAACAATGTTTTCGCAGTTTCTTGCCGCGAATGTGGAGCGAACACCTCGATTTATATTTATCATACCACGTAGTGACACTCACTCTCCTGTCATGTACTTACTGACCATCCGGAGACACTCCCAATAAATTAAATTGACAATCAGAAAGCCTCAATGTTACTATCAACACCGTCACTCGCGATTACATCGATTCAAAGCCTATTGCTACAACATCGATAATGTTTAACTAAGCCTACCTTAGCCTACACGTACACATAGGAATTTCATTTTTTTATAAAACAACAACGAACGGTTCTTACATAATTCCCGTCCGCCATTACCGCGTGAGACGCACGGGACAATCGCCCTTAATGCCAACGTGCGTTGGGTACATATTTTCCATTTTCCATGCACGATAGCTCTATTTCGGAGCTGCGCCGGCGGTTACAACCTTGAATTCGGAACGCACCTTTAATTTTAGCCGGTTAACCTAGATACGGGGACCATTCCGAGTGAGCCGGATCGATATTCGCATGCGCGATGTCTTGAACGGTTTTAAAATAGTACGGGTGGGGTGTACCTTCAGGCGGCGGATTTTTGGGCAAGGTATGTCGGGGCCCGGTGCTCGCGGCCGACTGACGGGCGCGCCGGGCCCGACCGGCCGGCGACGCACGCGCGTTGCCCGCGCACCCCATAACGATCGCACCAGCTTTCCTAGTGACTCCACTCCTCGCGATACACAACGAACAGGTGTAGCGCTTCCATTTTCTTACTATCACGTACCTAAATCGTACATTTTAAAGTAAAAAATTCTTCGTATTAAAGTATTCATTGCCATACGATTCGATTCTGATTTATCTGCAAAAGAACAATAGGATTACAAGCAGTAGTTAACCTGTATAAAGTTAGTAGCTTGTTGTATGATAAATCGGTTCTATTTAATTTGTTTTCCTTTTAATGTTTTCATCTAGTGAAATCCATCATTTTTTTCAGGCGACGGTAGCGCCTCTGCTGGTGGAAATGTGTACTGTCTGTAAAAGCTCGCTCGCTGCTCTTTTGTTTGCTTTCCTGTTAGCAATGACGTTTGACATTACAAGTATATCTGTTTCGCTTGTTTCACTAAAATAAAAAGAGATGGATGTAATTGGAGTATTTGAGTACACAAGTACTGGGAAATAGATTAGGTACATGGTTTCGCGTTTGAATCAAGTTATATGCCTACCTCAATTATTCTTTATTTTTTGTTTTATATGACATATACAAATATTTTTAGGTGAGTACTGATAAGTTTATTTCTCGGCGCTTTAAAATTTAATTTATTTCGTGTATTAAAAATCAACTTATAATTAGTTTTCTTTTTACTACATTGTAATCTTTAAAACATCTTTATAATTAGATAAGATAATTATATATTAATATTAGAAATCAAAATCATTGAAAATCTTCCAAAGCTGAATAAACGTGTAAAATACATTTTTCCTAACATTTTAAAGTATAATAGCGCCATCTATTAGCACTATTTAAAGATGTATTATATTTAAAATAAACTGTCCCCGATCTTTATCCCAAAGATGCATTACATTTCAACAATTTTTATTAATATAAACTTATTTATAATAATTTACAAAGAGCTCTACTTGTCATCTAGACTTTTTAACCGTGAGCTAATTTGTAGCATAATTGAGGAAATTTGCTGAAAACTGTAATAGAACTTAAGACGAGTCGTATTAGATATTTTCAGGAACCAATCAGTGCACATAGAAAACAACAGATGGCGCTATATTCAACTTTAATTTGAGTCGTAGTTAATTTTCTGAATGAATATTGTTATGAAATTACTACATACTATTAAGATCCATTGTAATACTATATTAGGTATATAGTTACCTTTAAACATATCTTTTAATTATCACAACCCCTGTTGCTAAGCATTTTCTGTATTCATCTACGGATACGATAAGTGATTGTCAAAGCGTATTACTGTCAAGGAGAAGAAACAAGGACTGACAGCCGTTGCTTATTGACATCTGCAACTAAAACTTAAGAGATTACAATGTACTCTGTGCTTAAGAGTCACAAATGGTTGCCGCTCCTCGATTCCCCCCCGCCTAGAATAACGTCAGGGGGTGTTTGTGGCTCTGGTAACCTCATTTGCTTGGTGAAAAGTGACAAGAGAATAGCTTAACATCGGTTTTCTGTGAGATCGTGGTATCACTCCGGTCGATCTTTTAGATTAGAGATTAACAGAGATATAGATCCTTCAAAGAAAGAGCGTACCTCTTCCTAAAGGGCTGGCAACGCGTTTGTGACTCCAAGTTGCAGGCGTTCAAGGGCGACGATAGTCAGTTTCCATCAGGCGACCCGTTTGCTGGTCTGCCCCCTCTAACATAACAAAAGAAAAAAAGCTGCCTTATATTTGCCATAGCAAGGTTTAGTGGTTCCACTTACAAGAATATTAATTCTTTCTTCTTTTAGTTCCTGAATTAAACTTGTGTGTGCACATTATTGTCTATCTTTAGAAGTCCGTGTGGTGACGGATTAAGAATAAGGAGTATCACCACCACTATTCTTCCGATGGGTGTCGTCGGTGCCTAAGGGAATAAGCTACGCAGGACAACAGCACTCCAAAGAGAAGGCAAAACTTGTAACCCGTCTGGCCAACTCCTTTCCAAGGAGAGGCCTATGTCCAGCAGTCTTGCTGGTGATCTTGTTAAAAAAAACTATAGTCACTTTCTGTACTGTGATCATTAACCAACTTTTTAGTAACTTTTAATCTAAAGTAACTCAGATACAAGATTTCGTTTAAAAAGTTGAGGTCTTGTGATTGTTTCCAAAACCTCTTCGGTTTTTACCTCAACTTTAAGCTTGTGCTTAAGATTGTGTTATTAGTATACTTCAAAATGTTAATTATACTAGGTATCAGATAAATACTGATCCTTGATATAAAAATGTAAGCTAATATTTGACATTTGACATGTAAGGTAATGTAATCGACATTTTACAAACTGAAGTAACGGCAGCTCACAAAACTGTGAGCCTATTTTATATTATTGTATGGTCGATTTAATATTCATTATTCCTCTATAGGGCAACTTTAATAAGGGAATTCTCTAAGGTAGACTCCATAATAAGAGCTGATTGATAATGAAAACACGTTAAGTAAATTCTTAATTCATTTTATTTTGAAATGAAGTTTATATTTCACTATGTTTGGACATCACAATAGGAATACATTGATGGTATAAAACTTAAACTATAATGATAGATACGTCGATCATGTCTTTCAAAAGCTGCGTTCAGGAATGTTTGTATACAATACTAACTTATTTTTCTACAATAAGACGGTTTTACAAGCATTTTGATCAAAAGATTTCTAAACGAACCATCACACGTCATATATATTTGACAGTTCGTGGATACAAATTTATACAATTCGTATGTGAAGAATTGACATATTAATTACGATGTTTAATATAACATGAGTATGATTAAAACGAGAACTAAGTTTTTTATAAACACACAATTTTTGTCATTTCCGTGGACGCGAAAATATTCTAATTTAATGTTTTTTTAACAAGTTTTTGACTTCTATTACCCAGTGGTAAAAATAAGTGATGCGTTATAAAACTATTATATAATATTTAATGGCACCATTTGTCCATAATTAAGTCGAAAGTCCTTTTATAATAAGTGGATGATTAACAGTCGGTTACGATGAAATACTTTACTAGTTACATGATTTTTATGATATTATTAGAAGCCATTTTATACATTTCATATCCATACACAGGAGGAAAATTTAATTGTAAAAAAAAAATTTGCTAAACAAAACGGACACAAATGTGATGTAATTTAATTTTTTAATAATAATAATATATTGATTTATATATGTAGGTGTGGGATAACCTCTCGTAAGGCAAGCGTTTCTAACAACTATCAACAATATTTCCTGCAAATTACGTACTACATAACAATTCATTATATACAAGTTAAAATCTCATTTATATCACATTCTCATTCATTCAAAAATATACTTTAACATTACTACACTATGATCACTTCTTGTTTACAATATGTCTAGGATTTGGGGTACAATATCTCAAGAATTTTTATGAAAAAGAAGAAAAGAGTTAAACAAAATGAATAACTGTAGTTATATTACAACCTGTTAAAGGCAGATGGAATAATATTTTGGAGAAAGGGGAGTGGTATAATAGGTAAAATGGAGAGCTTATAATAAAAAATATTTTCGGCAAATAATATTTTCTCTTCGAAACTAAAACTTCCCATATTATCGAATGACAATAAGTAATAAATATACCTTTTGTCATTAAATATACAAAGTTACATTTACAAAAAAAATGTCTGAAAAAAAAAACAATTTTCCGAAAAAAATATGTATTATGGAAACATTTGCCAGTCTGCCTCATAGGATAACCAAACTATACTAAAATTTGAGTACAATTTAACCTTTTAAAATTTATGCAAAGTATTAAAAATTGTCAAGATAATGTACACCAACATCTTTTTGTATTAGTCATAGATTTTTCTACTAGACAGGAAAAGTACAGTCAACACACGCGCACTGTATTCAACTAACATTTAAAAAAATATTTTCTACTAGAATTTGTGTGTCAGACTGTACTTTTCACACTTAGGCGGTTTTCACACTACACTGCGCTCCGACGCGTAGTGCGGGAAAGCAGATTTTAACATAGTGAGCAAGTATCTCCTTTTATAGTAAAGAAATCCCGCCACACGGACAACACTCTGACAAAACGTCGGCGTACGTACGTATACGTACATTAAAATCTACGGCCGCGCGCTAAACGACGGAGCGCCGTGCAGTCTGATAATCGCCTTAAGATTTTTTAGTAAAACCTGTAATTTAAAATTAATGTTTTTTTTTATCATTTTAAAAACTTTTCTAATAAAATAATGTCTATTTTTATCACTCTCTCAATATTTATACAAGTTATATATTTTTCGTCAAATTTAGTGCGAAATTAATGAGTCCGGTTTTTTTAAATGTTACTTCACATAGGTACCTAGCAGTGCTTGAGATCTGTACATACATTATTGGGTTACAATTTAAAATACTATATTATTTTCTACATCCAGTTCAAATGCTTTTTAATACTAATCGATTGGACATAACCGTTAAACCCATCGACTTGAAATTATTCAATAAATTACTTTAGGCCTCTTAACTTAAAAACTACGTAATTGCTTTATTGTACTCAATTGCCTAAACTAAATACATATAAAACACTTGGTTTTTGAAAAGAACTTTAAAAATATGTCTTTTTCTCGGCACCGTTTTTTTTTTTTATTAGCTGCTTTGGTTTAATTAGTATTGAATATAAAAACTCTTAAAAGGGCTCAACTAGTTGGTCAGTAGTTTAAAATATAAACATGAACTAAAAACACTTCTAAAGTACATTTCAAATAAAGTCTATATTTAAGACATTCTGTCGCTTGTTAAAATTTGTTTGACGTTAATTATTTAAAAGTAACGGACAAAAAGAACGCCGGTACTCAGAACACAAGGAATGTTCTGAGTACCGGCGTTCTTTTAAGGTTAGGTAATTGCTCAAAATACTTTAACAATGGAAATTAAGGCAGTTTATAAGATTAAAAATGCATTGCAGCAGTTCCTTTATTGTCGAGATTTCATATAAAAGTCTTTAATATCTCAATCATATTTAAATGTGGCTTCAATTTTTTTTACTAAAACGCCATTGCGTATGTATCATCAGTACATCTAACCGATCTTTATGGTGACTGCGTTCGGCGCTGCGATTGGCCTGCACCGAAATCTTTACCAATCTTGAAGTAGGCTTTCAGAGGGCTTAGTGTTGATGTGAAATATCACATCGACTCGATCGTCACAGTACCCGCGTTCGGTGCTGTGTTTAGTGTAGAGGTTAGCGCGGGCCAATCGCCGCCCGCTCATCGTGATGATCGAATAGATGTGATATAAACTCGCAATACGGCCTCAGATTGTTTTTTCATTGCTTTTTAATTGACGCTATATTCGTTATTAGTTATTTATGCTACACAAATGGTAAATACTTAATAAATGACATAACTATGCAAACCCAATTTGTGATATAATATGT
Organism: Arctia plantaginis; assembly: GCA_902825455.1. NCBI lineage: Eukaryota > Metazoa > Arthropoda > Insecta > Lepidoptera > Erebidae > Arctia > Arctia plantaginis. Next base: position 8,557,280 of record CADEBD010000292.1, read on the forward strand.
GCATTGGCAAGTCATAACAGATTTTTTTTTTCCTCAGGGATTATAATGAGCCATTATTTTTCGTCAATACCAGATACCATCCTGAACGTAATACTGAAATGGTACACTAATGGTACAATCGAATTCCGGTATTGACCTAAAAGTGTCAATGGCAAATCAATCTTATTCCCAAAGCTTAAAGGTACAAAATAGTTCTTTCAAAAACCAAGTGTAAATGGAATAAGTTCTATATCACAAATAATTACTAACAAATGATGTTATATTACAGTACACGTGTCACAAGTTAATATTTACATAAAATGTCAAAAAAATTATTAAAATCGATTTTTATTCAGTTTGGATATGATTTCTGATTTGAACAATTAAACAATTGCCAGAATAGAAAATAAGATTTAAAAATGTTTCTTTACAGGCTTAAAAAGTAGATATAAAAAAAACAGGAGCAAAATTGGGACCTTGCTTTACTTGATCTTAGCCTAAAATTAACCTTCTGCTTAAATAAATAAGGTTTAAAATAAGAGAGTCAATACCATAACATCATTTAACTGCACAATAAGTTACCGAAATCCTAAATTTCAGTTTATTGCCCATTTCATTTAAAAGTGATGATACAAGTATAAATAATTGTAATAGTCACATTTTCACTTTTCATAATTATCACAGTTTTGACTCCTAAGATTGTCAACTCTTGACAAAACAGATTACATCACATGCAACAATATTTAAAAAAATATCTATAAATTATACTTTAAAACCGTTACATCTTTGAATTCATTAAAATACTGTCCCGTTTACAGTAAGACAATCATCATCAATAGATATTGGCACACTAATTTGACAATCAATAATTTTAATGTCATTCAATACTTTGTGTTAGTAAAGTCTCGTATATCTGTCCAATATTATCAAACTGATAGGGAAAATTCATCTAAAAAGCACATGTAAAACTTAGTATAGCTTCTAGCGCGATTAATGATTCCATTAACTTTGGTATTATCAGTTTTAACAGCTGCTCAGCAAACTTTAAAGGAACGTCAGGACATTTCCTCAATCAGTCCCGTCCCTCAAAGGAACTCTTAGTCTTGTCACCCGGACCCTTACGAAAATATGATTCTAAAATACAAGACTGGATGTCATAAATCCAAAACTAATTTAGTTACAATCTGTTTGACAGATTTCTATTTAAGATCAATAGGCTTTCATCCGTTCAAGTTCATTGGACGTTGTTTCCGTACTCCAAGCCGAAAATTGATAAGATGACGAAGGCAAGACCGAGGAAGATGGAGCCGAGCAGATCCCCAAGAGCGGTGAGGTAAGGGATGGCCGCGTTGTCAGGGTCCTTCTTCTTCTTCCACATGAGGTGGACCAAAATGTAGGCCAAGTACAGCAGCACCATGACCTGGAATGGAATATAATGTTTTACTACCGACCTACACTTTCGTTGTTGGTAATAACTATTTGTACGAGAATAAGAATACGCCATCTAGTTTCAAAATAATGACACTATTATAATTCCATACAAACTACTGCCATTGGCTAATTGATTATGGAGTTTTAACCTTATAAAGTTTAATCCAGGAATAACTTATTCTGATTTTCCTTCGGCAATAAGTGACAACTATATTTAGTCATCTTGGCTTGAAGAAGTTAAAGCTACTTAAAGTTTATAAAATAAATACTCACTTGTAATAGCGAGCACAGGAGGTAAGTAATACCAAAGGGTAGCTGAATGGTGACAAGGCCCTGGTAGACAAAGTCAGCGACTATCATGAAGATGATCTGCCCGAAGAGTGCCAACGTCAGCAACATGCGAGCGACTTTAGCGGCAGCAGCTGGAAGAAAGAAAATACTTTAGTTATCAAATATATTTATGTGTTTTTATTAATAACCCATGTTACTCGGTACAAAAAAGTTTATATTTCTTAATAAATAAAATCCATATAATTCTTTATTTTGTAAAAATGTAAATTCCTATGATGCCACGTTACGCCACGACTTTAACTTACTTTAACTTTCACCTGTTGAAATTGATCTTCTGACCACTTTTGATCGTAAGAGAGAGTTCTAGATAGTTTCGCTCCTAGGTACTTTTAAAACAAAATAAAAAGCAAACTCACTTCCGAAGAATAACGTCCTCCATGGCCATTCCAAGATTCTAGTGTTCTCGGGTAGAACTCCAGGAATCGCCGTTTGATGTAATTTGGTAGCCAGACGCGAAGACTGTACGCACACCAGATTGCCACCAATACCGTTAACAATTGGCTGGAATACTGCGTACCCTTGGTAATGGTCCACGGCCTGGTCCAGAACAATACCTCCAATACTGTTGAAGAAATGGGTCACATTAAATTACGAACACTATTTTCACTACATCATTGTATTCTACGCCTAGAAGTAGTACTAAATATGATATACTTTTTTCTCCACAGAACTTTCAGGTTCACTTAAGGGTATATTTTATTTATTGTTTTATTATTTATATTGATTTAACTATATGACAAGTTAGTATTACCATTATAAATAAAAGAAAATACGTACCCACTGATGAAGAGCGCGGAGATGACTGGTGTCCAGCCACTAGTGAGTACCTTTTTGGTGTACTTGTTGCGATACACAACGAACACCCACATGGGCAGCAGACAGTAATAAACGCACATCAACGCAATTGGATGCCATAGTGTTATCTCTGTAAAAAAAAAAGGTGAATAGAGAAAAAGGTAAAATAAAGAAAAAAAGTACTTAAAGACAGCGCCATCTAGTGTCAATGTAGTGCTATTACTACATCCCTAAAAAAGTTAAGAAAAGGCACTCTGTGTGATAGATAATGACGAAGATGGTACACGCCTACCCAAGAGAATCCTATGCACTCCACTATTGAACTTCCAAGGGTCATAATTGTCTAGCGACTTGATCCAAAAAGGCAATCGAAATGTTTAGTTACATTTTCTGGTGTTTCAACAATAACAGAATGAAACTTTTATCTGGTAGTCCGATGAAGGAATGGTGAGACTTCATTAGTCATAAATAATGATAAATGGTATTGTTTCTATTGTATGTATGGTTTCTATAAATATATTTTAGCTAGAAGGAGCCAGCCACAGAGGTGTCCTTTTTACACGATTTATATTAGCTTCAATTGTATGTTTGTTTGTATGTTTGTGACCGACTCCTTTGGGCGTGATTTTGACTGACTTTAAACGACACATGACACAAGAAGTGATCGCAGGAAGACTGCATGGTCTCATTCAAAAGTAAACATTATTATTATTCGTTAGTAATGTCTACAGTATAGATAAGAAAATACGATAACCATATTTTTATTACTAATAAAAATGGGTGTGCGAGTTAATGATAAGGCAAATCCATAATGTTTTAGGCGCGTCGTTAATGTTTTTAATAGATACTTTTTCTTCTTACTACTTTTTTTACGAGACTAATCCCTTCACACACCTATTCACTGAAACTCCTGTACACCACCATCAACAGCAGTGACCCACGAACACACCGTGTTATGACACTCTGGAAGACCAGGCAAAATTAAAACTGTCTTGGAACTCCAACGAAATTAATAAGAAGAAAATTGGAGGAGTTGGAAATATAGTAAATCCTTCTTACTACTATTGTTATAAATGTAAAAGTTTGTTAGTCGATCACGCCAGAACGGCTGAACTAATTCGGATAAAATTTGGCACAGAAGTAGATTCCTTTCAGTATACGGTATACCGCCAATTTTTCATCTAATCGTTAAAGTACGTAATAGGCATGCCCCCTATTTCGATGGAGGGGCAAAATTGGCGTATAAATTGGAGTATAAATAGAAGTATGTATGAAAGAAATCCTATCCCTAAAATATGTCAATTTGAATACAAAATATAGGTAACGAATAATATTACTTACGTATTTGGTCGTACATGTACTGCGCAGTGACAGCTAGTACAGTGTTGCTGACAATATCACCGATAGATGCTGCTAGGGGTGTCGCCACGTTGTCCGGGTTGACCTTGAGCTTGAAGGATCCATAAATCACCATCACGATCACGAAGTCTACAGTAAAAAAAATATTTTTATCATTTTATGCTATTAATATTAAACATACATGTAGAGTCTGTTGGGGGGGGGAGTCGTGATGACCGTCGAAAAGAAATCGGAGGGCTCTGGTGACTATGACTGGATCGGAACCCAAAAGAGAGTCAAGAGAGACTGAGTTGCAGGTGCACATGGGCGGTGGCAGTCCCTTACCGTCAGGTGACTCGTCTGTTCGTTTGCCCTTGAACCATAATACACCATAATCATCATCATCATTATCAACAGCCTGTATTCTTAATCCGTCACCACACGGACACGGAATACACCATAAAACAGGTTTTATTTCTATTACCACTCAGAAAAATTGTTGTAGTATTAGTACGATCATTTGTTCTGTGTCTGAGTGTATTTTTATTTGATTTTAGTAATATTTATGTTGGTATATTTTTCATCAATCTGAAGGCCAATAATCGTAATAAAAGTGCGGACAAGATACAGTTTCGATCAACTCTCGATTAAAAATTAAACTCTCGATTTAAAGGGCAGCAGGAGTAGAGCGGGCCTATTAATATTGTATATAAATATCTCCTGTAGGATTGTCTTATCATAATAATATGATTGATTACTTCACACTCTAACACCACATTAGTAGTGTTAGTAGGATCTACATTGCAGTCGCGCAAGCCGGGGCGGGTCGCTAGCTCTATTTAATCACATGAAAATCAACGTGGGATGTTTAATACTTTATACGAAAATACTTTTTATGTCAGTTGCAAGATCAACAGTTGATTGGAACAAAATTTTAGTGGTACTTTTATTACGAGGATTGCCCATCTGGTTACCATCCTCATCCTAGTTTGGGATCAGACGATAGTTAGTGTGTTAGATGTCTTAATTTATTATTATATGTGTATATATTTATATTCATGGCATAAGTCGTGACACTTCATAATGTAATGCGCTTCATATTATCAGTTAATTTTTATAGTTTTTTACTTGATTGTTCCTGCATTATTTCGAAGCACGTAAGGTAATCCAATCGGTCGTAAAATAGATACATTACGTGGACATTATGTTGTGTTCAGTGTTAAACTGTGTTACGAACGTAACGTATGAAAATATAAAATATTGCGATAATATATCACTTGGGAATAACTGTGCTGGTTTGGGAAATAATTATAGACGGCATGGGTAGGCCAGCAAGGCAAGGCAAGGGCAATTGAAAATTAAAATGTATAAACTGTAAATTCCTATTTCTAAGAAAGTGAGAGTGTTTATATCTATTTACCTTACTAGTCAAATAATTTGGAAGGAATTTTACACATGAGTTTTTATCTGTCAGACACAGGTGATCTCCGAAGCATCCTTTCCCGGGGCTTTGGAATCTGATTAGCCAGGCAGGGGGCGGGCTTGATCACTATTTTCTTAACGTAAAAAGATAAAGAATATATAAATTATAGATAGATACAAAGATATCTGGCAGTTGCAAACCTAGTACGAAGCAGGTAGTAGTGGCTGTGAAGACCGCACTGGCGATCAGTAGCAGGATGAACGAGCCGTTGATACCACGATCGGTGATGATGTTCACCACTATCGCGAATATCGACACCACTGTCGCTGCTACTATCGCTTGAACCTTGAAAAATTTAATTATAATAATTAATGAACTAATTAATTTATCTATAATTTTTATGGATTTACAAATATATACTTTAGTATGTTTATCAGCCTGCCATATTAGATAGAAGAGTTAAAAAAAAAACAAATTTTATTAATGACGTACTAATATGTAAAAGATTTACTTTTATAAAGAAATCCTAAGAAAAAAGAAAATTAATGGACTGAAAGTTCGGGCCTCTGCCGAGGTGTTTGACTTGCATCTTGTTTAAAGATATAAAGATTATCCTATTATTGTATGTATATGAATAAGTGTTTACCGTGTGTAAGTGATATTTATTTCTAGATTATTTCTAGAGTTTAAGTGTGTAAGTAATATTTATTTCTAGATACCAGAGTTTAATCTGTAAAACACACCACTTTCCTTGAGAAAATCTCTTGTGAAACCTAGCGAGTATTGACAGGTTCTGCAGTACAAATAGATAAAAGTACTTACTTAGTTAATCGTTTAAGACACAAAGATAAAACAGCAAACAATAGCAAGAATGTTAGCTAATTTAAAGAAACAACAACTCGACTGTGTGTAATGTATAACAACACCTCGAACGACTAAATACATCCAACCGTTTAGGTTACAGAGCGTGCCAAAGAAATATACATAAATCTGTATGTGTGTATGTATGTCTGTTTGTTACCTCTTCACTCTTAAACAGCTAAACCGATTAAGATGGAATTTGGTATAGAGATAGTTTGATTCTTGAAGAAGGAAATAGGCTACCTTTCTACATACATTTTAGTCATTTGAGCATTTCATCTGTCTGACAAAGATGATGATGAAACTTAAATAATAATAATTATTATGACGTAGTAATCTTACCTGGACCAGTGATATGTTCCCCACGACCATGGACACGAGTTCCCTAGGTGAGTCCATGTTCCCGAGATTTGCCTGTGTTGACAGTCGAGACGCTAAGCACATGTCTAGATTACCTGCGAACAATAACAACATTTATTAGTTTAAGAAAGTTTGTATGTTTGTTACTTCTTCAACCTCAAACGGCTTCACTAAATTTGATAACATTTGGTACGGAGGTAGCTGACACCCTCGATTGACTCATAGACAATTTTTATTCCAAAAAAGTAGTGTTCCTGTGGCATAAGCAATGAATTGATAAGCCGCGGGTAACACCGAGGGGCGCAGCGAGTGAAGGTATATTTGCCTGATTGATCTGTACATAGATCTTACATAAACTAGACTAGACTATTAGAAGTATGACATTATTAAAAAAAAAATGAAAATAGAAAATTAAAGAAAAATACACTAATAAACTAGCCGTTCTTAGCGGAAAAAATTGCCTATAAAATAAAACAAATCTAAGTCGGTAAATAAAAGACAGAGTCAAAAGGTTAAAAAAACATAATAAAATCAGCCTTTAATAGTCCACTGCTGGACATAAGCCTCTCCTTAGAAAGGAGGTTTTGACCTACTATACCACGCTGGCCAGACGTGTTGGTATAGGGTTTCTGTTTAGTTTTACACCTCTTTGCAGTGTGTTATCTGCGTAGTTTGCTCCCTTAGTCGGCTCTTACGCACCCACGACGGTAGGAATAGGGATGGTGACACTCCGTATTCTCAATCCGTCACCACACTCATATTTAGAGTAAAAGCATCCCTACTGTAACAACCACAGCTTCCACAGGATCGATTAACAAATCTTATCAAGTTCATGTGAGCCGACATGTCGATTCAACAACATCAAGTATCCGATTGCGGTTCAATAGGTACGAACGGCCAAGGTCAGCTGTGGTACTTTTGGTTTGTTTATGTTATGAGTAATAAACAAAAGGGTCGGTGCTTTATATCTTTATTATTATTAGCATCTGTTATCAGCGTCAGCGGGCAGAAATATGACACGACACAAAGGATAAGCGCGTGTTTATTAATTCTAAGAAATAATGTGGGTAGTATGTGAAATTTAGGTTTTCTGGAACCACGTTTGTTTTATTCTATCATTTATTATGTCGTTGTGTTCTATAGAATGCAGTTAATAAATTATTACCGCCTTTAAAGTCAAGTGTTTTTTTTTATTCCTTTAAAGTAGTTTAAAGTACCAAACGAAGGGACACATTATTTTTTTCTTATGTTGTTTTTTTATCGATTTATTGAGAAGTTGATGAAATGCATGCTAATCAACTTGAAGATCGGATCACGACACAATTCCTTACAATCGAAAATGAAGCACATCGCTAATCCTCACTAACTAAATTATTTTGTTTTAATGATGTTTTGGTGTCATTATTCATTGATACGTGTGCAAATTTTTAAGTTAATGACACTTTGAACAAGGCTCAAGTCCAAAGATAATGATAAACAGGCCAAACTAATATAAAATCCAAATCAATATTATAAATGCGCAACTAACTTTTTCTGTGTCTGTTACGAGTTTACGGCTAAGCCCTCTGAAACCATTTTAACGAAAGTTGGAGATACTTTGATATTTAAGGATGGACACACCCTACGTTTTACCGCGATAAATAACATAGGTAAAAGCAAGTGTCTAATCAGAAAAGATAAAATATTCGATGACTAAAATAAATACCTTCAATAAGACCACTTGTTGAAAACTGTACTTCCCCTGGTCAATAATGTATGTTCACGACATACATTAGAAGACAATGGGTGCCGATAACAATTACGACTTGATTATATTGTTTAGTATTGTAACGTATAATAAGACATGGATCAGAATTGTGGGCAGACAGTTGTTCTAAACCAGATGTTTGTGTTTTTTATTATCAAAATTAGACAAGGGTAAAAATTTCTAGGGAAGCCTTTATCATTATATAAAATACTAGCTGACCCTGCAAACGTTGTTTTGTCATATACATTATTTCAAATTTTTTTGTCAAAAAAAAAAAACAAAAATTAGGGTTATGAAAAATAGATGTTGGCCGATTCTCAGACCTACCCGATATGCACACAAAATTTCACGAAAATGAGCCGTTTCGGAGGAGTTCAACCACGCACACTGTGACACGAGAATTTTATATATTACATTTTTGGGTCTGGTAAATATGACGCATAACATAAGAGATTTCCCTATTTTTGAAAAGTCAGGCGCCTACTTGACGTCCACCCTCCAATTGCTTATTAGGTTTTGTTAGAATTGTTTTGGTCCCAGTTGGGATCCTTCATCAATGGGGAATCGGCTTGTTGCGGCGGTGTTAAGTGTTAAGTACCTCACTTAATCCATTTATAATGGGTTGAGATAGTAATATAATTATGGGGCCGTCGTGAGCTAATATTTGTTCTATTTATTTATAGTGGCGTCTATTGGTAGACATATCAATAAAAATAAATGTTCTAATTGTTATACTTAATCTTTAGTTCTTAAATGACCTGAGTCATAAGTACTTATAGTTTAAGTAACTATTGTAATCAATGTGTAGAGGAATTGGGTTTTAATCAAACGCAAAGCATTGACAGACCATAGACTATGAAATTGTAAAACAAAATGGATTCATTTTCAAACTTTAGTCTACAAAACATAAAAATAAAGCAATTTCAGAAAAAGAATAGATACTTAAACAATAATAGTAATTGGATCGAATACAATTTGGTTTCTTATCGAATTCTTACAACGTATTTGTATGAAATATAAACTCACCATCTATACAAATAAATAAAATTGAAGTGTCTGTTTGTAATGTCAACATTACAAGTTTTTTTCATGCTCACACGGTTATTTGCACGATACCTATGCCTAAAAACCAGTTTAATTTTTTTCTGTCTGTCTGTTTGTTCCAGGTAATCTTCTAAACGGGTGAAACGATTTTGATAATATTTTACTACCAGGTAGCTGTCTAATAAGGAACAATTGAGGTTATTTTTCCCCTCAGAAAAACCATTTAAAATTTTTGCCCGGTCCGGACACTAAGGCAGCGCTTTTCAAATTCCACGCAAATGAAGTCGTGGGTACCAGCTATAATATAATATTATATAGGTACGTTCAGAACGAGCGGTATACATAATTATGTGTGTATGAATGTAAAGAACGATCAATTGCAACGTTTACTTCTTTTTTAACTCAATTTTCTTAGCAGTCTCAGACGTTAATATCTATGGTTAGTGACACGCACAGATAATAAATCATTTTCATCACGCAAGTTATTTATATCGTGTTTTTTTTACTAATCTATACTTAGTCTTGATGTTTGCTTAAGGGTTATTTTACCATTGGTCGTATCGTGAGCTTGTTTACTTTCTTACTGTACAAAACTTGAGGTATTTCAATCCTTATATGGTGGACTAGTATTGACACAATGCACGATTAATGAGATAACGAACAAAAAAGTGTGTGTTTGTATGTTATCACGATTAGTATGTTCTAACAACATATTATATGCAATTGATTTCAAATAGCTTAAGAAATGCCCATACTAATTTTAAAACCCTATTTTGACATCTATTTTTGTAAGTTTGTAACACTACTACGTAGCAACAAAATAAAAATATTCAAAATCTGTTTTTAATTAGCAAAGGCCAAATAAAATTCAGGTGTAAGTGACTGTAATGTACACTAGTAATGTTAAAAGTATTGTAGATAATGATATTATAATATGAATATCGGCTCGGCGCGTGCGAACTCTGTCTGAACGGTGCAGCGGTGGATTTACGAATCTCTTTACAACAGTGCGGCCCAGCAGAGCACGTCTCTCGAGACGACAGATAAATAGTTAGACACATAAGTATATATTATATATCTATAGTTAAACAGTATTTAGTTACTTCTATTGTTATCCTAGATGTGTATACACTACAGTGACAAAGCTAAAAAAGACGGCAAAACGAGCAATTTTAAATTCGGTCATTTTCATCTCTGATTGATGTAGTTATGTATAAAACACGTCATCTCCTTTGTAAGAAGACAATGGCACAATAATCGCCACCATTTGTAATTATGTGACAATCTTGACGGGACGAGGCGAGTAAATGACAGATTTATATCTTTGGACTATGTTTACGGACAACTTGCAAAAATGTTTACTGGGAGACTCAAAACATATTTAGGTTACACTTGGTAAAGCTACTACTAAACTAAGCTAAAAAAAACAGTGCCATTCCGGGAGTGCCAACAGAAGTGAAAACTTGAAATTTTAAGTTTTCACCTCAAAAAATGTTCAAGAATGGAATTCTTGTTCTGTTAGATTTTACTCCTATCAAGAAGAAGTAAAAAATAAGTAACTGTCACAACTTATTTATGCAATCTTCTTCCTGTCCTTTTTGAATCACCAGGGTAAATAAATGAATCTTTAAAACGATAAATCAAAACATCGTCAAGTTATATTAAGTTATGACAAAACTGGTGTGGTCGATTGTATTCGAAATTAATTCATTGAATTCTCCCTTCACGTCCCTCCTTCCAAAATCAAGGGGAGGTTTTGGCTTTCAATACCCTCACGAACTCGGTGAAGGCCAATTTAAGAACTGATTAATATCGGTTTTCTGTGAGGCCGTGGTACAACTCTGGTTGAGCCTGGCCCATATGTACATCATCATATTTATATAAGTACCTACATATAATAATAAAATATAATATAATTTATTTTATTGCTCATTGAGTGAATTCACAATAACAGCATTAAGAATTATTTCTTATAATAAATAAGTAGATGGTATAACACTATTGCATTGGGCTAAACCTGTAATAATAGTTGTTTTTAAATAAAATAAATAATCAATTTTGGTCGTAGTACTAGATACTTTAAAGGTTTATTTATACTCGTTAATCACAAAAATTCACTACGTATTTACACACCTACCTTACACCAAAACTTGTATCACACAATTACACATGTTAAATTGTTTTCTTTACAATATCTATAACGTAACCTCAATATGCCTGAAGTATAATAATAGCCAGTGGTTTGTATGATGGAACGTATTGTTAAATTTTGTATTGTCAGTGTTGTGACGAGGTTTTCTTTAGAAATTATTCAAATAACGATTTGATAGAATATTCGGAAAAACGTACGTATAAAATGAGTTTTACATTCTATTTGATACGAATTCTCTATGTTGTTTTGTATCTGATATGTATTTGTGTGGTTATAGGCTACGTAACATCACGCTATGACCTAAAGGATCGTGGTTGTGGTCATACACGTCGGTAAAACTACGAGGTATGACTGGTACAATTTAAAATAAAATAGTGTAACTCACCTTTAAGACCAGAGAGCGAAGGGACTAGTACAAATATTGCAGATACGTTTTGGAAGACCTCCCAGTGCTGTAACAGAAATATATTATATATTGTAATGTTTATTTAGATATATTAATTAGTTAATTGGTTTACAAGAATTTCAGTAACATACGTCACTAAAATTCGTGTAAACCACTTAACTAATTTTAATAAAATTAGCGAGGTTATTTGAATTTTTGAATTTCACGATTAGACCTAGGTGATTTTAGAAGGTTTTAGAAGGTATAAGTAATTTTTCTTTTTAAAATAATAATATAATAATAACGTCTGCCGGGTCAACTAGGTTAAATACAAAACACCGTATATAATAAGGTTAGAATAAATTGAATAGACAGTCTTAGCTGCCATGGGCTTTGCTTAACTCCTATGCAGTCCTACAACTGCAATGTTAAATGTTACTTATTTCGGATTTCCAGCTAGTAATTGTATTTTCTGCTGTTGCCTTTGTTGCATTTATACGGTATGGTAACCTCGCTGTAACTTTTATTTAATAAGACTTATGTGAATGAGAAGCGTGAGATAAGTAGGCCAAAACCTTCCTTCTAAGGAGAGGCCAACGTCCAGCAGTGAACTGTTAAAGGCTGTTGATGTGATATGTGATGTGATGTCAATTAGTTTTAATTAATACCTACACGTAACATTATTATTACGCACAATTTTAATAAGGATATATTAAATATTCTAGAGACCAAAAGACAATAAATAATATTTAATCTTATTATTCCTTAAAAATTAATTACAGAATTTACTTGTGTTTAATTCAAAAATGAAATCGACCTTACAATCTTTGCTCCGATTGCAGAAGCGTGGCCATGAAATCATTGGTATACCAGAAACGGAAACTAAGTTAAGTAAGCAGATAAAAAAGCAATGAAAAAACCTTTAATCGGAGGCGTTGTATTCAGGCGGAATTCTAATCAAGTGCATTATTTTCATGGTTTACTGTGAAGACTGGTTTTAAGAATAAAAAATAACAAACGAATTTAACTACTCTTCAATGGTGGATGATGGATGTATGATGATGGTGTGGTGACGGATTAAGAATACAGTGTCATCACCCCTATTCATCCCGTGGGTGTCGTAAGAGCCGACTAAGGGAAAAAACTACGCAGAACAATAACACTGCAGAGAGAAGGAAAACTTGACACAAACCCTATACCAACCCGTCTGGCCAGCGTGGTATAGTAGGCCAAACCTCCTTTCTAAGGAGAGGCTTGTGTCCAGCAGTGGACTATTAAAGGCTGTTGATGTGTGATGACGTGATGATGAATCGTATAATAACATATAAATGACAATAAAAATAATGAAATGGCAAAATTCAAACGAGTCATGATATTTCTTTTAAATGGCTTAAAAGTTTTGTATATGTTTTTATAAGTATACGATGTACAAAGCCGTAAAGACTGGTGGTGAAACTGTATTCCCTTTCAAAATTTTATTTTTATCCTGATATTATGATCAGACGAGATAAATTGAGAACTTACCATAACGGTTCCTAGGACAAGGCCAGCACCGATGGTACCACATCCGGCTATGAAGAATGGAACAGCTACCTGCATCAGCGTTGTGTACCATCTTTCCTCTTTCTTCTGAAACCAAAACCATTTGTTAGTCACGTTGTAGCATAATATGGTGCAACATTTAGTTCTAAAGGTTCTTCTTTACTGATAGGACGGTATAAACCATTACAGTTTTCTACACAGTATTCTACCCTAAAGTAATAATACTAATCTCATACATCTCACAAACGGCCGTCTGATCCCGAACTACGCATAGCCGTACTATGTCAACCAGACTGCTGACAAACATACTTATATATTGTTCAATATATATACATTTTACATATAAATTACACCCATACACAGAATAAATTATCGTGCTCATCACACAATTGTTTGATCTGGATGGGAACCGAGCCCACGACCTCTGGTTTAGCAGTCAGGATTACTAACCACAAATAACGTGCATGTAGAAGAGAATATTTCTACAAGATTTAGATTAATTTCTTCTTTCGTTAGTTATCTTCTCGTGTTATAACACTGATGCCTCCATTATTTATTTATTTTATAACTTCATGCACAAACAGCAACGGCGGACTTAATGCCTAATGCATTCTCTACCAGTCCGCCGATTGGGCGATGCAGAGTAAGGATGAGGTAGATTCTCTTACAAGAAGGTAAAAAATATCAGAAGCTATTATATACAAACTATTTTGACCTTTATGACTCACTATCTTTCTAAATAAACAGTTATATTTACTAGCATTAAGACAGTGGTAGCAAAACAATTAAATAACGTTCGCGTTTATCGCATTAGTCAGGATTTTTTTTCTTTTTTATTAAAAAAGACAACGCCCGCATTAGGAATATATCCTGTGCCGCGGATTACTTTACAAACATACATGAAAGGGACACAAAGAACACCCAGACTCAGAACAACAATTTGTGGATCACACTAAGTGTCGTCCCACAACACTCGGCGTAGTAGGAAGCGGCGTGGCGACGGCTTAAACCACTACGCCATCCGTGCATTCTGCAGGATCCGTGCAGGATTAGTTAGGTTATGAATGTTTTCTAAGTGTAATGTGTCAGCATAGGCCGCTTATCTTTAACTTTCACAACATATTGAGTCCAAATAAATGAGTAAAAACACTTTAGACTTATAATACCAACTGATTATTTCATTATCAAAGACAATCCATTTGTTATTATAAATTAACAAGGAGATAATAACAAATAATAAGGACAAGGTATTTTATTTTATATTTTGAGGTCACATAGCATTTGTGCGTAGTTGTTTACATTTTTATAGGGATTTTCCGTTATTTCGTCCTTATATAGGTCAAGGACTATGTACTTAGGTGAAAACTTGTTTCAATTTTGTTTAATTACTTAAATGACTTGCCTATCGCCTTAGAAGTTAAAGATTTTAAATATATATATATTATCAGTCAATCTATTAGTTTAAACTACTAGATGGAGTTGTGTGTCAAATGTCCAAAATATTATTGTTATTATAATCATTGTGGAATTTAGATTAGATTTAAATCCTGGAACAATAAGAACTAACTTCGATCAACAATACATTGTATTATCGATATACGATCAACAAGTTGTATTGTTGATCGAAAATAAACTAAGGATATCGAATACCAAGAACTTTATCTTTTCCTTTTACGAGTAATTCTTTAGTTTTAATTACAATACTTGTTGACATTAAAAATGTTATATTTATCGAATATGATGATAAATAAGCTACTGATTATCTGTGACATCTGAAATCCGTGTGGTGACGGATTAAGAATACGGAGTATCACCACCCCTATTCATCTCGTGGGTGTCGTAAGAGCCGACTAAACAGCACTGCAAAGAGAAGGAAAACTTGGAACAAACTCTATACCAACCCGTCTGGCCAGCGTGGTATAGTAGACCGAAACCTCTTTCTAAGGAGGGGCTTATGTCCAGCAGTGGACTATTAAAGGCTGTTGATGATGTGAAGCCACTGATTGCATTCTCAATATTTATTGCCAATTCCAATAAATTATTATAGTCATAGATCGTAACCTTAAATTTTTTACACTCTTATTGAAATACCATAATGCTACAGAATTAAAAAGCTGTTTTTTTTCGAACAATGATTCGAATTCTTGAATTATAATAATACGTACTCATTAACTTAAATGAAAAAAGAAAACAAACATTTTGTTTACACATATTCCAAATTTAAAAATCCAATTCAACTTGGACACAAATAAAGTTGTGTTGTTTTGTGAGTATAGCCACAATAGCCATTTTTCATATTCCTCGGATAAATTTTTAGAATTAAAGAATATGAATAAATTTTTCCATGAGCATTCAGGAAGGAATCATATTTGATATTTTTGATATGTAGTTTTGTCAAAATTCGTCAAATATTGGCTCATTTTCTGTCATTTTTTCTTGACACAAGAATTTGTTTAGATTTTTTTGGGAGAGGGTGCAAGCAAGCAGACGGGTCACCTGATGGAAAGCCATTACCGCCGCCTATGAACGCCTGCGACTCAGGAGACACAAGCGTTGCCGCCGCTAAGCAGCTTTTAAATAAACATTTAATCAGTTTCTATGATTATGCTCTTGGATTGTTCTTCAGGCTTCTGGGTTATACGTTGAAAAAAAGAGCGATCTTGAAGTGTAAAACAAAATTATTAGTTCGGGATATTTTGTGTTATTATGTAGTATAATAATGTAATACATGTATAATGTACTTTTAATATTAGTTTTAATAATTAATAACTGATATTTTTGTGTTATGTTTAAAACATTCAAATTATGTTTCACTAATTTTAATCACCATTTAAAATTTTATCACTTTTGTCGTTAAATCACTAAACGTTACTAAAATGGTTGACATCACGTGCGAGCGGATGAGGTCGATTTTAATTGATTTTGGTTATTTAAATATGAGTTTTTTTATTTATGTTAGTGATTAATTTGAGTGTCGATTAAATTGAAAAAAAAAACAAAAAAAAAACCGTTTGGAGTGGGTATAAGTCGTTTTATGACGCTTTTGCTAATGGCTCTTTCTAATCACAGGGATAAGCAAAAAACAAAGTAAAAAAACGAAAAAGACTGTTTACGTGCATTCACGACATAAATAAAACTCTGTTATCTATCTTAAAATACTTATTGTTATTGACCCAATAACACCGTTTACCTAAACGAATGCAAGCAATTTTTTAATGCTTCTTTGTTCTACTGCAGATTTTTTATGCTTAGCGAAGTATTTATTTGTTATTGGACAAAATAATATTTAGAAGAAATTATTTGAATCGGTTATAAGCCTCTAGTGGAGCTGTTTCAAGCATCAGTGATTGCCAAAAAATTAAAAAAGAGTGCTAACGATTTATCTAATTATCAATTCGAAGTATCAGAAGTTTCTTGTACCACGCTCCTTTTGTAATGACTGATTAACTGTTCCCAACGGCCATCAGCGTTTATGGTGGTAAAAAGATTTCTCCAGAATATGGCTATATAATATTGATAAGACACTTACCCCAGATAATGGTTGTTTCTCAGAGTCTACTTCAGGCAATTTCTTGTCTGGTGGATCTCCTGGACTCTTCTCGTTTGAATTTATCGACGCCATACTGTAAGAGTTGTCGTTTGTGCCAGTTTCATCTGTAACAATTATGAAATAAAGTTTATTATTCTCTCCAGATATAAAAGAGGGGTTCAGGTGAGCTCGTTTTGTGTCTGGAAAGTGTGAATTCCTAATATATTTCATACTAATAATTCGATTCTAATATGTATTTCATTTTTCTAAAAGTAGCTTTAGATTTAAAGGAAATTTTAATTTGTAATAACGATAAAAATAATAAACGCACAGACCAGTATAACCTGATCTGTCAAAATAATAACAGATAAAAAACTCGGTTATCTATCTAAAAATACTTGTTGTTATTATTAACCCAATAACACCGTTTACCTAAAGAAATACACGCAATTTAAAAAAAAAAAAAATTGTCTAAAAAGACTTTTGTACCAAGACAGGTTAAAATATGTATCGGAACCCTATAGTTTTATGTAGTCGGTTTTTACAGAATTATACACACACACACACACATTGTTTAAGTGTTAGCTCAGCGCCCTTTCTTTCACATATAAATAAACATTAAGTATTCCTCATATAAACAAAACTAACACTAAACCGACCAGCGTGGTATAGTAGGCTAAAACCTCCTTTCTAAGGAGAGCTATGTCTAGCAATGGACCATTAAAGGCTGTTTGATTTGATGTGATGATTCCTATTATGAAATGCTTCCATGCACCTATTTGTTTAATAAAAGGTGTAAAAAACGAGGCCTATGTCCAGCAGTGGACTATTAAAAGCAATCTATGATGTTGGTGAGGGTAGATTCTGAAAGATATATACTTACCAGATTAGCTTTGTACTTAAAGGTCCGATAAATGTGGAAGATGCACAAGCTGTATGATTGACAGGATTGTGGAATGTTCTATAGTCCTGCTTCCCCTTACGGGACTGAAACGTGTGTATATTTACACATGTGTAATAATATATAGCCATATCTCGATTATTAAAAGCTATAATCGATGTTTCCTAAAAGTATCAGTAGGTATATAGATAAATTTAAATCTGATATCGCAAAACGAAATATCGCATAATCTGCGCTGAAACATTGTTATAATATCGCATATGTTATGATGACAGTCGATTTGGGGATCAATAATTGTTTTTATTTTGATGGTGAGTGATATATGGTGAGTGTTGCCATGGTATCGACATATATATTTACCAGCTTATTTTTTAAATTGTATTTATAAATGATTGACATATGTGTTTTGTTTTAATGTGGTCGTATATACATAGTGTTGCCATATTACTTATTTATATAAAAAAAAATACATATTAGTTATACAGTGTTGCCATTTTGATGACTTATAGATATAAGCTTCCATTTAAATGTACGACATTACCACATACGTACTTACAAGTATTAGTATGTCATACATTGCATTACTTTAACTTTAATTAAAACCTACCCCTGTAACAATTTCCATGTGTGTGGGTGGCCCAGAAGTTTAACACCACCACATTTTGATTTTCAAATATTAATTACTCCGACTTAATAGAAATAAGAGGTTTTTCGTAATGTATAGCACGAAGATCATAGAAAATTGTGTAATTTTTTTATAAGACAAATCTTGCACTGGGAATATATCCTGACACAAAAAAACACCCAGACTCAGAATAACCATTTGTGGATAGTACATACAAAGTATTATTCCATGTTTGGATCGAATCCGCAACCGCAATCGACCCGCAGTCAAGTAATTTTTCGTCTATGAATTATATTATGTGTTAGGCACCCTTAAACGATACATCGCCATATAAATTTTCTACAAATAATTATACCGATATATCTATTAATTTATTAATGTCTAGATTATCAAAAAGTATATAAGGCCGTGCGAATATCATAACAAAGCCCTTATCTCACAATCACATAAAACAGCACTAAATAAGTAAAAAAATGTGTTGAAATATTATTTAAAAAATGCCATTAGTGACACGTAAGGAAATTCCTTCCTCCTTAAGTATTTTATATTACAATTGAATATTCTTTAGTATTTTGTCACGCGGCGACGGAACGATATGAAAATGTGCTTCCAACGGGTCAGGGACTAATCCCTACACATCTTAATAAATATGAATACCACTCTTTTTTTTAATTTTTGTAACTTTATGCACTGTTATATGCATCGGTTGACTTAATTCCTAAGGCATTCTCTGCCAGTCGACCGATTGGGCGATGCAAAGTAATAATGAGGTAGGTGCACTTATGGGGAGGTAATTTTTTTTTTAAATAATTGTACTCAGTAGTATGTCTATATTGTATCTACATACACATAAACATACGTACACACACATACACACAATATTTTTTATTTAATTACGTGTTTTTGGGCATAGAGCAAGAGACAGCAGACCGGTTTGCTCTATGGTTTTTGCCTATTAATTTATAAGGCATTTCACGTTACATGTACTTAAATAAATGTATATCAAAATACATCTTTATTTGTTTAGCTGTTTAGCAGAAGGGATTAGGAAATTTTGCATATAGATAGATTATGTTCTGGAATAGACGGGCCGTTGGTCTAGTGGTTAGTGACCCTGACTGCTAAACTGGAGGTCGTCGGTTCGATTCCCACCCAGGACAAATATTGTGTGATGAGCACGGTCATTTGTTCGGTGTCTGGGTTTAATTTATCTATAATATGTATGTATTTTAAAATTTATAAGTATGTTTATCAGCAGTCTGCGTTACCATAGTACCGGCTCTGCCTAGTTTGGGATCAGACGGCCGTGTGTAAAATGTGTGAGATATATTATATTATTAGAGATAGATCTAATACATTACTCTAAGCCGGAAAATTTGATTGCAATAGATAAGCATCGCAAGCGAAGCATCTTAAAAAAGCTAGTATCTAGGCTATTATTTATATACATAGTATCTATGTTTATTTCGTTACTTTAATTTGTTCTGTTATTGCATGCCGTAGTGTTTGAGAAAGCAGAAGCTTGAAGGTCGCAGCTATTATACTCTGCAGGGTTCCGTCTGCAAGGTGAGGTAGTTTTCGCAACACTTAAAATTATAACACCAACGCGGTTATGTAGAGATTGTGAACAAAACTCTTGTGATTGTGATCTGCAAATATTTGTTTTGGAGTTTGGGTGTTTTCTATGTATATGTGTGTATTTATAAAAAGAAGGATATAAGTATTCCATCAGTCAATCTCGCTTTCATAGTACAAGATCTGGTTCATTTGAAACTAGATAGCGTTGTGTCAGATGACACAAGTTCATGTTTCCTGAGAGGACTAAACTTGGGCACAAACACGGCTTCACAAATAACGCAAAAACGAAAACATATGAAAACACACATTCTCTATTACATGACATACGGAATTTTATCGTATAGGAATTACAATAGTACTTTGTTAACATTTGTCTTCTATGGGGATAGTACGTCATTTGGTCCAGTTTAGTCCCTTGAGGAATTGTTGATTAATTAATTAATTATTTTAATGGTCAGAATAATTTTCGCAGCATACCCTCTTATCATTGAAAACGACAACTTTGCCGCATTAAATATTATTGCAGTAAATATAAGGTGCAGATAATATTTAATTATATACCGATGTACGTAATTAAATCGTAACTGCTTTGTCAAACGGATGATGACGACAGCATTTAATTTATTAACATCGATAATTCGGATCAAACTTAAGACTTACGTACAAACGTTTCAACCAGTGATAAGAAAACGCACCTAGTATTATTCATAAGTGACAATTTAGCAACAGGTGGGTCATTCCTCTTATTAAACAGCTTAAAGGTCTTAAAGGTTTTTTTTTTATGTTAGAGGGGGCAGACGAGCAGACGTGTCACCTGATGGAAAATGACCATCGCCGCCCATGAACGTCTGCAACTCAGGAGTCACAAACCCGTTGCCGGCCTTTTAGGCTCTCTTCTTGAAGAGAGCCTAAAAGGCCGGCAAGTACGCTCTTTTCTTGAAGGTTTGAAGGTGGTATCGGTCCAGAAATACCGCAGACGATAACCCACGGGTATAAATTTAGCATTCATATTTAATGTCATTGCTGAGACGATGACTACATTTTTACTGACTAGTCTAAACAGGAACAAAAAAGGATTATAATTACTAAACAACCGTCATGTTAAACATGTTTTATCATATTCAAATATTGAAAAGATAGTACAAAAAAGATAATAGGACTATCAAAACTATTACTTATACTTAAAAGTTGAATAAATACAAATAAATCAAGGTACAATGTTAATGATTGCGAACGATAAAAGATTGTATGTCGCTCGTGGGCTTAAGTGGTATTTTGTTCAAACAATCATTTATGATAATTAGTGATATGATACTGATATATGAACAAGTACCTACAGCACACGAACTAATCGATTACATAATTTTAGTGTCAAACCTTTCAATAGTTATAAATCATAGGTATTTGACTTTCATAGATTTTTCACTCGGATTTAGAATCACTGCCCCTCTTCTGAGTCCCGTCTTAAATTTTAGAGATTGTGAAGTTCAATCGAACAAACTTTTCAGCTTGATGATATTGGTAAATTATTGTCATTTCGCTCGCTTGTATTTATATTTTTGCCGTGAAACATCAATTCTTTCACAAAATAAAAGTACTATAATTTAAGTTATTGTAACATCACCTTTTTGTAAGTAAAAGTTCCTTGCAAATCTATATAACCGTTACCGAGTTTAGCCGGAACAAACAGACAGAGGAACAACAATAAAAAAAAGATTATTTGGTCATATATTATGTAATCATCTACCTACATTTTCAAAAAATCTGATGTATTTTTCATTACAACAGACGCTTCAACTTTACTTATTTGTATGGATATAAAAAACTATTTTTTATTTAGTTTTGTAAGTAATGAAATAACACAATACATCTGACGAGTACTATAAAAACATGTAAGTATGAATTAGAAAGGGCTCAATGTTATAGCGTCAGTATAAGAAGTAAAAAAAGTATACGGAACTTGGTTCAAACAAAGTGACTCGTGATTTTCGTGACTCACGTAGTAAAAACTGTAGTTATGTATACATATTAGAATGAGAGCAATGTTGTGGCAATGTCACGAAAGTACTGAATTATGTTTACGAGTCCCGATGACGTACTCACGACTAAAGCTACCTTAATTCAATCGAGCTGAAAATTTTACTATAAAATTTTCATTATGGAAATAATGATGTATGAACTTTAATGAATTGTAATAACTTGGAAAAAAGTAGCAAATTCCCTATTTTTATAGTCTTCTCTGTGCCAAATTTCGTCCAGATCCATTCAGCGGTTCTGATGTTTTTTGTGATATAGGGCGCACTGAGCAACCGAGTAGGTTAACACATTGCAAAGTTAAGCAATACTAATCAGGTCAGTCTATGGATGGGTGACTATTCTTAATACATTGAGACCCCTCCGTGCCTCGGAGAGCACGTTAAGCTATCGGTCCCAGTTGCCATACGAACATCTGTGGCCATCGTTTGGGGTACTTGGAGTCCTAAAAAGTCCGACAATAGTATTTCTACAGAACTTCGCTTAGGACTTGGTTTGCTGAGGTCTAAGGCCAGTCGTTTCGCTTAAAAAATCGGAATTCAGCCGTATTGTTAAAGCCGACCACAACCTAGTTTGAGAAAAGGCTCGGAGGAAGAGAGGAAGCAAACGAGCCTGATGGAAAGTGACTTCCACCGCCCATGAACGTCTGAAACAAGCGCGGCCTTTAAGGTGAGATTACGCTCTTTTCTGGAATTTTTGAAAGTTGTATTGGTGTCGCAGTAATAAACACCGCAATTTGTTCCACAAATTGGTAGTTGAGGATAGAACATTTGCCGCGTGGAACGATGTCGGCAAGCCGCAGCCGGTATTAATCCTATTAGTTGAATAACGACTGTGCATCCAAACAATGACGGATTAAGAATACAGAGTGTCACCACCCCTATTCATCCCGTGGGTGTCGTAAGAGGCGACTAAGGGAGCAAACTACGCAGAACAACAGCACTGCACAGAGAAGGAAAACTTGACACAAACCCTATACCAACCCGTCTGGCCAGCGTGGTATAGTAGGCCAAAACCTCCTTTCTAAGGAGAGGCCTATGTCCAGCAGTGGACTAGTAAAGGCTGTTGATGATGATGATCCAAACTATCGTTTTTATTAGATACGTTTGTAAAAAGTGGTAACCAAATTTGTTAATATTTAATTGAAATATTGTTTCATTCGACGGACCTGTTAGCCTCAAGTAGTTGGTTGTCCTGACTGCCAACCGTAGGTCGTAGGTTCGATTCCCATCCAGAACAAAGAATTTTGTGATAAGTAGTATTGTTTTTTCTGTGCCTGGGTTAAAGTTATCTATGGTTGGTATGTATTTAGAAATATAAAAATATGGTTATTAGCAGTCTGCTTACCATAGTACAGACTTTGCCCTAGTTTGGGATCTGACGGCCGTGTGTGAGATGTGTGAGGTTATAATTATTCTTGGCTATTGACTCTAAGAATTTAAAACAAAGAATGAACCAGAAGACCTAGTTATGGTAAGCAGAATTTGATATACTACGCCACCTTCTCAATTCTCGCAATTATTGGACTATTTTATCAAACAAAGATATTGGTATTTTGATTTTTAATTAACTGCTAAGAATCTAATAGGCGTAACCTAATATTGTAATCAAACCAATTAACAAAACCTAATCATTATGCTACTGATAAGCTAATAGCTTCGAGATTAGAATCCATTATTCAAGATGAAGAAATTACTAGGTGATTTGCCCACAATCGTGACATTTTACGATACCTAGTAATTTTGCGGCGATAGCTTAGTGGTAAGTTAAAGGCAAAAAATCTTTGAAATCGTCTTTCATGTAGACTCTAAAGTCATACTTCAAAACAAACACACACACAAGAGCAACAATCTGTTTTGTCAAATATTTAGCAAAATGAAGTCAACATAGTAGGTCATAGTCGCAGAAAACCGGTGTTAAGCTATTCTTTCGTTGCCTTTTACTGAGTGAGTGAGGTTACCGGAGCCCAAATCCCCCCTCCCGCTGACTCTAGCGGGAGGAACTCCAAGGGCGGCAACGCACTTGTGACTTTTGAGTTGCAGGTGTCCATGGGCGGCGGTAGTTGTTTACCATCAGGTGACCCGTCTGCTCGTTTACCCCCTTATACCATAAAAAAAAGGTACCGACATGAACCACTTGACTAGAATACTATTATTTAAAAAAAAAATGATATGATATTATAAAATAATAATTTCACGCACGGCAGTCTGATCTCAAACTGCGCAGAGCCTGTACTATGTATATTTCTAAATATTACAGATAAATTACACCCAAACACAGAATGAATGATCGTGCACATATCACAATTTTTTGTCATGGGTGGGAATCGAACCCGCAACCTCTGGCTTAGCAGTCTTGGTCACTACCTTTTTAACACGCTTTATATTAGCTTCGCTTTTATGTTTGTTTGTATGTTTATAACCGACTTCTTTGGGCGTGATTTTGACTGACTTTAAACGGTCAGAATTCGTTCAAACTTTGTAGATATATCTAGGACCGATGACTATTGTCATCGGTCCTAGATATATCTACAAAGTACTACACTAATTAAAAAAAGTTGTGTAAAAAGTAAAATCTATATTTGCCACAAATCATTACAATCCCGTCCATCCAAAGGTTGCCTAGGCCATATTGCTGGTGATAAGGCCGCCTAATGTGAATGTAATGTTTAATAATATCTGTTTTCTCTCTAGCTGTATTTTCTGTACAATAAACAGATGTTAATTACTTACCATGAAAATTAACATTTTTTGATTAACATAAACAGATTTAGCATTGCAGCTGTCATGAATTCTCAGATAGCTTTAATTTGAAATAATCCGGTCTTAGAGTTCTAAATTCAAATTTGAAATTCCAAATTTGAATTACAGATTTGTAGATGCTCTTAAAAACAGATGTGTCAATAACACCAGTTATTGACACATCTCTTTACGAAAAACTATATTACGAAAATCTTTTTTGTTTTTGTTTCTAGGTGAGCGCGTACTGTATTTTTCTTTTTCCTTCCATCGTCAAATAAAATCTTGAATATGCTGTGCTTGGCATTCAGGACTATGTATATGGTTTCGTCGTATGGTTTCGTATGGTACCTCGTACTTAACCGATTTCAGTTTAGTAACGGTACTCAACAAGATTTAGGACTCTTTGGACGTTTGAGAAAATAAATCGTAATATTGAAACTCTAATTAGTGTTTAATGGGTGGAAGGATATGCTGTCTATATTGTTATAACTCCGTGTAGTGGTAGATTAAGGATACGGAGTTTCACCACCTCTAATCATCCCATGGGTGTCGTAAGAGCCGAGTATAGTAGACCGAAACCTCCTTTCTAAGGAGAGGCCTGTAGGCCTGAGAGCAGTGGACTGTAAGAAGTTGTTGATAATGATATACTTCCTAAAGGTACATTCGGTCAACAGAAATGGTTTATAAGAAAATTCATTGGATCCATGAACAACAATAATCAGCTCAAATATTTCGGTTTTGTCATTTCATAGTTTCCTAGACATGTCATTTAAAAAAAAATGTCATAACCGTTGACTAATATTTCGTAAAGGCATGAACTAAATTCATTTGCAAGAAATGGAGATGGAGAGAAAAGAGTCTTACCGATAACATGATATCCTTCCTTTCTTCTTAGGAATTTACTCCATGAGAGCTCTAGCTTCGCCGTCATGCTTACTAGTGACATTTTGAACCAAAACACAAACACAATAATTGCACTACTTCTAGTCAAACACTTCGGACGCCAGCCATACAAAGACTAAATTTCAATCACAGTGAAATAGCGGAACAAACGTTTCCTTGTTGAAAAACTACCATTAAAATAAGTTTAAAATCTTTACAAAGATTATGCACCATTTGTTTAAACTATCACAAAGGATTATATATTCTCATAGATAAATATTACTTCACATCGTTTTGCACGTATTTATTATCTATATACAACCTTATTATATTGTATCATAAAGGACCACGTCACTGAACTCCAGAATATAATCAGTCAAATAAAAATAAGTAAAATCTTTATGACCTAAATGCACTTAAATAAGTCACTAACACTCACTGGCGTCAATCACACAAACTTTTTTATAAGCACATCATTCCAATTTTAAGACTTAAATTCAAAATTCGAATGGCAGTAAACAAATTTAGTATTGCCGATCACGTTAGGGGTAAACGCCTTATTCTGATCACATTACTATTGCTACTGGTTTACATTAAAAACAAAGTTACTGTTTATACAGAATTAATTACTCGCGTAATGATTGTAAAATATACGGTTGCGCACCCGTTCTCTTTGTTAGTAGATGATAATGATAACGCAATATTTATGAGTAAACTGCAAGTTATAATCTTTACGGGAGATATTTTACACTATTTACGTAAAACTTTGTATATAACTAGTGCTTAATGTAATATTAGACTCTTAAAAATATGATAGTGGGTGTTATAACAGCGGTTAAGGTCATTTGAACGTTCGAATGTTATTACAAATATTGAGGTTTTAGAAAGTATGTAGATGCACTGAAAAAATTGTATGTTTAAACATAAGGTTCTTGATTTAAATTGTTTTTTATTATACCCTCAAGTAATGATGCCGCAGTAAATTTCAGTGATGGGTAATTTTACATATACCCTCTCAAAATACTAGTAGCAGTCACAAACACAATAGAAAGAATCTGCGGTATATAACAGGGAAAATTCCTTGTTAAAAAATGTGGAAAAGAGTGTTCTTGGAGTTTCTTGCCTCTTCCGTCTTCATAGGATTTAGTAGCGATAGTCAAACTTTTTTTAAGTTGAAATAACCAGCGTGACTTATTCTGTATGACTCATGCCAATTTAAAAACTCCTATAATTGGGTTAAATGAAGTAAATAATTTTCATTTAAATCGAGTTCTTTAATAAATGAAGGAACTTATTTAAATAAGACTTAAAGAAAACAATATGCAATCAAATCTTATAAACCGAATTTCGAATCCAAATTTGTTGAAGAACATATCTTTTAAGGAACGTGATCACGCCATCTGTCATGAAGATCTTGAACTTACAAGCCATTTGACCTTTGTGTCACTCGTTGCAATCGCGAGGATAGTTTAAGAAACCCATTTGCAACAATAAACATTACTCTCTAAGTTTTGGTTTTAAATTATATTTAATGGCTAGCAATTTGTTACAGTATTGCAGGGATTTAGAGTAAACTAAAGCCTAATTCGATTTTTTTTATTTATTTATGAACTTTACTATTTATTAGACTTGCAACGAATATTCGGTTACTATTCGGTATTCGGCATATTCGGCTGCTTTTATTATATTCGGCCGAATACCGAATACTTAAATAATATATTTTGTCATTGAGAAATAATTGGTAAAATGAAAAATTAAAATCGATTGATTACGTATATATTCATATTTTCATTTCTGTTATAATCATTTAAGTAGTCATTGGTGCATAACACAGGTACATAATCATCTTCTGAATTGGAAAAATGGAGGATTCTATGTATTTGAATTATTGTGGTAATCAAAATTTAGAAGGGTAAGGTTCTCGTTTCTTTTATAATCATTTATTAAGTAGTCATTGGTACATAAAACAGGTACATAATTTAATTCACGTCTGTACAAGTTTTTGGCGCTAAAATCCAGCCGAATACTTTTGCCTAATATTCGGCTATTCGGTCAGGGGCCTCGCCGAATATTCGGTATTCGGTATACTGCCGAATATACTATTCGTTGCAAGTCTACTATTTATATTTCGACGAATGTTTTTAGTAAATACAAAAGATCATTTTTTATAAAAACCTTTGAGTGATGCTATGATAGAAATATAATGTATAATTTTCAAAATAATCTCCAAAGCAAAATACTTCTCTGGAAAAAATAAAACAATTAAATAGGTACTATTAGTTTTAAATGTTTATATTTTATTTTAATTATAAACGTCTTAAAATAGGATACATAGTTAGTGTAAAGTCGGTTTAAGCGAGAGATCTTGAAGTTATAAATAATTAATTTAAAATCTAATTATGTTATATTTTTTAGGTAAAGCCTTGGTGAGTAATTAGTTATTATATTATAATTATTGTAACAGAACAATGAAAGGACATGTTCAAGGACTTATCTGTTTTTATAGAAAAGGTTGTATTGTAAATTGAAAGTTTTTTTTTTAATTTAATGGCTTATTGATTTATTTCATCCATACCTTATTTCAGCACAATGGAACTATTTAAGTTGCATATTTATATCAATTTCTCTTTTTATGAAATAAATACAATGAAAAACAAATTTCCATTACCTTATAAATGTCAAGCTTAGGAGATATTAATGTTTTGTTTGTTTATGTTTACGTGATATTCTTAGGATTTTGAAACTCAAAATGAAAGGATAATCAGAGAGAGTACTCGAAGAAAAAACTTGAGAAATCATTTTATACCAACCTTAAATATAGCAAAGCATTGTTATCAGTGTGAAACTATTTAACT
Organism: Arctia plantaginis; assembly: GCA_902825455.1. Classification (NCBI taxonomy): domain Eukaryota; kingdom Metazoa; phylum Arthropoda; class Insecta; order Lepidoptera; family Erebidae; genus Arctia; species Arctia plantaginis. Next base: position 8,585,833 of record CADEBD010000292.1, read on the forward strand.
GCCTACCAGCACAAATAAAACTAGAAATCTAAAGGACACACGTATTTAAAAAAAGTTAAATCCTTCTTAATAAAAAAATGTTATTATTCTGTTAATGAATTTACTGACCCATCTTGTAACTGACATTAAAATCGTAGGGAAATGTTAAGGACATAATTATTGTGTGTTAAATATGACAATTCTAACTGACAGTAAGTTTGTACCTATTTTTAATTTAATTTATTTTGTTTGACATTATTATTTTTGTCATCCGAGTGATTCATTTTGTTTGACATTGAGTTTCTGAATTGTTAATATGGCTGGTTAGAGTTGTGAATGTTATATATTTGAAATGTTTTTAACTTATTTTAGAGGTTTTAATGTGAATTGTTTTAGAGATTATATGTTACTTTTCTTTTCTCACTATTATAATTAATTATATTCAGACACAATTGTAATAAATTGTTAATGAGTAAAATAAATAAATAAATCGACTAATACAATTTGTAAAGTACTTCTTTCAGTAAATAACACTTAAATTTTTTTTTTGTGTACCACACAATCCCAAAGACCCTAAAACCAGTACAGACAGAGAGTATCGCGTCTGAACATTTTTCTGCTACAACACTTTTGCAATTTAAATGTCGAATTCACTTTGAAATGTAGGTATTCAAAATTTAAAATTCAGTAGTATTAGGTTCGACACAGTTCTTTAACTGTGACATTAATAAACCTTTTAACTGAAGTCCTTAACATAGAAAAGGGAACGTTTGTTTTAAACATATCAAAGCCAAGTCTTTTAGGCCATCCATAAGAGGTTCATTAGTGTAAAAACTTCAAAACGACGGCATATGTGAGCGGTAAGCAGCGAGTGTGGCCTGGTGACCTAATTTCTTTAGCCCTAGCAACTGACTGGTCGTAAGAATGTGTGAGTGTTTGTTTACTATTAGTAATTAATTACCAGATTGTTTAGAAAAAGAGGAAAATAATTTGATGGTTGTGTGTTTGAAGGTCCGGATGCACTGTTCATTGTGGTGACTGACTACTTTAGCGCTGGTAAAGGAACGATCGGTAAAGTCGACTACGAACGGCGTAGTTGTTTAAGCGGTCGCATCGCCGCTTACTACTACGCTGAGTATTGTGGGTCCGATCCCCACATGGGACGACACTTAGTGTGATCCATGAATTGTTGTTCTGAGTCTAGGTGTTCTTGTGTCCGTTTCATATATGTTTGTAAAGTCCCCCGCGACACAGGATATCTTCCTAATGCGGGAGTTGTCCTTTTTTAAATAAAAAGAAAAGAAATTGGGAACAAAAATCCTAACAAACCAACTAACATTGTCATTTCTCCGGTCCCGCTCAAACTAACCATAGAGTAATGCCCATTCTTTTTATTAGCTCGTGACATTGTGTGTAGTGTGGGCATTCCATTACAGCATAGTGTACGCTTATGTCATTAAAATGGGTTGTTAATAAAAGATGTGATAAAAAAATATCCAAGATCTGAAAGATAAAATACAGATTTGTCAAGAATGTTTAAACTAAATAAAATTGTGGTGTCTGTTTGTAATGTCAAAAAAAGTAGGTTTTTTTTTCATGCTCACACAGTTATTTTGCACGATACATATGCCTAAAAACCAGTTTAAATATTTTTTGTATGTCTGTCTGTTTGTTCCGAGTAATCTTACAGAACTAGGGCAGCGCTTTTCAAATTCCACGCGAACGAAGTCGCGGGTACCAGATAGTTTTAAATAAATGGTACAGAAAGAACACTTAGTTCCGCTGCCGAGTGTAAAGCAACTCATAGTAGGTAATTGTTTCTTTTTTAGTTTTTATAAAAGTAAGGTCTGGGACCCCACGATACAGGCTTGCCTAGTGTGGGGACCGCGTTAAATATTTATCTGGTGAGCACTTATTCACACTTATTTTATGTCTTGTTAAGCACTTTTGTATTTTATTTTCTGTGTGTTTCTAAACAAATAATTTTTCATTATCTTTTTCAGTTCAGGCAAGATTTTAATAAGGCCTTTTAAGAAGGATAAACTTCTTAAACATTGAATACAATGTATTTGAGTTGTTAAAGCAAAATAAGATTACATTATACTCGTATTGTCCTTCTTTATTTTTATGACATATTTGTCTAACATTAAAATTGTCTGGTGAGTTATTTATATAACCTAACATACATAGATCGTAAAATTAAACTAATGTTTGGTTAGAATTATATGTGTTTTTGTGTTACAGAAAATCTTAGTTGTTTTTAAGATCCGATAAAGAGAATTAGCTTCTGAATTTTTGGTATTTTTTTTTATTTGCTTGCCTACAGGCAAAGCGAAAAGGAATACACAACTAGATCATAAGTGAAAACGTAAATTTCTAGATAATCATTGATCAGATTTTACGTTAAATTCAATGTTTTTTTATTTATCTTCGGGGACATTTCCAGTCATCCTGCCGAAATATCTTATATGTAGCCAGCCTTCTTTACCCTTAACTACGTAATATTTATGGGTAAATTATTAAGTCTTTTCTTATTAATTATATTCTTCTTTATTAAGTCTCATCTTTTTTTAAATATAGTTATTGAAAAAGCACTTACGGTTACTTTCTTGACTTACGTGTTTTTATTAATAAAAAGAGACATTACGAAACATTTTGTAAACAATATTTGATACAAATTCTATTGGTAATACACAAATGTTATAGTAGAACATGTAACGAAGTTAACCTAAATTACTTTTAGAAGGCACTATATAACCGTAAGTAGGGCTTCGATCAATGACCGGTGTCTACTGTGGGGGAAGTCTACCTTTAGCAGTTTCAAAGCTGATTAAAATAATAATATTGTACCACATTCACACAATGCCATCTAGTCCCAAACTAAGCAGAGCTTGTACTATGGCTACTAGACAACTGATATAAATGTACATGTATACTTTTAGTAAATACATACTTATTTTACATATGTTCATGCACACTAATGTTTGACTTGAGCGGGAATAGCAGTCCGTTACACAAACCACTACGCCTTTCGGTCGTCAAAGGTGTTGCAGTACATTTGAAAAATGCAAAAGAAACTTTGTGTAAACCACAAATTTTTGTTCTGAGTCTGGTTGTTCTTTGTGTCCGTTTCATGAAATGTTGTAAAGTCCCCCGCGACCCAAGATATATTGTAAGACCGCATTGGATTTTACTTATAACCGTTCAGGTCAAGGTTAAAATTACTTGTATGCGAATAAAAATTAAGAGCGAATAAATTTCAGTTTTTGCTCAAGGCTCAATATTTCAAGTGAAACGAAACAAAAAGACAATCATTCTGAGCTAACTTTTAACAATAATTAAGACGAAAAAGGGACTCTTCATTTAAAAATAGCGCTTGAAAATCTTGTTTATTTTGCTAAAGTCAAAAGAAGACCGCTGGAGAGCAATGCACACACACACAAAAGATTCAAAAAATCTTTTATCTTGCTGAAATTTTGTGGGCTAACTGGAGGCTATAAAACCCACATCTCAAATAATTTGGGGTCTTAATATTAAGATTCAACCAATCGAGACTCTACAAGTCTTATTTTGTTTGTCTTTTTTTTGCGCATTTTTCGTATTTTCACACTTTCTTTGTACGATTTAAAGTTCTCTTGTAAAACGCAATAATTCGTTTTGACAGTGTTTGACATTTTTAACAATGTTCCCTTGAACGGATCCGCGTTGAAATGAAATATGTTAATCGTAACGTTGTCAGCTAACGAATAAAAAAAGAAAATGGAGGTTATCAATTTTGTTCGTAGATTCGCTAATTCTATCCAACTATACATTGGTTAACCGTAGTGTAAAACAGTCTTTACATGAGATTATTACTAAATAGGTTTACGGTACAAGGAAATTACAGAAGTATCAGTCTACAGTATAATTAGACTTTTCTGTAACGAGGTGCATGATTACATGTGGGAAAACTAAGATACCTTTTTGAAAAGTATTTTTTATTTTAATATTTATTAATATTGATGCATTAATTTTGACTGTCTCGGTGGTGCAGTGGTAGCGTATGCGACTGCTGTGCTGAGGTCTCGGGTTCGATTCCTGGGTCGGACCAAATTTTTATATAATCTGCAAAAAATTTGTGTCGGAGTTTGGGTATTAATGTATTTACAAAAAAAAAGTATTTTATCAGTCAATCTAGCTTTCATAATACAAGCTGTTCTTAGTTTGATACTAGATGGTTTTGTGTGTTAGATGTCCGAAATATTATTATTTAATATAAAGGGCGAGTTAATAATAAATATATATTTGTTCAAATCGGTTCACAAGTTATGACGTAATAAACAAAAGAATACGTAAAAACCGAATTGAAAACGTGTTTTTTTTACAGTCAGTTAAAAACCCAGTGCCCGAAAAATAGATACGTTATACTAATAATACCTATTATAACATAGCAAATTCTATATATATGTAGAGATACAGTTAATTATAAAACCTATTACTGACAACAATTTTAATCTGTTACCTTGATTTAACCAATCATTAGTTATCATTACCTTAATTAATTTCAGAAAAAAATCCCCTAACACCGTTGAATATGCGGCACTTCGCTCACCTATATTAAACTTAATTGTTCCAATTATAACGGCTAATTCAAACATATTTTTACAACTAAATCGTTGCCAGTATTTATAGACATTTATCTACCTATACATATGAAATTTATTGCCGTGACTGATTGATTCATCATCGCAGAGGCTAAGCCGCTGAGACAACAAACTTAAAATTGTGCCAGCTGATACTTTTATATTGTAATCTCCCACTAAGAAAAGATTTTTGGAGATTTCGTCAATAAGATTTATCGCCTTAAAGGGATGAACTGTTGTCATCAGTCAACAGTCCACTGCTGGACATAAGGCTCTCCTTACAAAGGAGGTTTTGGCCTACTATACCACGCTGGCCAGACGGGTTCGTATAGGGTTTGTGTCAAGTTTTCCTTCTCTCTGCAGTGCTGGTGTTCTGCGTAGTTTTTTCCCTTTGTCGGCTCTTACGACACCCACGGGATGAACAGGGGTGGTGACACTCTGTATTCTTAATCCGTCACCACACGGACAACTGAACTGTTGTATGAACGTTTATTTATTTATCTATACAAATAAATAAAATTGAAGTGTCTGTTTGTAATGTCAAAATAATAGGTTTTCTCTTGATCACACGGTTATTTGCACGATAGCTATGCCTGAAAACCACTGTTTTTGTCTGTCTGTCTGTTTGTTCCGGATAATATACTAAACGGCTGGACCGATTTTACTACCGGGTAGCTGTCTACATAAGGAATAACTGATTCCATTTTTACTCTCAGAAACACCCTTTATATATTTTCCCGGCATCGAACCCACTAAGGCAGCGCTTTTCAAATTCCACGCGAACGAAGTCGCGGGTACCAGCTAGTTTATTATAGAATCACTAACAGTTATAATAATTATTCATAATATTTATTATAATGTAATCCAATTGTATCCGACTGCACGGATAGCGTAGTGGTTTAAGTGGTCGCCACGCCGCTTCCTACTATGCCGAGTGTTGTGGGTTCAAACCCCACATGGGACAACACTTTGTGTGATCCACAAATTGTTGTTCTGAGTCTGGGTGTTCTTTGTGTCCGTTTCATGTATGTTTGTAAAGTCCCCGGCGACACAGGAATATATATTCCTAATGCGGGCGTTGTCTTTTTAAAAAGAAAATAAAAAGAAGAAAAAGAAAGAAAATAAAATTGTCTACCCTAATCACGAGTTGAGACTCTTTGCCTCCCCTCCTCTATAAAATGTTGCAGCATCTCAAATATCTGTGCAGACCAGTATCAGCAATAAAAGCATTTATCATTGTAATAACAATTTTATAGTCTAGCAAAGGCATTGTATCATACGTGAATTAATTTTGAAATGCAGACTGTTATAATCATTCGATGTTATAACAGTTTTTGAGTGCAACATTGTCAATTTCAAATTATTCGTGTCAGAAAATTCATGTAACAGTAGATATTTAGTCTATCATATGTTACAAAATATGTGATTGCTGTAACGTGTGTTTCTGTATTTCTAGACCGCTTGTTACATAGTCAACCAACTATTGATAACACACAGTACGCAATAATATAATAGGCATGAATTATATGAAACTTAATTTCGTGTAATAGGAAAACTTGTCGGAATATTATTGTTGAGAAACAGGTTTCATGTGCAAACACATATTGAGATCCTCCGGCCAAGCGAGGTGATCATGCCTGGCGAGTCGCGGCCCAACGATTGATGTTGGGAAGTTGTATATACGCTAATCGGTGAAAGAATTGTCAATATCGCGGTATAGGATTAGCAGTTATTCCGCAGTTCGGCGTGTCTTCGTTAGATGGCGCTGTAGTATGTTACTTTGTTTTACCATTTGCGGAAGTCGCCCCATTATATCTATACAAGTACACAAAGTAGCTGATTGTTGACCATTGATAAAGGCCTAAAAGTCAATATTAAACCACCTGCTAATTTACAGGCTTCGCAAGGCTTTAGAATTGCGTTACGAATTTTCTACAACTTAACTCCACGTTGCTATCTGATCTCAAATGGTAATCAGACTGCCGATAAACACACCTATATATTACTAAATACATACATACTGTGGATACTTATCCATCCCCGTACGTGGATACTTACGCCCAGACAGAACCAATGATAGTGTATATCACAGATTTTTTTTGTTTTGGAGTGTGTTTCGATTCACACGATCTTTGGCTTTGGTTGACTTCTGATTGGGGCTTCTAACCACTATGATAATAGGTTCGTCATTCGCAACTAAATGTGTAGACAAATACAAATGAATATACTTTTAACATTAGTAGTAAAAACAAAACATATGCTTATCTATAAGTTTGTGTAGGAAAAAGTTCTGCACAGATCGAACACAAACAAACCTGCTTCAAAGATTGTTTTTATCTATATTTCGAGACAGTTTTATTCCTAATTTCTCATCAATTCAACCATAATGTGTCACAGCTACTAGCTGTCCCTGCCAAAATACTAGCTGTCAGCTAGTATTTTTTTAAACTACGTCACTTAAATAGTTAATCTATTTTGAAAAGTAAAACTTCAACTACCAATGTATTCATCTTTAGCCTTCGTCTATCTATCTATGCCATTGATCTATCAGTTTTTATCATCTTGAGGTCAAATGATAGAAAACTAGGATTAAGTCTTCCACGGCGGTTTTCGTTAAACCATCAATTCTTTATTACACTTTTTTATTAAATTTCCACTCTATTTAAAAATAATTATCTCTTAAATGCGCATATCCCTAAGGATTATTACCTCTCTGGGGCTCACGGTGAAGTCATCAACATCATCAATAGCCCTTAATACTCGTAGTCCACTGCTAGACCTAGGCCTCTCCTTAGAAAGGAGGTTTTGGCCTTCTACCACCACCACGCTGGACAGATGGGTTGGTATAGGGTTAGTTTCAAGCTTTCTTTCTCTTTGCAGTGCTATTGTCCTGCGTGGTTTGCTCTCTTACTCGGCTCTTACGACACCCTTAGGGGTGGTGAAACTCCGTATTCTTAATTCGTCACCGCACGGACTCCCTCGGTGAAGTGCTATGTCAGAATTTAACCGACAGAAATAATTATGCCACGACTAGCCACAGTGTTATTTGACGTCAGAGCACGGTCATATATTGTCATATCGTTTGGGAAAACCGTGCAATATATTTTTAGTACATTTTAAAGGTAGTGATAACAGACACCACTCAATTTTATCTATCGTAATAGATATAAAGATAAAATGTAGGCAATTTATTGACGCCAATATCAATATTGAAGCTAATATTATTATATAAGTGGAATTAGTGTTTATTGTTCATGGCTTTTAATTTTCCTTATTCATATTTGTGTTATACCTGACTTACTTGGACATAATTTTAAATTTTGATTTTTGTACCTACCGTAATAATAACCGCACACCAAGGCCGTCTGATCTCAGACCAGGCTGTGCCAGTACTTGTGTTACCATACTGCTGATAAACATACTTATATATTTTTAAATACATACATATTATAGATAAAATTACACCTAGATAACGAACAATCGATCGTGCTTATTACACCACACACTTATCTTTCCTGGTTGGGTATCGAACCGACGACCTCTAGCTTAGCAGTGAAGATCACTAACCTCTATAAAATCAATCCCGTTCACTTTGGTATATCTTAAGAATAACCATTATCAAACAGGAGTTAATGAGTACGAAAAGTGTCCATGAATTTTCTAGTTTTTTCTCCACTGGATCTACGTATTGGAACAGGCACCTTGTTTAACGACTGACAAGGTCTGGCTGAAACCAGCTCCTAATCATATAAAAATACCTATAATTGGTTTAATTAAAAGAAATAAATTTTGTTTTTACCAACACGTCCGTAAAAGTTAGAGATTATCATCCTTTTTTTTATCGTAAGCTTAGGGTTTACCACAGGGACATAGTTAATATCTACAAATGGGCTGACAAAATGAAGTAATCGGCAACTGTTTGAAAAGATAAAATCTTGAATCTGTGGTATTTCCCTAGGAATATTTTTCTAATATTTTTGTGTATGAAACCCCACATTCGCTCAAATGTCACGCTTATCCAATAGGATTTCAATTCATTGCCAAATAAGTAGATATATCCAATTTATATTCAGATAACAATGACCAGTGTTGTGAAATGTTTCTTATCGTCTGATTGATCACGAACTCTTGGGCAATGCTGGCAACTGTTACTGGAAGATTTAGAAAACCTCTATAGCGATGATGAAAGAGTTAATTTAAAATTAGAATAATGCTTTTTCTGAAACCGCGTTGATTACTGATTTGTCACGTACATAACTTTGTTTCTTTAAGAGCCTGACAGCGCATTGTAATAATATATGCAGCGTATTCTCAGTAAAATATTTTAATGGTAAATTTATTAAGACCTTTAAGTGCTATAAGTTTATTACATTTAAAAACCTTAAAAACATTGTAACTAACTAAAAAAGCAAAAGAAAAAAGGAAAGACGGGTTCTCTTACCATTTTGAAGTCGAATGTCTCTTTTTCTTTTGGTAGGTTTTGCTATTAGTTGGTTGCATAATACCTTTAATAATTATGAACATTTTTGTATGTTTCTTAATTACCGGACTGCCAAGGATGGTTAGATCTTTATTATCAGGTAGGTAAGTTATATCTTCGGTTAATTTGGGGAAGTATTCTTTAAATTTCTTTGTCTGATTGAATTACAAACATTTAAGTACCGAATAAGCATGAAAACAAGAGCTCATGAAAACAATCAATCGCAGAAACCTTAAATATATTTATTACTTAGAAACCTGTACAAATCGTTTGTATGTAGAACTATCTCCCTCTTCAGAGCAGCTGGCTCTGCGTTCGATTGGATTCATAGAAATAGAGTTTGCTATTTAAAGACGAATGGGGTTTTATGATTAAAGTAAATTATTTAATAAGCCTCGTGGAGTTAAATCCTTTATAATTTAAATAAATTTGTTAATATTTTTTCTCATAAAACAACAAACGTTAAAAATTAATGATTTGATGATAGCAGAGTATGACGTCATACCTTGTTATTTATAACCAGTTTCTTTAGAACCTTTTCGTTTTGACGTTTAATAAAAAGAAACCTTGAAAATTGAGTAAAGTTTTATATTATGTAGGTATAAGAGTTAGAGTTAGTATGAGAGTTTCTCGAATATTCATCCTTTGAGCTCTTAGAATTTAATTCCAGGATTGTCAAAAATATTTGGGTAACAAGCGAAACATTCAAGCATTTAAATCTATCGTAATACCGAAATACCCCAAAATTACATTACTTACATGCCGAGAAAAGGAACGTGACGATAAACATTTCTTCGTATTGACGCCTGTCTAGACTGAACGTCACGTTCCGTTACACACAACTGTGCGTATACGTCACACGCATATTTACAATGCTCTTCATAATTCTACTAAACGTATGTTGACACCTGACATCGCTGAAATACCGACATGTATTGCCATTACTTTCTGGATAACTCAAATTTTCCAAACACTCCAATCCAATTTGTCCAACTGAGACCTTTCTTAGGGTACAATCAAGTCCATTGCAAAAGATTCACATCTGACGGAATACCGTGTGGTTCCAAGATACCACTTCACCGTGCACCCCCGTAAGGTGACGACCCGTGGAGTTACCTCTTGTAACTGTTCTGTGGAATTTCCAGATGATAAAATAAGCTAATAATTGATTCATGTCAACAAGTTTATACACGTTAAATTGTCTTTGAAATCGTATAATAACTTCCCTATCTTTACAATATATGTATTATAGATAAACTGCTTTTTTTATAGACGATTACATTCCTAATAAGAGTTGGAGTCATAACCCTTTACAATGTTATATAACGGCGACTTCAAATAAATTTAGGAAAATGTCAAGAAACTATAGATTTACTGACTTGCGAATTCAAATGTAAATATATCTTTAATCAATATATTTATTACGTTACGTTACGTTACGGCGTACGAAAGAAACGAGGCCAAGAGCAGTAAGTCAGTAAATTGACCAAAATATTATATTATAATACTATAGTGAGTATACTACATTCTGAACTTCGTGAATGCCGAGTCAAGACGAAAGACAATAACAGTGAAAGTCTGGAGGTAACAAAACTTTCAAGAATGAGGTCTTCAATCCTAACCCTGAGTACGCCTACAAAATAATAATAGAAAAGTTTTATAGCACATATAGTATATTTATTAGTATAAGTGTAATATTGTTAACTACTACTAATAAAAATAAATAAGTATATGTGTAATATGTAATAAAAAATATCAGCTACAATGGCGTCTGATATCGAAACCGTATCCGAGAATTTGATAGACAAATGATCATTAATAGCATATAATTGACAGGAATGACTGACTGTGCTAAATTTTATTTATTACTATTATACCTACTATAAAGTTTAGTACATACACTCGAGTCCTTTATCATCGTTGCGGTAGACAAAGGCGTTCTACATGCCCAGAATTTTGCCTGCATTTTTTCTTATTTACCTCAGAATTGCGTCAATTTTAAACCTATTTGCATTTTTTTATTTGAAAGTATATAATTCCATTGAAGTGAATACAGTTGGTGAATACAGTTTATTACAATTCGCATTGAAGTCAGCGATCCTTTTTTTAAAGTTATTTATTTATATTGCATAGAGTAGGTACGTCGGTATGTGTGTTGAGTGCATATAGAAACACAGATGGTTAGATATCAATAACTATTCATTGTTTTCAAAATCGCTTTATAGTGTAGTATTGAAGGGTTAATGCTCTTAGCACACATTGATAACCATACGGCTCAATTCCAGGGTCTTGGCACTGCATTAAGACAATAGGCATTAAATGATTTATTTATATCCACTATTATATAAATAATTGCAACAAGTTATGTATGAAAGCATACACACTTATCACGCCCGTATGTCGTGGGAATTTGAGAAAATACCTGATGGAGTCATGCCTATTGTACCGTGTTTTGTAAATAAGACATGTTCAGATACCACGCCATTTCCCCTTGGTGTATAATAGCTCACCACTTCCTTTCCTCAACAAAAGGTAGTAACGTACTAGTTAATTTTATGGGAGTTTCTTTCTAGGATATACTCGCGTCCGTTACAATAGTAGGGTAAATGTGACCGAACATGGTGTGATTTTAGTCGCTCTAATTTCCACAAGTCACTTAACCGTAAGAACCAGCAGTGGACTATTATAGGCCGGTGGCCTATTTATAGTACACTGTTGGACATAGGCCTCTCCTTAGAAGGAGGTTCCGGCCTACTATACCACGCTGGTCAGACGGTATCGTATAACGTTTGTGTCAAGTTTTCCTTCTCTTTGCAATGTTGTTGTCCTAACGACACCCACGGGATGAATAGGGGTGGTGACACTCCGTATTTTTAATCCATCCCCACACAGATAACCGTGAACCCCGGAGTGGTGATAACACTACTGACTAACGTTACTAAACCAGCTCTTTAGTTTAGTCAGGGATAGATTATTACTCTTTTTTTTTAATTTATACCTATGTCCACGACTCAAAACGAATCTCGGTGACAACTCAAAACTATGGTACTTTCTTTAAAGGCGAAGCCAGACCCTATACTGTACTCTCTTTAACATTTTACAGGAACTTAAAAAAAAGACACCTCTGTGGTTTGTTTAAGAGTTTCTTCGCAGAGTGAATTTTAAGAAGTTCCGGCTGGTTCTACTCGTAGCTGTAAAGTTCGACTTGTAAAAATATTTGAAAAGATTTACTTGCAGAAATAAATATCATTTATAACGCCTGAACCCCAAAATGGTAGACAATTGTATCAAATATTCCCGATGTGGAGACTGTAAATAACCAACCATTTCACTTATACGTAAATAAGCAAGCATATTGATATCAAACTGACATGTTGGCACTTACAGAAGGACAGATGGGATAATGTGGAGTGCGTTTTAAAGTAAGATAGGAAGACAATCGAAGGAATGGCGGCTGTTGGCATCAGGGCGACAACAAAGGTGGCACTGAGAATCAGTACTGAGGTGTCAACTATCCACCACAGTATTCACTGAAGGTCCACCAATTATGTGAAACACGTCGTACAACCCTCAACAACATTAAAGGTTTTTATTTTATTAAGAATTAGTTGATAAATAATAGTTATTATAAGTAACATTTCATAGACGCGTGGTTGGATACGTGGCACATTGACGTGTCATGTCAATTCTGTCAGGTATAAAAGATGTTGCCTTGTTAACGTGTTTATCAAACCTTACTTGATTTTAAGTTTCTTTGTGTATGTCTTTTGTTTTATTTTTGTATGCAGTGCTTTATGAAATAAATAATGTTCTGTTCTATTCTATTCTGTATAAGAAAGTCGAACAAGTTCTGGTCGCATATCTGTTACTGGAACAGGTTGTTGCTGACTAACCTTCCTGTAAAACAAACATAAAAACTATGGTAAATGCATAGAAGCTTACCGCTAATAGCGAAAACTGGGTTGCCGTTAAGGTGCGGCGACTGGTCTTCGATCTTCTCTGATGGATTAACAACATCCGTTGCTCCGACCATGCCTGTAGACAAACAAAAGTTTTTGTTAATTAAACTGTAAAACGCATATTTTTTGTTTCATTATTCCTAAGCTTGCCTTCTAATTTCTTTCTATCCCTCCATAGGTTGGTATAACTGCTGAAGACGCGCATTTTGGAGATTTATTGCGCGATTTAAATTACCTGTGATTCTCGGGGTATCTGTATGTTTTATTTTGATTTGCAAAAGAGGACAAGAGAAAAGGAGATCAACAATTCTTAATTTTGGACACATGGTTAATAAGTTGGTAGGTATATTTGAAAGAACCAGAATCCAGCTACAAATATGTGTGCGAATGAGATCAGTTCAAGTCAGTGACAGAGTATAAAACCTGTGTAAACATATTTTTCTTGTTCTCTACATAAAAAGTTGTTAAATGTATTATTATGGTGTAAAATACATTAATAATCCAAAAATATATTAATATCGCGTACACGTAACTAAGGCTCCGCGAATTATGCAATACGCAGTAGTAAAGATATTGTTACAGCTATGCAAGGTTAACGTATGATTACAGCTATACTCTACATTGGATGCGGACAGCACAGGACCGGTTTTTGTGGCGATCCGTGCGGCAGGCCTATGTCCAGTAGTAGACGTCTTTTTCAAACTCGACTAAAGAAAAGCCATATACAAAACTCCATATCTTCCAAAATAATTTTAGAGAATCGAACTCTTCAGTTTTATCATATTTACGCAGATATTTTTGACATTCCAGGATTATATATGGCTAATTTTGAGCCGTTACGCCGTCTAAACACTCAAAACGCCAAATATCAGCACGGTAGACAGCTGCCAAGTGCAATCTGTACCATTTTAGTAGATAAACCTTAACGGCTGACTGTATTCTAAAAATGGCATGACTTGCATACTATTTTGAAATGTTCAATTTTTCATTATTAATTTGACTTGAAATTGTACGACAAATTTTTGACAACTTTAAAATGGTCACCCGCCAAAATGTGTATGCCAAATTCTAGCTCCCCTTCGAAACTAATCAAGCTCCATGGAAGAAGAGTTTTCAACGGCTCAAAAGGAGGCTCTCTCGGATAAATATTACAGAAAATAAGATATACTAGTCTCTAGTCTACATAAGGTATTCGACTCGAGCATTTCCCAAGGGATAAAATTGTAATATAGGAGTGGAAAATTTCAGTGTCTCACCTCCTACTTCGGTCTAACTAATTCAAAGGTAAATAATATTTATTTATGGTTTGCTTCCAGTCGTAACATTGGTACTTAATAATAATAAATTACATGTGCTAGAATTGGCTAATGTACAACCAATTTAAGCAAACACAACATGCATAGTGTTAATAAATGAAAACAGGAAACATATGTCTAATTAAAATCTGAAAGCATACGAGCGGGAATCAAAGCGTCCTCGCAACAGGCACCACCTCAGATCATACAAATAAGGTTGTTGGCATGATCCGAGAGAATATTTTGATTCTTCTCTGTTGATGCGACATACGCGGGAAATCCAATAAATCGCTAATAATATACCAAACGGACTTTTCGTACTTTATAAATTAAAAATCTTAGAGCGATGTAGAAACTTAAAGCTTACTCCTTTAAAAAAACTTTATTCGACTTTAATAAACTTTCAATTCACGTGTTTTTCTATATGTTTACCTAGAACTACAAACTAAATTAGCAAGTTTTAGTCTGCGTACAGTTTATTAGTTTAAAAGTCAAATACCTTACGGAATTTCATTTACAGATTAAACTTCCCAACATATCGCCAGTAGCAAGCCAGTAAAAGTCAAGATCTTTGCAGGCCATGAGGCAATGAGGAAAAAGTCTAATACTTGGTCTGGTATGAAGTTCAAACGAAGCTGCCATCGAATGCAGCATAGGCAAGAATATTTTCAATCCTTCAGAAAAATTAAAATAACTAACTTAATAGTTTTAAAATATCAAATTCATCAATAACTTAAACGACGTATTTTATAGGTAAACAAGAAGCCTTACATTATTGGATACCAAGTAATCGCCGTTGAAATCTTTAGGGTAGGAACAGGGCTAGTTTAAAACCGGATTTGATGGGAAATTTCACTCGGGGAATTATGAAGTAACATGCTATAGCTTTCCTTTGAGACAACGTTTAAGTAATAAGGGTAAACGCTGCAAAGAAAATAGTTGTAGGCAAATTAATGAGCTATTTAAGAAATTAGTGATGAGTTTCTTAGGTACAATTATTATGTCCGTATGGATTGAAGAGATATGAAAAGTGGTTATATGTAATAAAATTAATATTATCATTAAGTAGTAATTTAAAAAATATTGCAGCCTCGATCCTCGATTTTGTAGTATAATACTTCCAAATTATATAAACATAAAGGTGGCTCCTCAATCTAAATGTTTGGATGGAGGAGCCATGTCAAAACTAGGAACATAATAGATGTATATTTATCATAATTTAGTATTATTTTGTAGTACGAGTATATGAGAGTAGTTAGTAGACAAAATCTGAGGTCGGTAATGTTAAAATTAAAAAAGTGACCATATATTATAAATCATCAGACAATACATACGACTGTCATTTTTAAAGAAGCAGTCTTCCAATTGATGCATCATCATTTAGTAGTAAGTATTTTAAATTAATGGTGTAAAGAGTCAGTAATTAAAAACGAGTGAAATGGGAGATGCAGCACAGTACGTTACCTGGCTCCTCAGTTAAGATGCTTCGGTAAATAGATTTGACTCTTATTATATACTCATACTTGTGAGGAACTTTGGAACATAAAACATCTATATTTTGTATAGATCTATACTTAATTTACAAATTATTCTTAACAAATTTTTTGTAGGTATTTTTTCGTTTCGTAAAAACAAATATATTTTATTAAATTATTATGAGGTAACTGCAAATTAATTTCGTTACCTACCTACCCTCGATATTTTTTTTAAATTGACATTCATTAGCGTTGAATGTCACTTGTTTGCACGTATTAGCTTGCTGACGTTTCGGTTACTTGTCCGAACTGACACTTTTAAATTTAAAAATTTTTCACTGACAATTTGACATCACACAAAAACTATTTTGTACAGTCAGATAAAAAACATGGTTTGCCTATCTTTACATATGTAGTATAAAATGAAATCGTTTTTATTCCTGTCGCTTTTGTTTCTCTGTTTAGACTTTCCAACTACGCAACGGATTAAATTTAAATAATATATACGACTCATCCCTTTCTGGTGAATGATTCATCCTTTGACCAGGGTTCGGTTTTTAAGTTGTTTAAGTGTAATTTCAAAGTGTCTTAGTTTTTCCTATCAATTTTTCTTAGAAAAGTTAGCTAAAGTTAATGGGGGGCGAGTTGACATACCTAAAATGTGAAGGGCGAATTGGCCATAGGCCACCGGTATATCCCTTCGGAGTGTATTTCTATGTACATGTAGGTATGTATGTAATATGCATATGGAAAGAGTAATGACATGTTTGATATATTTAAATTATAAATATTATTGTCTCCTACACATGATTCTTATTGTTTTTTTTTCATATTATTTAACAATGTTATTATTTACATATCATACTATGATGTAACAGTGTTATTGTTTACTTGATGCATTTATAATATTTAAACATTTATATCTTGGCATAAGGAATCATAATAATTATGCTCTTTACTGTCAAAACAGTGAAAAGTATTTTAGAAAAGTGTGATCTACTTTTCTAAAATCTTTGTAAAGCTCTGTTGTACAAATAAAGTATTACTTTATTTGTACAAGGATGCACAGAAACAAAAAATACAAAGGGCGGGTTTATTACGTAGAGTACTCTCTTCCTGAAACCTTAGAATGGACTTTTTTTTTTGTTTCCGTGCGGAAATCCCCTCGGATACCACCTGTCGGTGGCATGTCGGACTCGAACCGACTAAAACCGCACGCCGTCTCGGGTACTAATAGCCGGGGAACCAGGTATACCCTAGAAAGACCTTAGAATGGACTGGAATTATTGTAAACTGATAGTACTCGTAGTTAATCGTAGATGTATTAGGAAAAATAAGTCAAATTATCAACTTTATTATTTGTCGGCACATTTATATATATATATATATATATATATATATATATAATATACAGATTCACGTAATGGTGTGCCTTTTGATTACTATTGATTGGTACTATTTAACGTGAGGTGTGTTTGTTTTCTGGGAAATGCTATTCGGACCCACAACCGAAATACACCGCTTCGGGATTCAGCATCATCATCATCAATAGTCCTTAAAAGTCCACTGCTGGACATGGGCCTCTCTCTAGAAATGAGGTTTTGGCCAGACGGGTTCGTATAGAGTTTGTTTCAAGATTTTCTTCTCTTGTCAGTGCTGTTGTACTGCGTAGTTTGCTCCCTTAGTCGGCTCTTACGACACCCACGGGATGAATAGGGGTGGTGACTCTCTATATTCTTCGTGTATATTTTGGGATTGTAGTATATAAATCACTTATGCTATATTAAACTTAAAGTACATATCTCGTAAACATATTGTAATATAATTTATTCAAGTAAATTGGACTTTAAAAAAAATAGGTAGTACGTACTGAAGAAATCTATAGTAAGCATTACGGATTTATTATTTCAAATCAATTCATATGATAAGATATATATATATATATATATATATATATATATATATATATATATATATATATATATATATATATATATATCTAAAACAGTGGTCGTGATGTAACGTTCTCGAAATTTGTTTGTTATAGAAAGTTACACGTGTCTAGGTGACGTAATATTATTTATCACGTGTAGTGTAAGAAACCCGAAAAGTGCGTTCGTGCATTATAACCACCATTTCGACCTAAATACGGACAATTAGACTGAATTAATGTTTTTATTTGTTTTTTGCCGGATTAGTTATATATCTTTTGTACTGAATAATGTAATAGCAGTTTATTTTCAAAGTCACCTGATGGAAATTAAATAATGACTTCAGAAAGCCCTTATTAAACCGGTGTATGCCTATTTTACATCATTTTGTCTCCCGCTTTGCTAGGACTATTTTCTTCTGATTAATTTCAATTTTTTCCTGAGACTTCCCGAGTATCATAACTCGGTGTGTTCGTGCTGTTGATCTTGCGTACAGGGCCTCAATTCTGCTATTACGCCAAGCCAGTGTCATACCACTGACACGCTATTGAGATGCCATCGAGTAGCCATTGGCATCGGTATAAATGTCGGTAGTTGAAAATATATTACGTTTTTTGAGGAAATGATTTATTTGTTTTTATTATAATAAATTATTAAAAGAAATCAATAAATTTAAATAACTTACTAAAAAATAAAATTAAAAATAAACTAAAATAAATTATTAAAGAATAAAATATAAAAATTATAAAAAAAGAAATAAATAAATAATTAAAATAAATAAATAAATTAAATAAATTACAAAAAAAATAAAATTATAAAATAAAGAAATAATTTATTAAAATAAAAATAAAAAAAAAAATTTAAATAAATAAGTCATTTTCTTATAATTGGAAAATATATTACGTTTTTTGTGGAAATGATTTTTTTTTTATTTTAATAATTAATTTAGTTCTTTTTTTATAATTTTTATAATTTATTCTTTAATAAAAAAAAATTAATTTATTTATTTCTTTTTTTTTTTATTAATAATTTATTTATTTATTTTAATAATTTATTATAATAAAAACAAATAAATCATTTCCTCAAAAAACGTAATATATTTTCAACTACCGATATTTATACCAATGGCTACTCGATGGCATCTCAATAGCGTGTCAGTGGTATGACACTGGCTTGACGTTAACATAAAATAGCAGAATTGAGGCCCAGGAGTTACAGTGGTGGGCGTGTGGGAGGGATAAGTCCCAATAAAAAATACCTCACACACGGCCGTATGATTCCAAACTAGGCAGAGCCTGTACTATATTAACCAGACTGCTGATAGACATACTTATATGTAACTATATATCTAAATACATACATATTATAGATAAATTACACCCAGACACAGAACAAATATTCGTGCTCATCACACAAACATTTGACCTGGATGGGACTCGTACCCACGACCTATAGATTGGTAGTAACTAACCACACACAAAGAATATACGCACCTATTAAATAGAAATTTGTTCAGTCTGCTCTTATGAGTTTAAGTTATTTCAGTTATTTCAGAAGCATAAAAAAAAGAAGTGTAATATTTGATGTGGCAATAAAAGAATGGAACCTGTGTGTACGTCTATGATGGCCGATAGCCGATGAAAAAGTATTGCGGGTTTGATCCCCACTTAGGACGCTTTGTTTGACCCACAAATTGTTGTTCTGGGTCTGGGAGTTCTTTTTGTCCGTTTGAATTAATGTTTGTAAAGTCCTTCGCAACACAGGATATATTCCTAGTGGTTTAGTGGATATATTCATAGTGGTTTGTTTTATTAAAGTTGGTAAAGTTTATTTCTGAATTCCATTGAAACGATTTACAGTGTAGCAGCTACCCATTAACCATAGAATTACTTAAGTAAAACCGTCTAAAGTCATGGAAAACAATAGTTTTTATAGGATGGAGGTAGTAAACCAAGAGGTATTGAGGAGGGAAAATGTAGCACTTACAATTGGTTGTCAATCCCAATGTTGACATTACTCAATGATAAACGAGCACGCATAGTCATAGACAGGATGTGAAATACCTCACCAGGGATATGTTTTCTAGGTGTATCGAAAAAGATTACAAATTATGATAACCGTCTGTTTTCAATTAGTCATATTTGTAACTCCTGTTTTGTACATCTTTCGGTGCCATCGAGTACAATCTTCTACCTTGGCTAGCTGTTCACCTGGATGTCTTTCATCACGTAAATTGCTTTTATCACTTCTTATTCCTAACAGAAAGGTCAGATCAACCTTCAATAAATACGAAACATCTATAATACACCAACTAGCCTTAACGTTTATCTATTTTAAACACTCGTAGTAACAAATAAGTGAAGTTTTAATGAGAAAACTAAAGAAACATTTTGTACACTAATTACATTTAATGAGTAATGTGTACGTTGTTTTTATGACCACATCACAGTCATAAAAGTTGATTTGATAACCAAGCTTCGTTTGTTATTCTTATGTAGCGTCGCAATTTAACTAAGAATAGTCAATAATTTCTTGAAAGCAATAAATTTAAAATGAGTATGAATTATATTATTCGCAGTTATGCACAGATAGCGATTACATCTGGCAGCCATCAATTAGTGACCAACTAAAATCATGACTAGTAGTCATAATTATTAACGAATGGCTGTTTCCCCCAAATTTATTCTAATGCAATTGCGGGAGACCGGGGCCTCAATTCTGCTATTTTATGTTCACGCCAAGCCACTGTCATACCACTGACACGCTATTGAGATGCCATCGAGTGGCCATTGGCGTCGGTATAAATATCGGTAGTCTACACTAACTCAGTGTCTTTACAGTGGCGATGGAATGGAAGTGGCTCATCAGTGGTGATATCAAAAAGATTGCCACATTTGGATAAATAAATAAATTATTTACTCAAAAAAAATGAAATATATTTTCAAATTATAAGGAAATGATTTATTTGGGGTCTCTGGTATCGGGGCTCTGTTCGACCCCTAAACTTCGTAGCTTAATGTAAGTTGCGCACCCAACAAATATTTCTTTCCGGTCGATAGAGACAATTTTTGGGTCCAAATTTTACCAAAACATATCAAGCTCTCTCAGTTTCTTACGTCAGGAATAACCTGCATGCTTTATTTTTTTGAAAATAAATAGTTTTAGTTATTGTATTCATCGTCACTTTCTATTAGATGAGTTGGAATGCAAAGGCTGTTTATGTGTTTACAAAAATGGCTCGTTCAAACTGCTCGAGTCTCGTTCTGCACCGGTTGAGATCATATTTTGACATTATACACAACCCGTTTCAAAGGTTGTATTTATCTATTTTTCGCGTCAGTTTCGTTTATAATTTCTCATCAATGCAACCACAAATGTACCACAGCAAAGCATGACAGAGTGACAGCTAGTTTTTTATCAATATTTTCAAAGACTATCGGTCGCTCATAAAGACCTGCAACTCAGGAGTCAAAGTAATAATAATAAAAATAAAAAGTTTATTTCTCTTCCACAAAGGTTCCTTAAATAGGAGACTGGTATCCGTACTAGGTGTTCCTGTCACACAGATTACTAGGATAAAATTTGCTCACATAGTAACAAGCTACTGTTACTAGTGTTTGCGTGTGTGTGTATGTTCAGGTCACATTTATTTCACTATCACCAGTAACATTTCTGTCTCTCCATAGTTAAGTGAGAGAAGCCAACTCGATAATTCTTTCTTGAATTTTAACTTCGTCATAGCGTATATGGTAGGTGTCTTTGAAATGGGCAGACGCCCTTTTTTTTCAAGTTTGAAGGTCGTATCATTCAGAAATATCGCAAGCAACATCATTTTAATCTACCCTCGCTTAAAGAGTGCACTTGTGTTTTTTCAACTTCTTACGAAAATTGTTATTAAATATTAGTTTACTTAGTTGTACTGCGCAGAATTTGGTGTTATTACGAGAATCTAGGATCAAAACAATAGTGAAAGTGTTATCTCGCAATACCTTTCGCGAAGAACCACATTTCAAGTGTAGCCTTAAAATACCGTTGAATACTTGTTAACGAAAATGGCTGTATGTTTGAAATGTGAAAAAACTGTACCTCAGATTGATGATAAGAATCCGAAAATTAAGTGTTATGGTTGCGAAAGGCAAATATGCGTGAAGTGTAGTGGGTTGCTGGCGACGGAGTTAAGAGTGGTGGTGCTTCAGTCTCCTACTTTAAAATATTTGTGTCCTGATTGTGAATTGGGAGTACGTCAACTACCGGCATTAAGGAATATGGTTTCCCAACTTAAAATTGAAGTAGACACTCTCAAGTCCAAACCAAACCGAGGCGGTGACATAGAAACAATTCTTTCCGAATTGTCGGAAAGGAAGAGGCGCAGTGCTAATGTTATTCTGTTTGGTGTGGGTGAGTGCCAGCTTAAGACTGGAGATGATACCCGGGACAAAGAGGTATGTATTAATCATGATAAAACCCAAGCACAGCAGGTGCTGTCTAACATTTCGAAATCTGAAACGCCCATTGCTGTCATACGTCTGGGTAAGCGCAGACAAGGCACTTCACCCCGACCACTTAAGGTGATCTTCTCTAATAAAAAATCGGCAATAAATGTATTAAAAAATAATAAAAAATTACCCTCTAATGTTGTGGCGAAAAACGATCTGACACCGTACCAACGCGATTATTTGAGAAACCTACGTGAGAATCTGAATCGTCGAATTGAGGCTGGTGAAACGGACTTAACTATCAAGTATGTAAGCGGTAGTCCAACTATTGTGACCACAAAAAACCAATAACACACAACAATCCCTTTGTTGAGTTTACATTCTTCTACACCAACTTGGCATCGTTAATGGCTAAAAGAGATTTGCTTATTATTGAGATAAATAAATTGAAACCTACATGTATAATTATAACAGAAACACACCTTAAACCAACTATCCCCAATAGCTTAGTCGATATTAAGGGTTATATGCTTTTTAGACATGACAGATTGAACGGAACCGGATGGGGGGGAGTGGCTATTCATGTTTCGTGCAAACTTTGTGGCTTGCCTATACAGGTAACTCTTCATCCGACATATAACCGACACGCGGCTGTTGAGGCTCTTTGGCTGAATTTAAATTATGGATGTTTCGAAGTCCTGGTGGCGGGTGTATATAGACCAACAAATTACAAACTTGAGGATACTGACCGGTTGCTGTTCAGCACTATCAAACATGCATCTGAAGGGAAAACACCCTTGTTTATAATGGGAGATTTTAATCTCCCTGACTTGAAGTGGCCATTGTGTGATGTAGATGTCGACCATTACAACAAACTGCATACTGAATTTGTAGATATGTATACAAACAGCAACTTGGATCAATTGGTGTCCAGTATAACAAGAAAGCGAAATGATGAAGAATCCTTGTTGGATCTGATCCTTTGTAACGAGATTAATTTGTGTACAAAAGTAGAACACCATCCAAACATAGGAAAGAGTGATCATCTTGTGCTTGTAGCCACAATACAAATTCAAAACCAACTGTCTACAAAGCACCTCAAACGCTCACGAAGACACAACTTCTTCAAGACTAATTATGGAGAAATGTGTGAAACATTAATAAAAAACAACATTATGGATTTAAACTCCTCTGATGTTGATCAAGCTTGGAATAATTTCACAAGCATTACCCATGACGCTATTAACACTCATGTTCCTTTAACAAGCAGACGCTCGAATCGAAACATAAATAAACCATGGATCAATAAGGCTGTGTTAGAAATGATAGACAAGAAAAAGCGATTGTGGAAAATATACTCATTTAAAGGCACTGATGAGTCATATAAAGATTACCGCAGACTAAACAATAAAATTGTAACATTGGTTAAGAAGTTAAAAATGGAATTCGAAAGAGGAATCGTAAATAGTGGGCCTAAAGCCTTTTATTCGTATGTGCGCCAACAGCTTTCTTCAGCGGTGTCAGTACCCCCCTCATTGAAGGACGATGGTAAGAATTTAATCAATGACCAGAAGACAGTGACCAACCTGTTCGCTAAGCAATTTGTAAAGTCGTATACTGCGGAACCACCAAACTCATCAATGCCATGTATTAAGATTCCACGCATTGAAAAATCTATTGAAAATATCACAATTTCCCCAGATATTGTTAGAAAAACCCTCAAAACATTCAGCGATACAACATCAATGGGTCCTGATTCTCTGCCTTCAATAGTATTAAAGCAATGTAGCAATGTGCTTTCTCACAAACTGTCACATATTATGAATGTGTCTCTTAAAACAGGAAAACTACCGCAGGAGTGGAAGGAAGCTCATGTGACGCCAATATATAAAAAGGGTGACAAATACCTTGCAGCCAACTACCGTCCAATCAGCCTTACAAGCATAGCTTGTAAAACTATGGAAAAAATAATAGCAGCAGAAATAAGGCAATTTATCAGTATGGAGAATGTTATTATGGAAGAACAACATGGGTTTGTTCCTAAGAGATCCACTGTCACAAATCTTCTTACTTGCCTTGACAAGTGGACGTGCAACTGGAATAGCAATCAACCAACTGATACTATTTACCTGGACTATGAAAAGGCTTTCGATAGGGTTCCCATTAAAAGATTGACAGCAAAGCTCGAGCACATCGGAATACGTGGACAGCTTCTTCAATGGATATCTGACTTCTTAACTAATAGACAATTCAGAGTAAGATTGGGGGACACACTATCAGAAGCTCACAATGTACACAGCGGAGTGCCTCAGGGATCTGTGATCGGACCTGTCTTGTTTGGTATCTTCATTACTGACCTCAGAAGTGCTATTAGATCAGACTTATCTGTGTTTGCTGACGATACCAAAATATTGGGAAACCCCCTCATCTGTCATAGCGTTATACAACAGGACTTGGATCGTATTGTACAGTGGACACAGGACTGGCTCATCCCATTAAATGCAACGAAGTGTACCGTTTTACATATGGGCCACAACAACCCGAAGTTGAAATACAAGATTGGTTCGGTGGAACTGAAACCTGTAAGTTCCCAAAGAGATCTAGGGGTAACCATCACACATAACCTCAAGTGGGATGTACATATCACAAATATAGTGAAGAGGGCTAATTCCATGCTGTATGTGGTTAGAAAAGCATTTAACATCATAACAAAAGTCTTGTTTATAAAGATCTACAAAACATACATCCGCCCGCTCTTGGAGTACACATTTCAAATATGGAATCCATACTTCAAGAAAGACATAGAAATGCTCGAAAAAGTACAACGGAGGGCTACAAAAATGGTTATATCATGAAAAAACATTTCATATGAGGAACGCCTTATTGAACTAGACTTAACTACACTGGAGCAACGCAGGCAACGGGGAGATCTGATTGAAACATATAAAATATTAACTGGACACTACAATGTGAAAGACATCGGAAACCTATACACTATGAATTCTAATACCCGATTGAGAGGACACCCATTGAAGCTCACCAGGTCTCCGTCTGTTAGCAACCCTAGAAGACACTTTCTACCAAATCGCGTGGTGACCATTTGGAATAGTTTACCGGAAAGTGTAATTAGTGCTGGATCAGTGAACATTTTTAAAAACAGACTAGACAAACATTTAAAAACAACAAAATGAACACAAGTGCAGTGATATGTACGCATCAGATCTGTGATCTGCTAGTGCATTATAGAATAATTATAATAACAATTTGTTGCACAGATTGATAATGCGAGACTAAAACTTAAACGGGCATTTAACAATAACGACGCATCTATAAACGTCAGTTTTACAGTTTCTGTAGTTTATGAGCCATATCAAAGAAAGTCCGGGTAATACCTTCTATTGGCTTGTATAGATATAGAAAGATACATATATATTTATATATAATGGTCGCTTAGGTATATCTATACATGGTAGATAACTGTCGGTCAATCAACCGTGGAACTAATAAATAAATATCTTATCTAAGTTATATTGTGCAAATAGGTAAAGCCTTTGCCTCTTTTTATATTTAGACCATGTAATCGGCGAAAATACAGGTTTCCCTTAGGGCTAAGAACTTGCCTCTAAAAATATTTACGGCATTCAAACAAAGAAATTAGCGTGTAATCGTTACTGTGATTACTGTAATTATTCGAAACTAAAGTTTACAGTAAATTTTGTAAACAAAATAGAGTTTTTGTGCTTAATGTCATATCAAAAAAAAAAAAAACAAGTTTTCTTTGGATACTTTATAACAGATTAAAGAACCTACATTTACATACACTATCGCCGATATTCATGACGGAGTAAGCAGAGTAGCGTATAAAAACAGTATTGCGAATTCTTTTTAGGGGGTGCTAATTTATAAGAAGACGTATATTGAGATTGCAGACGTATTACGAAGAGGTAACCGTGATCATGTTGCACATGAGATCAGATAACATAATCGAACCAATCACAATGGAACCAAACAATTACATTACATGACAATTAATATCTATTGTACCGAACATATCATAGTAATAATGCATATTAAAATATAAACTTTTATTTTTTCTTAAACATATTTTCTCTCAATCATCATCATTCATCATCAACAGTCTTTAATAGTCCACTGCTGGACATAGGCCTCTCTTTAGGAAAAAGGTTTTTGCCTACGGGTTGGTATAAAGTTTGTTTTAAGTTTTCCTTCTCTTTGCAGTGCTTTTGTCCTGCGTAGTTAGTTTCCTTAGTCGGCTTTTACGACAACCGTGGAATAATTAGGGATAGTGACATACCGTATTATTAATCCGTCACCACACGGCAACTCTCTCTCTTCTCTCTCTCTCTCTCTCTTCTCTCTCTCTCTCTCTTCACTCTTTTCTCTCGAACAGTTATTATGATTACAGACGTTGAATAAGAAAAAGATTAATATTAATTTAAATAAGCGCCATCTAGCATCCTTTACATTAATACTTACACCATCTCTTTAAATAGACTGGCAGGATATTTTCGAATGCCATTATAAATCTCTGGTTTCCTATATTAACGCAACAAGACGTTAACAGAATACTTATATTATCATTTTGCTGTCCGTATATCTGCCCAGGAAACTTTTTAACAGGTAGGACTCAAGGGCATAGGTAAAAATATCTAAATTAATCTCATCTGAGCGGATCAATCTCACTGATTTTCCGATAACCTCAACCGGTGAAAAGTAGCGAAAATAAAACCGTTTTCTACCAAGCCGTTGTATTACTCCGGTCGAGCCGAGCCGGTCCATATATTCGAGTCTCTTCCACGGCAAAGAAAAAAATATTATTAATAAATCCGATAACAAGAACGAATCCTATTTATAGTCAGGACCGGAACAAAACGCATATCTTATACAAATTCACGAGTGACGACAAATGCAGACATTCATAATTTGCATACAGGACACATTGTAAGTATCGCCTTACATCCTTAACACACACAATTGGATTTAAAGGTCACGTTTGGATACCGCTAATTTACAAAGCTTGTAGAATAGATACTTGTAATTTTACATTTCAGTCAAATATAATATGATTTCTCCGCAGACTGGCAGCATTGTCAAGTTGAATAGCAATGCTAATTCTCTTTGCTAAAAAAAGTCCCTCTTCTAGTCTCGAGATCAGCCGATCAGTCGCTAAGCCAGCTCTTTATAAATAGAACGGGCATTGGACGACCGGACCACACGACCCCATATGGATTAAAAACATAATTACCAATTAAATATAATTATATGTTGCCAACCTTCTGGGAATGCTACCGTTAAATTTCGTTCAAATTTTTCGACTCTATCTATTTCTATATTTTCAGGGAAATATGGTAGTTGCAATAATATTATTTAAGTTCCTATATATTTATAAATAAAAAAAGATTCGTAGACATCAGTAACTAACAAAGTCTTCGTTGACTAGGACCATTGATATACATTTTAACTCAATGGCTGGGACCGAAAGAATTATAAATAGTTCGGCGATTAAATTCCGAATTACGATAATATAAAAGATATTAAACCATGGAATTTTTTGCACATTCGTTTATCAGCACTTATTAAGATTTGTGTGAAACATTAATTATCAAGATTATAACGTTTATCGTTACGATTACGCAATTATTGTTAATGACTTAAAAGCGACTTATGTCCGGTTACCTAATCATAGAGTCGCACCGAGTGTATTGTCCCATTAGTTGAATCGTTTTAATTTCATGAATCTTCTTGTCAGATGATGAGCAGGCACTTCTATTATTCTTTTTATTAAATCGGCACATTGTCTAATTATTTGCACTACCTTAATTGATGTTTCAAATTTATTATCTAAGCATTGCAATTACTTACTAGTGATAAAACACTTCAAATAAAAAACAACAAAAGATTAATTAAACAATAATCACTTTGGTATACGTTGAGAAAGATCGATAATATTTTATCGACTAATGTTGTTAT
The DNA here is from genome assembly GCA_902825455.1 of Arctia plantaginis. Taxonomy (NCBI): domain Eukaryota; kingdom Metazoa; phylum Arthropoda; class Insecta; order Lepidoptera; family Erebidae; genus Arctia; species Arctia plantaginis. Next base: position 8,614,001 of record CADEBD010000292.1, read on the forward strand.
TTTTACAGCTTTTAATTAGTTTACATTTGTTTATTTACTTACTAAATTGATTGCGAATCGCACGTACAATAAAAAGTATATTTTGCACTTCCAGCCAACCTTTGAACTTGCGTAAGATGTCACCAATGGTTTGTTTAGTATAACTTCATCAAATAGTATTTTTTTAAAGGACTGTGATGTGTAAAAATACCCTACAAGCTTTCATTAGCTGTTTTGGAACCTTTATAATTGCAAGGATGTATCCTCTCAAAATAAAATTAATTCCGTAAAAGAAGAATCTTAAAATCTGTTTATAAAACAATCAGATTAAGAAGTTCCCCTTCCCTGAAAATTATTTTTTATGAATTTTTAAACGACTAGAGAGACGCACTATAATAAATATTCGTTTCTTACTTTTAAACTGGAAGATTCAACCTGTAAGTTATTGAACATTAATTACCAAGACACATAAATATCATTCACAAGCTGGTATATTCCTAGTGTTGACTAAAGGTTTGGTTCCTATACAAACTTGATATAGGTAATGGATGATCCATTACCTATATCGAGAGTTATTTTCACACCTAAAAGTATGTAGCTTAACTTTTCTATTCTTCAAGATTTGCGAACAGACAGGGTTGCTTTCGTACTCATAATATGTTCACACTTAAAACTGATAACATTTATAAATCCTTTTTAAAAATAAGGTTAACCGACTTCAAACAATACTTACAAAGAGTATTAAAAACCTAGTAGCAATCGCGGTTGATTTGCTATCATTTTTTGAAGAGTTCCGTTGTCTGTTTCCTAAACTCATCATCAGATCTATATGATATTTAAATGGGACCATTTGGAAATAAACCCCTATCGAACAAAAAAATAATATTTGCAAATCCGTGTCTACATATGATGGAGTTACAAACATACATTTAAAAAATATAAACAGCTGAATTGATAACCTCCTCCTTTTAGAAGTCTGCTAGAAATTGGGATGTATTATTAATTTGGTGGCACGTGTTTCAATATATCGTAGCGGGTGTTCAAGAATTAAAAGATTATAAATCAGTAAGGTTTAAAGAACGATTTGTTAAAAGGTATCATATTACTTAGGACTGTCTTCACATTTTACAATAGGATTATGCCTATGATTAATAAATTATTTATAGGATTAAAATATATCATTTTTAATCATGCAGTATCATGTCATTTACAGTCATTGTGCAAAAGAAGAACAAAGAATATTAACCGACACATGACGCCAATGCCTTGACTGATATTCTTAACAAATTACTTAACAATAATTATATAGTTTTGCAGATTTAACAGTTATTTGTTTTTATTTTTATCTAGTAGGTTGATTGATGTAATAATTGACTATGAAAACTCTAAAACAGGTACGTTACCTTTTTTGTATTGTAAACTAGAACAGTCCCGAGTCCTCTCTAAATTAAAACAAGCCAATCAAGCTAAAACTCCGCCTCTGGCCTGTTTCTGCTGGGGTGACCGCACTGTCCTTAATTTTCAGGAAAATATTAATATAACTTATATAGTAATGGAGCAACATTAAGATCTCTAAGTATTTTAATAAACTACCAACAAATTTGAATTTTCAAATAATAGTGGCCCAAATGCTCTATGTATGTTTTTAATGTCGAGTATGGACTCAGGCAGAAGTGCATCGTATAGATCATGTACTAGTTCTAGAGAAGCTAAATGAGGCTGAATTAAATGGCAACTTGTTTAGGTGGTTTAAAATAAAAAAAATTGCTTTATGTATCTTCTTATTCTTCTTATATCTGTTGCTAAAGAATATGATTCAATTTATGATGTATTTAAATTGGGACTTAATCACGGTAAATCTGCAGTGATTATTGCGAATTAACCCAATCATCGCGTGGTGTTAAAAAGCCATCGCACATTCACTAGGTTGGGCTAAGCGAAATGGGGTCTTTATGCATCTTCTGAAAACAGCTAATTGGCAACAACGCGTGATTAAGTAATAACCTTAACCTACGTACAAAAGATCTAATGATAAATCACCGGTCAAACTGTTCACTGTGATTTTGTCCCATGTCTCATGGAAAGTGACTACCTTCGCCCATGAACGCCTGTAAACTCAGGAGTCACAAGCGCGTTGTCGGTCTTTAGGAAGGATTACATAGTAAGTTAGGTGAATTAGTCACTTTTTTAAAGACCAATCGCAAAATATTTAAAATCTAATTTATTAACAGGCATAACAGTTTTATAGTAAAGTTTTGTTCCTTATTTTTCTGTGTTTGTTAAAAGAATGTTATATAACAGCTATTAATACGGTACCTATAATACCGTTTTTAAACAGTGTATCTATTTAAATAATAATCTGAATTGGTTTTATCATGTTGTTCTCAGATTTCTTCACAACTGTTTCTTTTTAAGAAATAGAAAAAGTAAGTATAAATCACTCAAAAGCAAGGTTTTCAATAAAATATAGGTTTAAGATTACATGTTGTAATTTATTCAGTTTTTTGCAAGGTACCGTAAGGTACGTTTCGATCGAACCACACCGTTCAATCATAATCCCTTTGTAATTATTGTTGCGATTAAGTCACGTTTACAGACTGATTTATAATCATGAAAATGTAAATTTTAAAAAATCTGTTCGTTTTGTCGTTGGATTTATAAAAACATGAGAAAAACACATAACTATATTGTGTAAATTTAATGTCTAAAAACATTTGTAGTTTGGTTGGTAAGTATGACCTTTGGATACAAGACATCTGTAAATTTAATGCAAATTGTGACAGATTACAGTGTGAATAGAATTCTAATTAGATCACGTTCACTTCCAAAACACCATTACTAAGTATGTGGCTCATAAATACTCTAATGTCGGAAGAAAAAACTTGCAAGTGGTAACCCGTATTGAATGTAATAACACACTGCAAAACAAACAGAACTTGTGCAGATAGCAATAAAGTTTAATTTTATTTGTTGTCATCTAGAGTTTTTGAATGAATTTTTTGAAACTAGAACTCATGTACCCAAGTAACAGGCTGATTAATGCAATAACTGTGGGTTCCACAGCTTGGTAAAGACTATGACAAGCTGCTTGCATTCATGTTATTTTTATACAACGCTATTGAGTAGGCGCTTCTGGCTTAGTGCCATAAGTGTCATCTTTAAGATTGTTCACAAGCACTAGAATTTAAAAAAGATCACAACAATAAAAACTGCTTCTGAATTCAAATTAGCGATCATTAATTTACAAAATATTTATTAACTGTAAAATTCATCATTATATATGTATGTACTGTGTAAGGAAAACTTATAGGTATTAGGAATAATTACAACAATTGCATGCATGAAAAAAATATCAATGTCCTTTTTTTTTAAATAAAAAGTAGCAATCGATATTTGAGGACTCTATCGAGATACAAAATGATCGAAATTACGAACCCGTGATCACATCACAATCTAGTTTTGAACTTATGCGAGTAAAAATTAACTTATTTTGTTGGCGGATGTCTGCCTATACTATATGCTACCCAGATTCTCTAAAAAATTAACATATTGTGATAACATTGTATCAGTTACGTATAAACATTTAAGAATGCTGTTTGTTGTGTGCTGTTTTGGTGATAAATTTATAAATCAAAAGCAGACTAGCATCAAAATGTTGTATTACATCTGAATTTTCATTGGCTCGTATAATTCTACATTAGGAAGCTAAATTCCATCTTAGTAAGGCAAAATAAGGAGGTATTCAGCGATTTGTTATTTGAATATACTATACCTCATGCATTAAAATATGGTATACCTAGTTAGTTCAAGAACAAAGAGTTATTGGTTTCTAGAGAGCCTTATCACTGATCACCATTCAATTATGTACGACTGACTTCACGGCAAATATAATTTGTTGGTATTTTTTCCAACAATATTTGTGAGATTTATCGTAAATGACTTTTGCGGTTATCGATATACGAGTATACAAATATTGTATAGTTACGCAGAGATCACTAGCATCATCGGTGACAGCATCGGTTTCTTTGTGTACCGCACCGTTGACTGTTTCACTTGCAATATAAAAGCCATTTTCTACAACTAATTCTCCCAGTAACGAATAAACAGGTTCTGTAAACCATAACCTAATTAATTGCGAAAAATGCAATAATAAACCACACAGTATATTTATCATTGTCTTTAAACAGCAATCAACAAACGCGTTATTAGTTTATTATTTAAGTATTACTTTTTATCTGGTTAAATAATTGAAAAACCAATAGTGTGTTTCGTCATCATGTCAAACTACCTAATGATTTAACTGTTCGGCGAGAGTGTACCTCGTGTATTTATGTCGGCCCTTTGGCTAAAAGATTGATTTCATTGTGAAAGCTGTTGTCGCAATGTGCAACAGAGCGAGGAATTGGGACATGATTGCCTTAAATTTTTGGTCGTTCTTTTAAGACAGGTAGGTCACATTTGATCTGCTGCGGTGCTAAATCTTATCATAAATCTGTGATTTGTATAATGAAAGTTAATAAATTTTTACTTAAACCTTCCGTCCCATCACAAGTTGCTTGTTCGGTAGTCATACTCCTTTACATGAGGAGCGGAACTACCGAACTATTGTAAATAGTTTGAAGTTAGAGCTTAAAGGCATCGATTCGTATGGTCTATCTGACACTCGTGATGAAAACGAACTGTAGTCTATCTAATTTGAGAGGTACCGTTAGACGTTTCATACTTTTTAAGACGAAACAACTTTGTATTGGCGTATATTTATATTTTATCACAAGATTTAAAATTATCATTGGCTAAATTTATATGTAAATATTTAAAACAAAGCAAACAAAAACTAGATAACTTCTTCTTCTACTTCTATAAGACTTCGTTTGAAATTCGCGTACTTAGGTTCCTTTACCGTAGTGTTGTGTCTGTTTAAATTCACTTGTACGCGAATAATCGTTAAAATGTAAGAATAATCGAACTTATTACTAAACTGCATTTTTAATCCAGACATCTTTTAGTATTAACAATACGCGCCATACAAGTCTGCGTCAATGAAGTTAGCTACAAACCGAATGTTGCGCATAAAAATAAATTTTATTTACGGTTTGTGTAAATTATTAATTATTTATTTAATTTTTGCCCTTGTTCGCTTTAGGACGGATTCGCTTTATTGCAGTAATTGTACAGTCATGATGAAATCCTCACCACGTAGTTTTCCTTAATATATCAACACATATATACAGAAACCAGAAAACAGTAGCAAGCAATTATCGTCCTTAAAGGTATTTCTCTATAGTAAAAACGTGTCCTCTGGCGTCTACAAATTATGCTGATTACGAATATTAAATATAAATTAGATATTGCTTACGTTTATAAAGTTGGCAATTACTTGCACCTATTTTTTAACATTATTGTATTTTTTTAAATACTTATTACATATTAAATGTAATAAGTATTTAAAAAAATAGAGCAAACAATTTTCAACCTAATTAATTTCCTCAATATCTATTTTTTTTATTCCTGATCAACGACATTTATAGGTGATAAAAACCACGTATGAAGGGAAATATCATTAAGGGCGAAAATTACTTGCAATTGTTGTTGTTAAACGTATGTGTTGTTAGACCTTGTGTTATTTATTTATCTTTTCTAAATGTGTTCAATTGTTTTTATAGATATTTATTTGTTTTTACCGATTATCGTTTGTCTACATTACTTATATAGATTTACTAGTAAAACCTACGATAAAATAGTATACGGGCTTAAACAGTTTGCAACAAACAGTCCTTATTATTCAATCTATCAGAAATGTCAAACGGTACCTCTATATTAGATACAACTTCAAAAACTTATTTCCACAACAATTATTTTTCTTAACTGCCAGTTACTAAAATCAAAATTAATTTTAAATATAGAAAAAATCACTATTGTACTGTTACAGTATACATACGTGTATACAAAGGGTTGAGAATGAAGAATGAAAAGGTCCGGCTGCCAGGGTTTTAGTGTAGTTTCTTGTAAGTGTACCCACTAATTGTAGAATTATATACTGGCATTTGTAATGGTAATAGCCTGTATGCTTCTGAAGCGTAGAATCAATTTATCCGAAGCAATTAGTGTTTCCATTGCACGACCAGTGATACCCCGTTTATATCCACGTGAGCGTGTGTTTATATGTACTCTGATAAGATTTTCTAATCTGTGACAAAAAAATTGTAATTACTTCAATGTAATGACGTAGTATGAGAAGTATATTTTTTATTTCATTATCTAGTGACAAAACGAATAATCTCTGCTGATATTTTGAAATATAATGATTAGTTCGAAGCTTAGGTATTATTTTTTTTGAATTGAATTTACTTGAAGGAAGATTATGAAAGTTTAAGTAATATCTGTATATTTAAATGATCTAAACATACATCCGTGTCCGGTGACGGATTGAGAATATAGAGTGTCGCCACCTAACTATTCATGCCGTGGGTGTCGTAAGAGCCGACTAAGGGAGCAAACTACGCAGGATAATAGCACTGCTGGTCCACCAACCCGTCTGGCCAGCGTGGTATAGTAGGCCAAAACCTCCTTTCTAAGGAGAAGCCTATGTCCAGCAGTGGACTATTAAAGGTCGTTGATGTGTGATGTGATGAAACATACATACAAACACTGAAAGTTCAATAAAAGCTTGGGTATCTCGCTGTAAGCGAAGTATTGGTCAGTTCATCATTAGAAACAGTCGAGATGTAGCCAAACAAAATAAGTTTATTCATCAATGTTACAGTGTAACACATTGAAAGGTACATTTAGATAATGTGAAAAGTGATAATACAATGAAAATGTTTTCATTGTCATAACTTTATCAGTATAAACGAATAGTATAAAATGTAAACGTTTGCCAATAATAATTTGTTCCTAATGTTCTTCATGGGACCAAATCGGATTTCAAAGGAGTCCTGCGTTCATTGCTCATCAATACCGGAAGGAATTTGTCAAATACGTCATTGTGTAGGTAGGCTATTAAATAAACAGAAAATGTACGAATCGTATTTAAAATTCTACTGACGTTTAACATATTTTGAATGATTGACAACCGTGCTTGAACTGTACGAACTCCAGTATTAGTTTGTGAGACCCCGGGATTATGAGATTTTAATAACGGTCTTCTTCATAATAAATTGGCAGAACAGTCAAGTACACAAGAACAGTTAGTACCTGACTGTGTATTTCGATATTTTATTAAATGTATATATGACTGTGTAAACTTCTAAACTAAGGTACGTACTTACACGGTAGTAATAAATTTACGTAAATAATTACTAATACAAACTCAGCAAGACAACAGCACTGCAAAGAGAAGGAAAACTTGACTCACACCCTTTTTTTTTTTTTTTACGTGTGAAAATCCCCTCGGACCGTCACCCCGCCGGGGCTCTCGTTCGACGGGGCGGTGTGTCGGACTCGAACCGACTAAAACCACACGGTGTGCCCTCTTTGCGCTTCCAGTTTAGGAGGGGTTCTGAACCCCTCCCAGCGCCGGCCCGCTCCTGTTGCGGGCTCCGTCTCAAAACTTTCCTCTCTTTAGGCGACGTCCGGCACACGCGGACGCCGCCCCCTCGCGGCTGGCCAACTAATGCGGGTGGAGGGGAGAACCCATCCCGTCCACCCGCGGCCACAATCAGTAAAAATAATTATTAATAAGAGAAAATAGAATTACTCAAAGTTTAAAAAAAGACATACTTATCGAAATAAATAAATTAATTAATTAACCTTCATGTCTTAAGATATCTTAAGATATGAATATTTAAGCTGATAATAATCTTAGAAGTGGCATTCTTAAAAGTTGCTAAGCCGGGATATTAAAAAAGTAGTAAGTACATACCTACATACCTACTGGTGGTCCTGAAATAAATATTTACATAATTAAAATTAGTTTTACCCGATACCTTATCAGATATATGTATATTAAAGCATTCGGTTGAACAATAGCAAAATAATATTAATATAAAATAAGTAACTATTGCCCGCGGCTTAGCTCGCGTGATTATTTCTTGATCCTTTATTTTACCCCTTAAGGGGTAAACCTTTGACTAATACCGTCCGCAACTTTCCGCCATTGTTCTACACGGCAACATTTTCATCCCCACCACTTGGATCTCCTCTCCACCTCTGTGCGATTTAGGTTTAAAGAACTTTATTAATACTCAAGAATGTAACAGTCCACTTAGTGAGGATAATATAAAATAAACAAAGTAATAACAAGGAACAGCGATCGTAGGTTTCTAACTCAATGACTCAAAAAAGTTAAGAAACAGATTGCATTGTCCTATGTACTCATTCAAAATATACAAAATATATATTCACACGAACATATTTTGTACGTTTATTATCTTTGTAGGGAGTCCGTTATGGTTAATCACTGCAGTAAGCACTAGATTGCACTGTATACTGTATACACTGTGCACTAGATTCCCTTATATGTAAACCACAACAATGCTCACTTTACATTGGAGACGGTAAACATTTAATAAATATATTACATGTGAACATACGCAGTATTAGTAAGAACTTTGACCATTTACATATACTGTTACAAACCTTAAATATTATGCCGGATGTGATAGTTCTGTCTGAGTGTTGGCTTAATAAATGTTACAATACTCCGTCACTAGAAGGCTACATCGTACACTGCACGGACAGGAATAGCAACCAAAACGAAGGCGTTGTATTGTACATTAAAGCACACTTAGATCATAATGTAGAGGAACCACACATAAATGATTCGAATTGTCTTATCACAAAGCTGCCTCTTAATGACATTGTGATAATCTCAGTCTATCGCTCACCATCCTGCCGACAGCTTGATGACTTTTTTGATAGCCTCAACAGTATCCTCATCTCAGCCTCAGGCTTTAAAAATGCCGTGATAGTTGGAGATCTGAATATAAACATTGTACCAACAAACTTGACTAAAAATGCCCATGAATATTTAAATCTTACAGCGTTGCATGGCTTTCTCCCAACTCACGTTCTGCCTACACGACGTGAAAATTGTCTTGATCATATTTTTTTCAAATCAGACAAAAGCTGTACGACATTAATTCTTGACACATTCATTACTGACCATGCTCCCATTCTGTTCAGCATTAAAAATGTTCAAACCCCTAACAAACCCAAATCAATAGTTTCAAAGGTTGACTTCAAACTAGTATCGTCGTGTATTGCTGGCACTGACTTTAGTCCTGTTCTGAATATCTCGGATGTAAATCTTGCCACTGAACTCCTTTGTTCTACTATTGGTTCTATTATTAAACAACACACGAGCTTTGTTCATATACCTCCAAAAAACCGAATCCTAAAGCCATGGATAACACCAGGACTGCTTCGCTGCATTCGTAATAGGGATAACATGGGACGCAAGCTACAGAGAGACACTGAAAACCACACTTTAAGAGTAACTTATCTTAGATATCGTAATTTCTGTAACAAATTATTAAAAAATCTTAAGCACGCTTACGAGAGTAACGAATTTTTAAAAGCCAAGTCCAACGTTAAAGCAACTTGGAATGTAGTAAAAAATATTATTAATACTAATACTAACGACAACCCCTCACTTGAGCTGCTTAAACTTGAACCAGACCCGGAAGCGTCTGTCAACAGGGTGAACAAGTTCTTTGCAAATATAGGCCGTGATCTAGCTCAAAAACTTAGTACTAATCATCAAGTAACGCCTAAATCAATCTCTTCTCAAGATACTGGGCCTGCGAACTCTCTGGTACTATTATCAACTGATGAATCTGAAGTAAATACCATAATTCACAGTCTCCGTAAGGATTCAGCAGTTGGCTGGGATGGCATTCCTTCTAAATTGCTCCAAATGTGCTCATCTTCATTAGTCCCCCCTATAACCCATATCTGCAATATTGCAATTGAAACAGGTATCTTTCCAGAAGTCCTTAAGAAAGCAATCGTACATCCCATTCTCAAGAAGGGTAATAGAGACAGTGTCAACAACTATAGACCGATATCTGTGCTGCCTTCGCTATCTAAGGTCTTAGAAAAAATATTAAATAATAGACTAATTAAATTTTTAACTAAGGAGAATATTTTAGCAAGTAATCAGTATGGCTTTAGAAATGCCATATCCACAGAGGATGCGTTGCATCTCTTGTAGACAATGTCATCGATAAGATGGATAATAAACAGAAATGTATCGGTATCTTTCTTGATCTCGCCAAGGCTTTTGACACTGTCTCTATTCCCCATCTAATTACTAAAATGGAGAAATTTGGCATAAGAGGACATTCTTTACTAATTTTTCAAAGTTATCTCAATAATAGAATGCAGTGTGTTAAGATAGGGTCATCTTTGAGTAATTTTATCCCCCTTAGTTACGGCGTTCCTCAAGGTTCCATTCTCGGCCCAACATTGTTTTTAATCTACATTAATTCACTTTGTAACCTTTCCATGCCAAATTGTTCCATTTACACATACGCAGATGACACAGCTCTACTCATTCACGGTTCCAATTGGTCTGAGACATTCTCTGCGGCTGAGTCCGCTCTAGGAAAGGTGATGGAGTGGCTCTCATATAATCTTCTGACTCTCAACGTAAGTAAGACAATGTATCTCACTTTTACACCAACCTCTAGTACATTGCCTAACCCCGAAATCTTTAAGCTGAGAGCTCACAATTGTCAACACACCAAGGAAATGTCCTGTAACTGTCCCACTGTAAATCGAACCAATAGTGTCCGATACCTTGGCGTTCTCATTGACAACCATTTAAACTGGCATGTGCACATAAGTACCCTGACTTCCCGTGTCCGCAAGCTTATATGTGTATTCAAAAAACTCCGACACTCAGCTACACAGGTTACTCTTAAAATGATCTATTACTCACTCTGTCAGTCCATAGTGGCATATTGTATATCTGTTTGGGGAGGTGCCGCCAGGACGACTTTACTGCAGCTCGAACGGGCTCAAAGAGCCGTTTTAAAGGTCATGTTATGTAGACATTTTAGATATCCCACCACTCTGTTATACTCTGAATGCAATGTCCTCACTGTCCGTAAAATGTATGTGCTCCAAACAGTTTTACGTAAACATAGCACTCTAAAATACGATCCAAAAAGACAGCACACACGCAGGTCTTATAAAATTTGTCCTGCAGTCACATGCAGAACTGCCCTTGCCAGGAGACACTTTCGTATTATCGCAGTTCATCTTTACAACACCTTAAACAAGCATTGCCAAATTCATCACCTTGCGAAAAGACAATGCAAAGCCAAAGTAATGAACTGGTTACTTGAACAGGATTACGATACAACCGAGAAGTTAATGAGACTTACAGTGCTATAAAATTAAATACACACACACACACACATACACACACACATAAACACACACACACACACACAAACACACACACAAAACAAGACACAGAAAGAGACACGCGCACGCGCATACGCGTCTTATCATAAGTCTACAACTGTGAGAAGAACTGGTACCCATGACTCAAGTTAAATCTTACAATGGGTGCCAGAGCTCGACTGCTTAAGTTTTCACTGATGCTGTTTTGATAATATGTATGTATGTAAGCATTGTACTTCTTTTCTATGTCAATAAAAATATAATTATTAAATATAATTATTATTATTAAATTAACATTGGTTTATAATATAGTGTGAGCGCACTTTTGCTACTTTATTTCTGGTATCAACCAAAAATGTCCGTTAGTTTGAAAAATCGAAGCAAATACACAAAACACAGACACTTTGCCTGGCGCTATCAACTTGTGGAACAAGTTATCGTCTGCGGTATTTCCGGACCGACACGACCTTCAAACCTTCAAGAAAAGAGCGTACTCCTTCCTCAAAGGTCGGCAACGCGCTTGTGACTCCTTTTTTTTCTGTGCGGAAATCCCCTCGGATACCACTTACGGGTGGCAATGTCGGACTCGAACCGACTAAAATCGCACGCCGTCTCAGGTACCAGTAGTCGGGGAACCAGGTGTACCCTAGAAAGGGAATCTCTGGTGCTAGAAAGGTAATCCCTGGTGCCGCGCTTGTGACTCCTGAGTTGCGGGCGTTCATGGACGGCGGCAGTCGCTTTCCATCAGGTGACCCGTCTGCTCGTTTGCCCCCTGTTCCATTACATAACGTAGATAAATTACACCGAGACACAAAAAAAATGATCGTGCTCATCAAAAAGTTATTTGTCCTGGGTGGGAATCGAACCCACGACCTCCGCCAGCCTCCGACAGCAACACACATGTACCTAGGGATGCAATAAAATCACAATAATTTGTGTATTATACTCGTATATATGTTTTGTAAATCATGTAAACACGCCTGAGACCAGTTTACAAAACCACTGCGACTTATTTTTATTATTACCCTGCGCCAGACTCGCGAGAGGTCGATCTTTGATAAAACTAATTTTGATTGATTTTAATGGCTTTTATCTTTGTCTATGACCATATCACAATCACATGTGAAATCACTTTGACTAAAGCTATTCATTTCATCATATGAATATGATTTAAAAGCAGCAATAATTTCTATGTCTACTAGTAACTCGTTTGCCTCAGATATAAAAAAAAAACATTCTTCGCTTACCTATTAATATAAAATAACATGTTTTTACTATTTTATTTAACAGCTTTTACACTGTCCGAGTTAGTGATTTTATAATATTGTTTATCTAGGTTGAGAGAATCCTCTTAATTACATGTAATTAAATTTACTGAATTACCTTTTTATTACCTGATTTCGCTAGTTTTATTTACTTCGGTAAATATAATAATATATGGTCCGTGTGGTGACGGATTAAGAATACGAAGGGTTACCACCCCTATTCATCCCGTGGGTGACGTAAGAGCCGGCTAAGGGAACGAACTACGCACTGCAAAGAGAAGGAAATCTTGGAACAAACCCTATACTAACCCGTCTGGCCAGCGTGGTATAGTAGGCCAAAACCTCCTTTCTAAGGATTGGCCTATGTCCAAAAGTGGACCAGTACAGGCTGTTGATGATTGATGAAATATATATGGAGCTATAATCACAAAAAACAGAATCAGTTTTCTTAAGTTTGCCTGGTAGACAGACCAGAACAGACAGGCAGGAATGACTAAAATCGACTCAAAACCTGTTGAACCACCTGGTGTCTATATTATTATGCTGTCTATACTTTGGAATAATATAAATAGACCATGTTTATTCATTATTCAAAATTTAAAAATTGTATGTGTGACCTTGGAATATTGTCACTTGTTACAATTTTTCTTTTTTTGTGTTTCGTGGTTTGCCGTGCCCTCGAATATAATTTTTTCAACAAAAATGACAAACTCCTACCCCTATCGTTGTGACCATACTGTGACTATATACGTTCTTCCTTACACTATCCATTAGTTTTCTTTTCCCCGACTATTTTTAAAGAAGCTAGTTATAGCAGTTAATTTTTGTTTACATTTCGTAGGCTAATCGTCACACCTGGGCCTCAATTCTGCTATTAGTTCTTTTTATATATAAATATTAATAAATTAGTTCTTTTTTTATAATTTTTATATTTTATTCTTTAATAATTTATTTTAATTTATTTATATCTTTTTTTTTATTTTATTTTTTTAATGTTATTTTAATTTATTTATTTCTTTTAATAATTTATTATAATAAAAACAAATAAATCATTTCCTCAAAAAACGTAATATATTTTCAACTACCGATATTTAAACCGATGCCAATGGCCACTCGATGGCATCTCAATAGCGTGTCAGTGATATGACACTGGCTTGGCGTAAACATAAAATAGCAGAATTGAGGCCCTGTTCTCCGGTGGCATAACTGTAATGTGACTAAAACCAATGATATTATATACTAACTAGAAGTAGATACGCCACCAACGCACAGAACGCGAGGGTCCTTATTAGGACCACTGCGAGCGAGCGCACGTACTAATTAATTCGAGAAAATTCATAAAATTGCACAAAAAGTGCACAATTTACGACAAAAAGGTAAATAAAGATAAAAGAATATCATACCACAGGTAAGTGTATGTTTTGTTCTAAAGTACATGATTAGATCTCGTATGTATGGTAACGGAACAAATATGTGCGTGCACTATGAATATAACGTATCTTCCTTAAAAGATCATTGACTAAAACTATTTATCGTTACACCGCTCACGGGTTTTGCCTTACATTTATCGTGTCATTAGTAATGTAATTAGTGCCAACTATTAATATAACAAAACTGGAAAAAACAATAGTTCGTTGCGGCCGACTGACCTCATAACTATTTTTTATTTTAACTATTCAATCAATTACAGTCTGTCTAATTATAGTCAAACAGTAATTGATAACTAGACGGGCTATTATTAGTTTTATAGTTATCTGCATATATAAGTAAATTAAAAAAAAAACACATCCGCTTTTGTTTCATGTTTTTTTTTAAAGTATGTATTAAATAAAGTATCATTGTATTCACTAACAACATCACTAGCTATATACCATTGTTTTTAAATAACGAGAAAACTATTTTATTTCATAACGTTAAGTATGGTATTAAGTTTTTTTTTTAAAGGAGACTAAAGTAAAATACCTTAAAGTACATGTGTCATAGTGCGTGTTTAACAGTGGTTGTTTTCTCTAAACTGAAACCTTCATCAGTAAGGAAAAGCGAAAATTATCTCTAACAACGTAAACACAACAATTTAAGTCTTACGGTCATTGACATTCACACAGTAAACAATGAAACTTGACATTGTTTTTATTTATCAGCTCAAGCGTATAGTTATGTTAATTGCAAATACCAAGGTCAATCCTTAATTGGAATACAGTAAATAAAAAAAAGACGTCTAACTTTAGAAGTAAAACTGTATTGGTAGTTTAAGGAAAAGTTTATCGCCTCAAGAACATAGCGGTTTGGTAGAAATATTTTCTTATTACATTATACAACCCCGATGAAAGTTGGGGTTTAGGGATACCCTACCTGTTTTAGTATTAATTTTTTTTTTTTTTATTGTCGATCAATGACAACTATTTGGATTATCATGGAATGTTACTTATCGTTTGTTTACTTAATTAAATTATGTATTTTGCATGACGTATTTTAAAATCCAATTAATTTGTTTTTGATTACGATGTTATTTATATTTTTAAATGTTTTTATTACTATGAATTGTTATGCATTCAAATAAAATTATATGAGTGTTTTTGAATAAGTGAACTATGAACTAAAAGCCAATAAGCGAGCGGTGTTAGTTTACCGTCAGATGGTGAGAGAGAAGTTAGATGTTCCACGTCATATGTGAGTACTCTTCTCAATGTTCTTCTGATTAATTTCGTTGCGGGTTCTAAGATAGTTTAATTTTTTCTGGAACTTCACAAGTGTCATGACTCGGTGTGTTCGTGGGTCATTGTAGCTGATCCTGATGTACAGGAATTACAGTTGTGGGCGTGTGGGAGGGATTAGTCCCGTAATGTAAATACTCTAAGGCTCAATTTTTATATTGATAGATTTCAAAATGTTATTTCAACACTACCAAACACTATCTTAATTAAAAATAAAATATTCGTGATAGAATATTATCTACGCTATGCCACCAGAACCAGTATCTACATCTATTTATAAATTCGTCGTTATAAGGTTGGATTTGGCAATAATTTGTGTCAAATCTTCCTTATGAATATTTTTGGTTACCTCAAAATAGAGATGTAACTTGTATTTTTTTCTGTACTCCTAATTGTTAATTGTTCCGTGTGGTGACGGATTAAGAATACTGAGTGTCACCTCCCCTATTCATCCCGTGGGTGTCGTAAGAGCCGACTGAGGGAATAAACAGCGCAGGATAACAGCACTGCAAAGAGAAGGAACACTTGAAACAAACCCTATACCAACCCGTCTCGCCAGCGTGGTATAGTAGGCCAAAACCTCCTTTCTAAGGAGAGGCCTATGTCCAGCAGTGGACTAGTAGAGGCTGTTGATGATGATGATGATGATGATGAATTGTTAAGAAACTATTATTAACTGTAGCTGTCTGTAGAAATAGATAAGATAGGGAGAAAATAGGTTTTCCGAAAACAATGCACATTTAAGTGAATTGTGTTTAGAATAAAAGGACCTATAAGTTAGTTTTCTGTAAATGTACCAACATGTCACTAAATAATAATAAATAAGCTGTATTCTTAGTCTCTTCCTAGCCTATCTCAAGTCTAGATACACAGGTCATCATCTCCCGTTCTAGTCGTGAACAACACATAGCGGTTAGCGTCTTAAGCCTGTTTCTCGAGACCAACAGTTTTACTGACCACTATTAGACAACACACTTTACCTCAACAAATCACAATTTATTTTGGTACGTAATTATCGAGTAGTATACAGACTACAATTATGTTTATGCGAATTAGTTTCTTTATTAGTGTGCAAAGTTTAATATAAGCAAAGTAATTATAGTTTAGTATACCAAGCTTGGGCAATTCCCTGTTATTCATTACTGTAGAAGAATCCACCTGGCTGATTTCGCCTGGGTAATTATTGACAATAAAAACCGATTTTCGGTATTTTCTTGTCGTTTGAAAGAAATAATTTATCAATGTGGTCCAGCCGATGGGATTACAAACCAACATCGATTAATATTTATTTTTATAGAAGACATTTACATAAAAATGTCAAAGGCAATGCCATTAAAAGTTATTGAATAATAATATCAATGATATTTCTGCAATTTACATAATCAATCATTATTAAGTTATGTAAAACTAATCTATTAATTATCTCTTTAAACTGTCACGGCAAATTAGGGCATAATATTCACTATGATCATTGAAGATCTGTTAAGTCCTTTTTCAGGGTGATCGATAATCGAGTGCCAAATTATATTACAATCGATTGAATATCGTCATTTTTTCGTTTATACAAATGTTGAAGCTTGTCATTTCTCTATTCATTAATGTACATCTCAGGTTATAATCGTATTGTTTTTAACCCCCGACGCATAAAAGACGAGGTGTTATAAGTTTGACGTGTCTGTGTGTGTTTCTGTCTGTGGCATCGTAGCTCCCGAACGAATGAACCGATTTTGATTTTGTTCTTTTTGTTGGAAAGGTGAATTATTCGGGAGTGTTCACCTATGTTTAATGAAAATCAGTCGAAGATTGCCGCCGCCACATAATTTCGGATTACATAAAATATTTTTTAACAACTCCCTCAATATGGGGTATCAAATGTCAGGGCTTGACTTGTAGACCTGTACTGCCGTCTTAAATTCAAAAATAATAACAGCAAGAGTGGGTTAGTGGTCAGGATCATTCTTACATAATATAGGTTCGATTGCGTCAATTCTAGAAATATCGCTTGAATATACGTGAATATCGTATTCTACAACTTTTTGTGGAATTTCAATGATGCTTTTTTATGATAATGTGTGCCACACAAATAAATATTAATTAATATTTGTTTATAAGCGCATTGGTTGGGAACGGTTTTATTTCGTAATAGATTGAATAAATTATTAATCAAAAACAAGTGTTATCTTAGGAAGTAAAGATGTTTTAAGAATACACCAGATGGGTAAGAGTATTCAAAGGAGGTTAATAATTGTACGCCTTTACGCTTAACAGATTTATGGCTGTTTTATGGTTAAAACCTCAATGTAAGGGAACTCCGACCCAAATAGGCGGAATAGGAAGTCTAAGTGAGTGTTCAATGAACGACCTCTTTGATGGATCACGTCTTTAAGACAAGCGAGTTTTCTTCCAAATATAGACAAATAATAAATTCCTTCTCTTAGAATATAATATTTACGTCACTGACGTTTAGTTATTGCGTCATTTGTATTGTTAAGTTTATAGTTCACTTGTCAGTAAAAGATACTTTTTGTGATCGCAAAAAAATATAAAATAAAAATAAAAGCGTCACGATAAAGAAACAAACACATAAATGTATAGGATTAAGTCGGCGAGAGAATGAGATACAATACATTACACATTATTTTTAATAGAATATTTTGACAGTATGAATATTTTTATATTTTTATTTAATACTAGCTGGTGCCCGCGACTTCGTTCGCGTGGAATTTGAAAAACGCTGCCTTAGTGGGTTCGATTCCCGGTCCGGGCAAAAATTTTTAAGGTTTTTCTGAGATAAAAAAAAAGTATTTTTTCGGCAGGTTCACTTCTGTCGTGTATGAATTGCACAAACAATTTTTTTTAAGTGATCCTCTTTTTAATAACACTATTATTTATTCTTAAAACAATGCATTGGTGTTTTATTATCCATTTATACCTGTGCGAACTAGTTATATTAAAATTAGTTAATAAGTAATTGAATCATACTAAAAATATTTAAACACAGGTGTTCATACTATTTAAGAATAAATAAGTAATAACAGTAGTTATTCATTTTATATTTGAATTATGCAAATGGGTCCCATGATGTCGAAGAAATCGGATTTACGAGGAAATTTAAAAAAAACCGTTTCTGTGTTAAATCTGTTACTTTTATTAAAAACACTTTTTTTGTTAATTCTTACGCTTATTAAATACAACATTATTGTATACATTATAATGGATATATGTATTAAGTATTAATTTTGTATTTAAATGTATATTAGCAACTTGGTTTATGAACATCCTCTTTATGCATTTATGTTTATGCAGTTGTCATTGTTATAATGTCTAGTTAAAACACATTTTTATGCAAATTATTAATGCAGGAATCTTCTTAATAACATTCATTTTAATAAAAAAACTCGAGTCGAATTGTAGCCACTATTAAAGGCATCTCGAAAATCATTGAGTCTGGCGGTTTCTCTGATGGTAGGTACGTCATTGCGATGTATGTAGTACTAGGTTTTGCCACAGGCTCCGCCCGTGTGTGTGTCGATTATCGCGGTAAATATAGCCTATGTTATAGCCCCGCTGATGATGTAGCTGATCCATGATCCATCTGGTGAAAGAATTTTTATAATCGATTTACCTACACTAAACAAACTTACTATGGTAGTTTGGTAGGTATGGTATCAGCATCCAAACCGATCGAGGTAGCTCAAGTTAGAGTTGTCAAACATGTTTTTAAATAGTTTTCAATTTTCTTCAAATACCTAAACTTATACGTTTTACCTGTTTTTTTTATGATTTTGTCAGTGATAAATTGCTTATATGTATATCTAAATGTTGGTTAGTTTTTTTATCACATACAAATATATTTTTATCTTACAAATTAATTAAATATACGATCACAATAATATTAAAATATGCTTTCTTCATTGAGTGCAAAGTTGACTATGATAACGATTAAAGATGCTTTAACGATTAACAATTGATTATCAAAAAATATGATCGAAATTAGAAATATATTAGTAAACAGTTTGGAATCAAATAATTATCGAGTAAGTGGATCTCGACTAAATAAATTTGTATTTACTATATTTATCAAGCTGTGCTGTTTATTTAGCTGGTGCCCGCGACTTCGAGTGGAATTTGAAAAGCGCTGCCTTAGTGAGTTCGATTCCCGGACCAGGCAAAATTTTTTAGGGTTCTTCTGAGAGGAAAAATAGTCTAAGTTACTCCTTATATAGACAGCTACTTCGTAGTAAAATACTATCAAAATCGGTCCAGCCGTTTTCAAGATTACTCGGAACAAACAGACAGACAGACAAAACTATTTACACTGGTTTATAGGCATAGGTATCGTGCAAATAACCGTGTGAGCATTAAAAGTTCTAGAATTACTAGAACTTTTACTTTTTTTTCTAATTAAGTAAGTATATAAAAATTTATTAACAAGGAATAGTTTGATACTTTAAATACCAATCACGACGAAATCCGCAAAAATGTCTCATTTGAATGAAAAATACTAAAAAAACGACTAAATTTACGTAACGCTGATTATCTTTACAAACATGTATTTAAAAAGATTTTTCCTATGTGTGCAATATAAAAATGGTTATGAGAACAATAGGAGTAAAATAAAGAATTTTTAAACAAAATAAAGACACTACACTGCAATCCGTGTGGTGGTGGATTAAGAATACGAAGTGTCACCACCCCTATTTTTCCCGTGGGTGTCGTGAGAGCTAACTAAGGGAGCATACCACGCAGGACACTAGCACTGCAAAGAGAATGAAAACTTGAAACAAACCCTATACCAAACCGTCTGGCCAGCGTGGTATAGTATACCAAAACCTCCTTTCTAAGGAGAGGCCTATGTCCAACAGCGGAATATCAAAGGCTCTTGATGATGATGACGATACAGTACTAACATACAACGAACGATAAAAATACAATTTTTAGGGTTCCGTACCTCAAAAGGTAAAAAAGGAACCCTTATAAGATCACTTTCTTGTCTGTCTGTCCGTGTGTCACCACCGATTTCCTCAGGAACGGGTAGACCTAGCAAGTTGAAATTTATATTAGATACTGCGGTCTATGGTCCCTATTAGGGGTATAAAAATCGAGGTCCTGAGTCAACACGATAAAAAAGATATGGGCAAATTTCGATTTACGCGAAAACTTGTAAGTACCAAAATTTACCCTAATTTTCAACTTTTTTTAATTTTAATTTTTTCTTTACTTGTGCTGTAAGACCTTGATTTTAAACAAAATTGTCAACTCTAGGTCAACCGGAAGAACCTTATAGGTTTTGGATCGAAAACCTATATGGTAATTCCCGTTCTAGAATCACGAAATTTGGCAAAAAGAAACGTCGTACAGCACAAACTAAAGGAATAATTCAAAAAAATAAAAAAAGTTGAAAATTAAGATAAATTTTGGTACTTACAAATTTTCGCGAAAATCTACGTAAAATCAGGGTAGGTACGGAACCCTCGGCGCACGAGTTCGACATCTGACATTTATTATTCTGTACCAGATTTAATAAAAAATGAAAAGAAAAGATAGAAATAAAAAATGTATTTACGTAAATACCATGTGTGTACCGACGCTTTGTTCCACAAAAGGTCAAAGATAACCAACTTAATAGAGAAGTGAGGTTAATTCAATTTGAATTGTTTGGAGCGATTTAAAAGCCGTGACATTTCAAGTTGTTTGCTGCCTTCATACCATGAGAACACCGTGTGTATGTAGAAGTCTTATCAAAACGAAGTACTCCAAATTGTCTCGAATTTTCGAGAAAATCTTCAAATTAATTATCTAACTGACTGTGACCTATTTTAAATTCTTTCACAAGTTATTAAACCAAGTAGGTTATTCTTTTTCACTACACTTAGGCTTCTACCATATCATGGTATATTCATAGTGATGTGCTTTATTAATAACAAAGATAACATTAGGGTTAGCTAATCATGAGGGTGGTCGTCTCGCCAAAAGACGGACCACTAACGGATTTCTACAATTCAATTGGCAACCAACTCTTACGGGAATACACAAATAACTGGATCTTCAATATACGGAATTCAATCAATCTCTTTTGGACACATAAGGTTAATCACGCAATACCGTGCCTGTCACTAGTGTCAATTAAATAGGGTTCTGAATTGTGCGCAATTATTGTCTTCCGATGACAGACTTTACGTCATCAAGTAGAACAGCAGTATTATTGCTATAAAAAGGTCCATTCGAAATGAGTACCTACCATGTTTTCGCAATTTTTTTTTTCCAATACACCTTTTTATGTTTTCTTCAATGGTACAGCTGGTTTATGCTTACATTACATACTTAAACTATTGTAATACAGTACAGTATTTATGTTATTTTACAATTCATTATCGAAGTTAAATTTACTCTTTTGCATCGTACACTTGGAAGAAGAATAATAGGGTAATTATTTCAAGCCCGGATCCCTGTTTATCTATTAGAAAAAAAGGTTTTTTCATGTAACTATAATTGATAATAAGCCGAATGGATGAATGATGAATACAATCAAGAATATACGTAGAAAGTTTTTCATGAGTATAGCTGACTTTGACAGATGTTTGACAGCTGACAAATGAAGTGACACTATCTGATACTTCTCTTTAATAAAATTTCGTGGCGTTTATGAAACAATGTTATGTGGCAATAGAGAGTGGGAATTCCTTCTATTTTCAAGTGGTCAAAAATCACATTTCATCTAGATACCGATAATTTCTTTAGAATTACGTTTATCCAGATATAACGGTTTGAGTTCACACAGTACAAGAAATGATAACAATTTTTTTCACGCCTAACGATAATATTGTGTTTTGCTCATGATTGTTAACATTAGTTGCCATAAAAAATTATTACGAAACGCACCGGTTATCGGATATGTTACGATTACATGAATTTTGCTTTGAAAACATTCACCGCATACCCGTGCGATAGTTTTTTGACGACCGAAATTGACTTTACCAGTCACATTTCTACTATATTTCAAAAAAAATACCTTGTATTTTAAAAGCTTGGTGTACAGAAAAGAAATCAAATGCTCACTCGTGTCACTCGCAATAAAATCGATTACCTAAAACGGACAGTGTTTTCTGTGCGTAGTTCCATCGACCCAGAGAAAAAACTAAAAATAGGAAACGAAAAAAAAACTGATATTAATATTTTGGCCTTTTGCAACTGTACGTAACATTTTCGTGGTTATATGCAACCAGCATCGAACCACGTGGTTCAATGTTTATTTATCTATCTAATGAAAAGTAATTTCTTCCTTTTTTTTTGCTAAAAAGGAGTTTTGGCATTGTCATTTTGTGAAGCTATACAAAAACATTATTATCTACAACATAATAATGGATTGTTAAGACTACATATAGGGACATACGTTCACCTTCCAATTTGATAACCGTGCAATTATGTTATTTTCAAACATGTTAAATTTATTTCTGACATTCAGCGTTTATTATTTTTTAAATTTAAGTTGACATCGATGTTACATAACTGTTCTATAAATTGCTGGTTGCAGCGAGTCACGTTTTTTGTTGACATGTACGGTGGTTGTGTTATGGTTTTCACGGGTTAATTTCCATTACACAAAGTTTAGCATGGCCGCTATTTTAACTTCTCAAGATATTTCTCTTAACTTTTAACGGTATTCAAGACCGGAAAGAGTCCTTGGTAATCCGAAGTGTTTGGTCTGATCTGTGGCCACACCCTTGTACTCTAGAAAGATGTGTGTGGTTTCTTCTGCATCCAGACAGACTCTGCAAAGGGGACCATGCGTTAAACCTATATTAAACAGATCTTTGTCAAAACTACCGTGACTCTGTCTTCTGGTTTATGCGAAAAAAGAGCATCCGTTGATTGTCTACATCCACTAACTTCTTATCAGTTAGCTACCCAAAATTTAGATATTCCAAGAATGTAGTACTGCAGTTTACAGTACGCAACAATATTAAATGATTAGCTTCTTTCTATATAATAAAGTCAAAATTTCTAACCGCTCGACTTCTAATTAAACATATAAACAGTAGTGAAGAAACTTTATCCTATACTACTATACTTTACACGTACATATAATTCCGATTGACCATCGAACCCACGGTGGAATACTCGATAAACCAGTTACGTTAACGCACTCCGGAGTTCATTAACTAAACAGGAAAAAATTAGCATTCCTTCACTTTTATATTCGCTCCTTATAATATAAATAGATACATTTCAATTTTTATCGCCTAGTACTTGGGTGTTGGAGGTCTGTAAAAAAAAAAGTTCAGCCGTGTCGTAGTTGACCGAAAGGCGACCTCAACCTAGTTCGGAAAAAGGCTCAAGGATGGTGAATACAAATCGATGTTTAAGTAATGAAAAATATTTAAATTGTGTTGATAATTTGACACATCTCAAAATCAACCTGAGGTGTCAACGCGAAGATTACAAAACCTAAATAAGTTTTTTATAATCTATCTGTCAAGAATGCGGTGACAATGACAGTTCTCACGATTAGTCGTTTACTAAGTTAAACGGTTCACTTAAAAACTCGTTATGAGTAATTATTGTTACAAAACTCTAAACGTTGATGTTTGTTAAGAAAATAAAGTAAAAAAATAATTTATCAAGTTTTTTTAATGTGAATCAGCGATTTACCAAATTTTTTATGCCTAGATTGGAGTTTAATTTAAAAATTGCTGCGAACATTAAATATGGCGAAACATTTTTACACATGTTTACATTAGTAGGCAATTACGTAAATTATATAAAAATCTTTAATGAACACCGACTGTATTGTTTGAAACGTTGGCAAAAGCATAAATATTTAATATAGCAAAAACAATATGACTAGAGATGATAATAAAATAGAAACCAATATTCAAATCATGGCCACATAGATAGGTACATGTTATATCTAAGTTGAAACGAAAAATACTACATATTTAGCTGTGGAAAAGCCATTCTTGGTCACAAATGGGCCGGCTCAGCCCGAGTGATGCCACGGCCTCGCAGAAAACCGGTGTTTAGCAATTCATTTTTTGCTTTTTTTTATTTATTTAACTTTATGCACTTTTATACATCTGCGGACCTAATGCCCAGGGCTCTTTTCCAGTGAACCTATGGGTGGTGTTGAAATCTTGTAAAATAGGTGCATAGAGGTTACGTCATTAAGTGTTCAATGAAAATATATACGGTTCACTACATACATAAACATAGATACATACACATATATATATATATATATATATATATATACTAGCTGACCCGGCGAACTCTGTTCCGCCTTAAAGGCAATACTTAAATAAGCCGATTTTCGAATTTAGTAAGTTAATTTATTTCTTAGAAAAAAAAATGAAGTACATCAATCATTTATTATTGTTTCTGCATTTCAGTACATAGGTTGCTCTTCACTTAAGTACCTTGTGATACACGACATTTTTTGTTTTCTTATCAGGCGCAAAAACAAACAAAGCAGATGGTCTTCCGACCCGTGAACATGCCACATATAATTGACCATGGGAAAAACATGGATTGAGATTGATTGATTGAAGTCTTTTAAATTCAAACGGCAAATCGGTTGGGATCATCGGGATCCTCGAAATGAGAACTGCCTCACCTTTGAATTTTCCTTTCAATATCGTCGCGTAAATTACATTTTTCATCAATTTTTTAACCACCAAACGCGTACCGTTGCACAGTTTTGGTTGGTTTATGTTTCGAAGCATGATTACTACGGAGCCAACCTTTAGGCGTAAATTTTGCGGTGGTAAGTCAGACACATCCAAGGAGTTTAAAAATTCAATTGGATAGTTGGTGGCTTCATCTTCATTTGTGACGCAGTCAATAGATTTGAATGAATGCATTGTTTCAATGATCTTGATTGATTGTATATTCTTAGCCGCTAAAATTGCTCGCTCACTCAACCATTCATTATTTTTGTAGTTAGAAATAATGTCTTTAAATACATTGTTGATAAGTTCGTCTTTTCATGAGACAAAATTAAAGAAATTATTTGGAAATGATGTCAATCCGCTCGATTCATCGACAGGTACTTGACCATTACCGATAGTCAGCAATTGCTCAGAGAAATCTTCAGCAGATGTATCATTAAGCAATGCCACACTCATGTTTGTTGTCAGCTGCAGTTTCTTCACATAGCGCCATAGATTCGACGATTTGAGGCAAGCGTTTATTTCGTCGGCAGCCGTAGATCTTGGAATTACTGGCAGTGTTTGGCGGAAATCGCCAGACAGTAAAATCATTGCTCCTCCAAAACATCTCGAGTCATTCCGTAAATCTTTCAATGTTCGGTTAAGTGCTTCTAATGCACGTTTATGCGCCATTGTGCATTCGTCCCAGATGATGATTTTCGATGCCGATAAAACTTTGGCCATTGCTGAATTTTTCGTAATATTACACGTTGGTTCTTCAATAGTTTGAAGATTTAACGGTAATTTTAATGCTGAATGAGCCGTACGGCATCCTTTTAACAATGTGGCTGCTATTCCAGAAGAAGCAACTGCAACCGCTATGTTGGATCTCGACCGAACAGTGGCTTAAACTACTGACATGAGGAATGTCTTACCTGTTCCACCTGGGGCATCTAGGAAATATAAACCACCATTTCCATCATCGACTGTCTTCATTAAAGTATCATAAACTTCCTTTTGTTGGAAATTCAACAGGGGTACATTCGTTTGAACTACTTAATCTAATTCCTGGTGATCATATTCACGTTCCCGTTCCAATTCTCGATTAAATGCGTCATTCATTTCACGATTGGGCGCTGGCATTCTTAACCTGATTAATAAACTACCACACATGAGGTAACACATATCTTCGATCAAGAGTAAAGCACGATTATGTATCTCCTCATTCATCTCAACATCTGATTTCTGGAAGTGATACGAATTTGATGTAAAATATCTTCTGACATATTATCCTTATATTTGTGCCACAGGTTACATGGGTTTGATGGAAAGCATGTCGAAATTATAATAGCGAATAATGTGCGTATCTGACTTGGAGATGCAGAGATAATGGCTTCGGCGATTGTCGTAACCCAATGGGTATCGTTTTCTAATAAGTTCAGTTCTTCCCATGCAGCACGATATGTTGGGAATATTACACCATTAACAGTCCGTAGTGTCTCAAATGACGTTGGCCCACGCACATTTACCAGCAACAACCGCAAATAGAAACATTCATCATTCTTTGGATGATCTGTGTACATACGACCAAGAGCATCAGTAGAACGCACATCCGGATACCCAGGAACCGCATCGCCTTGCTTCCGTCTTTGAAAATTCGAAGCATTCCAAGTATAATAACGTGGCATCTCCGAGTAAAGCAAAGTTCGTAAAAAACAAAAAAAAAAAAAAAACAGTGTCGAACGGAATAAAAAGTATCCTATGTCCGTCTCCTGGCTCTAAGCAATTTCCCCACCAATTTTCAGCCAGATCGGTAAAGCCGTTCTTGAGTTATAAATAGTGTAACTAACACGACTTTCTTTTATATATATATATATTATATATATATAAGTATATTTATATAGCTTTTTGCATAGTAAGTGAGGTCACCGGAGCCCAGACCCTTCTGCCCAGCACCAGGGACTTCCTTTCTAGGGTATACCTGGTTCCCCGGCTATTGGTACCCGAGACGGCGTGCGGTTTTTAGTCAGTTCGAGTCCGACATGCCACCGATAGGTGGTATCCGAGGGGATTTCCGCACGGAAATAAAAAGACCCTTCTGCCCCTGATTCTGGGGGAAGACTGAAAGGATGGCGACGCAGTTATGACTCCGATATGAAGGTATCGGCAGTGGTACTTTCAGTCAGGTGACCTGTCTGCTCGTTAGTCCTCCCATACCCTTAAAAACGTACTAATTGTGCGCAATCGATTAAATAATGTATTTGTCGCACTGCAACGAAGTCGGAAATAAGTTTACTCCTCTTATAAAATCTCATTGGTATCATAATAAAGCAGCGTCCACACTATGCCGGAGTATGCCGGGCGAGGCCGGGCGGGCTGACCCGGGCGGCCTAAGCCGGGCGGGTTCGTTCGGGCCGGCACGACGTCCACACCGAAAACGAGGCCGCCCGGGTTATATCTACCTATTAGTTTCAATTCGACACCAAGACTGGACAATTAAAGCCGCCCGGTGCCGCTCGGCACGTCCCCACTACATATTTTCGTTCGGCTCGGGCCGGCATCCTTTGATCTGTACCTACTTTCTGCGGGTTGGGATCGGCTCGGCTCGGGCCGGCTTTTTAAGCCGCCCGGGGCGTCCACACCAACCCGGCTTAGGCCGCCCGGGTCAGCCCGCTCGGCCTCGCCCGGCATAGTGTGGACGCTGCTTAATAATATTGTTTGGTAATCCTTATTTATCTATCCAGCGAAGTTACGTGGTTAGGTTAAGGTTACGTGCCAATCTATTGATCGTGTTTAAATGTTTAAAATAGGCTTGGCAACAATTAACTGATGATAAAGATAGATGCAATACTACAATATTATCTAATTGTAGTATTTTAGGCGTGTTTATAATTAAACGATTGAAAATTTATGGCAGACCATCTTAAACGTATCTGCATCGTCCTACTTAAATACACAAGTAGTAAAAAGGTCTTATAGGAGAGTGGCAGGCATATATGGGAGTTCTGTACCGCCTTGCGTATCTCATGGTAGGGATTATTATTTTATTAATTTGGCTGGGCATATTATCAACAATAACAGTTTAAATTACCAGATTTTTAGAACCCTGCATTCAAAAGGTTTTTCAGTTTATAGTTTGCATACGAAGTCGATAACAATAACAGCTGGCTGTCACAAATAAGTTGTCATTGCTGTCAACAGATTAACCTAGATATCTATATAAAATCATTCGTTTACGATTTTCTTGATCCCTTGATTGCAAAATGTTGCCCTGTCAAATAAGTGTAATTTCTTTTTTACATAATGTTCACGATTTATCTAATCGATTTGAATCAAATTTTTTAGTACCTTTCGTTAAATTAATTGATGTAAAATATTCATTCCTTTAGTACTTCGTCTAATCTGTACAGTCAACATTATTAATAAAGAAATGATTGTTTTTAAATGCTAAATACACTAGTAATCTCATTCATTAATCTCGATGTAAATATAACGTTTTTTATGCATGGCAAGTTTAGAAAACATAGGAATGCGTTTTGTTGAGTTGTAAAAATTCTTTAAGAATAATTTAGTTACTATTAGCAATTATATATTTCTAGGGGTACATGATCTGCCGTTCTTCTTTATCAGTATCCTGGTTAATTCAATTTTACCTTCAGTTAGGTCAAATTTGAACTCAACAGCTCAACTGTATTCAGTTTTCAGAGCTTACTGAATTGACTATACATTCCAAGTTCTGTAATTTACTCCATATTTAGGTGAATAATAAATAACGTGACGCATGCACTCGCCAGTCTGCTAGTCTTGCCTGCCTGCCTGTTATGTTAACAGCAACTCAATAAAAAAAACAACTCTAAACAAATAAAAATCTTAAATTCTTAAATATGACTCGAATTGATTAATCGTTATTTTTGCGATCCGTGAAAAAGAAAAACAACTGTTGTGGTTTTATTCTTGGACTACTATCAAGACAGACAATATTTTTATTCCAAACGAGTTCTTCTTTGTGATTGAAATATTCCGAATCGACAACATATTGGGTATAACAATATCACATTTTGATGAGAACAATAATTAAATCTTAGATAACAAGTTGGTTAATAATCTAAGAATATTAAATACATGACATTAATTTTATTTACGTCATCAAGAAGTGATTATTTTTCGTTTTTATGTTAAATTTTTTCGATCATTACCATTTTGCTACGGTTATAAATACAGTACTACAGACTACTATGTAGATTATTTTATACTCCGGAGTAGGAAAATATTAACCACGAGCATTAGCCAGTCTTTAAAAAAAAATCGATGAATTGTAAATTTAAGATGCCAAAGTTAATATAAAAAATACATTTCACTGAATTTAAAGGTATTAGTGGTGACTAAACAATAACTACCTGTTAAAAAATTTAGTAAGATTTTTTTCTAAATTATGGTACTTTTTATCTAAATAAATATTATTATAATCCTTTTAATCTTAGCTGTACCTAACGATAGTCGATGCGAACCTATCACGGGCTTATGCCAAGTGGGTTGGTTCGTTGGCAGTTACTGTGGGTGTTTGTGTAGTGCAAGTGAGGAATCGTCGAACTATGAAACATGTGTCGATTATAACAGATCTTTGCAATGAAATGTATGAATTTTTATGCATTCCTATTTCTTTAAATGATGTGTGTAATGTTTTCGGAATGAGTCCTGTTGATGAGATAATAATTGGTATGATTTTAATCTTATGTTGATGCCACATCTGTCAGATTTTTTCTGCAAGGGGTGTGTACTTTTGTATCTTTTCTGTACATTTTTTCTTTAGATTCTCTGTATTTGGGATCGAAATATCTGTTAAATATTATTATTAAGCTTTTTTAAAAAAAGAAGCTAAGACAATGTAGAGACCAGATCGAAGCAGAAACGGAAAACCACAGACACTACTTCGTCAACTTCATGTACGCACGTTAAACTGACGCAGTGGAACGACTAGACTTAATTGTTTTCTTGAATACTCATTCACTTTACAGCTGACAACAGTTTATTTAAAAAAAAAATCTTTTATTATTATTTTATGTATTTATATCCGACTTAACCTAATAAATGTATCATTTAAAACTTTTAAGGATTTAGGTATCTTTCACATTAGAAAGTTATTATATGTCAACTTTGTAAATAATTAGTATTATTACTAATATAAAATATCTCGCCAAGAAATTATAGCGTAAAATTGCTTGATCGTTCTAAAAAAATATGCATTTATTTGAACGCAATCAATGACTTATTCGATTTTTTTAAGGTTCATTCGTTTGTTAAACTATTTCTGTCAAATTTGAAAAGCAAATACCGAGAATATTGGCGCCTTTCATTTAAAACTTTAAGTTATTCTATGGTGCCAATACCAAACAATGGTCACACACACATATTTAGGCCAAACTCAAGCTATAGTAGGTACTACTTCTGTTAGTAAACAGTTAATTTGTTTTGGTTCTGTAACAAATTGCTTTAATAAGACCGATAATATTGACGAACAATCGATGTGTTGGTAGGTACCTACCTACTTAAAGAGTTAACTTTTATCGAAAAAATGTGTGCTGGTATTAAGTGTACCTATAAAACGAATGAATAATAATATTGTTTTATTTAACACATGGATATAATTTTTGAAATAAACAATATAACAATTTATAAAATATATGGCATATATTTTACACATAAAATTTAAAAAATAATAATTAATATGTTTACAAATAAAATAAATACTGCTAAATATCGTTAATTACATCCTTTTTTTATTTTTTTACATACTGATAAATATATTTAAACTCTCAACATATTATTTTTTCTAAATATATTTATATAATTACTGTATCCGTCCAAACTGTAAACTTGCCATAAATTCGTTACTTAAAATAAATTGCGATCATAAATTAAATGTTTCAAACGCATGTTTTAAAAATATTCGTCTCCACAAACACTTAATCATTTAAAAAAAAGATGATTTTACCTGCGCCTTGTTACAATGTACAATATTTTTTGTTCATGCCTCTAAAACGGAACCATGCATGCATTCTAATCTAAAAAAAACATAAAGATATGTGTACTTACTTGCAGTTGTGCTTCTACTGGAATCCTTATATCCTAATATCACAGGATTTCATAAATTCAAAGAATATTTTTACAATATATTTTTCTTATTTACACACACAAACACAGCTTTATAACAAAAATATATATACAATCGATTATTTACACTAGATTGTTTATTTTATTCTGTTTACATTTGCGTAGTTCGATTTCATTCGATATTTGAAATAATTACATTTTTGATCACGTGCGAATGAGGACGACGTCGTGGTTTAAATGCGACAGGTGCGTACGGAAGCGCGTCCGCGGACAGACTGTTCATTCAGGTAACACACCTTTGCCTTTAATATCAAGTGGACAACTGAATCAGTGATAATGATAAGAATACAAAGGACAGCCCCGTCAGCAACAGACGAGGGCTGCGTACATTGCGGGCTTAGAACCGGTTTTACACGGTCAACGTTCTGTACAATAAAAGTTTTTTTTTTGGGGACCCGGGGACTACCATGTTTTTTTTTTGTTTTGCGAATTTAGTCTGTGGTTGCAAATCGTAAGCAAGTACTGCATTGCAGAGGGTTTAGTTTCTCTTTCTGATTGATATGGTATTAAATTATTTAATTTTTATGTCAAGGTTTAATTTATTGCTAATAGTGTTAACAAATTTTAAAAATAAAATACGTTTTATTTACTTTTTATTATTGAAGACATCTCTATAGTAAAATAATGTACTTATTCCTAAATAAAAACATGCAAAAAAATTCTCAGCAAACAAACATGAACAGAAAATAATAAAATAAATTTTGAGTCATGCAACAAAATAATGTGCGATGGGTACAGTCGGGGTCTTGAATATGTTATAGATGTCTTTAAAGGACAAAAAAACATGATGTTCAGAAACTATTGAATCACAAACCGCTCAAATTAATAAAACCAATTAACTATCCCAAAGTATCTGTATTATAACTTCGAAGAAAATCATTTACGTAATTGTGAAGAAAAAAGGTTCTTTTGGTATCATTAATAGGTATTTTTTTCTAGAATTATTGTAAATATAGGTAGATAACCTTTGATAGTTATTACAGTTTTGACTAACTTTGTCTTTGACCAACTTGTGGACTCACTTTTCAAATATGGTACTGCAAATTAGCACTATTCGAGCGAGCTACTATTATCTATACATTATAGAATTGAAAATTTGGTATTTGTATGTTACTAAAGCCTTTAACCTTATTGCATTAAGAGTCATTTTAGAAATCCTTAACAGTGGTATTATATTGAACTGTTACAGAGCCATGATGAGCCAAGATGGAGTGATACCAAGGCCTCACAGAAAACTCAAGTTAACTAAATCTTCTACTATTCCACTACTTTTCACCGAGTGAGTGAGGTTATCGGAGCTCAAACCCCTTTTCCAGACAGACTGACAGACTCAAAGGGTGGGCGACGGTAATTACTTACCATCAGCTGACCTTTTGCCCCTATACAATAAAAAAAACAGACATAATTGACTCTCTTATTGTTTCTCTATTCTCTTCTTACCGTTCACTGTACCATTGTTCATAATTTTGTGGAAAAAAATGCCTTAATGTTTTTTTGCATTTTCATTATATTGTACTGCTATACTGCATTTAAATGTTGCTAACAAACCGTTGCTTAGCTACCAATGACACGTTACGACAGCCAGATGTTAACAACCTGTTTGTAAATTTTAATATTTATAGAATTATTTGTGGTCATAAATAAGGATTAAAGGTATTTGAGATTAAATGAGTCAGAGAGTGTTATGAAGTGGTGAAGTTTTGCATATTTTTTGTGTAGTTACTAAAAGTACATCCCTACTAAACAATTTTTAAACGTTCTTTCACTAACTATAGGTGATTCCTTTTTGATGCATTTATTTTAATAATAACCTAGATAAATACCTGGACTACTATTTAAAGGAGGTAGGTTTCTGACATTAGTTTTGCCATAACGCTATATCATAAGACATTATTTACGGTAAATAATTAAAAAAAGACAATACCATTCAATTCGGTTTTATTTTAAACTTCAAAATTTTTTTGTGTATCAAATAATGTTTTTTACAGTGATACTATATTATAGATATATAATTATGTTTACGACTGTCAGTCCTAGAATAGTCAGCGTGAAACCATGGACAAATACCGGGAACAAATACATATTGGGAGTGCTTTAATTCGCGTAAATATAATTATGGAACGTGAAAGTTTAAAAGCTAGGATACTCCCATTATAAATAGCTAAAAGATAATATATAACGCTAAAACATAATATATAAGGCTAAAAGATAATATATAAGGTGCCTTGGTGGTGCAGTGGAAGCGTATGCGACTGCTGTGCTGACGTCTCGGGTTCGATTCCCGGGTCGCACCAAATGTTTGTATGATCTGCAAATATTTGTTTCAGGGTTTAGGCGTTTTCTATGTACTCGTATAATATGTGTGTGTTTACAACTAATGGCGTTGTGTGTCAGATGTCCGAAATATTAAAGGCAACGTAGTTTTTATCCTTTGAATAAGTGGGACTTAACAGGTCAGATGTTAAGCAGTACTATTAACATTTAACAATGACTGTATCAATATAAGACGATAAATATAATGCTTCAATGGATACTACGAATAATTTACTAGGGCTATCATTTTTTACAGTCATAATCGAATATAGCGCTAATGAGCTCATATTTTTACTATACTAATATTGCTGTGTGCGATTGCCAAGTCATTTCACAGCTCATTATTGTATGCCCTTATTGCAAAACTTGTTTAACATGACGTATAAGTATAAATAACCAAATGTTGATGACCTGCGAACTTTTAATAATAGTATTAAATAATAATAATAATTTGAATTCATTTATTATTGGTTTAATGTATTTTTTTACTTATTAACTGTTCGGTGGTTAGATTAAGTGTGAATCTTCCAGTGAAATTTGAATGGATAACTGAAGAATAGTGATAAATTTAGGGAACAGTAACCCCGAAACCTTCAACAGAGTTTAAAAAGAGAGATGGCTTACGTATTGCTGTCAACTGGACTCTTTAGAAATTAGATAGGATAATTAGGAGTACATATAAAGTAAGGCAGGCGAGCATTCTACCACTGAACGTCCGTGTGGTGACAGATTAAGAATACGGCATCTCACCATCCCTATTCATCCCGCGGGTGTCGTAAGAGCCGACTAAGTGATTAAACTAGGACAATAACACTGCAAAAAGAAGGAAAACTTGACACAAATATATATACCAACCCGTCTGACCAGCGTGGTATAGTAGGCCATAACATCCTTTCTAAGGAAAGGCCTATGTCCAGAATTGTACTATTAAAGGCTGTTGATGTGTGTATAAAGGAAGGTAGTTAAGAAGGAAAGGCAGTAATAGGAAAGTGATATTAAACGGATGATTTTGGGAGTGTGAACAATAGCTCTAGCGGTTGCCATGTGAACATTTGTAGCAATCGTCTTAGTTGGAGTCCTAAAAATGCCAACAAGTCTTTCTACAGAACTTCGATATCGCCTAGTACTTGGATCGTGGCGGTCTGATTGTAGTCGCTCCGCGTAAAACATCTAAGTTCAGCCTATCGTAGTAGACTTAAAACCCCAACCTAGTATGGGAAAAAGGCTCAAAGGAAGAACAAAACAATAGCTCCAGCAGACTAGAGTCGCGTACCTGGAACTATATCTACGTCAGGTAAGCCGCAAGTCTCTTGATTACCTTACAGGAAAAATAGTTGTGTCATGAGCACAATCATCTGTTCTGTGTCTGGGTGTAATTTATCTATGATATGTACGTATTAAGAAATATATAAGTATGTTTATCAGCAGTCTGGTTACCATAGTACAGACGCTGCCTAGTATGGGATCAGACGACTGTTTGTGAGATGTGTGAAGTTATTTTTAATTTACACATATAATCCCCAAAAATACCCACTTAACAACTTCACTAGGCTTCAATAGGCTTAGGATTAAAATTATCGTGAACCGAATTACACTGGTTTTTCACTAACAGGCAGCAAATGTTACAAAGAATTAAAAATTAGGGTTAAATAAATGATTTCTGAGCGCTTGAGAGGATCACAGTATGAGCAGCCCATACACAATTGGAATTTATAGTTTACTAGATTTCGCACGCCATTCCGCCCGCGTGTATATCGGTTATCGCGGTAAAAAGTAGCATGTGTCCTTCCTTAAAAATCAAGGTACATACCGAAATTCATTAAAATCGGTTCAGCGGTTTAGCCGTGAAAGCGTAACAGACAGACAGAATTACTCGATATGAATTGATCGTTAAGTACTTAGTTTATGGTAATAAATCATGCTTCTTGCAGTTTCCTTAGCACGTACTCCCTTGTTAGGAACAAGGGAGTACGTGTATTCGTACGTATATTCATTGTTTTCGTTTACCCGTTTACCTGTAGCCAATAAAACAATTGAAGTGTAGTTTTTTTTTCTTTTGTTACCATAGCGACCGGCAGTTTTTTACAAAGCATTGTCGGCACGATCTAAGGTGTCAGCGATACCGAAACAATAACACACCGTAATATGCTTACTAGCCACCCCTTTCACTTTTGGATGATAAACAATTTCAGGGAATTCGCAACCCTTTTGAATGCAAAACATTTCTAATGTGCTGGCACCTACCGTCGTAGATAAGATAATCCTACCTTAGGACGAAATTAGCGCCGAAAGTGCAAGTAAAAATGCACTTTAATGACACATTCTGAAAATAACTAGGTATTTTTTTAAACATTTGTACACAGTGGAACTTTTGCTTTGATGTTATTCTGTGTATGTGTAATTTCCTGGTTTTGCTTCACAGAACTCTTAACCCGCTTATCCTGATTGAAAATCATTATATTACCACTTTTATTTGTAGCCGGCGGTGTACCCTTGCAAATGATTTTGGGTTTTGGCCATGTGCCATCTTTAATAAAAAGAATGAAGACCTTTGAAAATCATACATTTTGGGGATTACTGACTTATTGTTTCACAGATTTTCAAAAATGAAAAGAAAATAAGTTTGTAAACCATTTCATCATCATCATCAACAGCCTATGATAGGCCACTACTGGACATAGGCATCACCTTAAAAATGGTTTTGGTCATGTTGGGCCGGCGGGTTGGTATAGGGTTTGTTTCAAGTTAACTACCCGGACCCCTCCTAAACTGGAAGCGCAAAGAGTGCACACCGTGTGGTTTTAGTCGGTTCGAGTCCGACACACCGCCCGCGCCCCGCCGAACGAGAGCCCCGGCGGGGTGACGGTCCGAGTGGATTTCCACACGTTAAAAAAAAAAAAAGGGTTTGTTTCAAGTTAAGTCGACATGGGGGCGGTCGCTTTCGTAATGCGGTTACGCAGATATGCGATGAGGCCATGCCCCGTATCCGGGGTCGTCGGCCTGCAAGGAAGGAAGGTCTAGTGGTCTGAATGGAGTAGGAAATGGAGGAACTGGTGGTCCCAGGAGTTGGCGGACCTTCGTGCGGCCTGTACTTGTGCCCGCAGTCGGCGGCGTCACCGCGAAGACGGTGAGGAGGACCGGCTTCATGAGGAGTACCGAGAGGCGCGGAAAACTTTGAAGTTGGCAATTAGCTGCGTCGTTTTACCCGTTTGCCCTCCCCTAATACCATAAAAATGAAATACTAGAGATTGCCTAATGGTAAAATTTCAACCCTAAAACATTGAAGTCTCATTTTATATCACGTCGAGTACAACATAAAAAGTCATTGTGTAGATTTTCTATGCCGTGGTTCAATATATGTAAATTATTATATGTTTATATTCAACATATACAGTTAACATATTTAAGAAACACATCTAAAAAAAGAAAAAATACTTCTGCATGTTAACGATGGGCATTTTAAATATTTTTTCAACCTCGATTTTCTTAAAGGGAATGACAAATTATTTTCTTAAAGTAACCTTTTCATACATTGTGAAATTCGACTGTCCGTGTGTTATTCAACTTCTCCTAAACCGTTGAACCGATTTTATTAACGATTTATGTATGATATAGATTCACAATCAGACAACGTGTTTATATATTTCAAATAGAATTTTCAGTATTTGATACTACTTCTAAGTATATGATTAATGTAATTAATATGTGATAAGTGATTATATATATATCAAAACCTAAACAAAATATAACATTAGAGAGATAAGAATTATATTATTTTCCCAAATTATCAGAAAACCAAGATATCAAACAGGATTTAATGGAAAACAAAATGAAATTCTCATCATTATCATCAAAAGTATTACAGTTGTTTCTTTCTTTTTAGGATTCCGTAGTCCTAGCAGGGAACCATATAGGAGAGCCCTGTTTCGGTACAGAAAACCGGCGTTGAGTTAATCTTTCAAACACCATGACACGAGATATTTATATATTAGAAAATTACCATGCCAACAAAGTGTAAAAGAATATAAGCACGTACATAAACTAAGTCACTTTTATTGATTACTGATATGAAATTGTTGCTTCTTTAATACAGGGTTAAAAAACTAGGGAACTCTTTACTGAGCACGCCCCGACAACAATTTTGCCCGTTTTATTAAAACAAATACACCCGTTAAAAGCGTACAACTAATATTAGATAATAGTTATCTTTCATTGAAATAGTTATGAGCTTCTTAGAAAGTGACTACGACTATTTAATGGCCGATATACACACGCAACACGCATTGGTACTATGAAAAAGAACCCATTAGTTAAATGAATGAGTTCACCGAACTACGGACAGATTTGTAAACAAACTTTCTCTTAATTAAGTGCAATACAAAGGCACTTAATGTTACCAATATTATGTAACGAATTAAAAAAATATATGATAGTAAAAATCTTTAAAATCTATTTAAAAACTCTAATTTCTATAATTCAGGCAATCGTTAAATTGCTCTTTGGTTAGAAGGCTTGACTAACATTGTTTTGAAACCAGGAAAGAAACAATAAAACGCTACCAAAACTGAGGAACATAAAAAATCATATCTAGTCAGAAATAAAAATTAGATTGAAGCTGAAACTAGATGGACTAACAGAAATGTATTAAAACAGACGAACTTATTCCTTCTGTCTTAAGTCTTAAGTAAAATTAGCAAGAAAACATCAAAGGGAGATGGAAACAATTGACAGACGTAATAATGAAAAACGATTTTCCACACCATCTATTGAAGTTCCATCATACTGCTCAAGCGAGTTCTAGTTTTGTATCGCACACTGTAAGCTCTCACACTTTCTTGTGTGTGAATCGCATTCGGCTGGGTATGATTACTAATACTATTACTATGAATACTATTATCGTATTCCAAGACGAACGACTTTTTTTGTTGGGGTTGACGTTCCTCCGCTAAATAAACATTATTCTAAATAATTAAAAACATTCCTATTATATTTACCTATTTGAATGGTTTCAAATATTTATACAAATGTTAATTGTGGGATTCAAGTTACATAACCGTTACGTGATACTTTGCTTTCCGCTTCACAAACACAGTATTTCCATAACTTCCTTTAACCAGCCAGTTTCAAGTTTCAATAAACTTTCTCACGATTGATGCATTTTTATTGATATATTCCGATACTTAAAGAAATATAAATGATAATTATGTGACTGTCATATAACACACTTATGTTACAGGTGTACATGGGCAAAGGTATTCCCCTACGATTAGATGACCCGTCTGCTCTTAGGCACTCTAAAGCATAAAAAATAGTCAAGTCAAGTAACGCAGCCTGTTGAGCGCCTTCCAGATCCTGGAGGTAGTTTTTCTGCCAAGGGGACTAAAGTTGAGAGAAGAAACTTATTATGCCATCTTTTTACTCTGGCCTTGGGAGCGTTGTTTAACGTCAGCAGGAATTATGTTGAGGTAATTGTCGAAACAGTTTGGTAATGGACCTTTACCAAAAGCACTAGAAAAATGGAAACAGGAAACTGATTCTGGACACCCATTGTATGGCCAAAATCAAATCACAGGCTGAAAAGTCGAAACTTTTCATCCTTTTCGTTCGCAGAGAAACACAATGTCAACCCTGTCACACGCAGAACTGAAGGCGCAGCTGCTCATTTCGAGGATGTTAAGTAGAGAAGTAGGTTAGTTAGGTAGGAAACCTTTTGTTTTATTTTTTTACAGTTGACTCTGAACGTAAACGATATAAACGAATCGGCTAGTATCCGGATACATTGGTTGGTCATTGGTATATGTAGATATTGAAGAGAGGTCAGCACACTGCCTGCGGTTACGACAATGGAATGCCTTGCTGTATGCAATACTTAATAGCCCTTCTCTGGGTCTGTTCAGGAAGGGAACCAAGGATTATTATCTCTCCCTTCAATAATCAGGACCAATTCCTGATTATATATTATACGTATATTTATGTTTGTAAATATGCATCTATTTATGTATACTTAATTGAATGCATGTACTTATTTATGTACTATATATTGCTATACAAATGAATGTTGGTATTTGTTTGAATTGTATACTTTTTCTTCTACTTATTCCTAAGTACACATGACTTTGCCCTTACGGTCTCAAATATCCTCTATTCACTCTAAAGGTTCGCTGGTAGAGAACTCAGGTTTAGGTTAAGCTCGCCTTTGTACATATAATTTCAGTAATAATAAATGCGAAATGAAACTGATTATTCAAGTGATTGGTTGCAACCCCGTTCTCAATAACATAAATTAAAATTTTCCACAAATACAAAAACAACAAGACTTTACACATATTATTGTGTGTTTTAATCTTTCGTTACAACTAATAAGAATGACTCACGGTTGATTATTTCAATATACGAATTTAATCAAAATATCTAATTATTCATGGATAAATTTGTGTTATCGCTAAATAGCAAAAGTTATGGTTTTTTTTGAGAAGTAACCAGACGTCACCTCTATGGTTACAGTAAAACTTGGATTGAGTGGCCGATTGGCAACGGTCTGCATTGAATGACGTAGATGTATTCCCTACGCTGCGGTTGCCGATCCCTGATTCTCATTCGAGAACTTTGGTGTGCAGTGTGGCTATACCAACCCATCTGGCCAGGATGGTATAGTAGGCCAAAACCTCTTTTCTAAGGGGAGGCCTATGTCTAGCAGTTGACTATTAAAGGCTGCTGATGTGTGATGATGATGTGGCTCTGACTGATAGACTGATTCATCAACGTCGAGTCTAAACCACTGGAGCTCAAAACATGAATTTTGGCAGGTGATGATTTTTATGTGGTAAGCCCCACTAAGAAAGACTTTATAAAAAAACAATTTTCACGTAAAATAGAGGATAAGTACAGAGTACCACCATAGGGCAGCACAATTGTGCCTAACCTAACGACAGCAGTCGTAAAGACACAACTGTAAGGTAAACCATAAGATAAAGATACAACCTACAAGTTGTGCAATATACTGTTAAACTTCTTTTATTAATGCGGACTTTTTTTGTACACGTACGTAAATTGAAACTTTGCACTTATAAGGGACTGATAATAATACAATAATTTGATAAATTAAGGATCTTCAGGATTAATGGCTTTTTCCATTCCTAAAAATACGGTAGTGTAATTTGCTACGTACGCCGTGTGCTGAAGCATATGTGACTTACTTATGTACTTGTTATTTTTTAGTCTTAATAAGAAAGTAATCATCATCACTGATTAAAAAAAACAAAAATTAATTCTAGTTAAAAAAACAAAAAAAAAACACGTTTTCGTAACTAGCCGAACTAAAAAGTAGCAAATCATTTTCTATAAGATCAACAAGAAAAATCATTTTACAGTAAAAAAAATACAGTCGAATTGATAACCTCCTCCCTTTTTTGAAGTCGGTTAAAAAAGCGTGAGGTGCCTTTCAAGATATTTTAAAACATAACTTTACTTTTACCAATATCTGTCATTAAAATGTTTTTACAACAATATATATAGCACCATACGCATTTATACGATAAAATGATTTGCGAATGTTTATAATAAGGAGATGTAAGTATGATAAGTACGGAAATTAAGTTGATTGTGTAAATAGGTACTACAAACCTCAACACAACACAACAGTGCGAATAGTTGTATGTGCCAAATTCATGGCTCTTTTGGACGGGGCAGGTCGCTAAAGAGAATCCTGCACCAAGCACTTGCAATGTGCCCCGATTGGGAGTCGCAAAACCAGGCTTTCACTACTATCTTCGAAGAGAAGGCAGAAATATGGAGGGCAGAGTCAAGGTGAACCATCTCTGTGTATGAAAGTTTCCGTAAGAGCGGCGCTGAGCCCTTACGGAAACGGGCATTGCCTAGATAAATTTATATTAGTCTACAACAGCTATGTTCAAATATTAGTTTTTCGTATGCCAGCGACCTCTATTTTCAGTATACAGCTGGACACTTTTACAACTTTCCCCCCATCCCCTCCTCAAGGTCTAGTGGTATAAATAAAAAAATGTCGTTATTTTTAAGGCATAAGAGGCAAACGAGCACACGGGTCACCTGATGAGATCGGCTACCGCTGTCCATAGACACCTGCAACTCAACGGTCACAAGTGCGATGCCGCCTTTGAGTCCTTCCACATAAGGAGATGTATGGACCACTTTTTGTCTGGACCTTGGTTTTTTATTCCGAGTAAAATCATTATGATTCAATTACACTAATTAGCAGCTAAAATTACGATTTGGGAATTAGTTAGATAATAATTTTAGAATCCAATTAAGAAAAAACTACAAGTTACATCATGTTAGTAGATATTTTTATTGAAGAATAGCAATACTCATTGAGACAGAGACAATTGTCAAACTTGTCATTTTATTTTTTCTTGGGCATCGGTAGCAAAAGTTTTGTTCGTATTCGGTCTAAAAAATACATATCAAAGTAAAAACAATTTTTGTCTCAAAATTGCAGTAATTTAAAATTTTATAAATTTTAATGTCAGCACTCAGGAAGTCTATTCGAAAATATTTGGCATTTTTCTAGAATAAAAGCCATTTCTGGAAAACTTTAGTAGTAGTGAGATCGGTGTGTGATATTTATGTGTGGCGTCTTTCCTCTCACTTTTATACAATCTGTGGAAGTTGGTAAGTAGGTAAGTAAGTAGTTGGTAAGTAAGGTAAAAAAAATATTAATAAACGCCGGGGAAGTGCGCGCTTTTTGAGCCCGAGCCTACGGGCAACTCTAAAGGTTGTTTCACACCGACGAGGCGAGGCGTTGATGGGCCCAGCTAGAATTGAAATTTTTTTAGCAAAATTTCTATCCACGCCCTGCCCATCTTTGGTGTAAAAGGTCTAGGGATGTGCGAGGCGAGAATTGAAATATTTGTTAGTACAATATTGAACTTTATTGCCTCTCCGTCAAGCTATGCCTCGCGATGGCTCTCGCTGGCACGCACCGGATCGCTCTGACCATCTCGAGACATAGCTGTGAACTGTATAGTTAAGTAGCACTGGGAGCTAGAGTATTCCAGCTCCCAGTGCTACTTACATGTTTTTCTTAGTTTTATTTATTATTAAATAAATCTGAAATAAATAGAAGTATACCACACACATTATTGATCACTTAATGTAGGACTTTTAGTTTAACTAAAAGCTTTGGGTGTCGCGATTTATTATATTTTTAATAAACAACATAATACATTCTAAAATGTATTTTATAACTACGTAGTAATGTATAATGCGAAAAATATTGTTGTGAAAATCGTAACGCCATCTGATTTTAT
Organism: Arctia plantaginis; assembly: GCA_902825455.1. Taxonomy (NCBI): domain Eukaryota; kingdom Metazoa; phylum Arthropoda; class Insecta; order Lepidoptera; family Erebidae; genus Arctia; species Arctia plantaginis. The sequence continues at coordinate 8,656,729 of CADEBD010000292.1, forward strand.
TACTTTACTATGTTGTTAAATGTTAGATTAGACCATTAATAATAGAAAATACGTAAAATTTACATTAATATGTTAAAACGAGGGGGCGCGCGTGGTCGGCTGGCCGGCGTGTGATAGCGCGAGTTAGCGATAGCCGGCGCGTGCCATAGCAAGCCGGCGCGAGACATCGCTGGACATCTTTCTTTATAAAACCGCCTTAAAAGTAGTTTTATACCTGCGAGGCGAGGCGTGGATACGGATATGCAGGCATGGATACGAAATTAGAGTTGGCTTTCCTATGTTACACATTATATGCGACTACTGTAGGCACATTGTTAACAGAAATATCGGTCGATAGGGCCAAAAAGTTTCCCCTACAATTATACAGTATACCGCTACAAGGGGAGTCTGGGGGGGGGGGGCTATCTCCAGCAGTGGACGTCTTCCGCTGAGATGATGATTATGACTGTGTGACTCGTTCGTTATTGAATTTTTATTCAAGCATTGGAATAAGTCATAGAAGTCATTCTGTACCCTATTTCCGCCGGCTTTAATAAATCCTCTTTAAAAAGACGATTAAATATGCATCTATCAAGTTAACATTGACTAATCGCGATCGATCGGTATTTCTTGTAAAAGATATGAGGTTACCTGCCACTAATTGCTGATTAAAGATAACTTTCTGACCAATAATAATAAACATTACATTTGTCACGATTACATCTACAGCCTTATTATTTGATCCATAACCACTGAATCCTGAAGCAGATATGGCGAAAAAGTTAAATTTTGTGCCTCATCACTTTGGCGCATCAAGTGTTGGGGTTTTTAATTCTATAGTCGAATAAGTAACCATTATAGTTTCATCATAATTCTGTTTGTCAGTCCGTCCGTATGTTTGCAGTTTAGTTTCTAGATAGTTACTTAACAAGCCGACAAAGTTGTAAAATTATATTTTAAGAGTTACTTCCCAAGAAGTAAAGCCGTGATTACCTTTTTTTCGCTTCCATCTTATTGAGGAAGCATGAAGGCAGGTCCGATTGAGAAATATTAATCTTTAAAGAGGTAATTTTTATTAGAGCCGAGAGAGTACAGAAAGGAGAGTTTATTTGGGACGGTATACTTCGTGTTTGATTCCATTCAGATTTGAAGGAAAAATACCAATGTGTTTTAATAACTAATGATAGATAAGATAAAATAAGATAGGACGCCTCTTAGCCAGATGGACTGACAACCTGAGAGAGGTAGCTGGAGTAGATTGTATGCGGGGACGGAGGACCGAGAGACATGGCGCCCATTGGAATAGGCCTATGTTCAGCAGTGGACCGCAATAAGATGACGTGACATTACGTATTTATTTTTTGGGTTTAGAATACAAGGATTCATTTGTTTGCATGTGTTTGGCGCCAACGCTCCCCTTACAAAGTAACAAAACTCCTGCCCCTTATATTAACTACTACTTAGTTAAATAGGGTGAATTTTAATTAACATGAAATCCTTTTAGTCACGTCAACTGTTAGTATTTGGGAGGCCTCTAAGTAATTTTTGTTAGATTTGTTAATTTTTCAATGAAAAACGTAGTATATTTTTGGTTGGTTAAGTCCGTAAAAAACTGAGAGTAGCAAAAAGAAGAATTATCCTTTGGCATGTCAACTACCGCTAATAATATTTTTTAATCGACTTTGAAGTCGGTTGAAAAAGGAGGAGGTACAATTCCGCTGTATTACATTTGTGAATCGATTTAGAAAAATATTTTTATCTGAAAGGGTATATCCCGTTTGGTCCCAGTTACATTTAAAGAAAAAAACAATCCTCAAACAAATCCTCTCAAATGGAAGTAAGAAAATTTATTTCAGCTCATCATGATATTGGCCTATTGAAGTCTGTGTTACTCAAGGTCGGTACAAGGTAATGAGCTTCTTTTATGATAATTATGCATATTATATAAGAAACTGATTGGCTAACTTATGTGTTTAACAGTTTGCCTTGCGAATGTCACCTTTCACTTGTTTTACTACGACTATGTTTACTCAGACAAACACAAGAAGCATAAACGAATCACGAGTATGTATCCCTCTCCCTCTTCCGAGAATCAAAGCTTGGGCTCCATCATCAGCCTCTCCCATTGCACGCCACTTAGATCGATTTTAGGTGAATGCAACGGTTTTCTGCAAGGCCGTGGTATAATTGGTAGCTCTTTTTCTGTTACTTTTTCTTTACTGGAATACCGCCTCCTTGACACCAACCCTCCTCAGGAATGCACGGATGGCGCAGTGGTATAAGCTGTGTGTTGTGGGTTCCGTCCCCATATGAAACAACACTTTGTATCATACACAAATTGTTGTTCTGAGCCTGGGTGTTCGTTGTGGCCGTTTCAGGTATGTCTGTAAATTCCCCCGCGACACAGGACATATTACTATTGCGGCAGTTGTCTTTAAACAAAGACAAAAGGAATGTTATAGTTTCGCAGACGGAACTTAGGAAGAAGGTATATCGGAATAAGGAAAATTGGCCAAAGAGGCTAGGAAAATGAAACTGCAAGATGAGGAAATGATCCTGAGACTGTCGTGGTTGAAAAGCCCTGGGTCACGTACTCGTCCTGTGATTGGAGACGCTACTACACAACTAGCCACTGGTTAAAGTTAATTGGTTTTTACCCGACTGCGCCAGAACGTATGGTTTTTTTGTGTATGTTATTTAATATCTTTGATTTTATCAAATTCTTTTGAAAAATAATCATTGTATTTTAATAAAATCTTGTAATTTGAGTTGTTCTATAGGTATATGTTAATAGTTTAATATTTACAGGAAAGTTCTAAGAAATAACCCATGGTAAGATTTATATTATACCTTTAACATCTGCGTTTATGGTTATTACTCTTTTATTTGTGCTCCGACGTTTTATTTCATATCCAGATTCTCGTAGTAATAAATGTGTTTTTATGGTGTAGGGAGGCAAACCGAGCAGACGGGTCATCTGATGGTTAGTGGTGATCTAGTAAGAGTTGAAATTCGTAAAAACTGGTGTCCCATTGCCATGCCACTGCTATGCAAATGATAGCACGGGAGATGACATTTACACTGGCCGCCCCAATATTTTTCGGGCAAACGTCATCGAGAGTCGAAACAAACTTGTGTCTGAAATTGAAACTTCCTTGGCGGAGGTTTCAGATTGGGCCGACTAAATCTAGTCCAGTTCAACCCAAAAAGACACAGTGTGTTTCTGTGCGTTCGCCGCAAAGAATATATTTGTCGTATCACCTCGGTTTTACAGCACCTCCCTAACTGCCTCAGCCAGCAACGTAATCCTAGGATTGTCGATCCTAGGTATCGACATATCGAGCAAAGTCCAGTTTCGGGGTCACTTAGAGGGTAAAGTCAAATTGGCCTCGAAGAAGCTCGGTGTGCTGAACATATCGAGGCAGTATTTCACTCCGGCCCACCGCCTTCAGCTCTATAAGGCGCAAGTCCGACCGCATTTGGAATACTTTTCTCATCTCTATCCAGGGGCACCTCAGTACCAGCTTCTCCATCAAGACCGCATCCAACGAAGAGCGACTTGAATCGTCGATAGCCCAAACATCTCCGATCGGCTCGTTCCCTTGGCGTTACGTAGAGATATGGCTTCACTCTGCATTCTCTATCGCATATATCATGAAGAGTGCTCCGAGGAATCGTTCGGACTAATACCAGCCGCAACTTTCCGCTATCGTTGCACACGGCTAAATTTTCATCCTCATCGCCTGGATAGTTGGCGCTCAACTACTGTGCGCTTTTCGAGACACTTTTTGACCCCCACAACCAATCTGTGGAAAAGGTTGTCCTCTGTGGTATTTCCGGACCGATACGACTTTCAAGAAAATAACAAACTCCTCCCTAAGAGGCACAAAGGAAATGGCAAAGGCGTTGCCACATTTGTGACTCCTGATTTGCAGACGTTTATGGGCAGCGATGGTCACTTTCCATCAGGTAACATAAAAAAAAAAGTTTATTTTACATCAACTTGGACGTCCACCGCGTTCATCGTTGCCATTGATAAGGAGTTCAGAGGGCTTAGTGTAAGTTGATTTCACTTCTCCTCGGTCTTAGTTCTCCTGGTCGTTGCGATTGCTAAAGATTTCAGGTCGGGCCAATCACAGTGACAAACGCGGTCACCGTGACGATCAAGTAGAAGTGAAATACACTTAAACTAGGCTCTCAGTGTGGTGACGGATTAAGAATACAAAGTGTCACCACCCCTATTCATCCCGTCGGTGTCGTAAGAGCCGAACAACAGCACTGCATAGAGAAGGAAAACTTGACACAAACCCTATACATGGCCAGCGTGGTATAGTAGGCCACAACCTTCTTTCTAAGGAGAGGCTTATGTCCAGCAGTGGACTATTAAAAACTGTTGATGATGTGATGATGTAGGCTCTCAGGGCGGGCCAATCGCAACGCTGAACGCTGTTCTCTGAAGTTATTATTATTACCTATACTCGTAAAACAATATGAATATATGGTTGGAACCACTATTAAAATATTCCTCGAGCAGTTTGCGTTCGTTTCATCTAATCACAAGACACTATCATGTCTAAAGTATCGATAAGCATTTATCTTATTACTTATCAACTTACCAGATTTAATAATCCTTCGATAAATGTCAACATATGAGTACAAATACCTTAAAATTGATGTGCGTTCTCAGATATTCGTTTTATTTAGATAAACATATTTGTGTGTTTATTATTGTGGTGTCATTAAAAATATTCAACGTACTTGCCACTCTAGTACATTAGGCATTTTATGTTTGATTTCATGAACTGATAAAATGGGCATTTTTTTGTTATGTGAACAATTAAATCTTTCAATACAAATAAATAAAATTAAAGTGTCTGTTTCTTATGTCAAAATTACATATCTTTTATGCTCCCGCGGTTATTTGCACGACACCTACACCTAAAAACCAGTTTTTTTTTCTGTTTCTCTATTTGTCTGTCTGTTTTGTTCAGAGTAATCTTAAAAACAGCTAGACGGATTTTAATAATATTTTACTACCGGGGAGCTGTCTATATAAGGAGTAACTTAGGCTATTTGTTCTCTCAGAAAAACCCTATAAAATTTTGGCCAGTCCGGGAATCGAACCCACTGAGGCAGTGCTAATAAAGTGCTGCAGAATAAATTTTCAGTTTTTACCCGTGTCACGGTAAGATATAAGCGTTTTCAAAAGCCACTCTTCGACACAAGGACGACTCACAGACTAGGGATGGCATAAATTCACCATCACATGGGGAAATTTATATGATTTAAAAATCATTCCAACACACATGTGACTGAATTAAAAAGTCACTGCTACTTTATTTTTATTATCGAAATGTCGAAATCCAAAAAAAGAGTCGTAATCTTTGATAAAAAGATTTTTGATTGATTTTAATACCACTTATCTTTGTCCATAACGAAATCACAATCACATGTGAAATCGCTGTGACTAAAACCAATCATTTCAGCAAATGTATATGATTTAAAAAAAGCAACAATTTCTATGTCTATCACAGACCGTGAGAGAACCTTGCACACATGGGTTAGCTCGACCGAAGTGACACCACAGCCTTACAGAAAACCGGTGTGAACGTGTAAGGTCACCGGTAGCCCAACCGTCTCACTCAATAATATCATATACATACAAGAGGCAGATACGCCACCAACGCACAAAACGGGTCCTAATTAGGACCACACAAAGCGAGCGCACGTACTAATTAATTCGAAAAAAAACATCAAAATGCTTTCTGTCACTGTACTGATTACAAATAGTTGTCTCTTTCACTCTTATGCTTTCCCTATTTCCTATCGCACTTGTGGCGTATGTTTTGTTCTAAAATGCATTAATAGATGTATGTGTACTATGTATAGTGTTACGGAACAAATATTTTGTGCGTGCAGTATGAATAAGACGTATCTTCCTTAAAATATCATTGGTCTTACTCCTCTAACTCTAAGAGGTAGTACTCAGAGGACAAAAACGCACCTCTGTCTCTTGAATTACTGTTTGCTGTCCATGGCTAGCGGTATCACATCGACAACCTTTAATAGTCCGCTGCTGCACATAGGCCTCTCCTTAGAAAGGAGGTTGGCCTACTATACCACGTTTGCCAGACGGGTTTGCCATTCTCTTTGCAGTGCTGTCCATTTAGTCGGCTCTTATGACACCTCAATATCAACACTTCTTTTTCGAACCTTGGATCGTTTATGGCGGTCTTATCGCATTCTGGAAATATCTTACAATGTATCACGTCATTATTTGTAGTCACAGATAATATTCGAGTGTTCTTTAATGGCGTGTCTTGTGAATTAAGAAGAACCATGTAATAATTTCATTTATTGTCAAAGCACCCTCTAATTACATATTTTTTATCAATAAATGGTTTAAAAACAACAATGTAAGAAAATTACGAGTTACTCAGCGTGTAATTGAATTGTCAAAACGTTGATATGAATGCAAAAACCTCACAAGAAAATGGCAATAGGCAGCTAAGGTAGAGATAGCGCAATTATCTTGACTAAGACTGCAGTAGTAGGTCTGGTCACGAATTTGTTTTTTTTTAAGTGTTAAAATCCATTGACTTTTAAATGTTGCGGCTTTTACCAAACTTTTGCACACTTTCAAACACCTACGGATGATCTTTGACGTAGGGTTAGGGTTCCGCTCTCCATGGCCTTTAACGGTTCCTAGTTTGAACAGGATTCTTTATTTATTTATTTATTTATTTATTTTTATTTATTTATTCAAGGTAAATTGTACAGAAAATAGTGATAAAATGGGCGCTCATTTTTTTAGCTATAACAATTACATATAGAATATGCGGCTGGTACCTAAAAAGGTAAAACCTGAGATATAGGTACCAGCTATCTTCCAGTGACACTGAGTTATTAAATGCAGATATACATAATTTATTTAAATTGCCCTGTACAAGTTGTAAATTAATTTACACAGTATGTTGCCTTACTTATTAATACCAAAACATGCATAGTTACATATCAATTTATATAAATGTAATAATGCATTTGTGATGTATGTGAGAATGTGTGTGTATGTCTGTGTGCATGTATGTGTGTGTGTGTGTGTGTGGGGGGGGGGGGGGTGCATGATCATATCTGAGGGTGTAGAATAGCCTCTGTGTCCTCATAAGTGAGGGTCAGGAGATAACTTGTAAGTATCTTTTTGGTTTCAAATTTGGTTTTATTATGAAAAACAAGAAGGTTGTTTATCTTATTGTATAAGTAACGTCCCAAGAAGAAATAGAACTTATGACCGAAAGATGTTGTGCAAGTGTAGGTTAATGGGATCTTATGTTTACGACTTCTACGCGCCTGAGTAAGTACACTTAATAGTGGTCTTTCAATTTTGTTCTTAGAGATGTGTTGCTTTAAAATTATTTGCAGAATGAAAATTTGGCGCACTGTCAGCACTTCACAAAACTCGTACAATTTTTTAGATGGAAAACGATAAGGTTTGAAAGTACAGACTTTGAGCACTGCTCTTTGGGCTCTTTCGAGGTGAATTAAATGGCTTTTTGATGCTCCTCCCCAAGCAGAAATGCAGTATCCCAGTAAAGACTGGCAAAGCGCGTAGTAGACCATCTTTATAACGTTAGGATCGGCAACATGTCTTAAATGCTTGAAAACATACATTAATTTACGCACTCTACCACATAAACTGTCAATGTGTTGATGAAACGATAAGTGGTCGTCGAGTATAACACCCAAGTAGCGAGCAACGGATGTCTGATTGAGAGTAGGGCAGTTGCAAACATCACTACAAACTCCGTGAGTGTGGACAGTAATTTTATGGTGGGGGTTACTTGTTAAGGAATTTTTAATTTTGAATGTCATTATGCTTGTTTTATTGACATTCAAGGTAAGTCTATTATTTGTTAGCCATTGTGTAATTCTGTTGAATCCAAGTTGCGCTGCGTGATAAGTTTCTTGCCAGGTTGTTGCTTTAAAAATTAATGCGGTATCATCTGCAAAGGCTACTATTTTACCACTTTCCAGGACAAGGTCGCACATCTCGTTAACATATATTAAGAATAGCGTCGGCCCGAGGATACTCCCTTGAGGAACGCCATATAACACTGGGATTTCAGAGCTAGTGTGTTTTCCCACTTTAGTACACTGTGTGCGATTACTCAGATAGCTCTGGAACAGTTTTAGTTGATTCCCCCGAATGCCTATTTTTTCTAATTTGATGCATAACTTAGAGTGGGAGACAGTATCGAAGGCCTTTGCCAAATCAAGAAAGATTGCAAGGCATTTCTGTTTTTTATCTAGTGATTCGGCAATACAGTTAGTAAGGTCATGGACTGCGTCGTCCGTCGACATGGAATTACGGAAACCATATTGTCTATCAGATAGCAGGTTATTGTATTCCAGATATCCCTTTAACCTTTTGTTCATTATTCGCTCTAAAATTTTAGAAAGTGCTGGTAGCACAGAAATTGGTCTGTAGTTATGTAAGTTGCGTTTGTCTCCTGATTTATGTATAGGATGGACAAGGGCCTTTTTAAGTCGATCTGGAAATACTCCAGTGCTAATACATAGATTCAGAATGTACGTGAGAGGCGGAATTAGACTAGCCTTGAACTGCTTAATGATATTGATATATATGTGCATTGTGTGTACCGGATGACGTCAGCGCACTCCGGGCGCGGCGCGCTCCCGCTGCATTTACTCAGTAATAAATCAGCTCGATACATACTCGGTTGTTTAATTTGTTAGCATACATATCACTGGCGACGAGGTGTGTTTTTTTTTACCTACATAAACAAAAAAAAAAAATGTCGTTCTTAGGCAATTTATCAAGTTTTGATTACAAAAATTGCGAGTGGAGTATCTTCAAAGGACGATTGAACCAATTTTTGTTGGCTAATGACGTAACCGATGACAAGAAGGGTGCAATTCTCCTAACTTATCTCGCGGATGAGTCGTATCGACTGTTACGTAACCTTGCGTACCCGCGGGATTTGGAGACGCTGACCTTTCCGGAGCTGACTACCTTACTCGACGGTCATTTTAAACAAAAACAATGTTCTTATGCTGATAAAGCGAAGTTTTATGGTGCCCAGAAAAATACAAGCGAATCAATAGGCGATTGGGCGGCGCGACTCAGGGGGCTTGCGAGCTACTGCAACTTCGGCGCTACCCTGGAACAGAATATCACTGATCGATTCGTCCTCGGCTTGAACATGGGCCCCGTTCGTGACAAGCTTTTTGAGCAAGACGCTTCGACGCTGACACTAACCCGAGCCATCGAGATTGCTGAAAAGGCAGAATGTGCGCGTGATGCAAGAGCTGTTTTTAGTGACGTATCTTCACAAATCAAAGAAGAACCGTTATATCGTGCTGAGTTTGATTCCAAGACCAGCCAACGGCCGCGACACGGGAATGGTGGAGGTAGCGTCGCCAGCGGTGCCGGTAGTGGCACAGGCGCCAGCCAGCCGTTGGGGGCGGTGTGCTCAATCTGCGGCATGAAAAACCATTCCGAAGACAGATGCCGTTTTAAAAATTATCGTTGTCAAAAGTGTGGTGAAAAAGGTCATTTAAAAAAAGTGTGCAAAAAAAAGAGTGTGTGCGTAAATAACATCGTTTCGAAATCGGAAGAATCGGATAGTACTTGCTGCGAGGAATGTCAGAACTATAATGTAAGGTACGTAAGCGAGAAACCGATTGAACTGTTACTAAAATTAGGAACTAAACTAGTAACTATGGAGCTGGATTCGGGTTCCGGTAAATCTGTTATATCAGATAATTTATACTCAAAGTTGTTTTCTGATTACAAACTTTCAAGTTGTAGCTTGAAAATGTGCCTATATAACGGTCATAAAATCACACCAATGGGATATTTTTATATAAATGCAAATTACAATCAAATAACGAAACCTATTAAAATATTTGTCATAAAACAAGGGGGTCCGCCCTTACTGGGCCGTGATTTTATGGCCGCCTTTAATTTAGTTTTAGGAACACAGTTAAATAGTTTATCAGCTGATTCGCACGTCAGTTCATTGTTGGAACAATATTCAGAACTATGGCGCGACGAGTTAGGCACGTTTAACAAATTTGAAATACATTTAGAACTGAAAGAAAATTCAGTCCCAAAATTTTTAAAAGCTCGATCCGTGCCATTTGCCTTAAAAGGAAAGGTGGAAGCCGAATTGGACAGGTTGGTTGGTTTAGGCATCCTCGTACCAGTCAACACTTCGGAATACGCAACTCCCATTGTACCGGTCCTTAAGGAAAATGGGAAGGTCAGGATAGCTGGCGATTATTCCATTACCTTGAATAAGGATCTAATTATTGATAAGTATCCGTTACCAAGGATAGAAGAGGTATTTGCAAAATTAGGAGGGGGTGAGCACTATTCAAAAATTGACTTAAAAAACGCATATAACCAATTTCTTTTAAGTGAGCGCTCACAACAACTAACTACAATAAATACCTCTAAGGGGCTCTTTAAATATACTAGATTGGTCTATGGACTAGCCAACGCTCCGGCGATATTTCAAAAATCAATGGAAACACTATTATCAAATATAGATGGCGTAAGCTGCTGGTTAGACGATATCTGTGTAACCGGACCGTCCAGGGAACTTCATTTACGTAGGCTTAAAGAGGTTTTAAACAGGTTAAACGATGCGGGGTTGCGATTACAGAAAGAGAAATGTGTTTTTTTTAAAAATGATGTTACGTATCTAGGTTATGTAATTAATAAAAATGGGTTACAGACGTGCCCGGATAAGGTAAGAGCAATTTTAGAAGCTCCCGAGCCGTCGAATGTTACGGAAGTGAAGCGTTTCTTAGGGATAACAAATTATTATAGAAAATTTATTCCAAACGCTTCAAGTATATTAAAACCGCTTCACGAGTTGTTGAGGGCAGGTGTCGAGTGGCAGTGGGGTGATCGGCAGCGGCGCGCCATGCATGAAGTGCGGAGCGAGCTAGCGTCAGAACGCGTGCTGGCTCATTTTGAACCCAATGCGACGCTTGTGCTGTCTGTAGATGCCGGGCCGCATGGATTGGGGGCGGTCCTCGCGCACGCCGATTCAAAAGGGCCCGACCGGCCTATTGCCTTTGCATCGCGTTCCTTAACAATAAGTGAACGCAATTACAGTCAAATACATAAGGAGGCGACAGCGATAATATTTGGTGTCAAGAAATTTCACCAATATTTATATGGCCGTAGTGATCCCTTTATTTTAAAAACGGATCATAGACCCTTAATGTCAATTTTTAACAAAAAAAACGGCATTCCAATAACAACGGCACTTCGTCTACAGCGTTATGCTATTATATTATCAGCATATAATTATATTGTACAATATACCCCGTGCAATAACAACGTTGTAGCAGATTATTTTTCTCGAGCACCACTTGAGTCATCGGAATGCGATAGCGATAAACAGTTCGACACTTATAGTTCGCTTAAGTTTTTAGATATACAACCCGCTATTTTATTAGAAAATGTGAGAGTGGCTGCACTCAATGACAAAACTCTAAAAACTGTGACTAAGTACGTTCGCAGTGGATGGCCAAAAAAAATTAAATGTAAATCAATATTACCATTTTTTAATTGTAAATTAGATTTGCAGATTTTGGATAATGGTGTATTGTTGCGCGGTATCAGGGTTATTATTCCGGAGTCACTTCAACATCGTATGTTAGACGAGTTACATAATACGCACATGGGTATTGTCAAAACAAAAAGTAATGCTCGTTCTAGAATGTGGTGGCCAGGTATAGACCGCGATATCGAGAGACGAATAGGCTCATGCGCCGAATGCATAGCGGAGCGAAGTGCGCCGCCGCGCGAGCCGCCCGCACCATGGCCTCGCGCGCAGGGCTCTTGGCAAAGGATTCACATTGATTACATGACTATCGCTCAGCGTACATATTTAATAGTGATCGATTCTTTTAGTAAGTGGCTAGAATGTCTACTTATGCATAATGGCACGACTACTGAGGCGCTAATTATTAAATTAAAATTTCTTTTTTCCATTTTTGGTTTACCAAATGTAGTAGTATCAGACAACGATGTGAAAATTAACTCAACACAGTTTAGAGAATTTTGTTCCAACAATGGTATACAATATATGACCTCTCCTATATACCACCCACCTAGTAACGGACAAGCTGAGAACTCTGTACGAACTTGTAAGAAAATGCTAAAATGTATTTTGAAAGGTAATGTCGCCTTGAATATTATTCAAGAGAAATTGTTGGGTTATTTGTTTACACATAGGAACACTATTCACTGTGCCACCGGTCAAACGCCTGCGCTATTAATGTTTGGTCGTAATTTACGAACGCGTTTGGATTTGATCATGCCATCACATAAGAACACAACAGCCGATGCCGATTCATCGTTTGTTATCTGCAGGAGACATTTCGAAATCGGTGATTACACTTGGACCCGTTGGTACAGTGATAGAAGGGAAAGTTGGGAACTAGGTATAATTAAAGAGTGTTTAGGAAATAGAATGTACAAGGTATATGTACTCAATGAGCACAGAGAATGTATACGCCACGTGGACCAGCTTTTAAAATATAAAGGACAACGTATTCCTGTCGGGCCAAGTGTTAATACCGAAGTCATTGAAATCGACAGGAATACGGTGCGATCATCTTCACAAGATAGTGATGTCCATGATCACACCCCTGAATGGGCAGGTTGTAGTGGGGATGAGAATGAGCGAGAAATTGGCGAAACGCAAACGTCACCACCGTCAGCACCGGCATCTTCTATGCCAGTGCAGGTCGCCCAGGGCGAATTAACTGCCGTGCAAAACAAGGGTGAACCGAGCGTTCCGCCAACATCGACGCCCACACCTATAGGAAGGTCCATACGTCATAGGAAGCCTGTAGATTATAAGCCTTATTTTTAATTAAGTTTATATCATATTGTTTATGTCTATAAATTGTTTGTTTTGTTAAAGGTTTCAAAATTAATGTGGAGGGATTGATATATATGTGCATTGTGGGTACCGGATGACGTCAGCGCACTCCGGGCGCGGCGCGCTCCCGCTGCATTTACTCAGTAATAAATCAGCTCGATACATACTCGGTTGTTTAATTTGTTAGCATACATATCAGATATACATAGGAATGCCATCAATACCAACTGCACAGTTAGATCGTAAACTCATTATTATATTTTCAACTTCAGCTTCATCTGTTTCAAGAAAGACAAACGAGTTTACAGTGGAAGGTTTCGTACCGTATTCCCGCCTGACAACTGCTTCGGTTGGAGTTGTTACGGTCTCGGCCAATTTTTTTCCTACATTGACAAAATAGTCATTTATCTCATTTATAGACCTCACAGAATTTCTATCTATAAATAGTAAGTCATTCGCGGTTTGAGTTCCTTTGGAGGTATGGGTAATAGATTGAATTGCATTCCAGAGATGTTTTGGGTTACTGTTTGCTTTTGTCAACATGTCTCTTTCATATTGCCTTTTGACATTTTTAAGCAGATTGTTGCAGAAATTCCTATATCTTATAAATATGATCTTTAGTGTCTCATTACTGGGGCACTTTTTCATTTTTTTATACATTAGGTCTCTATTCCTCATACATCTCAACAGCCCAGGAGTAATCCATGGCTTCCGTATTCGTAAACGGGAAGGGACTATTTGGGTACTCGTGGCCATACTGATAGCTGATGACAAGTCGTTTATGAGATGTGTACAAGCGTCGTTTGCATTATTTGTTTGATATACTGACGAATAATCTATGGAAGTAATGTACTGTTCAAGAAGTATGGGATCAATTTTTGTCTTAGTTTTTGGGAAAACACTGTTATGAAGACGTTTGGACAAGGATAATAAAACTGCACTATGGTCAGTTACGGTAGATTCTAGTACTAATACTGTGCTTTTGTGTCTAGACTTTAAGATAATATGATCAAGACAAGTTTTATCACGCGTTATTTTAGTATGAGCTGGTAAAAGGCCATGGCTGGCTGTAATATTTAAGTATTCTTTAGCATTGCTACTTATAGAACCCTCACTAATGTCTATGTTTATGTCGCCCATTAACACCAAATTTTTATATGCAGTGTTGGATGTCAAAAATGTGTCAAGAGATACTAGAAAATTTGTAACATCTTTAAAACAAGGCGGTCGGTAAATTCCTAAAATGCACGTGTCTTGGTCTATAGCTACTGCTACACAGTTGGCATCCTGAAGCTGAAGTTCAAAAACTTGGCAGTTGGTAATATTAGTTCGTATAAAGACAACAACACCATCATTTTTATTTATTCTATTCGTACTGTGAAAGCTGTTATAGCCTTCCAGTGTTGGAATATTGGGGTTGCAGGATAGCCAACACTCCGTTAGTACTATAATGTCTTGGGAGAGTTTTGTTCTGGTTATTAGCGTTAGTAACTAGGTAAGTTGGCTGAAATACTGCAAATATTTTGAGTAATTATATTAAGACTCTTCTCATTTCTGTCCAGAAAAGAACAGCATTTTTCAGGCTCACAAACATATGAGCTGGACACCTGCGTGTTATCTATGTCTTCTAACAGCCCTCAATATTATTATTCTGTAATATCTTCAACTCGCAAAGGCGTTCGAGGATAACGATTGATCTCTCATGAAACGGTTACTCTTTGGCTACAAGTCGGCCGTGGTACTTAAGAGTACACTTACTTATACTAACACAGTAGCAATCCGCCCCGGCTTCACACGGGTGCAATGTAGATGCTAATGTGGTGTCAGTGTGGAGTAATTAATTATACCGTTATAATGATAGGACTATACTACAGCACATCTTTAAATGCAATATTGCACTCGAGACGGACGTCGCTATGCCCCGCATTTTAAACCTCTAATATCTTCCATTTTAATGATATACTGTGAGAGCAACTTTAATCTACATTAAATGCACAACGTATCTAACGTAATTGGATAAGGAATAATTAGTATTGTTTAAAATAGTTCCGTAAATAACCCTTTTTTTGAAAATTACGAGTTACGTCCACATCACATAACATCAACAGCCTTTCTTTAATAGTCCACTGCTGGACATAGGCCTCTCCTTAGAGATAAGGTTTTGGCCTACTATACCACGCTGGCCAGACGGGTTGGTATAGGGTTTGTGTCAAGTTTTCGGTCTTTTTGCAGTGCTGGTGTCCTGCGTTGTTTTGCGCCCTTAGTCGGCTCTTACGACACCCACGGGATGAATTGGGGTAGTGACATTCCGTATTCTTAATCCGTCACTACACGAGTTACGTCCGAACATACATAAAAGAAAATATATATAAACGTCCGAATTGAATTCGATTAAAAATAAAGAACAGCGATTTTCTATGAGGCCGTGGTACTCGTATCACAACGGTCAAATAAAAACTAATTCAAAAATTGCTATGCTTTAAATTTTTTACCAAAGAAATAATAACGCTAACATTAATATTTCTTTAACTTGTCTCGGACGAAGCAAAGTCCCCGACTTTCTATAGCACACATCATTCTGCTGAATACACAATTATATTTTATTATCTTTACAGCCAGGTAAATCCCGCTTAGTTTATGCCTCGTACGTTTTCCTCAACTAAGACTCGAACTGAATTACAAATAGCCTCAAATAGGTAAGGAAATAAGATGTCTTCAAGACAATGAGAAACCCTATGTGGTTTTGGGCAGCCCCGTTGATGGTGTGTCAGATTTGTATTGATAGTTTTTCAATATAACAAATGACATTGAGCAGTAAATGTTGCTGATAGACACACACAAAGAATAACTGATAAAATAGCAATCAAGATTAATTCAGTTGTTAATGCATGTACAAACAAATACTTATTACACGTGTTAACAAGATGTAACAGTAGTGAAATTCTGCAAAGACTGTCAAATAAAATTAGTGTCTTTTGTTTTTTTTTTTGTTTTTACGATATTTTATTTTATTCACGGGGCAAACGAGCAAACGGGTCACCTAATGGAAAGTGACTACCGTCGCTCATGAACGCTTGAAACTTCTTTTTTCTTCTTCTTTTGAAAAAGAAAACTCCCGCATTAGGAATATATCATGTGTCGCGATGGACTTTACAAACATTCATGAAACTGATACAAATAACACTCAGACTCAGAACAAAACAAACTGAGCAAAGGAAAACACGGCCTACCAGCCTATTATACATATAGCTATAAAACTAGTCCAGGCCATTTAGCCTTTTTTCTATGCCTCCGTGGTACGCCACAGATTAATGATTTGATTATTCGAAATAGAATTTCGAAGAACTTGTAATTTGATATACTTTTATTACTATAATAAAAATGTGGCACCTGTTTGTGCATATCACGTATGCAATTACGTATTAATCTGTTACATCACGTGCAATTTGTATTTTTATTAAGTTCTTTGATATGATCGTTCTGATTTTAACTGTTCACAATTTTTGTAATTTTTGTGTATACTATAACAACTATTTTTATTTTAATCGATGTCTAGTGAACCGGTTCGACCAGAGTGAAACCACGGTCTCACAGAAAACCGGTGTTAAGCAATTCAGATGGTTATCCGAGGCTGGTCACATCTTAGATTTGAAATTTGTCATAGTGTATAGTATTCTACAACTCAAGCCCTTTCATTTGATACCCATATTGAGGGAGTTGTGAAAAAATGTATAATTTTGTGGCGGCGGCCATCTTGCACCGATTTTCATCAAACATAGCTAAGAACACTCCTGACTAAATCCCCTTTCAAACAAAAAAAAAAACAAAAAATCGGTTCATAGCTACGATGCCACAGACAGACACACGCACAGAGACACGTCAAACTTATAACACCACGTCGTTTTTGCGTCTTGATTAAAAACGCAATTGTGGAGTGGGCGGACACTGAAAGAGCGACAACGCACCTGAGTCTGTTGAGTTACAAGTGCGTCCATGAGTGGCAGTAGTCACTTATCATCCGGGTGACCCATCTTTTCGTTTGCCTCATATACCAAACCAAAAGGAAAAACAGCACTATTTTTAAGATTGGCAGTAAAAAGAACCATGTCTTATTGCTCGTACAATATTCCAATTACTAGTACGTGTAGCGTAGCTTACCGTTTTAGTCGAGTGAGCATTCTTTTAAATTATTTTGCCGTTGTTCTTCATACAATATTGCAAACATAATGTCAAATTAATAGATTATCGAAAATGAAGCGTCGAATGACACACAGAGTTAACGAGAGATATACCCTTTCAAGTAGAGTCAAGAGAACCTCCTCCTTTGGTTAAAAATAAAAAATATTGCTCTCTGTGTCGTACGAGTATATATGTAGATACGGCATCGCGCTACGAAATTGACAAGAAACCTTCACATAACATGAAAATTGAATGTACTCGACTGCGAAATGGATGGCGAATCGCCAAGATTAGACTCGTGATGTTATAGAAATACAGTTTACGCTCCTGGCTCTACGTCGTACGTAGCAAGATTATTGTTCGTCACAGCGAAATCGAAACTTATTACAAAAATCATTACAAAAATCTTTATTAAACACTTTCAGTTCTACTTTTATTAAGATATTATATATATTAAAACCCGAAGAAGAGAAAATACGATTTATAAATCTACAATTTAGCAAGAAGATCCCATTAGTTTATAATCTTCAAGAAAAGAACGCACTCCTAACAGAAAGGCTGAAAGTGAATCCAGAAGGGTTACAGGCGTCCATAGGCTTTTCCATCAGGTGACCAGTTTGCTCGTTTGTCCCTATATGATAACGAAATAAATAACATTGTAGTAGGTTTTTCTTCACAAGATGCGCCTTTATTCCTCGTCCAGGCAATTCAGTCGCTTAGTATTCATATTAAAATATTTGTTCTCTGCCGTTTCTCAAAGAATCAAATCAAAACGTTAATAAGAGATATTGGGGCTTAGAAATTTAATATATCACACAATTTCGGTACTTGTCTGATGGTCATTAAATACGAATATTCGTATTTTAAGCATCACTAATTCGGATTATCATGACTGAAACAATTATATTTTCGGTTATTAAATATTTGACGTTGTTTTTGAAGTTGTATAATAGTTTTGTATTTATGTTTTTTTCAGAATGTAACCAGTCCTTGTTTTGAAAAGACCAACAATGTAAGCAAGTCTGTTCGTAAAACAAAATACTCCCAGATTGGATTTTGTCTCTTTATCTGTCAATCGTTTTATAAATTATGTGGGATAACCTACAATATACTAAACTCGATACACTGGGTGACAAATCGATTTAGCCACTGCACTATCCAATAATATAGCAAGTAACTAATTATACAGGTATGTAATAATAGTATGTAAAACATGTATGTACGTGTACTTTAATCGCGAATGTGGGTGTTTTTTCAAGAAAAAACATTTTACAGTAATGAATTTCTTTGTTTCAATTTCCTTTACTCATTTATTTAATTTATTTATAATATTATCTGCGAGTATTGTAACAAAGAGCTAAGTGATCGTCCCTGGGCTTACCCCGGAAGGTGACATCACACCTACTTATTATTGTTTTTCATATCCTCTTAGTAAGATAGATAAACACACATTGTCACAGAACACTTTTCCTGTAGCATTTATTAGTCTGATTTTGATTTAGTTATTACACGGTTGTCTAGTAGGGGACATTTGGAAGTTTAAAATTGCAATGAAACCTCAGTTTTTTTATCTTTCTTTAACTTTTTATTTCTTGTGTTAAGGTGCAGTACAAAAAAGTCTGTGTTGGATTGCCTTAACATTTTTAACAATATAGTAAAAAGAAAAATTAGTGGGTAGTAAGTAATACGAAAATGACGCGTTCCGTTATAAACAAAGTCTATGCGCTAAGACACCGGTAAAAAATAAAGAGAGAGAGAGAAAACATTTCTTTTGAATTGGTTTCCGTTATTTTATTAAAAATGTTAATTGAATTAAATGAAAATGTTTATTGAACACCTTATCCATACATTTCACCGGCTTCACATAAATGTAAATAATTATTTTTTTGCATTTTACCGAGTGGGTGAGGAGACCGGAGCCCAAACTTCCCCTTCACCAGACACAGGGGGAGGGGGGCTCAAAGGTTGGCACTTGTGACTCTTGAGTTGCAGCTGTCCATGGGCGGCGGTCTTCACTTACCATATGGTGACCCATCGGCTTGTTAATACCCAACATCCGACTGACTACTTCAACATCCTACTCCTCCAACATATCCTGATACTCGTGTTTACTGGTAACCTTCTATCATAAGTCTTAATAGTAAAGATTTTGTTAAAATTCAGCTTTAATAGGCTGTTTTAGTTCTGATTTACTTTAAAACACCTATATGTCATACCGCTATCTATTCTTGAGTCAGCTTAAACAACTCAGACTTTCCTTAAAATTTGGATTTACCGATGATGATGATGAAGCTCGAGGGGATACTCTTCAAACAGGCACTCTTCTGTTAACCACATATTTTTTTAAAGCTATGTATAAGATTGGAAAATCCAGTGTCTAACCTTTAATAATATAATCCGTTACTATTACGCACCAAATATCTAGGCTGGATCTAGCTCCTCTATAAAAAGGTTTTATTAAACAGTTTCTTTTATGTTCAAGAATAAAGGTTTTGAAGAAAAAATATTTTTTACTGATTCATGAGGTAATTGAATTAGACAAAATTTTTGATAAGTGGGCAGAGATGAATCTGAAACGTTTTTTTTAAAGATTTCATCATTAGTAAGTTCCTAATTTTTTAAGAACTCTTTTAGTGATCGTCGCAAAATTAAACATTTCAAATGGTTATATCTGGTATCTTTTATGACCAGCCTGATGATAACACTTTTTAAGAATGTATTCGTTTTCAAATAGAATACAGTAGCTCTGAGATCGTATACCTACCCATGTCAATCTTGATCCGAGAGGCTGACTGACCCAACTCTACTCGTAGTCAAAAATACCCGAAATCCAATTATCGACTTACGGTTTTAAATGGCCTGAACACAGCTAAACAAGTTCTCATGATGTATGTATAAATTTTAAGACAAAGCTTTAGAACAAAATTTTGAATCATCTTTTCCCAGGCCTCATCATGCCTTTACTAGTCTGGTTTTTGTATAGGGTTTGTTACAAGTTATGCGTGAAAGATAAAGTGTAGAATTATTTCTAAACTAAAATATTTTTCATGTATATGTTGAAAACAAAGTATAAAAGTCTAATAAAGGGTTCGAATTTAACTGTATTAATTAATAATGTTGTTAGGCTTGAATGTTAAGTGAAGAGTATGGTATATCATCATCAACATCAACAGCCTTTAATAGTCCTCTGCTGGACACAGGCCTCACCTAAAAGGAGGTTTTGGCCTACTATATCACGTTTGCCAGATGGGTTGGTAAAGGGTTTGTGTCAAGTTTTCCTTCTTTTTCCTGTCCTGTAGTCCTGTGTACTTTGCTCCCTTAGTCGGCTCTTACGACACCCATGGGATGAATAGGGGTGGTGACACTCTATGTTCTTAATCCGTCACCATATGGATATTTTGAATGTTGGTCTATAAATGATCTCAGAGAAACGAAACAGTGACCATAAACGTCCATGATGCAATCAGTGGGATCATACGTGGCGAGAGCCATGCTTCGGTACAGATTGGCCAGCTCGACTGGAGATACCGCGGCTTTACTTTCATTGTTTTTCACCAAAGGGGTAAGGTTACTAGAGTCTTACTACTCGCCCGCCACCCTTTGATTCTAGGGTGAGGACTTAAAGATCGGCAAACGCATTTGTAACTTTTGAGTCCATGGGTAGCGATAGTCACTTAGTTACCATCAGGTGACCCAACAACTCGTTTGATTGTATACCATAAAAAATATCAGCGAAAAACGATGACAAAAATTAATTAGTTCATGTAACAATAAGGATGAGTTCTATATGGCTTTGTATATACGTATATCAACGAATACTTATACAGTATTAAAATTCAAATCTATTTACATAAGGGAATGTCCCTACAACAATTTATTATTGTTCTTTTCACCTTCTAACGTAACCTTGGTTCAGTAAATCCATATCCATACTAATATTATAAATGCAAAAGTGTGTCTGTCTGTCTGTTCTGTTCACGCTTAGACCGCTGAACCAATTAAGATAAAATTTGGTATAGAGATCGTCCGAATCTCGGAAAAGGACATAGGATAGTTTTTATCCTAGAAATCATTCTTTAATGCGGTGAAAAGGGGCGTAGAAGTTTGTATGGGAAATCAATAACCACTGAAGCGATTTAAATAAACATTGGTATGGCGTTACTTTGATTCCTGAGGAAAGACATAGGGTACTTTTTACCTCGATTACCGAGCCGCGGGCAAAAGCTAGTCTAACATAAATTTAAAGGACATCGTACGTGGAATATTTTAAAATGTTCACAATAACACAGAAGAAAATATTGCTTTATTATCTGTGTGAATAATTTGCGTTTTATTTCACAGTAAATCTGTAATACCTATACGACGGTTGTGTGAGTTATCACACTATGTTGGATTTTCATGGCAATTTGTCAACATGTAAAAAATGTGTTATACATGACTTAGAGCCTTATTCGTCATTTATAATTATTGCTTGCGATACGAAGTTCACCAAAGTGGTGAATGGTAATGACTGCATTGGTAGTGCAGGTAGTAGTAGCAAATGTGTGCTGAATTCTCCGGTTTGATTTTCGAGGATCTGCAAATATTATTGTTTCGGAGTTTGGTCTATGTATGTATTTACAAAAAAAAGTATATAAGTATTCTATCAGTCAATCTAGCTTTCACAGTACAAGCTCAAGCAGAACTTGAGAGTTTGAAACTAGATGGTGTTGTGTGTCAGATCCGCCTGCTCTTTCGTCAGTATATTATATAAAAAAAGTTCCATATTCTCGAAGTTATAGGATACTTCAGGGATGCCTAAGAGTTAGGTTAGCAGCCGTCTAATCCGTAATTAGATAGACATCCATATTTATATTACAAATTTGAAAGTGAGTTTGTTTGTTTGTTTGTTACGCTTTCACGCCTAAACCACTAAATCGATTTTAAAATTCTTTCACCAATGTAAAACTTAATTATCAGCGAGTAGCATAGACTTTTTACCACGATAACCGACATACACGCGGGCGGAGACGCGGGCTAAAGCTGGTACTTACATATTTCGAATTATTTTTATACACTCACGTGTTTTGTCCCCAAAGGGGTAGACAGCAGTGTAATAAGCGCCGACTATAAATTAAGTCCTATTTACGTAATACAGGGCAAGCAAGGGGCACAAATGATCATGCACATCACACAATTTGTGTCCTTGGTGGGGATTAAACCCATGACCTCTGACAGCAGTAATGATCACTAACTACTAAAAAAGTCTCACTAATGCATTAGTAAAATAAAACGTGTCATCTTATTTAGAAAATTTTAATCTGTCAATCTAACTGATAATGTTTTTAGATAAGATAAAATACTAAATAAATATTAAGGATAAGTACTTAGGAATTTCCATTTATTTTTTTATTTATTTATTTATCAACTTTATGCACACAAGTACAATGGCGGACTTAATGCCATAGGCATTCTCTACCAGTCTACCTTAGGGTGGTGTGGAAATGAGTGTGGAGGTGCACTACCCTTTGGTTGAGAATTATAAAGTGGACATAAAAGAAGTAATGATAGCAATACTGAGCAAAAAGCAATGAAATAATATATAAATACCAACGTATACATACAAGAATACACATTCATATTCATATTTATTGTGTTATATATATATACACATACATACATACCATAATACATAAAGTATCATATTTGTGATGATTCCGCTACATTCCGGTCAAGAAGAGCCCGCACCTTCGCCCTAAACGAATTACGACTGGTCGCCATTCTGATATCCTGGGGAAGAGCATTCCATAGAAGTACAGATTGAGTGAGGAAGGAAGAATGAACACATGCAGAAGTGTGGGCAGGGCATAAGAGTAGAAGATTATTTGTAGAGCGAAGGGTTCTGTTATGATTGGAGCACAAGAACTGGAAGGAGGATGTCAAGTATGTAGGCGAGTTAGGAGAGTTGAGAATAGTGTAGAGAGTCGTTAGTGCCCGCAGGTGACGACGCTGACGAATTGGGAGCCAATTTAATTTAAGACGAAAGGAGGAAATATGATCATATTTACGAAGATTGAAAATGAATCGAATGCAGTTATTAAGAAGACGGTCGTATTTGTTGAGGAGATCTGCATTCAGGTCGTAGTAGCACACATCACCATAATCTATAATGGGAAAAATTAAAGTTTGTACCAACATCGCTTTAATCTCGGAAGGTAAAAAATTCTTTAGTCGGTATAGCACCCGCAGGGTTCCTGTAACTTTCTGGCTGACATTAGTAACCTGGGTTTGCCAATTGAGGTTGCAATCAATTAACAGTCCCAAATCCTTCACAGTAGAACTTAGGGGAATGGTTGACCCGTTAAATACTAGGGATGGTAGTTTTTCGTGATCTAGCCTTCTGGTCATACGTGGACTGCCTAAGATGATAGCCTGGCACTTTGTGGGGTTCACAGTCAAACCGAACCTATAGGACCAACCGCTAATAGTCTCCAGGTCGCCGTTTATCATGGCAATAGCCTCCGTTTAGAAGTTTAGATTCCACATAATAAGTGAATACATAATAACATATCCTAAATCTTTTCCCATTTGCATCTAAGCCAGAATACCTAATCATCATCATCACATCGACAGCCTTTAATAGTACACTACTGGACATAGGCCTCTCCTTAGAAATGAGGTTTTGGCCTACTATACCACGCTGGCCAGACGGGTTGGTATAGGGTTTGTGTCAAGTTTTCCTTCTTTTTGCAGTGATGTTGTCCTGCGGTTTGTTCCCTCTGTCGACTCTTACGACACCCACTGGATGAATTGGGGTGGTGAAATTCCGTATTCTTAATCCGTCACTACACGGACTAAATAAAAAGTAACAAATAGCATTAATTAAATCAAATCTCTTGACTTGTAGAAACGAACATTATGAGCACAAGCTCGAGCATTTACTACGAGTTTTAGTATCCAGTTCCTGACTCTATCATCACCACAGCTTCAAGATGTACAATTATAGCAGTGTCATCCATACTATATATACATTCAAAGTTACTTTTAAATTCAAGTTAACATCAGACTCGTGCAAACTTGACGCGTGGCCGAGCGCTGGGCCAAAACCGTGTAAAGTGTTGCCATCGACACGATAAGAAGAAGAATTTGAAATTACCTGACAAGATTAGTTTACATAATAATACCTACTCGTAAATAGTCGGCAAGTATAATAAAATAATAATATATCTCACACACGGCCGTCTGATCCCAAACTAGGCAGAGCCTGTACTTTGGTAACCAGACTGCTGATAAACATACTTATATATTTTTAAATATATATACATATTAAAGATAAATTACCCCCAGACACAGAACAAATGACCGTGCTCATCACACAATATTTGTCCTAGGTGAGAATCGAACCCACGCCGGTTTAGCATTCAGGGTCACTTACTACTAGACTAACAAGCCCGTCGTTAATAAAGACAGTTATTCCATACATTTCTTTAAATGCGCGTTTAAAAGTTTCATTTTACAAACTCTATAACCAGTTACGTTCTCAAGCAACTGTCAGTAAAAAAATAAAAGAATGGATATCCACATTTTGAGAATTATAATTTTGTTCAACGTTGGAATTGCCGTCAATAACTCATGTCGTTTTAGGAGATAAACGAAGATGTGCCTACCAAGATAAGTATTTGAAAATTACACTGTACAACATGTTTTGAGAGATTCGTGGCTAATTGGTAACCGAGTAGGTTAACACATTGCAAAGCTAAGCAATCATAGCCAGGTCAGTCTATGGATGCGTTACCATTCTTAACACATTGAGACCCCTCTGTGCCTCTGAGCGCACGTTAAACCGTCGGTCCTGGTTCTCATACGAACATCTGTGGTAATCGTTATGGATAGTTGGAACCCTATAAAGTCCGACAACCGTCTTTCCAAAGAACTTCGATATCGCCTATACATTACTTGGGTCGTGGCGGTCCGATATCAGTCGCTCCGTGTAAAAAATCGAAGTTCAGCCGTATCGTAATAGACTTAAAGGCGACCCCAACCCAGTTTGTGAACAAGGCTCAGAGGAAGGACTGTATAACATGTTTATGTAGACAAATTGAAGCATACATAAACTTAAAGGCGTTCGATTTGAACAAAAAATTTGCAACAACTGGTATCTAGTGTGTATCTAATGTTTCAGGTTAGATAACAAAATTCAGTTAATTAAAAACATAGTCTTGTTTTAGTGTATGTTCAATTTATATCATAAACGAGACGAGGCATAAATGTAAATGTGATTTTAACGAAGGTGGGTGTTATTCACTGATGGTCTATTTAGAAAACATTAACCTTTGCATTTGTAAAACTAGGGCTTACAAAAACATCTTAGTCTTTGGTATTTGTCAATGGTTAAAAATATCTGTTGTATTTGGATTTTACTTTGTAAATTTTTTATATTTACAATCTATAATAAAATTCTTATGTATCCACTTTTTATTCAAGTTCTGAACATGAATTTCTAACAATGAAAAGAAAAAACATAATTGTTCCTTTTTCATAAACAATGACGTGTATCTGTCCAAGACCGGGTGCCAAAAACTATAATATGGCAAGCCCTAAGATCGAAAATGTCCCTCAACTGTCCATAAGAATTATAATGGACATGTACAACAGTGCACAGATATATGTAAGAAGTCCAGCCGGGTTGTCAACAAGCTTTGATGTTGAGGTCGGTGTTCATCAAGGAAGCGCTCTTAGCCCCTTGCTTTTCAACATCACATGAACTACCTGAAGAAAGTAATCCAGAAACCTGTACCGTGGAATCTATTGTATACGGATGACGTGGCTTTGATATCGGGCAATGTGAGTGAAATGCAAGAACATCTAGAACGATGGAGAGAAGTTCAAGAGTCAAATGGACTGCGCATTAGCAGAACTAAGACCGAGTACATGGTATGTAGTTTCGACCCGGACGGACCTAGTGCGGCAGGCGCAAAACCTCACACTTGACGGCACAAACCTTCCAAGAGTAAACAAATTGAAATACTTGGGTTCTGTCATCTCAAACGATGGTTCAATAGATGGGGATGTAACAAAGAGGAGAACTTACAAGAGTCCTGTGCGACCCAAAAATGCCTATAAGAACCAGAGGCAAAATTTACAAAACTGTCGTGAGATCAGTTTTACGGAAGTGAAACGTGAGCTACAAAAATAGAAAGCTCTGCTCTTAGAAGGTGGAGTTACAGATCGAGAGCACATAAGAGGCAGTTTCAAGGTTGCGCCTATCACTGAAAAACTTGTGGAGGCCAGACTGAGGTGGTACGGACATGTATTGCGAAGACCCTGTATGTTTTCGGGGCAAGCTGACTTTTGTCGCTTCAATTTCAAATTTTGTTTTTTGTTTACTTGTCGTCTAAATTAATATGTCCTTAAACGTATTGTATTTCCTATAATAGATAAACTTGTTCATAAGTACGCTACTCATTGCTTCTGATGACTCACCAAGGTTCTACGATAGTAAATTTTTTGAAAGACTCATTACCATGCTTTAAAATACAGTCAACGGTTCTTATAAAACCCACAATGGAAATGATTTTAATGAAGCGAATGGTAACCCTTTTTAGGGTTCTGTACCTCAAAAGGTAAAAAAGGAACCCTTATCTCTTCAGTCCCTCCATCTCTTGTCCGTCTGTCTGTCTGTGTGTCACCACCGATTTTCTCAGGAAAGGGTGTACCGAGCAAGTTGATTTTTTTTTACGAGATATTAAGATTTTATACACCTATTAGGGACTTTCAGGAAGGAATTCCATTCCTTTTTTCACTCTCTACTCGTTACATTTCTAACAAAAATTATATGTCAATTACTATAACATAAAATAAATCTCTCTTTACTACACTCAGTTACTCCATCAAGTCCTTATAATGTTATATATCGGTCTTTTCAGACAAAGATTTGATCAGTGTCCTGAGTGTAATTTATACATAATATAAATATTTCGGACATCTTACAACGCCATCTAGTTTCAAACAAAGCAGGGCTATACAAGCGAGATTGACTGATAGAATACTTATATACTTTTTTTTTGTAAATACATACATATAATACATAGAAAACACCCAAATTCCGAAACAAATATTTGCAGATCATACAAACATTTGGTCCGACCCGGGAATCGAACCCGAGACCTCAACACAGCAGTCGCATACGCTACCTACCGCGCCACCGAGATAATATGTGATATATACCCGTGTATGTTTATTCAGAAAAATATGTGCGCGGTTGACGGCAATATGTACTACATACGTGTTACTAAAATAGTTGTCAAAATGTGGGCGTCTATTACGCCCTTCGGGGATAGAAACGTCAGTGAGTTCGTGAGTATCTATGTATGACGGATGTATATTGATTGTACGGATGGCGTAGTGAGGCTGAGTGTTATGGGTTCGATCCCCACATGGGTCAAACTTTATGTGATCCACAAATTGCTGTTAAGAGTCTGGGTGTTCTGTGTGTCTGTTTCATGTATGTTTGTAAAGTTTCCCGCAACACAGGATACATGCCTAGTGTCCCTAAAAAAAGAAATTACACTTACAAATACCCGCCATCATCATCTTCTTGCACTTTTCACAAATTCATTTGGTGTCGGCGCAATAATTTTCCTCTTCTTTTCTCCTCTATCACTCGTCAGTTTCCTGCTTATCCCGTCCTAGCCGTATCCTCTTTTAAGCAGTCTATTCATCTTTTCTTTGGTCGTCCTCTACTCTTCTATATTCGTCAATTTTCATTCATAAAACTTTAAAAAATAAAATAAATAGCCGTAACATTATCTCCACAAAAAAGCAGGCAAATAATAGTACTATCGGTGTAGGGCGTCATTTGTAAATTAGATTTGATTTGATAATCTATCTAATAATCTCGCATGAGTCTTGCTTTTTATCAACATTATGTATTCGCAAACAATAACTGTTTAGACATATATTTTACTAGCTGACCCGCGCAACTTCGTCTGCGTCTCTCAATAGTAATAAATTTTCTCCGTTTTTGAAACATTCTTCATTGGTGCTCCGCTCCTATTAGTCTTAGCGTGATGATATATAGCCTATAGCCTTCCTCGATAAATGGGCTATCTAACACTGAAAGAATTTTTCAAATCGGACCAGTAGTTCCTGAGATTAGCGCGTTCAAACAAACAAACAAACTCTTCAGCTTTATAATATTAGTATAGATGTGTTATACTCGATCATTCTGTCAATACAATACAATACAATGTACAATAAGTATTCTACTTGGATGATATAACATAATACCAGCTTTTGCCCGCGGCTCTACTCGTATATATGCCGGTTATTGCTGCAAATGGTAGCCTATGTCCTTCCTCAAGAATTTAATTATCCCTATACCAAATTTCATCCAAATCAGTTCAGCGGTAATTGATTTTGCATACAAACTTCCACCCCCCTGTTCACCCCCTTCAAGGATGATTGCTGGGATAAAAAGTACATATATGTCCTTTGGTGGGACTCCAACTATATCTATACCAAATTTCATTTAAAACGGTTCAGCGCTGTAAGGGTGAAAAGGCGACAGACTGACAGACACTTTCTCATTTATAAAATTAGTATGGATGTAATAGTATTGTGGCGACTCCCACATTCAAAGAAACAGAAACATACTACAGCGCCATCTAATGAAGACACACCGAACTATGGAGTAACTACTAAAATAAGAATTGCTAATCCTGTATCGCGATATAAAAAAAATCCCTCGGCAATTAGCATCTATACAACTTCCCAACATCAACCGTTGGGGCCGCGGCCCGCCAGGCATGATCACCTCGCCTGGTCGGAGGATCCTCCCTTTGTGTTGGAGGGACATGACACCCGTTCCTCCACAGTATTATCCATGGTGTTTTATTTATAGTACAGGGAACAAACGAGCTAACGAGTCACCTCATGGTGGGAGGTGGGACTCCTCAAGGGACAACCGCTACCATGGACACCTGCAACTTTCTTTAAGTTGCAGGTGCACAAGTGCGTTGCCGGCCTTTTATTGACCGTCCAGAAGTATTACCGGGAGGAGGAGAAGATGGTTGAACCCAGATCACTGAACATTCAGCTTTAAACGTTGTGACTGGTGTTAGACAGGCAGTTCAAGTGATAATAAAATGGTTGCTATGACTTTGCCCAGGCGCATCTAGATCGATCTAGTTTAACGATTGTTTACTTAAATTTGCCAACAGAGTAGGTTAATTTCGGTCTTTATTTGTAGTGCAGTTGTAAGAGCATTTCGGATGTCTTAATTCGGTAAAAAAATATTTGTTACGTTGGATTTCAGCACCATAATAACGTATAACAAACAATATAACTAAATATTGCTATTGTATCATTGATACAGGTAATCAATGAACAATTTTAATTTTGGAAATTTTGAATGTTTTTATTTACATCGCTGTTTTTGTTGTTCAACTTGATTTTAAGTGTGAGGATCTGTAATTGGCTTAATGTTGAGTATTTTAAGTCATACACTACTATTATAGCTGTTGGTCTTCCTTTATAAAGAAAATAAAGGATGACACTAAAAATTAACTGAGCAGTATGTAAAAATCACAGCAAATTAAATCATATCTTCGACTTTCAAATGTGTGGAATGAGTGTCAAATAAAATTAATTAAAGATTTTATCACAATAATTAAATACGATAGCATTATTTATCGCTGTTTTTTTAAATAATCGTATTAAAAGTGCAAAAAATTTCCATACTTCAATTTTTTTTACGGTACGACGGGTAAACTAACAGACTGGTCACCTGATTTTAAATTGCTACCGCCGCTCATAGACACCTGCACCTAAAGAGGCACAAATATTGTGGTGGTCTTTGAGTGCACTCCCTCCCTCTCAAATTAAAGAGTCAAACATTGGTGTGCATATCGCACAAAGATACGATTCAGTTTCATTACGTATTTTGTGATTACGAGAAGATTCGATTATTTATTTATTTTTATTTTCATATTTTATGCACAAGTATGGGTTGTACAATGGCGGACTTAATGCCACAGGTATTTTCTCGTAGTCTACCTTAGGGTGGTGTTGAAATGTGTGACTCAGTACACTAGAGATTGCTATATAAAGTAAGAAAAAAATATTGAGAAGTTAAACAGAAACAATGAGATAAATATACATAAGTACCAAATACATACACATACATAAATACTTACCTATTTACATACATATATAAACCTACATATTGATAATATATAAAATCTTAAGGTTGTCCAGAATGCGAGTTGGACTTTCAGCTTAAATGGGAGGCGGCTGGGTGCTATCCTGATTTCCAGAGGGAGAGCGTTCCAGAGGAGCGTTTCTGATTATCTCATTACCGTCGCAGTTTTAAGTGGGAATCATCATCTGTTTGTCTACAGAATTAAAAATATCTATTCCCAATACATCCATAGGTATAAGCGACATCCGTTTCCCACCATTGACTTCCTATCTTACCAACTTCTTCTTTCATATTCAACTCCCAATTTGCCCGGTGCCTAGTTAACAGCAATAAGCCAGCCCCTATAAATTCAGTGGGATTAAAATGATAGCAAGCAAAATGTGGACGTTTAATATGCCACTGCTTATCCCTTGGGGAATAAATATAGGCGTGAGCGTATTTACAGGGTTACAAGTCGACCTAGATACTTTAAGGGGTGTAGTAGCCATATTTTTTTTAATAATTTATTTATATTTCAGACATCTGACACACAACGCCATCTAGTTTCAAACTAAGCAGAGCTTGTACTATGAAAGCTAGAATTACAGATAGAATACTGATATACTTTTTTTTGTAAATACATACACATTATACATAGAAAATACCCAAACGATCACTAATAGATTTCACAATGAAACACTATATCCCAAACTTAACCATTTCAAGATATTGGATTTTTAGGATTTCGCAAGCTATCTTGAAATCGAATACAAAAATCTTGAAAAAAGGGGCAGAAAACCTTCCAACTCATGGACTCGTCGATGAATGTCGTGTTCTGGGCTAGTCAAGCCATGACTACGGCCAGTGTATCCTGCTCGAAACGTCACGTCAATGCTTATAATGATATGTAGAAGGGTGTGGTAACAAATTACCATTTCCTTTGCCTTTTTTTTTCGTGTCCTTTAAATTCTCTCTCCGCTCGTCTCCCGTCTTTAGTGCTACAAGGTCACAAGGAGTAACGTGTCCATATTTGCCGAAAGAGAACCGTCAAAAATTTGTTCTATTAGTATTTGTGCAAAAACACAGGTGATTTTTGTTCTAAACTCTTTTTATTATAAAGAAAAATTTGTAGTTACGTTAAATTTAATAAATTTTTGGATCTGATTCATAATAGACCGCTAAATTAACAAAAAGTGAAGATGTTTTTTGTACTATGTGGGCTTAACTTGGAAGTGTTTTTCAATTACTTGTAATTTATGTCATTTATTTATATTATCATTTTTTGGCCATTTATAGTATTGTTATCAAAGCATAAATCTGCAAAATTTCACATTTATTACTTAAATAATAAGCATTTTATTCGATCAATAAGCTGGAACGTAAGAATCCAAAAACTTTAAACGCGATTTCTAAATTTTTTGTATTATGCCTTTACATTACTACTAGCTGACCCGCGCGGCTTCGCCCGCGTGAAATTTGTGCAAAACCTAACAGTAAAGATAGCGCCACCTATTTACCAAATATTGATTAATTAGGTTTTTTTCTTGGAAATAAGGTAGTTTACCGCTGTCAAAAGTAGCCTGTGTTATTCTAGGTCATATTCTATTTGGGAACTAAATCTCATTCAAATCTGTCCAGGCGTTTTAGCGTGAAGAAATAAAAAACATATACACAGACACACACAAACACAAACTTTCGTATTTACAATATTAGTTAGTCCATAACTAAATAAAATATAACCTTTCCGCAGTCGGGTAACAAAGAACGTAAATACCTATAAAGTAACATAGCAAGGCTTCGCTGTAAACTATATTTAATGTACTATTCGTTTGAAGCAAAATAAATTGATTTACCGAAGATGACACGCGAGACACACACATTTTTATTTCCACGTGACTAAGTATTTCAGAAATAAATTATAGCCTGTGTTACTTCCTGATAATGTAGTTGCCTATTAGTGAAAAAATGGCTAAAATTGGTCCAGTAGTTATGGAGCCTATTCGTACAAACAAACAGATAATAAAAGCCTTTCTTCTTTATAATATTTAAATAATATAGATATAGAAGGGTGCGACATATTATTTGCGGTTTTTGTCTTTATATCTTCTTTGCGTATATGACTGAACTCCTCCAACACGGCTGAACCGCTTTTGTTGTTTTTTTGTGTGTTAGAGATTCGAAAATGGTTTAGATTCACAGTTTGGTCCACTACGAAATGTTTTTTTGTCGGGTCAGATAGTAAAAGTATATTTTCGAAATAAGTTTATACACCGATAAAATTAACATGATCTTTATTTTATTTCTATTTAAGATTCCAGTTTAAAACTAGATGGCGTTGTGTGTCAGATGTCCGAAATATAATATATTATTTAGAATTAGAATTTGTGTTATAATAATATTATTATTTATTATTATAATACAAATTCGTAGGAAATAGACAAATCCTCTTTCACACAAAAAAGTAGGTTATTTAGAATAATTACCTACGTCTTATACGTATACCTACTCATTATTACTTACGATGATACTTTAAGCACTTTTTCGCAAACCTTATCTAAAATACTTCAGTTGTAATAGGTATCTAATATATCACTTACTAGATACCTTACTAAGTTCGTTTTCGACATAGTTACTATCTACTCACCATTGGCACCACACCGGTGCAGTGATGAGCCATGACACTTTCCACACGAAAAAAAATACTATGATAACAATAAAATATATACTTTTTTATATTTTTTTAATTAAGTCACTTGTTATTAAACTTAGACGTTTGATGAAGTTAGAAAGTATATTTTATAAATATCGTATAATCATCGCTTGCCAACATAATAGAAGCATTATCATTATAACAGCCCAAAAATCAAGAAAAATTAAAAAAATGCAGTAAAAAAATATTATGAGAATGTAAACAATAATTTCAACTTCATATCCAATGGGTAGCGTGGCCGAGCGGTCTAAGGCGCTGGTTTAAGGCACCAGTCTCTTCGGAGGCGTGGGTTCGAATCCCACCGCTGCCAATATATTTTTGGTTTCTTGTTAAATTCTAATTTAAGCTATATAATAATTTTAATATAAATATAATATTTAAAATAGTTTTTAATTTAATTTTACCTTTTTTCCTAAATTTATTTTGTAATTCATATTTTCTTATATGTTTGTATATACTGCATCTTGTATTGCAACGCTTACGATATTTAAAATTCTATGTTATTAAAAATTGTATCTCAGACATGAGAACCAAAATATAAAATTATGTGATATAACAATACCTTCATTACCAAATTACGAAATTCCTGTGACAACAATTGCATAACTGACATATCATTTGTTAAGATTCTATTGTTGCCGTGATTATATTTTGTAGGTATGTTAACTAAAATATTTTTTATTTAATGAATGACCTGTGCATTTTTTTGTCACTTCAATATATTTCAAACCTCTTTGTTGCTATTTATAATCATGAGAATGCTACTTCACCTACAAATTTAAAAGAGATTTAGAGTTCAGATTATATGTTATAAAGGACAGAACCTCGTTTGTCATTAACCGTAAACAATAAAATGCAACTAAAATTCCTTGAAAAGCTTGTCTACAGCCTCATTGATGATTAAATCATAATCACATCCACAAGATTCACGACTAAACTAAGGAGATAAATTACCACATCCGGCAACATATCTGGTGTTGCTATATATGATAATCTCGTTAATTAAACCTATTCTACCCAATTAAATGTTTAATTTGTCGTCATGCTCTTAGTAGTTATAATTTGAATAATAATTAATTATAATTCATTTCAACGTTTATTTCAAAGAGGTTACTAAGATTCTACTTCTGAAAAATATACGGCATTGATAAAAAGGAATAATTTGATTAGAATTGAATGAACACCGTGATCTGCTTAGATTTCAAAATTATTATTAAATTTTCATATGTCACTTTTGTTTACAATTGCAACCTAACGGTGTAATTCGATGTTAAATGAGAATGACAAATATGGAAACCAACCTCTAATCAATCAAAATCCAAATCAAAAAATCCCCTTTACCAATCAAAGCCCTTTTTTTGTTACATTATTTTTTTCTTTTTTTATAAAAGACGCATTAGGCAAATATCCTGTGTCGCGGGGGACTTTACAAACACACAACAGACACGAAGAACACCCAGACTCAAAACAACAATTTGTGGATCACAAAAAGTGCCGTCCCACGAGGGGTTTGAACCCACAACACAGTAGTAGGAAGCGGCGTGACGACCGCTTAAACCACTA
Source organism: Arctia plantaginis (assembly GCA_902825455.1). NCBI lineage: Eukaryota > Metazoa > Arthropoda > Insecta > Lepidoptera > Erebidae > Arctia > Arctia plantaginis. The sequence goes on from CADEBD010000292.1 coordinate 8,691,245, forward strand.
CGCCATCAATTAAATAATTCATAATTCACATATGGACTACTTTTGGAAAAAAAAACACCTACTCCTGATTGTTTCAGGGTGGACAAGGCCTACTTAGAGTCTAAACCATGGGTTGTCGTGACAACAAGATATGAAATCAGTGTAAAACGTGACGAAACACGTGAAAATATAATCAGTCTCTGATTATCAGTTATAATATAATCATAGAACTATCATGGTTCAGACTTATGTCACAGACGAGTTGACATTAAAATATCACCATAGATTATTCACTATTAGTTTTAAAACTTGTGAATGTTTAACATTATTAATATTCAATTAGATTAGATTCCCACCCAGGACACATAATTGTGTGATGAGCAACGATCATTTGTTCTGTATCTGTGTGTAATTTATCTATACTATGTATGTTTTTAGATATATATACATAAGTATGTATGTCTAGTAGCAGTATCGCTATCATAATAGAGGCCCTGCCTAGTTTGGGATCAGACGGCCGTGTGTGAATGTGTAAAGTTATTATTTACTAACCACATCACACATCATGTCAACAGCCTTGAATAGTCCACTGCCGGACATAGACCTCTCCTTAGAAAGGTGGTTTTGGCCTACTATACCAACCTGGCCAGACGGGTTGGTATAGGGTTTATGTCAAGTTTTCCTTCTCTTTGCAGTGCTGTTGTTCTGCGTAGTTTGTCCTTAGTCCGCTCTTACGACACTGACGGGACGATTAGGAGTGGTGACACTCCGTATTTTTAATCCACCACGTCACCACACGGAAAAACTAATATCGTAAACCAATCATATGTTATCGAGTAACACTTCCGGCCTCACATAATACGTGAGCCATTATTTACGAACTAGTTCAGGTACATCCTAATAATTAGGCAATATATAGAACTTATTGTTTTATAATATAATTAGTAATTTTGTAATCAAGTAAATAGTTGATTCATTTATACTTATAATATTTTATTGGCGCCTTCCGCTTGACAGCTTCCGGCGCAATAAACCTTTAATGTTATTTATGTTATATAATTTAATATTATTAAATAATAATTGTACGTAAATAATCAACAGGATAATTAAGATAAACAATGTTACCTATTAAGTTTGTATTAAAACAGGTCAAGGTGATTGTATAAATACCGACGGTTAACATATTTCGGGACATTTCGTATCTTACCCGTCCTAACGTGTATTAAAGAGAATATATTATTTCGTGTGAATTTAAAGTGTCTTAATTGTCGCCGCCACCCTGATAATCATTTTACACATAGTTTGCAACACTACATAGCTACCTACAGTCACTCAAGTCTTTTATACGGAAGGAGTAAACAGAGACGATTTAAACGCCCATATATTGCCGAATATAATTTTAGTTCCACTTACGTAATATGGATCAAGCTCCGATATATTTCTAAATAGATAAATTTTATCAAGTGTATTTTTTAGACACATCTCACACGGCCGTGTGAGTAGGTAAAGCTGAGATTAACTCATACAAAAACTTTGTACTACGACTTGGCCGAAACAAATCGATACCTAAATAGATATCTATCTAAACAATCACGCTATGACCGGTGGAGGAGAAATCGATACTTCGATACTAATATTATATTATCTTTTGCCGACTGCTCCGCCCGCGTGTATTTCTGTTTCAATTTTTATTTTACGCGACGAGTAGACGTTCATATAAAAAAAATAACAACCATTTTGTGCCCTTCGATGGCGCTTTATTATTATTTCCAATATAATTGAATGAATTGATGATGATAATTGGTGTATGATTATTATCATTATTTGCAGGTGTTGATAGTATTTTACCAAACAATTATGTAAAGATAACTTTTTGCATCGATAACAAGAAAATGCTTCATTTAAAGCTCCTCATTCATTCCTCATTTAAATCTTTAATATTTTTTTAAACTAATTGTTCTTGTCATACACTTTATCACGCTAACAGTACCTACATGATTAAGTAAAAAAAAAAAAAATGGCAATATAATTAAAGCAAGTTTGCTTTACTTAAACAAGCTTTCTCCGCAGCCTAGCCTATGTCCTTTTTCAAGAATCAAACTATATCCATACCAAATTTCATCAAAATCGGTTCAGCGGTATAAAAGTGAAGAGGTAGCAGACAGACAGACAGATAGGTAGACACATTTTGACATTTATAATATTAGTATGGATATCACTATAACAAAGTCACAATCAAGCCGCTAAATCAATTATTTAAATATCTCATATCTCTACATAGGTTTTTATAAAAGAAAAATCTCCTTTCTATCAGTAGCTTTCACGTTTATTGATAAAAAACAAACATATTCACGGATTCGTGATCGTGTGCAAAACGGTATTTTCCTAAGCACTTGTGGCTATTTTCTAACTTAAGCCTATACCGTTTTTAAATCACCTATTTAAAAACGTACAAGTAAGTTGTTGTGGTTTTAATCAGTATACTGTTAATTTGATGGGAACACCATCGATGCTAATAAAAGCGATTACTTACGCCATCTGTTATTAAATAGTGGGAACTAAGTGTCATGATCATGAAAATTCCTAATTGTTCCACGGAAGATTTAGAATAGTCTCGCAGTTTCTAAATCGCACTGCATCATTTGAAGAGTGGGTAGATATTGGTAGGAGAGGTGTAAGAAGTGACAGAGTAGCAGTTAATCAGATGGAACATAATGTACATATATTTAATTTTTTTATAATATTTTAAATGCGGTGTTTACCTTTAAGTAATTGTAACATTAAGTTTTGTATTTTCGCATGCAACTAGAATAAGTTTAAATGTTAACAATTGTTGGTAGACCTCAACTAATAAATAAATAAATAAATAAAAAATGATTTTAATATAATTTCACAAAGCCAAATTTGTTTTCCTTAATATGAAATATTCTACAAGTGAATGAGTCGTTAAATATGTTTAGGTACTGTGGGTAAGTTTAATTAAATATATTTATAATTCTTTCTTTTATATTTCGTGAAGATGCACCTACCATCCGGGGCGGCCTTTGTGGGGGGCCTCGCGTACTCGCACAACAAATAAAAAAATATGTTTAATTGAATTTCGGCCCTTACGTCACGTATTATAAGTCTCATGTCACGCCACTCACGCTCTCTTGCGTTGAAGTTATCCTGGTGTTTATGATTTACCTACATTTGGGGCTTTCCCGTGTTTCATTTCGCCTGTCATTTAGACAAGCTTTCAGCGTCAACTGTCGTCGGCTTATGCTTTTATGTTCGAGCAGCAGTAGGTACCTATGTGTTGCGTTGCATTTTCAAGCATCATCATTAAAACTAATTCCACAACGACAAGGGAGGCCTCGCAATAAACTACCTACCTGGGGCCTCGCAATGTCTCAGGCCGCCACTGCCTCATCATCATCATCAGCCTATAACAATCCACTGCTGGACATAGGCCTCTCCTTAGAAAGAAGGTTTTGGCCTACTATACCACGCTGACCAGACGGGTTGGTATCGGGTTTGTTTCAGGTTTTCCGCCACTGCCTATCGTAGATCAATCTGCACCCACGCTTTTTAACCACTAAATGGTCTCGAAGGCTTAAATAGAACTCAGGACACTAGGCTAAAACATTTTTTGTGAAGAAAGAGCATGATATTCTTTCCGTTTGTTTCCATCCATATTTAGAAACAAAACAACCACAAACAATCATGATGCATGAAGTCGGTGTTCATAATCATTATCATCACCTCTAATAGCCCACTCCTGGACATAAGCTATTCTTTATAAAGGAGGTTTTTGTCTACAATAGCACGATGGCCAGACGGGTTGGTATAGGGTTTGTGTCAAGTTTTCTTTCTCTTTGCAGTGCTATACTCTGTACCTACGACACCCGCAGGATAAACAGGGGTGTAGACACTTCGTATTCTTAATCCATCACCAAACGGATAGAAGGCGGTGATACTATTCTAAATGGAAAAACTCACCGGTGCGCTTTTTGCACACCCACTGGCTAGCCAGTGTGTTCGCGAAATGCCACTAAGAATCCACTGTTAGTGACCAAATGGTATACTTTTTGAGCTGTGAGAATGAACGTAATGAAGTTAAAAACACGCCTGATTTCTGTGTTCTTTGGTAGAAGTACTTTCTCTTAAATAGTCTTGTTGTAAGTTCTGAATCTATTCTACTGTGCCGTTCAAATCCGTGAATTCGAATTTATGATGTTCAAATTCAATGAAATAGACAGGAGATTATGTTGCGAGCGGATAAATTGAAAATTAATAAGTGTAATGTACTGTGTCTATGTGTTTGATAGTCTATAAAAAAACTGCTCAATACTGTCAGTTGTTGTTTCGCCCCAAAGACAGTGGCATGTCGATGAGAATACAATAATAGTCAACTTCATATCAACATTGTAATTAAGTACATAAAAATTCATACTGATATTTAAAAAAAACTTAAAATGTGTTTATTTGAATTTTATTTATTATAAATAATATTATAAAGAGGTAAAGTTTGTATGTTCTGGGTAATCTCCGGTACTACTGATTTTGAAAATTCTTTCACTGTTAGTAATAAGTATATATCCCTGAGTACTATAGACTACTTTTAACCGCGATAACCGACATTAAATACGCGGGCGGAGCCGCGGGCAAAAGCTAATTTATTATATTTCAACTGAAACTGACTAAAACAAGAAAGTGTTCCGTCATCAAATCTTTGCCAAGGCCTCAGATGTACACTAGAATCATTTTTATTCCATGAGACACAACTGAACAGCACAAAAATCTTAATTATTTTTTTTTAGTAGTTAAATTATTTTTGTCATGTGTGTGTGCAATGAGAAATAAAATGTATTCAGCCTGTCGTACATGTGATTAAAGATTCTTTATTCTCAATAAAAACAAAGTCACTTACTTGAGAACAATAATTAACTTAAAGTATTATACAGATTCGTTCGCCATTTCACTCAATAAATAATATCATTGTGGGTAGATCGGTACTAATCTAATGTAGCGTTCTAATGTACCTATGTACCGTTCTCAGTCGTTATTAAATTTACAGTACGTCTGGGAATGTAGAAAAGAATTTAGGGTATCTACAATAATATACGTCCTGAAAAGAAAATATTTCCGAGGAATCCAAACATTAGTCTTACGCGAGAAAAGCCGCCTACAAATATATTTTTATCACGCTTTTATTATGTATGTGCGTATATAACGGAATCTTCGAACGTGGTTTTGGCCTACTTCGTAACGTCGAATTAAATTGAAACTATGCCTTCATATTAAGGACCGATGAAAAATTTAAACAGTTTGTCCTATTATCCTGATACGATAAAAATACGGTATACGGTAGTGTGTTTTGCCACGTACCAAGGCATGTGCTGAAGCATATGTGATAAACTTCCTTATCACTTTTTGGTCTTAATAAATAATCATCATTAATGTCTGTTTTAGTCTTAATAAAACAATAATCATCATTAATGTTTAAAAAAGGAAAATTAAATTATAGTTAAAAAAAAAATCAAAAAGATTTCTTTGAGTGAAATAAAGTAGAAAATAATTTTCTATAAGTTGTATAAGGTATATTATAATAAAATACTCGTACCTTTCCTTTTACTGATATCTGTCAGTAAAATACAACAATACAACATTTAAGATCTAGCACCCCACGTTTTTTTACAATAAAATGATTCTTCTTTTTTGAACTTATAGAAAATAATTTCGTTCGGGTAACTACAAAAACGTGTTTTTTAGCTAGCCGAACTAAAAAGCTACAAAAACGTGTTTTTTTTTTACAATTTTTTTATTTCGTCCTTAGGTTTCTTCAATTGTCTTTACTTATTTGCTTTGAGCAATTAAAGTCCTACTGTATTATTATGTACTGAATTGTTAGGTTTTGTTCCTGCCAGTTTTGATACGTGAAATTCAAATAAATCATAAACGAAGCTTATTTATAATACCTACCTCGTAAATATTGATTAAAACTGTAAATTAATTAATAGAAACCCGCCAAAATTATCTTATTTTTATTTTAAACAACAATCGTGAGAAAAGGAGAGCGTTTTCATTATAAATTTATTTAACCAAAGTAAATTTTACGCTAAATTGTCTGAAGGCAGCACTTTTATCTGGAGAGGAAATAATAGGTACCTAGGTACCAAATTCACGGACAAAACAGTAATTTTAAATAGGTATTAACAATCTAAATTACAATTCAGGTAACACCAGTTTTATGAAAAAAACCTCGTGTTTGTTCATAGAAAGAATATGTGATAAAACTACAAAATCGACCTTGATGACGTGCATAAACAAGTAGGTATTTTTTGTTATTCCAATTGAGTTGTCCACTATCATTAAAGTGTTTCATGCATATTATGTACAAAAGTTATGACACCACGTGGCAACAACGCGTAAATGTACTTACATAATCGATTTTTATTTAATATGTATAACACGATCAGATAAAATATTACAAAATATTAAGAAAAACATTTAGGAAAAAAGTACACACAACATTCACTAACACTTGATTTCTAGTAAAAAGCACACTTTGCGCATTCCACTTGAATAAAATAAACACACTACTCTACAATAAGTCACTATTTCGTAATTCCACTGACTACTGCCACTCACCATTACATGGTCGGTGCAAATATCCATCCGCACTCAACAAAATCTGGTGTCAAACTGGCGAATTTCACAATTTTTAAGTCCGTGTAATGTTCGATTTTTGAAAACAGCTGTTTCCTTCCACAGTAACTTGACCTCTGTGCACCAAAGATTTTAACTACGACTCGTCTCTAATTACAGCAGCGGGTGTTCGTGTCAAAGGTCATGCTGATTTGTAATTCGCTATTTCGAAACTTACTTAAGGCTTCTTGCGTTTTTATACATTAAAACACCATAATGTAAACTTTTCATATGCTGAAATTCTGCTGGGCATTTGTGTTTGTCTAGATCGCACGTTATTTATAGAAAATAGTCGCCATCTTAGGTCGTCGTGCTTAAACAGCGCATGCGTCAATTTGAGGGCAAAGGTAGACAGTACATGATTCCAAGCCACAGAAGTCGAATTGAAGCTACATTATATGTATTTATAACTGAAATACGACTTATTGTATTAACAAATATAGAAAGCTTTAAATAAGAGCGATGAAATTAATAAAAAAACGGCGTGAGGGGTTGATGGTCCGAAAGAAATATAGCAAAGTCCGGTACGCTCAGCAGTGCTATCTCTAAGGAAACAGCCTTGAGTACAGCTGTTTTTTTTACGTGTGGAAACACCCTCGGGCCGTGCTGAGCCGAATCCTCACTGCAATTGCAGAGGTGACAGGCGCAATTCAATTCCCTCCTAGCGACCGAGTGCAGGTACTTCCCGAAGCAGCCGTGCCCGGAAAGGACCTGCGTCATCCGGAAGGAAAGGGTCTCGTGCTGCCGTCCTACCCACTCGACGATGACCGGCTGGAGCGCCTCCACGGCGGCAAAGACAGCACGTGGAGCCTCCAGCCGGGACGACCAACGAGCCATCGACTCAACGAGCTGCTTCACGCCACTCGCGTATCTCTTCGGGCGGGAGCCGAATGCCGCTACACGCCCGGAACTCAGCCGTCCGCCGATATACTTCGGCGAGCACTTTCCGCCTCCAAATCCCACGGGGTTTTTCCGGCCAACGCGCACGCCGCCTCCGTCGACACGGAGCTTGCGATCTTGCTTGCGAGTCGATTATTAGAACGAAATCCCTTATCGCACGTTACACGCTTAGCAGTGCTATTCTCTAAGGAAACAGCCTTGCGTACAGCGCTGCCACAGCGTCGAACTTCAAACTTTGAAACTCGACGCTACAGCGACTAATAATCGACTGGAAGTATTCGTACCCTCCGACATGGTGAAATGACCATATATTTTTCACAAAACCTAAACTCTCCGAAACTACTTATTCGATGAGGTTATGTGTGATTCAAACTTAATCCACTACGAAAATACCTTTAATGACATTTGTGAGATCGAGAATAGACCGGAACTGAATTAGGAACGATTTTCATAACGACAATTTGGCTCTCAGAAAAGATAGCTCGTAGCCGCAGCATTTTTCGACTTGACTCCCATTGAACATTTTTTTTCAGCCTGGCCTAGTTGGCCACCGTTGTATTAATAAGAAAATATAACTCGTATAAGGTTTACGGAATAGAGACCAGTAATGGCGAAATTATTGTCAGAATTAATAAGTGTATCACCGATGGTTACAAGAGGCAGGGCTTTACTGCTAAAATTATAACACTTTAAAAAACGCAGGAGACAATTTGTTCTAAAGATCACAATAAAAGTAATATTTTTTAAATCTGGTTGATGGTTTCGGATGTTAGTACTTTCGATAAAAACCTAATTACCAATATATATAAAATGTACGAGTAATAATATACGTATATAATAGTTTGATTAGGCAGAATCCATCTGCAGATTGTCATCTTGGTTTTTCTTCGTCATACAGGTATGGTTGAGATTTAGAAGATTTACTCACTTGTTTTTTATTAGTTTTTACCGATACTAGACCGATATTCGTGAAATGTTACATACACCTTGTCAAGGGTATAGAAAAGGACTTGGAAGAATACAGAACCGTCATGTACAGTTAAGTATATAGCAGTTTATTAAAACTAAGTCGTATCCCCATTTAAAATTATTCGGTAATTTTGACTATTACCAGCTGGTTTTCAATATATTTTTTGTTTGTTGTATTTATTATTAACATGTTTGGGAATCAATTTATTATCTTTTAAATCATTATTTTTATTAAACTTTTCAACTCCTTGTACAATACACACGCACAGGGTGACAAGTTATCGACAATACACAAAAACACGTGCTTAAGTAGTCCTGCTTAGTCACACATAATGCGTAATTAGAGACTCTATTTAAGCAGCTGTATAATCAAAGCCTCCCATCCTGTAAAAGTATAATCCTCAAGGGATATAAAATACATTTCAGATATTCCTTTGGTTTACTAGGACTATTAAAAAACAACATGACTCCTAGAGTTAAAAAAGAGACAATTTCCACAATGACTCAGGCGGAGCCACAAGCAAAATATAGAAGAGTTACATTAATACATTACCTTATTACACTACATGCATAACTCCACATCATAGTAAGTTATTATCGTTAATTATTTTTAGTCGTTTCCACGGTCCCCCTTTTCTTCTGTGACTGTTAAAAGGGATCGCAACAGGACCGATGCTTAGCGTAGAAGACCGATCAGCCGCCACCGTCTTCTAGAGTGGGGACCTCTGGTGGTAGATTAGTGGAACAGCGGTAGGAGATAGCGTGGTGGCATTAAGACGCAATCCGGCCGAAACGTCGTTATTGAAGCGATGGACTCGGGAAAATTTGCAAATTTCCAGACCTTTGGTTGGGCGTCAATTCGTTGAGGATCTGAAATCACGTGATCCGGGTTCTCCCTATGTAGGGCGCCTTAGGCCGGCCGTCGAGATTGTTTGAAATAGAAACAGCACCATACTCCTTTCACCTGTGTCCCCTGGGAGTCGCAGATCTGGAGGGGACTCCGTCAACAAATCTCTATAGAGCTTTCGTACTTAAACTTAAAATTCGTCTCGTACAATAATGTCGTGTATGTGCAAGAGTAAATCACTTATTAATTATAAACCTTGAAAATGGTCAAAAAGTGTAATTGATTTCCAATGTCTTTAACAAATCTGTATATCAATAAATTTCATTAACGAAAAAAAAACAAATCGGTGGAATAAAACTCGGACGGACTCAGATGGATTTCTTTTTTAAAATAAAGATACCTACGTCTTTCCTCTCTTCTTTCTCTAAACTGGAAAGAAGGTAAGGCCCTCTGCAATGGTGTGGTTATCTATCAGGGTTCTCGGGAACTTCCTTCCAAGGGTACACCTGAGTCTTTTGCAATAGACTTACGTGTAACGGAACACGGTGTGATTTTAGTCCAGTCCAGTCCGTTCGATTCCGACATACCCTAATCCCTGGTGAGATTATGACCCGTGCTTTCCACACTAACAAAAAAACGATTTTTAGAGAGGAGAAAGACGAAAGCATTCTCTACCAGTCTTTATTTGAGTGATGTGTCTTGATTGACCATGGGCGAAGGTGGCCACTTACCAGTTTGCTTTACCATTAATTAGCATTCTTCTCATTGACGAAAAGAATGCTAATTAATGGTAAATCTATTGAAGGTAAGGTTCTAAATGCTATATCAATTGTCTAACAAAAAAGAATATTTAAATGCGTACAGAATTATTAAATGTATTTACCAACTTATCTAATCTATAAATCACGGCAACACTTATTTATTTTTATCGTAATACAACAGTTTGATTGATCAAAATAATAACGTCATGTCGTATCAACGTTATGGATGGAGACAGTGGAATAAGTGCACAATTTACAAATTTCACATGGTTATATTGGTTATAATAACAACTAAAAATACTCAGGCAGAAACTTCAAAATACATCAAAATTTTACTTCAACGCCATCTAGTAAAGAAAAGTTGAACTACATAGGAATTTAGCCCTAGACTTAGTTATTTAAAAAAAGAAGCGTACTTATTACTTCATCGTGTCATTGATATAATACTTGTGTTGTTTTAACTCAATGCATCGTGTAGCACGTTTTACAAAATTGAAAAGATCAAAAATAAACATCATTATAGCATACCATTTTGAATTGCCTTAAATTAAAATAACTTACTAATGCAGAAAACATTTTACTATTTATTAACGTATTTCTAATAAACAACCTTTGGACAAACAAAAATAACAGAAAGCGTAAAAAAATGAAATAAATTTCATTTACGTGTGTTTTTTGGATGCTCGTATAGTTTTGGAATCGACGGACGCACTTTTTTAATCTATCGATTGCTATGTTAGGTATGGATATCTATGACATCACATTATGTGACGCCTAACACAGAAGTTCAATTCTCACAACTGTCATAAAAGGTATTTTCGGAGTAAAGTAATAAACATCCAACGTTGACTGTAATGTGATTATACCGTATTGTAACCGAAAATTGAATCTGTAATCTGCTAGTCTTAGTAATACACTAATACTACATCTGTTTTGTCAAAAATATTTAGCAAAATAAATGTATACGTATAGCGAACTCGTTTCCAAGGGGTAGATAATTATGATATAGTTTGTCTTTTTTTTTTAATAGCCTCCACCAAGTAATTGGACTCTAGCCTCAATTTTCCTGTCTATCCTGTATTAAAACTTCTTGTCCCCTGAAATAATCATTATTACGGTATTTATTTCGAAATATAATAATAATAACTTGACACATTTCACACACGACAGTCTGGTCCCAAAGAGCAGGGCAGAGGCAGAGCCTGTACTTTAGTAACCAATCTCCTGATACCTAATTCCTTTAAATTTTGCTCGAAGAATATAGATTAGCAGTATTGAGAGTCCTACACTCGCAACCCACCTTTATGCTTGTTCGAACTTTTCCAAAGTCTCTCTAATTTATTGCACATTCCGGAAGACAATTTCTACGTACTAAAGTGTATGGACTTATTTCGCTAAAAAAATGAATGATGTTTAAGCTTAGATTATGGGTTTTTGTAAGCAACAAATATTATTATATATATAGCTGACCCCGCAAACGTTGTTTTGCCATACACATTATTTCAAAAATAAAAAATTAGGTTTATGAAAAATAGATGTTGGCCGATTCTCAGACCTACCCGATATGCACACAAAATTTCACGAAAATCGGTAGAGCGGTTTCAGTGGAGTTCAACTTCTAACACCGTGACACAAGAATTTTATATATTAGATTATATTATATATATTACCTATACTTTTTTCTCGCGATTTAAAAAAACTATTTTCAAATAAAGCAATGGAATAGCAGAAATATTCAAAATAGCAAAGGCCGATTTCGATCATTTTTTTAGCGTAATATAATGATTTCTTTAATTTTTTTAAATAGTAGGTGCTTATGTGCGCGTTTCTTAGGGACGTGCCTCTTAAATCAAGTGCTGAAGTTTATAGTTTTTTAAATGTAGCTCGTCAGTATGATCACTGTTGAAGGTATATGAGAGCTGGAGACTTTTCTCTTCTATTAAGAAAAAGAACACTTCCTTATTTCTATTTTTATTTATTATTTTGCAGAGCATCGACCAACTCGGCCATCTTACTTAATACAGTTACGCTAGGGATGTGTGAGTGAGTGTGTGAACCTTATGAATGACAACAGAATGATTTAATACAAAAATTGATACTCAACAATCACAACCCCTCTCATGTTTATAAGTAATGCATATAGATATACTTACTTACAATACTATTTTTTTTCCATATATTACACCGTTTTTCCTTTTCCTTCGTCCCATCTGACCATCTCTTAATAACTGAAATCACAGTTGTCAATTACAAGATAATTTCGTAGTATAGCACTGTACACTAAACACAGAATCACTCATTTAGAAAAATGTAAAAAGAATCACATAAGTACATACTTAATTACTATTTTTCTGATTAATAATAATAATGATATATTTCTCTCATCACAAAGGTCCATGTACATTTAATTGTTATTAGGAAAGACATATGTATTTTTAGAAATATATCATACAAAACTACAATAAAGTTAACTTAGCTAATCCAAAAAAACACGCCCCTGACCGTCCCAAAGGTACCCATAACACTCGCCAGGTTTTCACGCTGGATTGCGATGGCCAGTCTCTGCTCCAGGAAGGTTCCCGATCGAGAGTCACCAGTCGTCTCTTTGAGCCTTTGTCCTACTCGAAGAGGAGGAGGCTCAAGCACGCAGGGGACGTTCGCCAATAAAAGATTGTATTTAGGTATGGGTAAAATTAGCAAAATCAACAGAAATTATATTCTTTTATTCCTAAAATTTGCATTAAATATTGCAATTCTGTATGAGACTCGGTACAACAGACTTTTGCTCGAAGTGGTGTCAAAGAAATAAATTTGCACTTAACAACAACTAAACTACACTGGACAGCAAATAAACCGAGCCACCCGCTACCTAGGCACTCTAATTCGATTTTCTCAAAAACTAAAAAACCTACAATTAACAAAGTTGTACCTACAGAAAGTGCGTTTCATGGTGATTAAAATGAAGGAAACTCATTGGGTTTAATCAATATTTCAGTGTTTATTAAGGATTTTACAAAGAAGAGTCGTTTTCCAGTCGTGACAATCGTTAGTAATGATAAAGTGCAAAAAAATTAAAGCCAAAAACAAAGATAAAATCAAAAAAAAGTTTTTGATCAATATTCCGTATTCCCTCCCCTTGCTCGGATAACTGCCAGCATCCTTGTATTCATCGACTTTACGAGCCTGAAATCTTGAGGAATTGTATTCCACTCCTCTTCAATTGCGATTCGCAGCTCTGGAAGCCTTGTTGGAGCAGGTACCCGGGCTCGAACCCGACGTTTCAGCTCATCCCATAAGTGTTCTATCGGATTCAAGTCCGGGCTTCGAGCTGGCCAGTCCATCGTACGAATGCTGACGTCACGTAGATACTGGGTCACCACATGAGCAACATGAGGCCGTGCATTATCATGCATCAATTGCATATCCTGTCCGATATATCCTGCGTAAGGTACCACATGGTCTGCGAGGATTTCAGTAATGTAGCGATGAGAAGTCAGTCCACGTGTACGGCCCGTCGGTTCGATGAAAACTAACGCTGTATGTGCTGTTAACGAGATGCCGCCCCAGACCATTACTGATCCTCCTCCATAAGCAACAGTTTCCTCGATGCAACACTGAGAATAACGTTCTCCAGGGCGACGATATACTCTCTGACGTCGATCACTTCCATGTAGACTCACCCTGGTCTCATCAGTGAAGAGTACATTACTCCACTGCTCTAATGTCCAATCCCTATGCTCTCGAGCAAATTCAAGTCGTGCTCGACGGTGTGCTACCGTTAATGCTGGGCCTGTTGCAGCTCTTTTTGGGGTCAGGTTCCGTTCAGCAATTCTCCTTCTGACGGTATCTGAACTTATGACCACTTGGCGTTCGTCACGCAGACTTTGTTGGACTTGAACTGCGTTGAGGTGGCGATTTCGCAGAACAGTAAGGTGGATATAACGATCATCTGCTGCTGATGTAGCCCTAGGTCTGCCCGTACCTGGACGGCGATCGAATGCTCCAGTCTCTAGGTATCGTCTGTAAACTCGTTGCACCGAAGATCTGCTGATTCGAAGCCTTCAAGCGACTTCACGTTGCGCAATGCCTGCTTGAAGTAATGCTACAGCTTGAGCTGCTTCCTGAGGTGTTGTATCCATTATTAATCGAAAAAAGTAGCAAAAACACACGCGTCTGAGCAAACGATGGACAAAAACTAAAGAAATGATAAGAAATATCCGACTACCCTCATTGTAGAGAAAAAGAACGCTAATTTCAAACTCTGGTGAAAACAGAGTAAATCGTTAGCATTGTGTTTGTGGCTTGATTACAATGTGAGTTGACGGTACTTTCGAATTAATTTTTAGTCATTTTAATCACCATGAAACGCACTTTTTGTAGGTATAACTTTGATAGTTGTAAGTTTTATACTTTTTGAGAAAATCGAATCAGAGTTCCTAAGTAGCGGGTGGCTCGGTTTATTTGCTGACCAGTGTATTAAACGGGAGCTAAACTTATTTGACTTTTAAACATATTAATAATAAAGTCAAATAAGTTCAGATCCCTTTCAATATATTGTCGCAATTATGTCAAAATATGATTTTACTTTAAAATATTGTTTTGACATAATCGCAATAATATTCCTATTCAAAGGAAAGAATAGGATTGACAACAATAGTTGTGATTCTATTCAAAAGTCATTGCTCCTTATTAAGTCTTATTATTTTAATTTAAACACCGAATTAAACACTATAATACCTTAAACATTTATCGTAATAAAGCCCAGACCAGGTACAATAAACCTTATCTTCAAAGTAATTGCAGTTCGCATGAATTTTACAATAGGAAGCAGTAAGTATCTGTAATAACACGTTATTTGTTTTGTAATGCCAGGGCATAGAGAACGCGGCTATTCTACCTGTAATAAATAATCTAAAAAATATAGCATAAGTAGCATTTTTTAGATTCTTCACTGGCCGAAAAGAAACACAGAAGGTGCATTTGAATAAGCCAATTATAAAAAAAAACCGACCAAGTCAAAACGTGTAGGTACTTACTTAAAATTTACAAACCGGTGATTTTTAATTTACGTATACTCAGCGTCACACACAATTAAGACGAATTTAATTTCATGAAGTCTTTTAGAACTACAGAGCAGAACGTTCTAAAGAAATATACATACATACCTACAGTTAGAAAATAGAACCCTCATGGCTCAAACGGGTAAAAAGCTTTCTATGCGGTCTCAAATTCAAATTTTGATTAATGACTTTGTAGTTTGTGGTTTATGTAACCACAATTTCGCCAATGTCATATACATTGGCGAAATTGTGGTTACGTATTTGAAAGACAAAGACTGTCAAAGGATTTTATGTAGAACCGTGGTAGAGCCAAAAATAACAAATTTTGTGAATGAAAATAAGGAAGAAGAATTATTTATCTATACTTCTGTTTCACTTGACATTTGACAGATGCCACCCGCACTGTCAATGCTATAGACTTAATTGCATATGAAGAAGCAGTGCACACTTAGCTTTTTATACTATCTCTATAATTCTGTATCACCAAACGTTCACACTTTAAATATAGATATGGTCACACCAGCAAAACTGGGATCGCTATCCCGTAGTGATGCGCAAAATGTATCACTGAGCTGAAAAGATTGATACATATAATTTCGCTCAAAAGATATATACTCGTATCACTCATCTAGCTCACTAGCTCATTTAACTCACTTAACTCGTTTAGCTCACTAGCTCATTGATCCGATTCAATTGATTGGTCTCTCAATTAATTCATTTCTTCATCTAGATCGTTTAGCTCAGTATATTAGTATATCACTCACTTCAAGCCTCTCTCGCCATACAAACCTTTCCCTAATTTCATATTAACCTAAATTCAGTTTTTGAAACTACATTTTTAGCCTATTTTTTTAAATACAATTTTATTCATTTTGATAAGATTACATAATTATTAACACCCTTTTATATAATAATTAAAAATAAGAAATTATTTCTTGTACTTTTTTTAGGTTGTATAATAGAAATCATACATAATTTAATTTTCCTTGTACTTGGCAGGCTTATTCTTAAGTAGTATTAAACTTTGATCCTATAGAAATAATGTACATTTTGCATAAAGAAACTTGCGTGAACTCAACCATCATCTATATCACTCATTTATCTTTAGTCTCACTCGCTCATGAAACAAAGATCGGCGTTAGTGAGCTAGTACTGAGTTACTGATATATTCGGAGCCAGTGTGAGTAAGTGATACATTTTATCGTCGTGAATGATATATATCTTTTATATCACTCACTCAGGAGCTACACAACTCTACTATCACGTGGAAGTGTTATAGTCTTCACCAGGAATGTGTTCCTGTAATGTTGCATGTTCTCCTTCCGGCACAATAATATGTCAGTTTTATTACTATTTTAAACCCAAATACATATTCGGGTTTAAAATTCGGCTTTGGAATTGCATATGAAGACGTTTGTTATCTGCTGGTTAAATATATTTGTTGAAAAAGACCGCAGTGATGATAATTTCTGCATTTATCCGTACTTGGAGACAAGGCCATCTTAGGCTATGCTCGGGCCCCTGGGCACCCAAGAATTTGGGGCCCTGTTGGACAGTAAAACTTTAGCTGTGAAAATGGACCAGCACTACAGGAGTCTAGAGACGTGATAGACACCAAGGTTACGGACAGTGTTGCATCTGGGTAGGTATTGCATAATATATAATTCGATACTGAAGTAGTATCCTTCCTTGAATACGTGACTACCGAGCATTTTAACGGATTTAGATCTAATTTTTTTAGCGTGACAATACTCTTCCAATTGTAATAAATCTTCCTGGAGAGCAGCCGTGTCATAAGTCGAGAGTATATTTGAATATATCTTCATATCGTCAGCGAAGCATAAAATTTTAGACGTTTGCAGACACCGGTCGATGTCATTTAGGGTAAAAGCCGGATAGTTGCCCCACTTTTCAAAAAAGCTTTATTTTTTTTTAAATATTTACTTGCTGGAAATTATACGATATGTATTTCATAACGTAGGTCTTTTATCTTCTATTATAGCCTATTTTTGTTAACATAATTAACATTGGTTTTATTTAAATCCTGTTTTATTTGGCCTCTGAAAAAACGGATAGTTGCCTACTGTGGCGGATAGTAGCCTAGCGTGGAAAATCCTTCGAGGGATACTTGCCTAGTGCGAGGATAGTCACCTCGATATATGTTCTTTTGGGATAAAAATAAATTTATATCAATTAAATAATTCTTCATCATTTATTTATCAGTCTTCATAATTTAATGAGATCTTTTATTAAGTACATTAAAATATGAATTAACATTATTAAATATTCTTCAGTTTTAATGCTTTAAAATATAAAAATATTATTCAAACTTAAGGTTATTATTAATCTTCTCTTCCTTAAATATTTTCCCTTATTATGTTTCATAAACTCTGCGTTATCAGATTCAGTTTCACTGCTAGTCTTATCAATATATTTTTTGGTGTTTTTATTTTTTTGCGGTTTTCCTTTTTTTTTTCTCAATACTTTTCTTGTTACCAGCTAGTTTGTTTTTTACTGTCTAACGTTTTTCTTTTTCTCTGTGATAATTTTATTTGTTTTTTTTTTATTTTTTCGGCTTTATCCTTCTTCTGAACTATTTTATCGTCAGAGTTTAAAAATTCTGCCGATTGTTTAACTCTTTTAGTTATGCTAAGTGGTATTACAAGTGCTAAGCTATCTTCTGTCCAGCTGATGTGGCGTGGCACCACGCCTGTTTTTCGCTTGTACTTGCGAGGCATTTTGCTTTCCTACATAGATGATAAATAATAAAGGACCGAGTAAGGACCCTTGAGGGACGCTGCTGGGCACATGAATCCAACTTGAAATGTAATTATTTAATACTGGTTTGCGATCTATTATCTATGTAAGATGAGAACCATCTTAGCAAGTGTTTCCGAACACATGGCCACTACTGGGGTCCTGGGTCCAGGAGAGCTCAAATCGGATATATAAGTGATCCGAGAGCATCTCAACCTCTGCCAGGACACGCCAGTTCCTTACTCGTGCGACAAGGGCAGGGGTAGCGAACGAAAGGTCCACTAACGAACCCCCCTGCTGTCGTACGCACGTGTTGGTGGAGCCTCTGTTTAGAAGACAGAGGCCCACCGATACCGCCCACTCCTCTACGGCCTCACCCCTTGCGTCCGTTCTGGGAGTACCCCACGCAATGGACTTTGCCTTTAAATCCCTCAGCACAAGGACGTGCTCAGACGCTAGTCGCCGCATCGAGGTCTCCAAGCTGTTGAGGAAAACCTCGAAGTAGCTCAAACTCCGGTTGGGGGAGAAGTATACACCGTATACATATAGTGATTCGCCCCCACTCGACAGTAACATATCCAGTGCCTTTGTCTCTTAGCGACAAGGGCGGGGAATGAGCCGCCGTAGAACCGACAACTGCTACGGAGCCGTCCCGGTCACCCAACCAGTTTGGACGGGTAGGGACAAAATAGGGCTCTGCGGCTACGGCCACACCGATCGACTACTGTGCCATGGTTTGTACACAATTGTACACAATGGTTCAGGTTCGTCTGGACAAGGAGGTTGGAGACTTGATTCATTACTGAATCGTCTCTACAACCAGGACCAGGCGCACCGCTTCTTAAAAATTAGGTCTATGGGCTGTAAACAAAATGTCATCGGCGTAACAAATTACGCCCACCCCGTGGAGGAGGTCTCCTCGAAGGCGCCAGTGGAATGATGAACAGACCCCTGTGGAATACGTTACGCCATGGGCCGATGCCTCTGATATCGCTCTTGGACCTCGTACATGACGGTACGCTCATCTTAATATTCTGCCACTAGATGCCTCAAGTAGTCCTCTGTCAACCCGTGATACTGGAGTGCCCCCTGATGTAGCTGATTGGCAGGCTATTAAATGTCTGAGCGATGTCCAACGACACCGCCAATGTCATACCGCCGCCTTTTCGGTCACGACCCAGAGGCGCAACGCGCTAATCGTCGAACGGCCCGCTGGTAAACAAAATATGGCGTCTGACAGATCAAGGCCCAGTTCGCAGCGGTGCCGGACGATGCAAGCAGACAGAACCCTCTCAAATAATTTACCCACCTTATCCATAATTTAATTTCAATGAGTATTCTTCCGATTGATCCCACTTAAATTTGAAGAAAAATACCTCCCCTTTTAAGGGTGGAAAATTAAGGAATGAAGATGCAAATAATTATATGGTCACGATGTAGGCACGTTGAAGTCGGTGATACTTACTAAGCGAAAACAACGCGTCGTCCATTAAACTAGCGATTGGAATCTAAATCCATTGTACTGTGGTACAAAACAAAGAAATTAAAGTCGTAACGACGTCTGGGTGAATCTGCCCAAAATGGTTTCGTAATAAAAGTATACTTATTGTTATGTTACTTGACCTACTTGAACGTGACGGTGCACCTCAGCTTTCAATTTCTTTTCTTGCGTAAATATAAATGAAAGGCATGGCAAAATAGCTCTGAAGACTTTAAAACTTAAACAAATGAAATCGTTGCTTTTGTTTAAACAATTTATTTTACTTTATTGTCAACTTACATATTGGGTAACTAAGGTAAGTTAAAGACTGAAGATTCAAACAACTGATATAAACAATAAAGGTTTATTAAATAATGGAACAGTTTCATATGTTTTATTTGAATTTATTTATAGTTCACTTGCTTTGTTGCTACGCCGAGACGGTCCCTTTACAAATGAAAGGTAGAGAAAAATAACAAAACAAAGGGTAATTTAAAATCTCCAGGACCTGGAAGCCATTTCTCGTAAAAAAAAATTGAGAATTGGCCTATATTTTTTTCTTTAATTATAATTAGTTACAAAAGTTGCGAAAATATATGTTTCAGAACCATTGGAATGGAAGACTGAAGATGTAGGAATGAATACCGTACCTACCGACAGAAACCTATCTCAGATCTACTGTTACTTATCTAAGACAAATGTAACAAAACAAATAATATTATTCAAGTAATAAAATAGCTAAATATGTAATAGAAACTGTTTTGTAAATTAATTATTCTTTTAGGCGTGAATGACAATACGACGCGGCGACGGAGTTGCTAGTATTTTATATAGCTTATATTTTATATGTACACGTCATGTCGTATTATAATATATAATAGAGCTTTCCTCAGTTAATTTGCTTACCTAGTCATTAGATGACTAATTACTTCCTTTCATGTAAAGAAAATGAAAATAATTATTTTGCTATTTAAGCAATAGGTATAATTATTTTTTGACCGAAATGACATGACTGTGTGATAGGTATTGATACTTAAAATCCAAGCGAAAATTGTCAAAAGATCTCGTAGATAGATTTTACTATAATATGTAAAAATCCGTTTATAATTGCAGCAAAATGTCTTTAAATGGGAACTTAAAGACATTTTGCTGCAATTATAAACGGATTTTTAAATATTTCAACAATTTATAGTGATTTAATTTTAACGTACTGGTAATATTTTAATTTTAATTATTTTATTATTAAAAAAAAAGAAAAAACAGAAACGGAACTTCATAACTACTTTGTCTGGTAGGTAAACACAGAACCATACTTTAGAATGAAGGACCTCTGGCACTAAATAAAATTGTAGTGTCCGACCGAAACAGGTTTCTCAGCCAAAACCGAAACCGAACTTTCAGTTCTTGTTCCAGTTTCTTCCTAAATCCTTTAAAATTTTTGATTGTACGCTGAAATCTAGTGTATTTTTGGCCTTTTATCGGCTTTTACCTACATACCACCTAAAACCCCTGTAATAAGGGAGACACACGGCATTAATTTCGGCGGAAAGGGCGGGGCGACTTCGCCCCGCCCCGATCAATAATCTAGTCAGCCACTTGGCTGACTAGATTATTAACTAAACAGACTTTATAGGTGCTTTGTTAATCCTTGGAACTAATTCTAAGTATTCTAAGAATTAGTTCAGTTATTATATCAGCGGCAACAAACAATAAGTTTTAGATTTCTCTCTGATGTTGATAAGGAAATTTCCTCAATATACTTTGGAAAAATCAAGTCAAAAAGTAACAATAAAAAATGGAAAGATAATGATATACCAGGGCTAGAATTCCGTCCCATAACGACATGCAGCTCCGAGCACGTGGGGCACGTGACGTAACAGTCTTCTACTAAATTTAGAGTTTGGTAGTAATACAGTTACCTGTAGGCAAGTAACACTCAAACACAATTGTCAAATTAGTCAAAACCCAACGGTTGCTATTTTTTTAAACATATTGGTATTGCATGAATTTTTACAAATAATTGACGAATAGTTTTTAATAATGGACACTAAAACCACACAAAATAACCAAAGACAGCGTAAGTATTATTATAATAACACTCATTATTGTCTTGTATTTTATTCTATGTGTAGTTTAGTATTAATTGTTGTAGTTTTTGTTTGCTTTTTATTTCACGTGTTTTTGTAGGATACCTTAAATTATCTCTGAAGAAATCCAGATTAAAGGCAACTCAAGACATAAAGCAGCTTAATCGCAGTTCCGATGTTATAATACTTGACGAGTCTTTCGACGGATTAAAATCGGATTCGCCGAAAACTGTAAGTACCTACTTTTAATTGCTACTTTGTACACTAGTACAATACAAAACAATACAATAAAGTACAAAAGTATATCGTCTGTATTTGTCAGAATTGTTGGAAGGTCTTTACCTCATAACAGTATATATTATTAACTACAATTTAAAGCATGTTATTTTATAAGTAACACTAATTATTATCAATGTTCCCAAACATTAATCCATACAGTAACTATCGAATATATCAAAAGGACTTAATCCTCCGTTTAATGTAGTTAAACATCCTGTATGGATCAATTGTTGAAGTTCTGTCAAAACTTCTTTATATCTATAATAGCCTGGTTATTGAATTTCATCCGAACTAACTTAGATTGTCTTTGTTTAAAATTTCTATAGTATTATTGGTCAATAAAATTTTTGCGTGTATCATAGATTTTGTATAGGTTTGATTTTTGTTAAATTTATTTGCTTACTATTTGACAAAACAGAGATTGTTGCTTTTGTGTGTGTTGATCTATGACTGAGTCTATATAACCTCTTTTCTAAGGAGAGGTCTATGTCCAGCAGTGAACTATTAAAGGCTGTTGATGTGATGATGTGTGGTGATAAAAGACGATTTCAAACAATTTTTCTTTTTTATGAAATAAAGAGACTGAGTTTATAGTCCTTAATGCCCCTTGATCTATATCAGTCACAACGGCTATCCGTTGTGACGGCGTAAGTTATTGCCACACATTCACATTGGAATATGCAATTGTGTTCCAGTTCCAGACCTGGTCTTGGAACCACCCGTTTAAATTCGGACCTCGTTAATGCCGTATTAATCTCTGACACTTTTTTTGTATCTGAATCTGGTATCTTTTTGTTAAGATATTTTGTTTTGGGGATCCTATGGCATGGGGCTGCTATAAGTGGTTCGTATTCTACTAATTGATGCCATGGTTTGAAGTGCGATCCCTCACCTTTATGTCACAGACCTAGAGTATCAACTCTACTAATCTCATTGTTTATGTCACTTACTGTATAGTTGTTACTGTATAGCCTTAAAATAATGTGTAGCCAATGTTTGCAGCTAAACCTTGCTAGAAAGGAATGAAACGTTAACGTTAACGTTGAAGAGTTAAATTTTACTCAGAATCTCACTGACCATGTAGAAAGTGATTAAGTTTTTGTATCTATTTCAGGTTCAAGCAACCCCAAAAATTTATTCTCCAATTGTAATAAATGATTCCTGTGAGTTGTCATTTAGTAATGAGCTTCCTAAGATTAATTTTGCAGAGAAAGAACCACCAAGTAAAGTAGGGAATGTAAGTTAATTTTTCTTTTACTTAAACAGAAATATATTCTAATTAGTGATAGCCCACTTAGTTTTGGAGCCTAAGGGTGTGACAATATCCATGATTGTCACAACAAAATGATTCTTTCCTTGAAAAAGAGCTCCTTTTTTACTGGTGATATGGTTACTGCTGGCATTATATTTCTTCCTCAAGCAAAATTATAAACATTACTATAATGGCTTTAACATGTTTTATTATTTTTTCTTAAATGAATATACTATACTATATTTTGTAGATATCATTTAACTGTTCAAGAGAAGACATGTCACCAACTGGTGAATCTCGACCTAGCGATGGCGGTTGGTCACCAGCACAAAACATCATTACTGCTACACCTAGACATGATCCTACACCTTCTACAAATAAAGATGTAGCAAACGAATCACAGGAGCAATGCTCTATTAAAAAAATACAATTATCACAGAAGAAATTACTTAACGACTTGTACGGAGAAACATGGAAGTCTATACCAAAGCTGTTTAAAGCTATATCAGCAAAATATGAAAATTTTGACACGGTTACCAAAAAACTGCAGTTTGAAGATGATAGTTCTGAAAAGGAAAACATCCGCCATGACTTGAAACATAATAAAATGTTGTATTTAACAAACTCTGAAATAAAACGTAAAGTAGATATATCGAGTACAGATACAGATAAGAAAAGTAAGAAAAAGTTATACACAGAGATGGTTCCAAGTACTCCGGAAGTACCAAAGATAAAAGCCATTAAGCAAAGGAATGTAAATAGTACTACAAAAAAGAGTAAAGTGAATAAAGCCATGAGTGTGACAGAGATGGTTGAGATTATGAAGAATGATGTGGATTTGCTGACGAAAAAAGTTGAAGACTTTAATGTTACAAACACACCAGTTCCACCAAGTGTTGACACTTGCAGGAGGCTAAGTTTTCTTGGGTCTTTGGCAGGTAAGAGGTTTTTACTAAATTAGCTACTAAAAGCAGACAGAATAGAGATTCACCAAGTCTAAGATGTTGGGCTAAATGTATTCTTTAACAGGTGTACTAGAAAATCGATACATTAGTTTACAAAGTAGCTAACATAAGAGATTTATTAATGGTCATTATCTTTTCTTTTGACAAACTTAAAGATACACAATTAGATTTTAGATGTCAGGAAAATCTATTTTTAGGAATAAAATTTGGATTACTGAAATTTTATTTGTAGAAGAAATGCAAATGTTTAAAATACTTAATATTAAAATTTAAAATACAAAAGTTTATATACTAAGACAGTTCAACTTAAACTGACCAGGAGACCTAAAATAATAATAGAAACAGTAGTTTCTATTATTTATATTACTTTTCTTTCTATTTTTTTTTTGTACTTTGTAGTCGTACAACCCAATAAATTTGGCTTTAAATTGATCTTCCTTCATTTCAGACAGTGTACCTTCTTGGAGGTGCCACGTTGAAGCAATTCAGTACAGAGATAACTATAAGACTCTCCGAGAACAACTGACCAGGAGGCTTTTTGTGGAGTTTAATAAAGGTGTGTTCGATAATGCCATGGATGCAGACTTACCAATATTGTGGGACACTAAGCTACGGACTACGGCCGGGTAAGACATCACTTGCAACATTCAATAGCCTATAATTTTCTTAGCCAACTTTATTTTCCTAAATATCTCATATAACCCTCTGAAAATTAGAGACAAATAGAGTTCAAAGCTGGTGTATATAAGTCTATTCTCTGAAGTGTTTTAAAACTGGAATACCTCTTTTAATAGTCTAGTCGCTAGGATAGGTTATGAAGATTAAATCAAGGTCTGGATGTCTTGATAACAGCAGTTCCCGGATCCCGCCTATTACAGGCGCAGAGTGGCACACCGTGTCGTTATCGTTGGTCCGATTCCGACACACCACCCCGCCGCAAACATCGGTGGGGTGACGGCCCGAGGGGGTTTCCACACGTAAAAATCAAATTAAGGTTGAACCAATCTACATTAAGTGTATTATTATGAATGTTTCATCAACACATAATATCAACAGCTTTTAATAGTCCACTGCTGGACATAGGCCTCTCCTTAGAAAGTTTCTTTGTTCCAATTATGAAGCAAATTTTGTTCAAAGAGGCTTTTGGTCTTTCTGAATCTCACTAGTATCCATATCATGTAAATATAATGATAAAAAACGTATGATAATTCTATCATTTCAGAACAACAACCAATCGCCTTATAAAGAATGCAAGAGGTGACCGCATAAGGACTTCAAGTATCAAACTGTCAACCAAAGTCGTGGATGCACCACAACGGCTGCGGGATACTCTTATACATGAACTGTGCCATGCGGCAACATGGCTCATTGACTCCGAACTTAGAGCTGGACATGGGCCTTTATGGAACAAATGGTTAGTTTGATGTTTGTTTTAATTTAAGTATGTTTTAGTAAGTCTAGGTGTACTTGGGTTGTATGTTTTTAGATGCACTGATGTTACTAGTGGGGTGGTAACTAGGGACATGGCACAGAATCCCAGATTGGGGGCATATAAATTGTCGTTATGTATAGATTTATTTCGCTAAATATTTGACGAAACACAGATTGTTGCTATTGTGTGTTGATCTTTGACTTGAGTCTGACACAAGAGACGATTTCAAACAAAGTTTTTATGAAATAAGGCTATTCTGATTTTGATGATATTGAGGTGTGTAGTTTTTTTATAATGGAAGCCTTTAATCAACTTCTTTTTTTTAATTACAGGGCTAAGCGCGCATTAAAGGCTTATCCCGAACTCGGCGAGATATCGCGATGTCACGATATGGAAATTCACTTTAAATACTCATACAAATGCACGAAATGTGGTTATAGGTAAGTTTACCTTAAGTACTACAAGAGAACTATAATAATGTTTATCACATCTATGTATGTTTATACAAAAATGGAAGGTTATTTCGTGTACGCCTCAAAAATTCAAGTTCTACACCGATTTAGCCAAAATTTTGACATGATATACAACACGTTTAAAGTATGTTTTTTATCAATTTTTTTGCAATCACAATGTGTCACAGCGTCGAAGCGTGGCAGGGACAGCTGGTTGATTATAAAAAGATAAGAGGCTATGAATAAAATTCTCGAATGCGTTGTGTTCTTATGTCTCATGCTGTTTGTCGATAATTAGCGCTCGAGAATTTATTAGCCAGCCGCTTATCCTTTTTATTATTTTCTCTTATCTTTTGTACTAAGGCAGTCTCTAGTACATACATCCGCATTAATAGTCGCCTATTTACTTCCTTCAAAAAGCTTTTTAAGTTGTCGGGTTACTCCTACATACTACTATAAAAGACTTCTATAGAAAATTCTAGACTCACTCTAAAAATACAGTTCAGTTTCTACTAATTATTTGTATAAATTATCTTTCTTTTTCAGTGTCCAACGCCATTCAAAATCAATAGACGTAACTAAGAAATGCTGCGGTTACTGTCGGGGTACCTTCGAGTTGATTCTAAATAAAAAGAACAAAGATGGCGTCGTTGTCCAAACTCCCGCCAGAAAGGGCGCCACTAACGACTTTGCTCTGTATGTCAAAGAGAATTACGCTTCATTAAAAGATGGTACAAGAACTCATGCGCAAGTCATGAAGATCTTAGGCGAACAGTTTTCGAAAAATAAGGGTAGTGACAATTTAAGTATATAAAGAAATATGTAGACGTATTTCGAAAATATATTGACAATTAATTAGAACAAGCTTAACAGGTAATGTATTACCTGTAAAGAACAATAATAATATATAGTAAACAAATATTAGTTTTAGATTTTATAAGATTTACACAGGTTTGTATAGGTGTTTTAATTCTCATTAAAAAGTTAATTGTTATAAGGTTTTATAGGAGTTTAACTTTCATAATGAAATTGTAGTTTTAACAAATTACTTGGATTGACTTGGGAATATTAAGTTAAAATATTCAAACTAGCGTTGCATCAGTATTTATTTCGGTAGCTATACTTACCTTCACTCATTAGAAGACAGAGGAAAATTTAATCCTTAATTATAAAATAATATATTCTAGTAAATGTGACTGAACTGTCAAAGGAAATAATATCTTTTCTTTTTCTCTCATCACCCACATACGCATGTTATGAGATACCTTGTCCTTAACCGACGGCTATTCACCATCAATGCGACGGAGAGTCCCTTAGATAATTTCTCGTGACAGAGCCGCCGCACAACGCACTAGTATCATACCTGATATACACGCCCCAGAAGGCTTCCGTACTTCTAAAAGGAGCTTGGTTGGGTCACCTAGTCAACCTTACTTAGACTTATAAAGGACTGTTTTTGAGTGTTAATGCAGCAACTGGCCCCCACTAATGCCCAATAATGACAACACTTCACTTGTAACTTTTATTAGAAGATTATGTCGAAAACTTTTGTAACATATGTATGCAGACTTAGTAAGTATTTTAATGTTATATTTGTAAATACGTGTATATGTGTGATACGATATTATATTTTGTAAATATATTTGTATTAAACAAAATGAAGTCAACAAAGGCAGTTTTTTTTACTCGGGTAAGTTGGATTATATCATTATTTTCTAAATGTTTAAAATTTGCTTAAAATCATTTTATCTGACTGTGTTATGTTCCTGTTCTAGTGGCGTTTCTAAACACACGATGCGCATTCAGGTACGCGTTCATAACAGTCATTCGATGTCTCAAGTCTTGGAGTCCCTAGAAAACTAAAAGGGCTAGCTAGGGAGCTAGCTCCCTAGCTAGCCCTTTTAGTTTTCTAATTTACATTCTATCTTTAACCAGTCTGAATACGTGCATATAACCGTCACTCTCTGCCCATTTTAACGAACATTTTAACAACGCATTAGCGAACGAAACTTTAGACCAACTCGCACTTTTCAAACCGTTCGGTGACGGTCAAAGACTAATGTTGCAGATGGTTATTTTCTTTTCTTTATCATCTTTTTAAAGGGTATTTGTAATTTGGATAAAATTGATTTACTTTTTATACAAGTTCTGATTTCTAGAAGTATATTATGGTAAGTAATGTGAAGTAAAGTATATGGCAAAGCACTGCAGTTGAGCTCATGCGTAAATAAAATGGTCTTGATCTGTCCATCTCGTTGATAAAAGACCCATTGTCTCCCAATTTGTACACCGCCGTGAGAGACGCGCTAAACAGGATTCGGTGGAGAGAGCTTATCCGCTCCGGATGCAACCACGACATTGGTCACGATCTTCAGAACCGACCAGAAAGAGAAATGTATAATTTTTTAATGGAAGAAGGGGCAAACGAGCACACGTGTCACCTGATCATCATCATCAACAGCCTTTACTAGTCCACTGCTGGACATAGCCTCTCCTTACTGCCGCCGCATGCAACTCAGGAGTTACAAGGAAAGTCGAACGTTGGCTTCTGTCCTAACAAACTCCATAACTTCTCTCTATCATTAAACAATTCATGCTAATAAAACGGTTTCCGAAACTTCTTGGTCAGAAGTCCCTGATGCTGTCTCATTAAAACTTTTACATAAGAGTGTTAAAATGTGAAGTTAATGCTTCACTTGTAAAAAAACTGGCAATGTAAATGTGATCTGATGATAGAACCACAGAGTACAGTAATATTACTAGAAAGATACAACTAGGAAAGAGGTCGTGAAATTCTTTTTTAGTGGCTTCTTTCTCTCTTGTTAACATATTTCGTTTTAAAGAGTCCAACAGCGCTTGGTATTGATGAATGATGAATAATCCATCTTCTGGCTTCACCAGAAGATGGATTATTCTACGCTCTTTTTACGTTGTTATTTCGTCGGCTTTCAAAGTTTGTATTTCATGTTATTGTGTATTCAATTTATTATGTTCAGGGGCAATTTTCAAATAAAACAATAAATTCAATACCGTTTTTAGAGTTTATTTTTACATATTAGATGATTAATACGTACAGTCTTGGGAATATAAAAAAAAGTTGCTATAATTTACAAGAAATTGAATGTTATTGATCAGTGTACATTTAATTTTGTACACCAACACATATATACACTTAAATGTAAAAAATAAAGATAAACCGTGGCATTGTATGGTCGCCTATGTTTAACCATACTTGTTACTTAAACATTAATTTTATTTACATAGGAATTATTTATTATGAGCATCTGTTCAATGCCACATCATTTATATCTCAAAATAATGTTATATTAACGTGAAAAGATGGTATTTTATCAATAAATATTCTTTAGTATTTTTGTCTAATTTATACAAATTATTTTTAACTATCTATTGTAGTGGCAACATTCATTAATCCAATTAAATATTTGTTTTGAGCTATGAGGTGGCAATGTAAAAATATCTACAAAGGACAATGGCAGGTCCCCATACATAATTTTATTTGAACTGAAATTTTAGCGTTTAAATATCAAAAAATCCTTAACAATTGAGAATTTATTCTTGACCATTCTCATATCAAAATTACTTGCGCAAGAAGTCTAGGAAAAAAGATATTGGATTTTGAATGTTTCGAGGTTAAGTACTAACATATTGTTAATGTTTTGTTTGAAACTAGATGGCGTTGTGTGTCAGATAGCCGAAAATATTTTTTTCATTATTATTACAGTATATGAAATTAAAAAAATAAAAGCATAACATCTATTCGAGTTTAACACTAAATTAAACAAAAATAAAATAACAAACGTGGTGAGTCCGGAACTTGACAGGATCTAAACGACGAAGTATCGACATTTTGAAAATATCGATGTATGTCTATTTATGTGCCGTTATCAATGACAATGTATTTTTCTCATCACACTGTGTAGTGGAAAATAACGTAACTATATTCTATTCCTTTAGTATGTTTAAAATCGTTTAAAGAGAGTCAAAAATATTTTAAATCATTTCTAATTATGTTGATTCAGTCACTCTACCGTACGAGTGAAGACGTGGGCAGAAGCAAATTCATAATCATAATAGATAAATCGGTAAATATTTCAGGCAAAGCTATAAGAATCGATTATCGATAAAATGTTCCATAATATAATATTGCCACCACGCATCCCTAGTCAGTTATACGTGATGGCGAATCTGACATTACGTACTTAGGTCAAATAAAATCTTCAAAAATATCCTATCTCTTATTAGACTTATACAACACATGGTGGTGTAATGATAAATCATAGAAAAAATATTGATTAAGTTTACTGTGAGTCAATTTTTTAAACGCTTAAGTTTTAGGTAAATATGTTTCTGCCATTGTTCTTTTATAGGTTGTTAGAAGTTATTTAAAGCACTTGTTTATGTACTTAAATACATAAATAAGTGCTTTAAATAACTACTAACAACATTATTTTATTGTTTCGAGTTTGATTAATGAATCTATTTATTGCAACAACGCGACGCGGAGTGGTGTGACCAGACAAAAAAAAAAAATTGGTTGCCTGTAAAGTCGGTATACGGGCGAAAGTTTTACGTGACAACGACTATGTCTGTCTCTCTCGCTCTTAGGCGGACTAACCATGCCCGATTGGAAGGGACGCGTGCCTCTCACTCGCTCTCATTGTGAGCGCATAACGTGAGCGGAGCGTAACGCAGTTTCTTGAAGTGTCACCCGGCAAACCAATTTATAAGACGTTGTCACGTCAAAAACTACTTTACTAACTCATAGCTCATCAACAAATATTACATACTTTATATAAGTCAATTCAACATATCTACACGGATATATTCTTTGAATGATAATTTAGTTAACAGGCATAAAACGGGATTAACTATAATTAATAATGGCAATGCCCAACGTCACTTTAGACGAATTTGGTCAGGAGATTGGATAATTTGTCTAAATTAACGTTTAACTAGGCAGTAACATTTCCCTTTCTATTTCGTGAAATTCTAATATGGTAACACTTATGGACAATAGGGCATATCAGCAATGTGGTGTAGGTGATCTGTAACTATAACGTTAGACATACATAATTATTTGAGAAATAATTTATTATATTATTTGACAAATGACACATAGAATATTTAGGTATGAAAATCATCTGAAATTAATATTTTCATTATTAAAATGTAGGTTTCGGTTAACTAAATATTAAATAGACATTTTACGATTAATATGAAAATATAACTGACTCATTTTCGTTCGAATCGTTTTTGTTATTTTAAATTAATCGTGAAATATCTAATAAATACTCTCCGACATTTTAATGGAGGTCAGATAGCATTCGTAATACTTAGAATTATTTTGATAATATACTAACTTTAAATATGGACAGATTGTTTCAAATAAAATGTTTTACTGATATCACATACATTTAAATCTTCATTAAATACTA
This sequence comes from Arctia plantaginis, assembly GCA_902825455.1. Taxonomy (NCBI): domain Eukaryota; kingdom Metazoa; phylum Arthropoda; class Insecta; order Lepidoptera; family Erebidae; genus Arctia; species Arctia plantaginis. Next base: position 8,722,611 of record CADEBD010000292.1, read on the forward strand.
AATCGGATTATGATACTGTCCCTACTCTATGATCTATGTGGAAAATATACTCATTTCTTTGATTGGGCAACAGAAACAGAAATCACTATGGCAAACCGTTCTATTACGCGGTAGTAATGTGTTTCAAAATATTTTTATCTACTGTGTGTTTTTACGCAAATCTCATAAGATATTATTTTTTACATAGACCGTAGAAACTAAAAATTAGACTATTTACAAAAGGCCGTTATGCTTTATAATCTTATAATACGTGTTACGCTAACATTTACAATTTTACACGATTTTGGTTTGACGTTGTCAAATGAGTCAGCACTTTAAAATTATAGTTTTAAATAAAGTATAATACGTATATTACGTAAAATTAGAGGCTATTGTCGACAAAAAAATAGCATGTAACTGTACATTTAAGAGTAATTAACTAACAATAAAATATTTAGTTTTAAAAAGTTATTTTGCCTCGAGGCGTTTTCGTTTGTTTCGCATTCTTGTTGTTTGATTGTAACGTTCATCAATCAACTTGCTGCTGATATTGATGGGTACCTTACGAATACACTGGCTCCAACTGCTAACAATAGTTGTGATATAATTGCCAGACAGTAAATATTATCAAAAACTGAGTTCTGTCGTGTATGACAGATTTATAGAAAATCAGGTATGTGATGGTTGAGAATTCGGAGACGGTTCCTTCATAGAACGAATCCTGAAGAATCCGTCTTCAGCCACCAGCATGCTGTTCCCTTCGCTTTCAATGGGTATTTCGTCCTGAGGTTGGGAGTACGATGCCTCGTAACCGCAGTTCCTAGGAGCTGGTTGAGGAGTACCTCCCAAAGCACAAGGATACCCTCTTTCGTTAGGGGTTTCTGAAAACCCATATAAATCAGTAGATTTCGGCCTATCAGGAAATCCATTGCCTTTACCACGCTTCTGACTTCCACTGGAGTTACCCATGGATGTCGAGGGAGAATTTCTTCGCTGCGAATTCCTGATCTGTTGGCATGGATCGTTGCTGTAACTTCTATTAGGGTTTAGAGTCTGGATGCCAGAAGCGTGGTAAGACGCATTTTCTGTGTTATAATTTCCGTATTCATCAGGCACATGTGGCTGGTGGTAGTGGTGGTCAATTGAGGGGTCATAACCCATTGTCATACAATTCTGGACATTCTTGTTCTTCGCTCTATGCTTCTTACGAGGATTGCTATTCGTTCTCGATGACACCCTGTCATACGACATGTGTTTGAAGTTATGAGAGCTACGATTAGAACTACCATTATAATTTTGGTTCTTTATATCCCTAACGAAATCGCTGTTGCTATCATATTGGATGACATTATATTCATGGTCCAATGGGTCATCTCCTTGAAGAGACTGAATGGCAGGATCGCAATTAGAATAATGATCATCTGATACAGATTCCATGCCGTTGTATCCAGCTATATTTGGATGGTGCTTCATCAAATGATTAGTCACACCCTGACTGGATGTCGCATTGCTGGATTCGGTGGAACTGCTGTGTCCAGCATTTGCTATAGAACTGTGTCCTGAGTAGTTCTCAGTTCCAGAGTTGTTATCGCAGTTGCCAGTCAGTGTATTTAGCTGGAACCTTGGATGCTCTGTGGCTGGGCCACAATAAGGTTCATTAATTGGCATATTTGGATGGTGGCCAGTACTTTCGTAAAGAGCCTTGCCAGTTCTCATCGTGTAAGTGTGTAGATTTGTGTTGGTATTACAAATTGCGGGGTAATCAGATTCAAATTGTTCGTTGCTGGAACCGGCCCCGCAGGGGAAAAGACCAAGCCCTGATATTTTATGGCCGTCAGCTTTTTCGTGCTGCAATGCGATCCCTACTTTCAAACTTATTACCCAAGAGATAAGTGCTACTATGCTAACTTCTAGTAACCTCATAGAGAATTGATAGCCCCATTGGAGCCAGTCGAACTTGGTCATGTTTACTTGATTAATGCCAAAGATTCCAAAAATTTGCAGGCCTGCCATCAAGATAAAGAGAAGGGCCGTGGCTAACTTGATTTGTATCGCCTGCTGGAGATTTTGGAAACTATTAATGTAAGTATGGCTCTTTTTCTGTAGAACTGTTTTGAGCATCTTATATACATAGAGATAGCATAGCCCCAATGTTAGGCATACTATAATAAATATTATTTGACATGTAAGACCTAATACCCTCTTTTCAACGCCGTGCGTATTTCTAGTTATTGTATTACTACTTTCGAAGATATGCAACATTAAACACGACAGTAAGTGAAGACTGCCACCTATAATTATAAGCCTAGGACGAAGGAGGAATGCACAGCATGTATTCTTAAAATTAATGCTATTTGTAAGGAGAAACAGTATGATACAAGCGAACGCTGTGCTGAGGAAAATTTCTGGAACGTGCAGAAGAATCTCGCTGATGAACTTGGGGAGGGAATTATTAATGTTATAAGGATCGTAACACATGTAGAAGATCCTCAATAGACATACGAGAACTAATATTAAGTGTAGAATTATGAAATAGTTTTGGGTAAATAAATGCGTGTACTTATTGTAGCAGAAAATTTTAAATATGGAGTAGACTGCCAAGATAGTAAACATGACTGTCGCTAAATAAATATGGAGGTTCCAAGCGAAGGGCCAGGCCGCTCCAGGTCTCTGCACTGGCCCGTTATTCTTTGGATCCTGTCTCAAAATCTTTTTATCTGAATTAACATTGGCCAAGTTGTGATATCTCTCTGTTGACATTTCAGGGTCTTTTAGTTCAAATCCAATGGTAGTAGCTGGCGTATAATCCTCGTTTCTGCTATCATTTCTATCTGGTTGTTTATTAGTTGCATACTGGAGATTTCTTCTCGTATTCGTTTCGCCATTTTGATCTATGACTAAAGGTCTATCTAGATTGTTCATTTCCGGATCTAGTACAGCTAAAACTGATCCTTCAGTTGAAGAATCCCTATTGGAGTCACTTAGAGTCACTCCAGCATCTTTAGTTATGTACATGTCATTCTTGGACGTCTTCTCTTGATTGTGTTGAGGCTTCGCTGTAACGGTCCTTAGGAGGACGTCAGGGATGTCTTCTTTCCTCCCGTTGGATCCCGACAGGATCCTTGATATGGTCGGGATATTAAGCGAATTGGGCACGAAGTCTGTGAAGTTGGCCTGGTCTGTGTCTGGCTGCCTTACATCACTGTCCAACTCGTCAGGCTGCAAAAATAGTTAAGAGAGTCTTAGTACAATTTATTTCACAATTTTTTTTTTACTGTTTTTTTACAAAATGAATGAAACATTTATGTAGCAGTCGATATGGTGGATATGAATTGAATTATAATCCAAATTGTATAAATACGATTTTAAAGAGACGTAATTTTCAATAATTTCCATTTAATTTTGATTGTCACTCGGTAGCGGTCCTTACCTTATGACTAGGCGTGTTTAGAGCCTTCTTCTTCTGCGGCTCGATGCCTGCCGGCGGCAGAGGGGGTGCGGGCGGAGGTGCCGGCACTTGTGGCGAGGATGTCTCCTGAAAATAAAACACATTTGTGAGTCAAGCAGGTGTTTAATTTGACTAAGTTACAAAGAAATATATTTTGGAAAACCAGCCGATTGAAGTCTAACTGAAGTATGAACTTGGAATCCATGAAGTATGAACTACACACATTCGTCACTTTTACGGAACAGGTTTTTTGGTGACGTCGAAGTTTTAAATGTAGGTTTTGGTTTCCAGTCCAAATGATATGTCACAATCAAAGCATTCGTCTTAAAAATGATTCAGTTCATTTTACTTCAGATTATTATCGGCAAATTAAACCTATTCAAATTAAACATAGAAAGTTGGCGCCTTCACAAAGGTTCCTATTACGTGACGAGAATAAACTCCAAAGTTATTATTCTAATAATTGTTCAGAGACGTACGGATTTGAAACAATGACATTTAAATTGCCAACTGTGTCTTATGATCAAAGATTCCAATATCATTAAGGTGCTGTCGATATCACATTATGGAAACAAGATGTAGAAATAAATGAGCACCTACCTATTTTTTCCTGATTTCTGTTACATGAAAATAGTTTTTAGTTAGAAAAATTTGAAGATTTGACTTTAGTTACCGTTTCATCGTCCAATGTGTATTTTGCTAAGTTTATGTGCTATGTTCCTAAGTATGTCAGTAAAAAAAAAGGATTAAAAAAGACGAGTGTTTAATATTTTGTTTTATGGTTTAAAATTGCATGATACAGTAATTTTAGATTTAAATATTTTACTGACGGTCTGTCACCAAGTATTTTATCTAAGTCTCTTCTATTGGCTATTTATTAGAATGTCTTTAAGGAGTACCAAATATCAAATCGTCATCCATGACTGAGACCCAACAACTTTCTTATTTTGTATTGGTATTAGATAACGTACCTGTCCAGGCGGTCTGATAGGTATCCGGTCATGTCCTGGTCCGAGGGACGGCGGGGGGATTGGCCGCCGATTAAGGTAGTTATTCCCATCTGTGTTTGTGCCTGAAATAAGACAGTTAAGGGTTTAGTTTTACAGGCTTTAAGCAAAAGAAGCACATAAAAAAAAAAATAACAAAATATTTAATAAAACCGAATTACAATAAAATTTTCGATAAGCTGGCTGAGTTGGTACAGAAACGATGTGTTAGTTTATACTCCTAACGTCTTATAACAACCAAGGTCTCAGACGGACAGGCCAGTGGGGTGCGAACGTTATCGAGATCACCCTTTTTTTTTTCCGTGCGGAAATCCCCTCGGATACCACCTATCGGTGGCATGTCGGACTCGAACTGACTAAAACCGCACGCCGTCTCGGATACTAATAGCCAGGGAACCAGGTATACCCTAGAAAGGAAGTCCCTGGTGCCCCGACATACCTCGTGCCATCTACAATTATCGAGTTCACCCTGGAGCTCTGACAGCCCTTCCCTGATAACATTAACAACCTAATCTATATCATAACATCTGTCTGTCATATATACATAGGTAAGGTATCCATATGATGATTTTTATTAATTAATTAATGCTTGTTACTCACCTCTGAGTGTAGGCTTGTCAGCAAAGGGGTTCTTGTACTCGGGCGGCAGAGGAGGCGTGAAGAAGGCTCTTCCGGGGGGAGCGTACGAGGGGACTGCCGCACCTCCCCCCACTCCCGCCAGTAAAGCCGCGCCGTGGTGCTGAGGAGGCCTGGAAAAGAATACCGAGTTTAAGAAGTGAAAATAAAGAATGACTTTGATGTCTATCTATTTTTAGGTTATATATCACAATTTTTCACAAACAACCACTCGACTAAATCGCTGATACGTACTTATATGTATACTCGAAAAGAACTCTATGATGTAATGTTTGAAATATTTTCGTCGTGTCGAATGCCGATGTCGAGTGTCGATGCAGTGCAGAAAGTAAAACATGTCAAAGACTTAAATATATCAATGTAAGCATGGCGACAAAAAATCTACCCGTGTCCAGTACACACTGTGTTCTGTCATGGCATAGAAACAATATATTTAGTCAGTACAACTCGTCAATGAAATAAAAATTGACCAATGTTAGTGGGTTATTTTCGAAATTCGACCACCAAGCTATCTCTGGGTTAAATAAACCAACACATCGATAGAGCTACATATCTAAGAAAACATAACACATTTTAGATTTTTTATTCACATAGTACCTACCTATTTATAAACTGAGGAAATAAAGTATTCAGTGTGCACCAGCCTGCACAACACATCTGACAAACTTTGAATGTAAAACACTTTAATACGGGCTTCCGAGTAAACATTTAATCAAACGCAAACGCAATGCTGATTACATCGCGTTGGTATTTAGCTCCTGTTATCCACAATGGCATGTACATTACGATTTATAGTTTCTTGTAGGAGAGGAATAGAATAAAATTAATATTGAATAATTATTAATTATTAGCTTACATACTACGCTAGTTGAAGTAGTGATAAGGCTGGTTATATCTATAATAATTAAAAAAGCCGTGTGGTGTCGTCGGACACCCGATAGGACCGAAGTTGTGACTGTCTAGTAAAACTGATTCGACACGATTTTAATTACAACGCCATCTATGAAAGCGGCTATTACATACATATTTTTCAGTTGGTTTCTAATTAAAACAATTTATACATTGATAAAATCTCCTTGAGAAATGATTTCCTATCTATTCGATAGATGGCGCTGAATGACTGACATAAAAAGTGTCATTACAACTTTTCGTGAGATTTTTTTCCGTCTAGCCCCCTTTCACAACGCGCGATAAGGAACTCGTTCCAATAATAATAACTTCTCACATCACATCTCACACACGGGCGTCTGATCCTAACCTAGGCAGAGTCTGTGCTATGGTAACCAGACTGCTGATAAATACACTTATAAATTTCTAAATACATACATATTATAGATAAACCCACACAGAACAAATGATCGTGCTCATCACGCGTTATATATTGTCTTGGATGGGAATACCACGAATAAATACCCACGAACCCACTAACCACTAGACCAACAGGCCCATCTGCTACAGGACGCTGGAGTGAGTAAGATAAAATACGCTTTCGTTTACGAATCCCCGATGTCCTCCTTAGAGTGGAGAGGTGGTGGGATAGAAAGCTCGATGAACTGAAGACCCGAGAAGAGGTAACTGCGGTAGATAGAATGTGGAAGGCGTATGATCGAGGCTCCCCGTGCACCATAACCCTCAACCTATGTTCAGCAATGGACTATACAATTGATTGAATGAATTACTAATTGGGTCTTCTTACTAGGTATTTTTTCAAGAGGCTGTACTACTACGAAAACATTAAAAATAATTTAATCATGCGTAAATCACTAAGAATTTTGAAAATATTTTTCGAGAAATGGTGAATTTGATATGTCATCATAAAATAATCATGAATAATTTACTTTAAAACTCAAGCGTATTCATTCCCATTTTTCATTTGTGTAAATGATAACACTCATCCACCAAATTGTTTGACTTCACAGAAATAAATACGATCTTACGTTCCGGAAACATTTACTTCACGGAATCCATTATCATAAGTATTGGACAATTTTAAACAAAAAATATTTAAATATATCGATAGTCATTGAATAAAATAAAGTGATTTTACAAAGAATGGGAAATTGGCCCATCTCACACACGGCTGGCTGATCTCACCCTAGATAGAGCTTATGGTATGATAACCAGACGGCTGATAAATAAACATATGTATCTTACTACATACATAACATAGATAAATTACATTATTTGTTCTGAGAGGTCGTCGAATCCAAGACTTCTGGCAGTTAAAATAACCGCTAGATTAAGTCCAAATTAAGAGTTACAAAATAAAATCTATCGGGCACAAACGTATTCGCAGGTTTGAACTCCTCATACTACTCTATAGGTCCAGTATAGTACCTACTGGCGGAGAACAGGTAGGTTGAACCCACTTTTAACGCTAGCATTTAAGCAGTGACCATGTTTTAGCTTAGATACAAAGAATAATTACAATGTGTGATGTTCTAGTAATAAATAGATTAAAAATTGGCAGTAACATTCCAGGAAAACTCAATTAATAAATTTACTGAATTACCCACTTCGCTATAAATTTCCCCCATAATACAAGTAAAAACTTTAACTTAAATATTTAAAATCTTAAATGGCATCGTAAATTTTATAACGACAACAGCGCAAACGAATATTTTTCATAATGTCGTTGAACCTTCAAATTGAGCATAACCAGTAGATGTTGACACTTCCTTTGATAGTATTTACGTGATCTTGAGGTTCAATGTTTTGTACAACAGTCTGGTATGGAAATGTCAGCCTTTGGCAATATGCCACAGCTTGGTCACTCAGTTCGGTTTATTTTGAGTACGCAAACCGCATTTTAATGAGTATAGAAAAACGCTAGAATTTTGCTTAATCTAGATATCTGTTGATCTCCGCTAATATCAAACAAGTTTTTTTATTATACTTTTAACATAAGTCCCTTACATATCAAGTTATTATTGGTTAAATAAAAATTAGTTCCTTTGTAGATTTTCGTAATTTTTAAGAGTTTTTTTTTAATATAATAAATATACATTTCACTGGCATACAATTTATCAAATCTGTTGACGTTTAACTTAACTTTTTCTACTCATTCACTACTCCACTGCTTTCAGTCTTAGCGTGGTGTTATATAGTTAATGCAAAAGAAGGACTGAAATCGGGTTATATAGTAGATAATGACATCAGCGTGTTAAAACAAAGAAACTTTGATTAAGAATTAAGAAAAATAACTCACTACTAGATAGCGCTACTGGCACATTGCAGATCGTTATCTGATTAAATACCAAGATAAGCATTTTATTGTCTTTGTAATTAAGAAAACTAGTTAAAATTGTTTTGTTGTATTTTAAATAAAAATAATAATATAGTACAAAGGCTATTAAGGGTAAAACAATACGGCTGTAAAAATATTACACAACTTCAACATTGAATGGAATAACTTATTTAGTACCGCTACTCACCACTAGATGGCAACATAAGAATGTAAATATCGTTTAGTATGCGTTGACATAATATACGGTAAAGTATTGTATAAGTAATAAGTAGCATATTGTAACGCAGAACGATGGCGGTTATAAACAATGTTTTTCGAAAATCATATTTACCTGACTTTTTGTTTATCCCCAACAAATAAAAGGCGGGATACATGAATTGTCAGGGCTGCCACTTCAAATAAACAAACTTTGCTTGATCGTAACTTTATCATGGTATGTACATTTAATTAAAACTCAAAAATCCTAATGACAGCAAACGCTGAATACCTACGGAGTTTTTATGCGATCCACTCGCTGTTTGCTTTACGATTATGCGAGACTTAAATCGCAAAACTGATTACAAACACGATTAGTCGTGAGTCGTGCCCTTTGTAACTCCTGGCGATTTGCATAATCACACTAACTTGAGTTTGCCAACGGCTTATAAGTCGGTGGAGGGCCACGAAAACGGCGAATTGTTAAGCGAACGAGTTTTTTCGCATTTTTCAGGCATTCTCTCGCTTTATGCAACAAAGGCAAACCCTAAAAAATGTCTTAAATTGCGTAAATATTAAATGAAAAAAATATTATTGACGAGGTCCAAGTTAGCGTTCAAGTTCAAATTCAACACTTTACAGTTAACTTAATAAACGGTTCCTAGAAACGTGGCTTAGACGCTTTAAGTTCGGTGATTGTTGTCTAGTAAGAAAATTTATCATCATCATCAACAGCCTTTAATAGTCCACTGCTGGACATAGGTCTTTCACAACAGAGTGGTATAGGGTTTGTATAAAGTTTTCCTTCTCTTTGCAGTGTCATTGTCCTGCGTAGTTTGCTCCTTTAGTCGCCTCTCACGACACCCATGGGATGAATGGAGGTGACACTCTGTATTCCTATTCGGATAAAGAAAATTCATTGACTTAAATTTTCATATTATTTTTTTTATCGCTACATCTAGATTCTCAAACAGGTTTCAAAGATAAGTAAAATTTGAGCTTTATGTAACATTAATTGAACCGCTGGTTTCGGCGTCGAACAATATTCTTATAAAACTTTTATTGTCACGTATTTTAATAAATGTTGAAGATTCTTCACCGAACTCGCCGTGACTGTGCCAAAGAGTTTATAGTTTACTTTCATTGACATTCTATTCAAACATTTAGCTGTTTAATTGCTCGTGCATAAATTAAACCTACCCTCTACAGAGTGTAGGAGCATTAGACCCCTTACTAACCTACCTAAAGTTATTTTATTAAAGTGGCGTAGTGGTTTAAGCGGCCATCTCGCCGCTTCCTGCTGCGCTGAGTGTTGTAGGTTCCATCCCCACATAAGACAATATTTGGTGCGATCAAGAAATTGTTGTTCTGGGTCTAGGTGTTCTTTATGTACGTTTCATGAATGTCGCGACACAGGATATTTCTAGTTCGGAAGTTGTCTTTTACAAAAAATGTAAAAGAATAAAAAATAAAGGAGTGTGTCGGTTATCGCGGTAAACAGCTGCCTATGTTACTCGCTGATAATGTAGCTTTTCATTGGTGAAAGATTTTTTTTAATCGGTTTAGTGGTTTAGGAGTGAAAGTGTAACAAACAAACAAACTCACTTTCATATTTATAATGATATATAAGTATGGAAGTATAGATAACACTATTTGGGATTAGGAAAATAGGTTTTTTTAATTAAAAAAACTATCTTACCTACCAATGTTACTAATGTTAGAACACAATACACAATGACACAAAATTACCTACGAAATAGTTTTTCTAAATATATAGACTGCCTCTGTTGTGCAGTGGTACCGTATGTGACTGCTGTTCTGAGGTCTCGGGTTCGATTCCCGTGTTTGACCTAATGTTTTGTATGATCTGCAAATATTTGTTTCGGAGTTTGGGTGTTTCCTATGTATAGTATAGAGATACTTAAAAAAATAGGTATATAAGTATTTTATCTGTCAATCTAGCTTTTAAAGTACAAGCTCTGCTTAGTTTGAAACTAGATGGCGTTGTGTGACAGATGTCTGAAAAAAATTTTGTATATTATTATAGTAAGTAGAAAACCCGGGCCATCTGTGTATATGAACATAAAAAAAAACAGTTTTTATCAGAGGCGTCGTTCCTGTGGTTCTAAGAAAAAATAAATTGCTTTTCCATAGGAGGTATTTTTTATGCCTTCGGTACGATTCCCGGATGGGGCGGTGTTGCGGTTTCCTGGATTTCTCTACTTATAAATGTCTATTATAGCTTTAGTAAACGTGGGTGTCGTACAGCTCTGTCTAGCCTTTCGGAGAAAAGGCGTGATATTTGTGTGACGTAAATTACCAACACGCGTATATAGTTTATGAAGTTGTGTATTTTTTTTCATGTTTAAGGCTTTAGATTATATGCTTTCCTTACAGCGAAACTGGCACATTTAGCATAAAGCTTCACATTAGGAAAAATAATTATAATGAAAATTTGTTTAAATTTTCTGTCTATGAATTTGCTTAACAACAGGTATCACCGACCTAAGTCTTCTAGGAACAGCTTATTAAGTAAAATGGGTTTTTAATTTGAGCTTAAATTCCAACTTTGAGTTTGCTAAGAATTCCTCTGTATGTTTCTTTATGTTAACACTTCATCATCATGATCCTTTAATAGTCAGCTACTTGACATGGGTCTCTCCTTAGAAAGGAGGTTTTGGCCTACTATACCACGCTGGCCAGACGGGTTGGTATAGGGTTTGTGCCTTTTTTCCTTCTCTTTGCCGTGCTATTGTCGCTTACGACACCCAGGGTATGAATAGGGGGGTTGACACTCCTTAGGTATTCTCAATCCCACGTGGACAAACTGATTTTACAATCGAATATTATAGATTAATAAAGTTTCTTTAGAAACTTAAAGGTTTCTAATCACGTGTATGCCTAGAACCAACAAGTGTAAAAAAAATTGATGAAAAACTGATTTAAAGTAATTAAGTCAATAAAATTAATAAAACACACCGTTTAAACTTTTACAACAATCAAAGTCCGTGGGTCAAAACAATGAAAGTCAAACGTTTAACCAGGTCAAATATTTGACGTAGGATTGAACGTAGTCCCAAAAAACTTAAGTCTTTGTTTGAATAAGTCTCGACTTTATAATAATGAAGCCGAATAATAGCTTTTGTAGTAAAACAGCGGTTCACAAAGTTTGAAATCGGTTGGCTAATATTATAAACGTGTTGCAAACATAAGGCTTACCTGATATTAAGGAGTTAATGAAACTATTCCTATTTAGAAGTCGCTAAAAATAATAAGCGACTCTCCGGTTTACGTTATTAGATATAAACTTGCTCAATAGAATACCGAAGCCACTACACGTAAACCTTTCTTTAATTTTGATAATATGTAAGGATATCATCTGTCCCTATTCCCGTTCATGTAAATTGAGTCAATTAATCTATTCCATAGGTACGGTACTTAAGAATTGTTCTAGGATACCCTTACCATTAACCAAAATAGTACCGCTTTCTAAGTTAAGTAGTTAAGGTGTCAAAGCGTTACAAACATTGCCTTTTAAAATTGTTGCCTCACATGTCAAAAAAAATTGCTTCCTAATGTAAGAGCAAAATTTAAAGAAGACTGCAATAAAAATAAATCAAAATTAAATTGAAAAATAAAATTGCTGTTGCAAACAGATAAGCTACGAGTTAAATTAAGAAGAGTAGTAGCAGTAGTAAATAGAATTTTTATTTGTTTGAAATCCTTAACAGTATACGACATAAAAACAAAATACGGTTCAGACACCACAAAAAAGCTATATATATATATATTTTACTACATTCTCACAACGCCATCTAGTCCAAAACTAAGCAGAGCTTGTACTATGGCTACTAGACAACTGATATAAATATCTACATATATACTTTTTTTTTTGTGAATACACACATATTATACATAGAAACACCCAGCACAAATCAAACTTTAAATGTTCATGCACACAAATGTTTGACTTGAGCGGGAATCGAACCCGCGACCTTTGGAATAGCAGTCTGTTACACAAACCACTGTGCCATCCGGTCGTCAAACAGAAGCTTTTTAAGTATGGCTCCAAGAGTGTATAATAAATTACCAAAATCGCTATTAGCATCCGATTATTTAAGCATGTTTCAAAACCAACTGAAAACATTGCTATATTATATAAATAAGGCATACTATTCTGTAAATGGTCACTTATCAGATACTAACATTAAGTAAGTGTATTAGTGATATTTTGGTTGCAATTTCATGAGTCAGATAAAATCCATTTTCATTTAATTGGTATGTGATAAAATAAATAAATTTGTATGTTATGTTGCAGGCTAGATTTTTGACATGTTTACTATATTTTGCATGCCCATTTTGGTAGAACATAATAACTATGCATTGTCACCTTTAATGTACTGTTTGATGTTTCGCAATATATAAAATTTGAATCTGAATCTGAACTTAAATGAAACGTTTTAGAACCATGCAAACTTATCAAATAAATAGTCGTCATTAAAACAGAACTACATAGTACTTTTATAAAGTTTGAGAACCACTGCTTGAAACCTACTTCCGCGAATTAACAATCGATGTAGAGTTGATTGATCGAGTGTACTATAAAAGGAAAATTTTCTAGGAGAGGGGAAAGGCAGGCGCTGTTTGTGCCGATATTTCTATTATATTCATTGTTCGGTTGAACCACTTATTTCTTTTTGTATTCAAAAATAACTTTTCGCTTACTAATTCGTAGTATTGATGGTGGTGAACAGGCGTCAAGTCGCCCAAATGTTTGGTTATTTCAGATTTAGCCACTTTCGGTAGCCACCTTTGGTCCTTAAACTGTCACCACACATGTCCGTGTGGTGGCGGATTAAGAATACGGAATGTCATTACTCCTATTCATCTCATGGGTGTCGTAAGAGAAAACTACGCAGGACACCAGCACTGCAAAGAGAAGTAATACTTGAATCAAACCCGTCTGCGCAGCGTGGTATAGTAGGCCAAAACCTGTGTCCAACAGTGGACTATTAAAGGCTGTTGATGTGATGTGTCCCTCCCAGTCTACCTTAGGGTGATGTTGAAATGTGTGACTAGGTGCACTAGACAATGAAATGTAAAGTAAAAGAAAATTATTGATAAGTTAGACAGAAACAGTGCGATTAATATACATACGTACCAAATACCTACACATACATAAATATTTACCTAGTTACATACATATATAAACCTATGTATTAATAATATATAAGAATTTAATACTTTTTGCACAAATAACAATTAATTGTACAATGGCGGTCTTAATGCCACAGGCATTTTCTCCCAGTCTACCTTTGGGTAGTAGGGAAATGACGAGACGAGATAAAAATAATTAAGGATATGGACAGAAACAGTGTGACAGATATACATACATACAGAACTACACACACACACACACATATATATATATATATATACATATATATTTTCTGAGGTACATACATACATATATATACACATAGTACGCTATATAAAACTTTAGGGATGTGATGAATTTGCTAGTGTCGAGAATTTGAGCTCGGACTTTCGTCTTAAATGAGAGGGCGGGTGGGTGCTATCCTGATTTCGCGAAGTAGAGCATTTTGTCTCCGATAACCTCACTCACGTACATTAAACGTAAACTAAAGAATCGAAAATGTAAATTTTAATATAATAGTATTGTATAAGTATTGTAATAGAGAGGTGAAATTTATCGGGTTGGTAAAACGCTACTGTCACATTTGTTATTGCGAGTATATTATAGGCAAAGCAAATCACTTAAATTTCGTGTGTGCTTGTTTGCTAACTTATTCGTATAAAAATATTCAATATAAACTTACTTTTAAAGAAATGAATTCTAAAGAAACTTAATTAGAATTTACCTGCCTAGTTAAGTTGAAAATAAAAGAATAAACTGTCCAAATTAGGGAAATTTAAAAAGTTATGCAGTAAAAAAGAACATTAAGAGACATAATGTTGCCAAAGTTAAATGATTTTACCTTTAAATTGTCTAGATCTCAGTTTTTCAAACAGTTTTCGAGGTGGACCTTCAGGTAAACGGTTTTTATTATATTCTATGAACATATACGTGAAATGTAATTAATTTCAGAAATGATTGGGTTTCCTTTTTAAAGTGTTTTACAATTTTTCATTGTTTAATAATAATATGTTCACACATCCCATACACGGCAGTCTGATTCCCAACAGAGCCACAGTGCTCACCACATTTTAGCACGGCTTTTTTGTCAGGACAAAACTCATAACAAACGTTAGACTACTTTAGATTAGCAGACTCGAGGTACTTTCGCAATACTACGAAAACCTGTCACAAAAACCTACAAAATTTGTCGCAATTTCCTCTTTCATTAAATTATCTAAGCAGTCTAGCAGCTCTAGTTTGGAAAACTCAGAGATGGGACCTATCTCACCCGCTTCGCGTAGAAGACTATAGTTAGACTATTCGTATAAGTATTACTGTTCAAAACGTAACTTTTATAAATGCTTGTAAAAAGTATATTTTAAAAATAACAATAAAAAATTACGAATATTTGACATTAACTCGAATGATAATACTTTTGAAAATAAAGCTAGGTAAAACATCTTAATACAATTAATTATAATAATTAATGAAGTGGTTACAATTAATTTTAATAATTACGTTAATTTAATTAAATACTTCTTTTAATTAATCGCCACAGTTTTTTATTGTTATTTGCGTGAGAGGGCATGTTTTTGTGTAAATAAATGAGTTCTTTAAGTAATTAGTTGCGTACACCGTTTTATTGCCCTCTTAAATAACTAAAACAGCAAATAAGGATATGGTTTGTCTTGCGGTTGGGTGAATATGCTGATAACTAACTTCAACGAGTAGAAAAAACATCGATAAACGAAAGATAAGACGCCCCAGCCAGATAGACTGGAAGACAGCTGGTATAGACTGGAAGCTGAAAATGAAGGAGCTGTCTGCAATAGCAGTGAATTGCAATAGATTGACTGATTGAATCCTACTTTCTTATTAATTCTGTTTTTTTCTGCGTCAGTGTTTTCCTGCAGATATATAATTATTATAATAACACGTTTGGCCAGCGTGGTATAGTAGGCCAAAACCTCCATTGTAAGGAGAGGCCTTTGTCCAGCAGTGGACTGTTGAGGGCTGTTGATGATATTATTATTTTATAATTTTACGTCATCCATTGATTTAAAATACTTTATTATTTGATTTGTAAATAAGAATTTTTAAATTTCCTCTCTATTTTACGCATTTTTAATATGTCATATTTGTGTAGAAATTTATCATCAATAGCTTTGTAAAATAATTATTTTATTCATGTTCGGCGAAACGTGAAAATCATCATCAGAACTAGCGAAGTTACAGTCAAAACCTGGTACAGTAATAAAATTGATAAAAAAAAGAAGTTTCGACTTGCTGGCCTCAATAAAATCATAGGAAATGACGTTTGAAGATATTGCTTTTAATTATGGTACTGGTAAAGAGAGGAAATCTTAAATTAATTTATTTGCTTTAAGATTATGTCTGTCTGTATTATGTCTGCTTGAAGATTATGGCTCTGCTGAAGCATTGTAATAAAGAACGCAAATATAATCCTTGGTAAAAATAGAGGGAACTAAAAGCTAATAGGTACACGCACTTAATTGGAAGGGTTAGAAACAATATTGGTAATTTGTTGTCTAGACTAAAAAATGTGTTATTTTATACCATCGAATTGTTTAACAAAATCGTAAGAAGAAATCATCAGAAGTTAGTAATTCTTCAGAAGGCACACAATTGCATGTTTGTTTTGTTTGTAAAGAAAATGGGACTTAATATGCATACACACGATGTTAAAATTTCACATTACTAAAGTAAACGTGCTTTCTCACTGTGTTTTTCTTTCTGCAGCGCGAATTTCATAACTCAGTTAACATTTTATCAAAACAACTGTACAATTTCCTTAAAAAAATATTTAATTTTCATTTATAATTCTTTACCAACCCTGTATAAAATTAATCTTTCGTAAAAGATATAAAAGATATGCCAATTTTACGATTTGAACGTACCAAACGGCGCGTGAGAAATCTACCTTTTTACGCAGGCCGAGTAAAGAATTGACCGTTTACGCGTCGCGTAAAATCTCGATTAGACCTATCCCGTTCAGGGTTTTACGATAATTATTTTTTATTACAAAGAAGCGGACTGTTTGGATAACAAATAATCAAAGTATGGAGATAATGTTACATAGTTATTGTCTATGGTCAAGCTTACCTCGGTTTATGATACGTCGGGTTGCTGTTAGTCTTGAGTATGTCGGCGTTGGGGACGGACGTAGGCAGAGCGTGTTCCCTCTCCAATTCGCTCTCATAACTCTCTAGTGGTACGTGCTTGCCTGGCAACGGATCAGCTGGAAAAAGAAAAATATTTTTTTATTAATGCGTCCAAGAAAATGCGTTGAAATTGGTCTGCACTTCTGATTAGGTCAACTGGTCTAAACTTTTTGTAACCAATATTATTAATGACAATATAAGGAAAAGGATAATATAATTTCGATTAATAAGTGATGGAGAGGGAAACCAACATAAATTAAATTATACCATAAAAAACGCATTAACTAATTAAAATGTTATTTAAAATAACAATCGAGTTTACTTATACCAAGTAATATATACCATTATTTTATCAAAACAACTCAGTATAAATAAAAGAAAAATCAACTGTCACATTTCGTTTGCATTGAGTCGAATAGCAAAATATGTATGTTACATTATATGATTATTTATACATTTATACATAATATGTATACAGAGAAACCTACTTGATAACGTGTTACGACGCCATTTGACGTTATCACATAACGGTCCTCCGTCTCGAGTTCTCAGTAAAATGCTTTTGAGGATATTATCTATCTCAATTGTATGTAGGTAGACACGTGGTATATTACGAGATATCATGACACACATTGCATTTAGGATATTACTTAGTAGCAGACTATTTTTTTTCTACAAAAAAATAGTTTTCCGGACCGATACAACCTTCAAGAAAAGAGCGTACTCCTTCCTCAAAGGCCGGCAACCCGCTTGCGACTCCTGAGTTGCAGGCATTCGTGGGCTGTAGTCGCTTTTCAACAGGTGAACCGTCTGCTCGTTTGCCCCCTCTTCCATAAAAGAAACCCTTCTCGGACCACCAGAGTTTTTGGTAAAGAGGTGTGCAGGAAGTTTCATTTTTACTAAGACATTCGGATAGTTGCAAAGTTTTGCAGGTATTTTTTTAATTATCCTATGATGATAATTTAAAATAGTCAAAATAGTATGATTTGAGTAGGTAAACTGCTGCAGTGCAGGGTGGCACAAAATATATACCTGAAATGTAAACGGTGATGGACCAACTGTTCCTAATTGTTCGTCTGTATTTTCAATTATCGACTAAATTTAAATGTATAATTTTAAGTTATTAAATAAAATAAATAATAATACACATCTCACACACGGCTGTTTGATCCCAAGCTAGGCAGATCCTGTACAATGGTAACCAGACTGCTGATTAACATACTAATTTTTTTCCAAACACACACATTATAGATAAATTATACCCAGACACAGAACAAATGATCGTGGTCATCCCACAAATATTTGTCCGGGGTGGGAATCAAATCCACGACCTGTTCAGCACTCAAGGTCACTAACCACTGAACCAACAGGTTTGTCAATTAGTTTAATAACTCGCAATACAATGCAACATGAATTCTATAATGACCATGACGCATCAAATTATTAAAATACTTTAAAAGTTATTAGTGATGCAGCTTCACTTCAAAGGTTAAGGAAAAAAGGTGCATTTCTAATTGAATCATCACGTTCACCACCTTGGGGCATGAGTCAGTCGATCAAAACCGCAACCGCATAGTGAATCACCAACAATTATGAATTTTATTTCGTTCTAACTGATTTAGTATCGGTAATTGGTATGCCTTAGGGTTCCTTAACGGTAAAATGGTTCAAATTACTGTAGTTTAACAAAGAAATAAAATGTTTAAAAATGTGTAAAACAGTTTACTGTTCTTTTTTATTTATTTTTTATTAATATGGCATTCTCTTTTAGTAGATGGATGTTTTCAATTACTTTTACTATTTATTTATTTTTTGTGATTACGAATAGGGAGTGTTATTACCCCTATTCATCCTGTGGACGTCGTAAGAGCCGACTACGGGAGCATTTTCTGCAGGACAATAGTACCGCAAAGAGAAGAAAAACTTGAAGCAAACCCTATAACAAGCCGTCTGGCCAGCGTGGTATAGTAGGCAAAAACCTTTTTTCTCAGGAATGGTCTACGTTTAGGACAGCAGTGGACTATTAAAGGCTGTTGATGATAAAGATGATAAGACTTAAGGTATTTTTACAATACTTACTAAGATGACAAATAAGTGTCAATCGTGCAACTCCTGATTCGCTACACGATTGTAAGTTGCTTTTACGCTTTTTCGCCTTACATGGTACTAGTAATACTTGGAAATAATAGCAAATATAAAGAATATTGTGAATACTATACGACACTAGTTAAAAGCATGCATGTTGAGTATAACATATGTAAATGTAGAAAGAATGGTGATAGTAGTGTAGTGAATAAATATGGAATGATTTTATTTTATACCTCTTTACGTGAGAGCAACGTATCTATGAAACAAAAAGAAAATAGCAGATACCCACTCATTACTGTAACTTAATGGTTGTTGAATATTCAAAGCAGACACAAAAGCTTACACGTTTTTATTTCAAACATTTCATAAATGAGCACATTCGCAAAAATATTATAATAAAAGTTGACTCAAGTTACAGCAAAAACGTTATAACGCGCGCCAAAAAGTGAAAACAAATAACACGTTATTAAGCGGTTCGTTGCTGGCCACATTTATTTTCTGTATTCACACGTTTCGTAATAATGGCTCCCTATATAATAATAGGCGGTCGTGTTTTACATGGCATTGAGTTTGTATTTTTTATTAGTGACAAAAAAGCTAATTTCGAATATTCTGAAGCGTTGTTTCCTGCCTACTATAATTTCCAGAGGTGTGGGTTTGAAAATACAATAAAGCTAACTTAAAATAAATGACACAAACGCAATGATCATTTATTTAACTCAAAGGAATTTACTAAACTATAACATTAACATTAAGAACAGTGGCAACATTGTGAGCCCGAGTACTGCTTTTGTCACCTCATTGCTCAGACTATAAACAAAACATTAATGACGAAAATTTTAAACTTAAAAATGGAATGCGACCATTAGTTCCTTAGAAAAAGTACCATACTTTCTCTATTCTATATTTAAAAAGTTAAACTTATAACCATAATGTAGGTCGACGAATAAAGCGTTTCATACACCATAGCTTTCAATAATAACGGTATTTTCCATGGCTTGGAAATTAATGAAAGTATGTCTAATATTGGATATTGCTGCCGTTGTAGCCAACTATGAAAAATGAATGATTTCTTTAGATGATTCGATTCGCCGTCGAGGAGTGACGAAGTTCTAATAACCTAACCTTATATTTCTAGACCAACATTCTACAAGTCTTTTTTACTTTGAGACCTCTATGATGTTTTTATGTATCTTGATTTAATACAGATAAGAACTTGTATCCAGACTGATTGAAGCAAGGGCAACCAGTTTAGAATCTAAGACGACGATAACTTTCAACGAAACATATCCCTAAAGCAGCTACGTATTAGTATTGCTTAAACAACCTGGCAGCTCTATAAAAAGGTGTGAATTACAATCTTCTCTTAAAAAGTAGGTTCGTTAGACGTTAAAAATTAACAAAGTGGGCCATCGAACAAAGAGTTCTTGAAAAGTAAACATGGCCGATTCGCTGTTGACCTAGCGTTAAGAACAATGACGGTTATCTTATTCCACTGAACTTTGAATTTGATAACCTGTGGGAATAACAAATATTTCCAATTTGATATATTTCGTGATACTGGCTGTGTAGGTTTTATTCATTGTGTGCCTTATCGCGATTTAAAAATAAAGTTATTGAATTGAATAAAAAAACGTTAAGAAATAAGAGATTTAGTGAGGACTTTTAAAAAGTTACTTAGAACTCGATTAAACTAAACATAATGAAATATTAAGCTTGTGGTTGGTAACTGAATATTGGAATCGAGTAACTGTTTTCTTATTATCGTTGCGACTGTAGCAAAAAAATTTTTCACGTTGCCGCATCACTTTTTCTTGTAAATTATAAAACTAAAACACAAAAAAATAATGTTTAAGTATTTGTTGCATCAGCATTGTTTAAAATAACAGTTAACAGAACCCCCATAAAAAGTTTCACATTAAAAACAACGCGGACCCTAATAACATTTACTTTTTAATTTTACTGCGCAAAAAATTACGTTTCCTAAACACGTATACATATTCCCAGAAGCGTAATAGTAAACCAGTAGCTCTAACACGATTACAAATTTGGAATTAATAAATTCAAACGAATTCAATTGCCGACTTTGTCTGTTTACAAATAGGGCGGCCATGATTAAGAAAATCAGTATAATTTTTCTGTCTATTCTAAGCTTGTTTGCTACGTTATTTTGATATTGGTCCGTGTGGTGACGTATTAAGAACACAGAGTGTCACCCTATTCATCCCGTGAGTGGCGTAAGAGCCGACTAAGGGATAAAACTACGCAGAACAACAGCACTGCGGTAGAAGGAAAACTTGACACAAACCGTATACCAACCCGTCTGGCCAGCGTGGTATAGAAGGCCAAAACCTCCTTTCTAAGGAGAGGCCTATGTCTAGCAGTGGACTTTTAAAGGCTGTTGATGATTAGTTAGTAATTAGCAGCATTTTAAAGGTTTTCTATTTAAGCTGCTAAGTATCCGTTCGAAAGACGTAAAATAAATAATAGTTTTAATAATTGTTAACTCTCTGGGAAAGCCATTAAGATTTGCTTTATTAGTAGCAATTTTATGTTTTATAGTTACATACATTGTAATTGTGATAAAACGAAAAGTCAATGACTTGAGTTGGATACGCGAATATAATAGGTTTGATGAAATGAATAAGCATTTTTAATAAAATCATCAAAATTGTTATGATGACTAAATTTACATTGTAACAATTTTGATGATTTTATAAAATACAAATGAGGTCAGACTTCTTTCTTATGTGAATGTGATATGCACACACATTAACATATACATTTCTGAATATGTTTAAAGAATGTCCGAATATAAAGGAGAGCAATTATTGTTATTTGCATTTTTGCGAATACTCAAAGCAATATTGAAATGAAAGAGAAGATAATATATTATTTTGCTGATTTATCTCTTGGGTGGACTTTGACAACAGATTTATCCGAAAAAGGAATGATGAGGATGTCATCCTATGATA
Organism: Arctia plantaginis; assembly: GCA_902825455.1. Lineage (NCBI taxonomy): Eukaryota > Metazoa > Arthropoda > Insecta > Lepidoptera > Erebidae > Arctia > Arctia plantaginis. The sequence continues at coordinate 8,744,508 of CADEBD010000292.1, forward strand.
ACAATTAAATTTTACACACAAAGATTAATATTATTACAAACGCCTATTGTACTTTTCTTGGTGATTTTATTAAAGCTTTTTGTTCATTTGTTCTAATGGATTCCTTTAAGTATGTATAATATAAATGAATCTATATATATATGAAAGTAATAATAAATAAATCAATTTAGTTCCTACTACTAATATAATTAAAATGTCTATGTGTTTTTTCTTTTCTGAAGATCTAAAAGAAATTTGTTTTTTTTAAATAACTCGTGGGATTGGCGAAATTTGCAAAGAGACACTGTACTGTCAGAGGGGGCAACTTTTAGAATAATGAGTTCGCACATTTGTCAATTTCTTGATTGATATCGATTTGATTAATTTGTGTAGAATAATACACATTCTATTTATCCATCTGTAACCATTTAAACTTGGCAACACACGATGATTATGTTGCAAATGTTTAAATGCCAAAGTTACCATACAATATGACTGACCGAGTAGACCGCACGCGGTATACCTTTGCCAAATGACTTATATGAAAAAAAATACGTGTCAAATAAAATTCAAACATGGAACGTCGTTGTATAATAATCTTAACAGGATATAAACTGAACAAGAATATAGCGTTGGGAGTTTATTTGTTTATCTATGTAATGTGCTTTTAACCCAACCTTTATTAATTTAACTGGAATGAATGAAACTAGGGGTCGTGGCACTTAATTAAGATTTGTTGGTGATAGTCGAGTTCCATCCAGTGCTGGAGCGTTCGCTGTTTATTTGAGTGCGATTGAGTAACTGTGTTATGTGCTCTGAGAATTTATGTTCGGGTTTCGTATTACAGTACTGATGAACGGGAATCTTTTTAGGTTTATTAAGTTGTATGAAATAAGAAAAAAAAGAATGAAATATTCAAATAATGATTTATATAAGAGTTTAATATGTTTATTACTTCACAACAATACATTGTTGTATTATCTTTTAAAAATCGGGTTGAGGTGGCAAATAGGACGACCATATTCTAAGTATTACTGGTGAATATAAACGTTCGGCACACCACAGTAGTTGATTCTAATCGCTCCTCAATACCGACAGTCACCGCAAAACAAATATTTCGTTTTTGTTATACCTCTCTAAATATCATATAATTACATCACTCACTTATTTCACTACGAATATGTAGACAAAAACCGTAACACATATATTTTAAAATATAACTAATAGTTTAAATAATTACGACAATTGAAAAGCAAAATAATAAAGACAAAAAAAGAAACGAACCACGCACATGCAGTTACGAAAAAAAAAACTTTAAATACGGCCAGCAGAAAAAACCGGAATACTTCACTTAACATCGGCTCGTCTCGCAATTGCGCAGACATTAATCGAAAACAAATGGTTACGATTCAGTGGCTTATGAAACAGATACTGTTGGGCCCTACGCTGTGAATCATGTTAGGGGTGGGCAAATCGTACATTTCCGACATACATGCGATTCGAGAGATGACTCGAACGATAACCTTAGTTATGACATTACAAGAAAGTTACAAAAGGAACTAATATGGTACATTCACAACAATTAATAATATATTATCATGTAGAAAGAATATTATAATCTAGGTTATTATATACATTAAACGTTCGCTTCATTCACGCTTCATAGAATGCATTTGCGATGATTCTGACATCAGGCCGTGCCACTTCCACGCTCGCCGATTAAGGGTGCTTTTAACAAGGCCCTTCTTCAGTACGAGTACACCGGCGATCTCAGGGCCTTATAATCATCATTATTAAATTCTTGAAACAAATCATCATAATTTATTACCTCGTTGGTAGCTAAATTATGTCAATTTAGTGCTTAAACTGCATTTAATGATATATTTTGATTGTATGTTAGTGTTAGGAATTAACAAGTCCCACGTCATAATTATGCCAGGTAAAGGTATAAGCTCGCCTCGTGTTCTGTTGTAAAACTTACAGTAATCTAACACCTTTCATTATTTTTTTCATTAATGAAACGTAACTTTAGCACTCGGTGTTATTAAATCCCAGTATTTATGCATTATACGGTTATAAAGCAAAATAAGAAGACGCGCATTATTAAACTAGTAAAACATACAACATGTATACAGGCACTTTTATCCCACCTATACACATAAAAGAGGTAAATTCTATTTCAATTTACGGTCCGTCCGTACTTAAGAAGTACTCCTACAAATAGCCCCGATAACTCACATGTAAATAATTAAGTAGTATTGAGACCTAAAAACCCGCCCCGTCCTATCTCGTCAAGCTGCTAAAATATTCCCAAGTTATTTGTAAAAAAAGACGGTCAATTATTTATACCAATTTTATTTGCTGACTCCACTGTTCCGAATGTGGTTTTCAGAATTGAGTTCCGTGTTAATTACATAGTAGCCTTTAATACGCTAATAATAAGGGTGTGGATAATAATAATGTTGGCCGTGTTTCCCTAAAGCACGTCGTCATGAAAGTGCCTTGTTGATGTCTATTACAGGTTTGCGTTACATCAGTGGGACTATATTATAGGTGGTAAAATATGGATGTATGCGTCTCTGCCTACTCCTTTGGGGAAACAGGTATGAGTGTCACACATAATTATATTTGTTTCAAACCGTCGCCGTGTTTGTTTAAAGGAGATTTTTTTTGCGATTTTGTTTTCATAAAAAAAAGAAAATTTTTAAACATCTTAAAGAAGGGAAGTTTACAATTCGTGTGTAATTTTTATTATTATTTTATTTTTATGTAACGTACTCGTATAAGGGTAGAAAAATATGTCAAGAAAGATTCAAGTAGCATTACTTTACCGTTCTTTTCTGTTCGTTTGTACACAATATTTTACTACATAAAATGATCGCGAAATACTCTGACGAAAGAGTACGAGACGGGTTGCAGAAAAATAAATGTCTATAAAAGGAGATGTAGACTGATTTATAAGCGTCTGCATTTCAGTCTAGTTTTTTGCGTAGCTCGAGACTTCATAAACTATTTACATTTGATATTGTATGCTCGTCTCTGGGTTATTTGAGATAGCGCATTATATCCTATGTTTGATTTGAAAAAAAGAGTCCTAGTTTTTAGGTTTATCCGTCGTCAGTTTCTTAGAGACATAATTAGAATATAAGACACTCGACGTGGATTTTTTATAATTTAAAGAATAGTGTTTAATTATGTTATGTGTCTATCTGTATATATGCGTGTATGCATATAAGTGAAAAACCCTGACCCTCCCTTTCTTTTTTTTCGGATCGGCCCACCGTTGGTTATGTCGGACTCGAACCGACCAAAAACCGCACGCCGTCTCGGGTACCAGTAGCCGGGGAACCAGGTGTTCCCTAGAAAGGGCATTCCTGGTACTCCCCCTGACCCCTCCTACTCCTCCTGCAGTCGAATGTATTTAGAGAGATCTCTTCTACATACTATTTTAATTAACTTAATAGGTTATGAACATACAAGTATGTACCTATTATAGCATTCATGAGTACCATGAAGTACAGGCTCCACAAAGAGAAGATTTCTTGTTTCTTTTTTTATGGTATAGGGAGCAAATAAGCAGACGGGTAGCCTGATGGTAAGGCAGAGGCAGACGGCTATTATTCAGGATTTGACAGCGCTTTGCCACTAAACTAAATAGAGCTTGTACTTTAGGTTCTAGAAAACGGATAAACATACATACTTATACTCGTATTATAAATGTGAAAGTGAGTTTATAATAATATAATAATAATAATATTGTACCACATTCACACAACGCCATCTAGTCCCAAACTAAGCAGAGCTTGTACTATGGCTACTAGACAACTGATATAAATACATATATACTTTTTTTTTTGTGAATACATACTTATTATACTTAGAAACACCCATTATACATAGAAACACCCATACCAAATCAAACATTAAATGTTCATGCACACAAATGTTTGACTTGAGCAGGAATCGAACCCGCGACCTTTGGAATAGCAGTCCGTTACACAAGCCAGTACGCCATCCGGTCGTCAGTCAGTTTGTTTGTTTGTTACGCTTTCACACCTATACCACTAAACTGATTGTAAAAAATATTTCACCAATGAAAAGCCACATTATCAGCGAGTAGCAAAGGCTAATTTTTACCGCGATATATTATACAAAAGTTAGTTATAAATAAATTTATTCACGTATGAAAATATTAATGTTATGCTTATTTTAATAGTCGAGAGTCATAGTACGAACACAGAACTGGCAACTATTAAATCGCTGATTCGTCGTCGCGTTTTACTCTTCGTCGGGTTAAGTAAAATTGTTCACTCAATTGTGATGAATTATTCAAAGAGAATTATTATTCAGAATTAGCATTTAACGACATTGGACATTGATAGACATGATCAATTTCAATCAAGTCGCAAAGTTCAAACTTTGCCCGACAGGGTTGTCATTTAACACTTAGTTGGATTATTAAATATTATTTTATAAGTGGGCGTGAAGATATAATTAACTATTTATTATCACATTTATTTATGAAGGTCTTACAGACAAATAAGTATTATATGCAAAAATCTGTATTAACTTAATTATCCATCCAAGAGTTCCAATAGAATCGTAAAAGGTTCATCCATTAATCAAGTGGCGTTTTGATACAATTAATCAATATTTTTTTTGGTAGAAGGTATCTTAAAATAGTTCAGAACATTGTTTTAATAGATACAATCTAATGCCCTCGCCCCGTTTCGAGGTTCACAAGATTAATGACGGTCCCTAAGAAGGTTGGTTCGTCAAGTTAATCGTCACTAGGTCCCACCACCACCACTGGGAATAGGACCTCATTACTAAACTCCTTGTGGTTACTAGGTGTGATAATAACTTAGTCGTTAACCCGGTCTGGTAATTATTTACATGTAAGAAAGAGTTGTTTTCAAAGAAAATACAAGTCCCTTGCTTGTGTTTCACATCTTATAAGAATAGAAAGTACCAGAAAGAAGATATTTTAATAGTAAGAATTAAGTACGTCTCGTTGTCCGTGTGGGTAAGAATACGAAGGGTCACCCACCACAAGAGCAAACTACGCAGGACAACAGCACTGTAAAGAGAAGGAAAACTTGACACAAACCCTATACCAACCCGTCTGGCCAGCGTGGTATAGTAGACCAAAACCTTCTTTCTAAGGAGAGGCCTATGTCCAGCAGTGGACTATTAAAGGCTGTTGATGATTAATGAAGTACACGTCTGCTTAACACTTTAGGGAAAAGTAATCATCATGGTACAAAAAGAAAAAAAAAGCGTCACAAAAATGGGAAAGCACGTTAAGCCGGTCGGTCCCAGTTGCCATACTAACATCTGTGGCAGTCGTTACCTTAGTTTGAGCCCTTAAAAGTCAGACAACTGTCTTTTTACAGAACTTCGATATCGCCTAGTACTTCGGTTGTGGAGGTTTGATGGTAGTCGCTCCGAGGTTCAGCCGTATTATAGTAGACTTAAAGCCGACCCCAACCTAGTTTTGGAAAAAGGCTCGGAGGTAGAAAATAGGAAGACCAAAATTATGATGATGACAAAGGAGATGTTCACATAAATTTAACTGATGCTTGAAATGCCAACTGAGTAACTGAATAAAGTTAAGAATACAGAACGTCGACGCGTCTTATTACAAGGGTAACATTTTCTAAGTATATGTCTTACAGAGTTTGATAATTAACGTTAGGACGGAATAATGAGGGCTTGTATTGTTTAATTTTCATTTCAGAGTTCCTTGTTTACATTTATATAAAGTTAGATGATGTTTGTTTATTGTTCAAATGTTTTTGTTGTGCCAAAATTTGTATTTCGAATATTTTGTGAGAACGACATTTATATGAAGAATATTATTTAGTGTATCTATTAAAGTAGACGAAACATACATATTTAGTTTAATACACTACACTCTATAAGCAAAACATGTATTTATATTAAACTAATGTACCCCTACTCGACAAGAGATGGCGCTACTATCCTTACAGAAACTCGTGAACGTAATACGAAGATTTAAGATACGACAAAGACGCATTATAACGTCTCCGCTTCGTAATAAACCTGTCTCTTTGGATGTTTCGTTAGTTTATTCCCCCATTTATGTACTTTATTAATCACATATATTGTTTGATCACAAAATAAAAGGTTATTCCTATGCTATTGTCAATCACATAAAATATTATCCTTAGTGATATCTTATTCAGGAGTTAATACCAAGATAGTACAATTTTGAAATAACATATAAATAACTATTTTCTTTTGTGATGTTTATTATGTATTTATTGAACTTTATATTTCTAATTATAATTATATGTTGAATATATATAAACTCACTCAAAATAACACACACACACACACATCGTCAAAAAAAATTGTTGAACTAACAGAATAATTTAAAATTGTCCAAAGCATTATTAACTTTATTATTAATAAAACAAAGCTAAAAGTAATTTTCATTAAAAGTCGCAGGCAATTTTAAAATGTGCAAACTAAAAATTACTTTTTTTTCTATCTAAACTAAATTTCGTTGTATTAGTTCAAAATAGCTGTCTCAACACTTTCGAGTAATTGCTGGCGTCTGAGTTCTCATTTTTATAACTTTTTTTTATTTTTTTATGGCAGCTTTTGTAGTTTTTATTGAAATTTGTTGGTAAGGTCAGAGTCATATTTTCGTTTTCAATATCAAAATTTTATGAGCAATTAAGGTAATGTTATTATTTTGTAATTGTTCATATTAGTTAAGTCATAAACGTTTTTAATTAAAATAATGTAGAAATATAGACTTAATAGTTTGTAAATACTAAATGTAAAAAGGCAAGGAATAATTCCATAGATAATAATAATTGGCTTTGTCTGTGTGTAGTAAATTACTTACACATATGGAAACCCATAGATTTATGACTTTGCAGTGTAATTTTCGTAAGATAAAAATACTATTGAAAGTAATCGGTACCAATACATATTTTTATATTTATATCGTCGTTCATTAATTTGAACTACTTTTTTATGGTGTACGAGGCAAATGACCTGACGAGTCAACTTTTTTATTGTCGTGATCCCATAGGTTTTCACTCCACCGAAGCCGAACGTGTCTGACTCGAAGTCTGGGACCCAAGTATCGGACTAGAATCGACTAACATTACGCGCCGCTTGGTGTTTGCAAGAGAGGAGACAAGTCACCAAATATTATTTTATTGACTACCGCCACAACATTGCAATTCCAGCGCTGCAAGTGTACAAATAAGATTCGATATGAAAAGTAAATATTTTATAGTCTACGAAAAATATATCCATCAAATTATTCAACTAAAATAGCTAAACGTATCTGTAATATTTTATACAAACGATCGGCTTGCTCTTTAAGTCTTGATACATTTTATACAAACTTTAAAACAACAAGTTCATGTTTTGTTTATAAACGGGCGCTGGTAAAGTTGATCCCGGTGTTCATGAAGGGGATACACTTAACTCGAGTTCAAACTATTTTTAGTGAAGGAAGTCAGTTTTCTCAGGGTGAGTGAGTGTATTTTTTGTAAGTAATTTGATGTATTCCGAAGTAGGAGCGTTTATTTATGGTTTTGTTTAAAATTTATGGGGGAATGTAGTCATGCGTGCCTCTTTTGTTTCAGATTGATGGTATTCTTGTCGCTATCGTGTCGGATTCTGTCAGTTGTTTATGAAGTTTAAATTGTTTCACGAAAACAAAACTAAATTAAGAAACATTATATCTTTATAGTGTCTGTATTATGATAACGAACCTATATGTGCACATCATATAAAAAAAATACGTTCGTTTATTTTTTTTTAAATTAGGAGACACGCTTTATTTATAAATTGATTAATATTCATTCCGCCAACATGAAACTTTGGGTACACGTTATGAGATACAGTAAAATACTTAGGATGTGTTATCCCGAAAATAACAAAAATAAATAAATCGAAAGGGATGCAAAAATTACTTTTAGGCGAGCGAAGCCGCGAGCAACATGTAATATGTAATAAAACAATTTCATTAAATCTAATTAATTATAACTGACAGACCATTTATTTTAAGATTTATCTTCTATTACACGGAGAAAAACAACTAAGATTATTATCATGGCACACAGTTGTCACAAACATTTCAATAAAAAACATTTCTCACGACATAAAGTTTTCATATTAATACCAAAAAAAGAGTTTTGATCCATCTGAAGTAAAAAAGTCGTAAAACTTGAAAAACAGAGTGAAAGCCACTATCACGCAATAAAGTTTAGTTTTACGATTGCAAAGAATCACTAATACGACTTTTTACTATCCGTTAAAGTTAAGCCGATAGTTAATTTTAACCTCCGACGATATAAATTAGACTTAAACTAGATATTAATAAGCTACAAAATGTGTGTACGAAGATTTTATGGCCTTTATATATGTATTGTAAAATAACATGATAGAAAAAAAATATATAAAAGCGGAAGCTAAAGTTGATAGTTAATATAAATATTACCTTATATAGATTATCTTTAACTATCAATAATGATGGGTATAACCAGTACACCAGAGGTTGTGATGCTGCCTGCGGCCCCATGAGTCAAAAGGGTTCGATTCCCATCCACTACAAATAATTGTTTGGTGAGCATTATTAGTTCCTTTTCTGGGTGTTTTATTTGTAATATTTATGTATATATGTAAGTATGTTTATTGGCAGCCTGGTTACCTTAACACAGAAGAGTGTGTATTATGGTAAACTAATTCTCTTTAAAAAGATAACTCCATCACTAGGAATGTATCCTGTGTCGAGAGGGACTTAACAGACATACCTGCATGATAAAGACACAAACAGAAACTAAGTAGAAACATAGTTTGAAGTCAAAATGCTTGTATGAGGTATTATGTGAGTATAACAAATCAATTAAATAAAATAATTATTGAAGTTTGTTCATAAACCGCGAAGGCATCCCGTAGTACACACACACAAAAAATTAGTCGAACCAAGAACTTTTGAAGTCGGTGTAAACTCACTCCCATACGATAAAAAAACATATTCACCACAATTGCCAACCGCGTCTGGTTTTATGTGAGCTACTTGGCATATTTCCTTCATCTTACACAAAACACGTGGTTGTTTTCTAACACAAATGTTTAGTTTATATTTTGTTTACGTTTGTGTAACGGGAGCGAACGTATGGGAACATAGGACTACTTTGTTATGGCACAGGCTTATTGCTTCCAAGAATATTGGTTTTTGTTACGTTACTTGGAAACTGATGGCCAAAAGAAGGATGATTTTCATGAAGATTTTTTTCTGGAAAAGGAATAAAGTTTTTATGTGCTATAAACACTATAAAATTTTATACATTGCGGGTTCGTATACGATATTTATGTATATGATTGCTTATTTCAAGGCGCTATGTATAAAAATATTTAGCATTTACAAAAATGAACTCAGTTATTGTATATTATCATGTATGAGAGAAACAGATTAATTTTAAAAAATACTAACAGATTCCGAAATGCAATTTTTAAAAAACAGCGATTTTGTTCAATAAAAAAATATATTTTGCATTTACGCGGAAATACTAACTCAGTTATTTTATGACGTTAGTCAGAGAGTCATTAACAGAAAAACTATTTAATAAAATTAAAATACATTCCGTAACATGCAGTTTTTACAAAAACAGCGACTTTAATCAATGAAAAAAATATGTCATCAAAACTTAAGCCTCTTTTGTAAGAAACCTTAAAAATTTGCTTGTGAATTTATAAAAATTAAAGTCCTCGAAGATTTTCTAAATTGTTAAATATGTACCTAGTCATTTCTAGATTTAGCTTTGATAACAAAATCATACAGAACAAATATTTAACTTTAAGATTGACAACGAGCTTCAAGTTCAAACTATTTACTAAAGCAAATGAATCATGATTTTTAGATAGATTTATTCTGAAACAAAGACATCTCAAGTATTTTTAAATATCTATTATCCGTGGGTTATAGGTCTAGAAAAGGAATTATATGTTTTAAATTTAAAAGATTGTGTAGTATAAAAGAATTGTAGACAATCACATTTGGCTTTTAATATTGTTTAGGGACCGTTAAAAGAATAAATTCTTATTTCAAAATGTGAATATTTTTTAGTTCTCTGGCAAATGATCTGTGAGTCTTTTGAATAACGAACATTATTGAATAATACTGAAATATAAACTGTAACTTTTTAAATTCCGAAATCCCTTTATTTTTCAATTTAGTAACAAAAATAAATGGTCTCTCCGTAATCGAAATTAGAGTAATTTGGTTTCAAAACCTAATTAAGTCAAACTGAAAGTTACGAAAGTATTTAGGCGGGCAAACGGCCAACAAGAATCACGATTTGGGCCATAGAGACTATTATCAACTTTTTTCATCAAAACAAACAAAGGCGCCGGAAAACATAATTCCATTGTATATGTACTTTTGACGTTTTTGTGATGTATGGCTTTCAGAAGTAAAATTGTTTTTTTTATTTACGGCGTGTTTTTATTCTGTTAACGTACTTTTACTTAAAAGGGTTCAGACTTGCGGATATGCCTATGCATAATATATAGGTACTAAATATTACATATTTATTTATACTGATAGGTATTCGTATAAAACATAAACAAATAATAGTAGTTATGTTGTACTGACTGACGTCCAACTTTAACCTTTTACATTACTATTTTAGAACCCCTAACAGTAAAATAAAAAAATAAGAATTAAAACGCAACTTTTGAACGTTTTTAGTTTCACTACTGGACCACAGATGGCGCTGCACGTCTGAACAGTGTCTCATTATAAGTTCGAAACTGGCTTGCCGGAATTCGATGAGATGGTTAATTATATTTATTTCAATAAAGTTTCATTAGTATTATTAACTTAGCTTCACAGAAGGATTTGATGGGGTTTCATTACGTTTAGCATTTCATAAGTTGGTAATGTTGGATTTGTTTTGATAGAAAGGAATATATTTTAAATTCATTATAATTTTCTTATAGTATTGTTTTATTATTTATATTATATTAATATCAGGCAGTTATTATAGAGAGTTTGTTCAAACGCCTTAATCCCTAGTCCTACCGATTGAAGTCAATAATAATTGTGAGTTAAGTAGCAGTTTATAAAGTTACATAAGTTATATAACACTATGCTGCGACCTACTTAAGTTATACACCTAATTAAGTTATAGTATCAAAAATAAACCTAAATCACTTACAAGAAAATTTCGTTACGAGTTTGATTCATTTGATGATTGATTGATGATTTGATTTATTGTCGAAATAATTTAAAAGTTAGTAACGAAATGTATAAAAATATTACAAGTAATAAGAAAAACGAAATGAGTTTGAATGTCCCTGATACGACTTCAAAACCATTTTAATGAAAGACTTTGTTGACCATGACTCAACAGTTCAAGCAACGCACAAAATACACTTTTTTTTCAAAATAAACGTGCTTCGTATAGAAATAAGTCGGAAGAAAGAAAACAGCTAAGAAAACATCAACATATCGAACTAATACACCAATGTTATATAACAGACTCGGTACAAATAAACTCAGTAAAAAATGCTAGGCCGAAGGCCGAAACTGAATCGTGCACCGAAGTCACGTCGCCTTAATTCCGTTCGCTTCGGTTTGACGGGCCACTTTCTAAAAAAAATATATATCTTTAAAAAAATCCTGACTTTTATTGAAAATACTGAGTTCGGAGATGCTCTGTCCAGAGTTATGTAGCCAATTCGAGTCACAAGTATGTGAGCCTCTACTTCTCGAGCTATTGTTAAAATTTCCCAATTAATACGTACTAGGAATATCCTTTGTCTATCATTTGTTTACTAATTACTAATTCTCAAACCTAATACCTAAAGCTACCGATTGATGATAATACGCTTACCCTACTCATGCAAATTATATAATTTTTATTTTAGCTTGACGCATCTCACCAGACAGGCAGGCAGACAGGCAGAGCCCAGACTGCTGATAAACATACTTATATATTTTTAAATACATATGTAAAATATGAAAAAAATGATCGTGCTCATCACACAGTATTTTTGTAACTTGTTCTGAGAAACCACCATGAAACAGACCCGTCAAATTATAGTAAGTTGACAAAATGTGGGCGTGTAATACATCTCTGCCTACCGCTCTCGGGATGAAGCCGTAAATGTTTAGCCGTCAACTGTTTTTATGACTTCTAGACGGTATGTCCATGATTGAAAATTAGTTGAAATAGCGCAGGAGAAAATTAGAAGTCGTTAAGTGAACAGTAAAGTTCTGTTACACGGATGATACTGGTATGTGAGAAACGCATTTATTGAATGTGTTTCTATATGAAAAAAACAACTCACTAAACCGTAAGTTTTCGTTTATTACTAATTAAGATCACAACTGGATAATATATTTTTTGTATATGACAACAAAAACTATCGCAAGCAAGGTCTTGTTTATGTTTCGGAGAACTGAACACAAATTGAGAGGTCTACGTTGATTTTTATGATAAATGATTATAACAAAATTAACGAACGAAATTCTCCGAGCTTGGATATGATTTTAAGAATTTCTGTCATTTATTTTATTAAATGATTCTTGATAGTTTCAACAATGTGAATTATCAAAAAATTTACATGAAATAGACTGATTTTACTTTTACAAATTAATGAAGGAATTCTCACAATATCAGTTCAAATATGAATATTATTCCTTATAGGAATTGTTATGTTTTATGTTGCGTGTATGTGTATTAATTCAATAAATGGAATATAATTTGCAGCTTTACATATTTTATTAAAATTTGATCATTCATGAAACTCAAACCCGTAACTATTTTCAACAGGGTTTCGTTAACCAATTTTCTCAATTAGAACACAGGGTCCCTAAGGGTCCGATGTCTACCCTTTATTAGATTATCTCTTTCTATACGTAATTGAGTATGAAATATTAATAGTATAATTAGTTTCGTACGTGACTACATGAAATTAATTTCATAAATTTAATGTGTAAATAAATAAATTAAATAAACCAATAAAACTAAATTCTAAATTATACTTTTTGATTATTATTTTGTTGGCTTCTTATTTTAGTGTTTTCATGTTCAATTTATTTCAAAATGTTCAATTAATGTTCTGCTTTTCTCATTTCGGATCTTGTAATAAATTTTGTCATATGAACTATCTACTAATTGACACGAGCGACTAAGTAACGGCCATTATGTCATGTTAACTGAATTTGTAGCATCCACATATCCATCCATCCATCCATACAACATTGGAAATTTATAACTTTTTAATTCGATCTAAATGGATGCGGGTCGTGTATGCAGGGCTCCAGCTAAGTTAATTTTAGATTGTTTGTATTTCGAATTCCAAATTCATATAGTGCTGAAATTTGTTTTAAATATTATTAATTACCCTTTTAATCGAGAATATTTAACTTGCCAATAAAAAAAATTCATCGAGTTGTTTGTAGATAATCTAATAATATTAATAAATCCGAAGTTTATTCGCTAATTGAACCTAACAACACTATTATAACAAAATTAATTTACGTTCGTGATTATCGTACCGCAATCGTAATTACTCGGCATGCCAATTAATGGCAGTACATCAAGATAATAACAACTAGCACAATAAACTACTGTGAAGTTGACTGTACTTACCTAAAACTACCAATATGAAACACAAACTAATGTACAAGATCATCAGGAATCTTTGGTAACTAATAAACTAATTATATCACACTCGAGAACGGCAATCATCTACGCGAATGCCGAAATTTTATATCACAGTACACATCACTAACTACACTATATTGGCCACACTGCGATCCCATCAGGCCATCACTTTACAAGCACACATTTTTTGTATACAAGACGAGTGCATTCGGCACCACAACTTTTTTCCGATCTTCACAACTTAAAGTTTTGGTCATCGTACGAAATCGATGCGCGCGTTGTGTTTTACACTTCCCATCACTAATGACGTACTAGGATTCGAAATTCGAATCGATTTGATACACTTATGATTTGTTTAAATGTTTGTTATACGATAGTTTCGGCGGCGCGTTCGACAAAGGTCCGTCCTCGTCGACGGTCAGGACGCAACTGCGTGAAGTCGCCCCCCATTGGTGAAGAATGCGCGGCGCATGGTTGCCACACCGACCACGCTTCACTTGAACCCCGGCAGAAATGGAGAGGCGCACTGAAATACCCAATTTACAATAACGCTGTGTATTCTGGAAGCGGTCGCCTAATATAACCAGACACAGAGTCGTGCATTGTCAGTAGCGTCAGCCCCGATCTTGGCCGCTTGTTGCCACGAATTCTTCATACGCTTTTGGAATATATGTTCCGTCCTGCTCGCTCGAGCTTTCGAATGAAAAACAGGTAAACGCTTGGGGCATACAACGGTGGGCAAGCCGATTACGAAACATCCAATTTTATATATATCATGGTGTTACAAAATTTAACGGATTTTAATATGCATGCAAATTGAACGACATCTGCTTTTTTTGGTATTAAAATCGATATTTTTTTATTGAAATTACAGTAATATAAGCGATAAAAGTGTGATTATAAATCGATTTATATACGTAGTGGATTTTATTCGTTTTTAAAATATATTTTTTAAATTTAGAATGCGCGAAATAAACTTGGTTGGTTGGTTTAACGACGTATAGTAGACACTCAAACTAAATCGAATGACCTGTGTAAAGTCCAGTCTCAATTATTTGTAACTGAGAATAATATGTATTTTTAATTGAAATAAAAATACAAATATTGTAAGCCACGCCCCAAAATTTACTACCTACCTAAGGTTCAAACCTATTCCCAACCGATCGCAGCCAAGTTAAGTGTTCCCGTCGTAGAAAAAAGAACTCAATTTCAAATATAATCATTTATGTTATTAAATTTGGTTTCAAGTTGGCAACAATCGAAACTTCTTGGTAAAATCTTTGGTATTTCGAGTGTGACCACTTCAATCAGTCGAGCATTTTGCCCTTGTACACTATTAAATAATACATTTAAAAAAAGCTACGAAGTTAAATTTAACTTCACTACAATGTTATTAAGTATTTATTATATTGAATGAGTATAATAAATTCTATGTTAGAAGTAAACAAACTGATAAAATACTAAGAATTGTGTCTCTGTTCATTCAACGGCTGGTTCTACTTATAGGGTACTTACTATACTTTAGGTAAACATAACTTGTCATAACTCGTAACACTTATCCATGTGTACACAGTGTTGATTCTGTTTAAAGTTATTCTATTTCGGGTGACCTGGTCTAGTGGTCTAACTTAACTGCTAAGCCAGTGTGGCTTCGATTCCCACTCAGAAGAAATAATTTTGTGATGAGCATGATTGTTTTGTTCTATGTCTGGGTGTAATTTATCTATAATGTGTATGTTTTTAGAAAAATAAACCTAAGTATGTTTATCAGCATTCTGATTACAATAACACAGGCTGTGCTTAGTTTGGAATCAGATTAGACTGGAACTATTTCTGGAATGTGTCAAGTTGTTAATTATATTACCTTTTAAGTTAAATTAGTTTAAGCAACAGACATTTTCTACCTATTCATTAGAGTTTAAGAGAAAAATCCATTAGCAGCTGCGCATAAACAATTTATAAACGGATCATAATTTATTATTAGTGAGCAAAAATTAAGGTTACTTAGAATTAGTAGGTATCTAACCAGGCTCCTAATTTACTTTCATTTTATATCATATCTTAGAATTTTCTATTTTTCTCATGCTAATGGACTAAAGTCCTAGTTCAAAGTCATAGTTCATGATGATAAACGGCAGAAGTATTCATATTTTGAAAAAAAAAACATAGTAACACGAAATTAAGGGATTAAAAAATGATATAAATGCTACGCCTTTATCAACTTATTAATATAGACCGCATGTCTTCATTGCAGCATTGACAATATCAAAAGATGCAGTCTAGTAAAGGTGGACAAGTAGATGAAAGGATAGAATCTAGCAAGTTTTTTACTCTGCTTTCGGGTCGAGTAATTAATGAGTCTGCTTACGAGTAAAGAACGAGTTTACATAGATAGTGTATATTCTCATAGTAATTTCATTGCTGTAAAGCCGTTTGCAGATGGGTTGTCGTCGTCGAATTAAAGATGTCGTCCAAAGATGGGTTTTGGGATAGTAAAAATAAAACGTAAATTACTTGTATTGGTTAGAACCAAAAGTTGTCATAAACGTTTTTGTAATTCTGTGTATTTAATTTAACAAAAATCAAACATTATATATTTATTTGAGGTAGTAAGTCACAACGGATTTAGACCCGCAATGGAACCAAAAATCCATAAGTATAAAAAATTAATACATTTATCACACTTGAAAATTCTTTCCTAGTCATCATCACTTCTGACCAATTTATATAGTATAAATATACCAGTATTAATCTCAAGTATTTTGCTTTAATTTTGCTTATCTATTCAAAAAAAAGGGCGACAGGTCAGTTACTTCAAAAGTATTAGGTAGGTAACCCTTCCCAATCTTTTGTGTTCACCGCATTTTATTTACTTTGCCGGAACCAGAACCAATGACGCATAATATTTAATATTTGAATTGGACCTATCTTCACAAACTCCACTTTTAGAGAAGGGGTAAAGAAAAACTGATTCCGTTTTTGGTACCTACACCTAACATAAAATTGAAGATAAAATTCCGATTTAACTGTATATCTGAGAACATAAACTCTAAATTAAAAGGTTATCTTTAAATTTAGAGTTTATGTTTAGTATAAAAACAAAACAGTACACGCCTCTGTCTGTGTATCTGTTTATCTAACTTCTCTTAAACTATCAGTTTTCACCATCAGTTAGATGATTCTTTAAGTGTTTAATTAGAAAAACAAATATTTTTTTTGGCCTATGTAGACCACTAATAAAAAGAAAGGTTTAAAAATGATGTAGGTACTGGATAATTACTTAGACGGGTCGATAGTAAAAAATGTGGTTTTTCTGTGGTGTGACCACGAGCGGCGAATAACGATCAGAAAAGCCACCGTATTTAAAGGTTACTGATACTGCCAATAATATTGCCACTATTTACATACATTAAAGATATCAAACACAATATGACCTTTGCGTAGAAGAATTGCTTCTCAATGGCAGACAAGGCAATGAAAAAACGACAATGGTTGACTGGACGTTGAGTGACAATCAAAAGACTCGTGAGTTCATAAACCTCTAACTAAATATAATGTACCGACTTAACACACACATCGTACTTTATTACGAAACGTATACTAACTTAAGTCAACGTTTAAGCATATAAAAGTCTGATTTTATTATTTAAAGTATGATTTTATGTTTTATGATTTTTTTATTTTATCCGCCACAGTTGGATAATTAGTGCTCCACCACTGTGCGTTTTTCAAGACACTTTTTACCTTGCACTAGCAATCTGTGGAACTGGACCGATACGACCTTCAAACCTTCAAGAAAAGAGCGTTTTCCATCAGGTGACCCGTCTGCCCCCTATTCCATAAAAAAAAAGATTTACCTACTTCTATAATTGGTTCACGTTTTAAGGAGCGTATTAGTTACATTTAAAACAAATAATGTTACACAATAAATTAAAATAAGAATAAATGGTTATTGCTTTGTAGATTTTCGTAATTTTAAGCATATAAAAAAATTATTGTAATACTTCGGAGTCCCAATTACATACATATAAGTTTAAAAAATATATATAAATAGGTAATAAACGTTTCTTTTAATACACATACGTAAATAAATTGAAGAAGAAGAAGAAGAAGTGACGAGTTGCAGTATAAACGCAATCATTTCAATTTTATTTACAATTCTAAATGGTCTGTTGAAACTAGTTAGATCAAATACATAGAAATTATTCCAAATCTTTGAAAAGACTACTTAACGAAACTTAGTGTTTTATTAAAATACATACATTTAAGTTACAATTATATATATATTTTTTTTAAGTCAGATCATATAACCCGCCCCGCGTCGCTCCCGGTGCAAAGGTGCCCATGATACTGGCAGCATTGCCTCGCTGAATTGCAACGGACATTCTTTGCACCAGAAACGAGCCGGAGCGGGAGTCACCACTTTTTTCCCTAACTCGACGACCAATCTCCGCAATTAACTTTTTAGCTTCTGACCCCCAACTGCCCAAAGTCTCCACCGCAATAGGCACAAAATAATAGTGCGTCTCCATTGCGGCGTATTTTGATCGCTTCCTACTAGCGGCATCCTCCGCCGCCGCCGCCGGGGCTTGGACGGTGCGACTCAGATGTGAGGCCGCGACTGTGCTAACGCATGTGGCGTCCCATACCAAGCACTTGCCGTTTTTCCACGGCACCAAAGTCAAGCCATCCGGCCGCTTCCCGTCAGATCTGCTAAGACCCGATGGCTCCAGCACGCAGGGTACATTGGCGGATATAAGAGCCCTTCGGACTATGTCATTTAGGGCATGGTGTCGCGAAAATCTACCTGCGCAGCGACGACAACTCAGTGCATGAAGACCATCGGCCCCCACCATGGAACCGCAGGTGCATCTATGTGGTTCGCACACCCTGCAGCCCAGGCGGAGAGCCACTGCCACACGCAAAGAGTCGCCGTCTAGCAAGGTACCCAAGTGAGGCGATGGGAGTGCATGTAACCATGCCCCTGACTCTGGCTGCGATACGGCCCTCAGTCTTGCCAGATCGGTACCCCCAGCGGTATCCAACATTTGTTTAAGGAGTCCCTTAGCTCCAATGTCATCCCATGCTCGCTGGACGTGTAGGGTCACTGGAAATGGCTCACCTGCGTTGACGGCTGACCATGCCGATACCGCCTCGGACACATAAGGTATGCTCGCCCTATCACCATTTGGAGAAAGTGTGACAGCGACAAGGTCCGCAACCCCATGCGCCGACGCTAGGAAGGCTGGCAAGCCAACATCCAGCACACGCCGTAATCCGAGACCCCCATATCTTATTGGCAGAGCTGCCTGGATCCACTGGTGCTCATCAAGGGAGACGTTAAGGATCGACTCAGCAGTATCTCTTAAAGCACCGTCGAATAAAGAGACAGCCTCCGGACAAAGCCAGGTTGGAGTAGTCCGCAATAAGTACGTGATTTTAGGAACCGCGAAACACATACGAAGCAGCAGAACCGCAACATGAGGAGAAAGATACTTTAAACGTTCCCGAGTGGCAAGGAGAAGATTTTGACGGGCAGCAATGGCCTCAGGGACTGCCTCAAGGAAAATGGGAGAGCCCAATAGGCTGAAGGTACCTGGTGTGATCTCGCTGAGGCCAGGAAAGAACATTTCAAAGTGTGTAAAGTGTGTGCGAGCTTCAGTACTGCAGGGGAAAAACTCGCACTTTGCTGGATTCACCTCCAAACCTAGCTCCTTGAGGCGTGGGATCAAAACCATAATGTCTTTCGCCACCACCTCAGGCTGTCCGCCAATAGTACCGTCATCTAGGTACCACAGGTTTAGGGGTGACTCCAGCTTGGAAATGATTTTGTGGATGGCAAGGCTAAAGACGAGTGGCCCAAGTGGATCTCCCTGCTGAGCTCCCACTTGCGAAAGAATAAGATCCTTATTGTAAAAGAGGTTCGAAGGAGATTTATAGACTTGGTGAAGGAAAGGATAGAGGGAAGGAATTTCATCCTTAACTGCGCTTAACAGAACATCCCTTTCCAAGGTATTAAAAGCGTTGCGGATATCAAGCTTCAACACGACGCAACGAGAGTTTTTAGGGTCCATCACGTATGTCCGTGTGGCATGGATAGCCGCCTCGCAACCTCGACGCGTGCCAAAGCCTAACTGGTGCGGTTGTAGATACTCGGCCATTTCCTCCCTGACTGAACAACAGGCCAGCTTAGCAGTCAAACGGCGGAAAACGCTGCCGACAGCTATCGGCCTGAGTCCTCCATCCTTCTTATTTAAGGCACAAAGCGAAGCCCCATACATAAAAGGACACACTTCAGGGTTTAAGTGGCCGCTAAGTAAGAAATTACACAGCTTGGTCAGACTACCCATTAAACGTTGCCCGTTTTCGCCCGCCGCCCTAGAAGTGAGTTCCTTTAGGTGCCCCGGACGAATGCCGTCCAAACCCGCCGCAGAACCACTATAAAAAGAGTTTAGCGCCTGAGCTACATCCTCTGGTGTGGCGGTAACGAATGCGCATGACGCATCCGGCGCTGGCGGGGGCTTGAGTGGGCGCGACGGGCCGGCGTGCTTAAGCTTCAAGGCAGCCAAGGTCTCAGAACCCCCCTGAGCAAATTTGTCGTTCGACATCAACAGGCGGACGGCTCCCCTTAGGTCTCCCTCAAATACCTTATTTTCAATAGTTTTTTGTATTGAACACGACCTGCGATTCGTTGGCGCGCCGTCACACTCATCTTCAAACTGGTAAAAGCCCGAGGAGTTGATATTCGCCTTTACCTTAGACGAAACATCCACCTTAACGAAATATCTCAAGTTGTTATTTACCTACTTGTCAAATTTAGACAAAATACAAAACAAAAGTGAGTGATAAAATCTAATATTTCACCGAGAACGGTCCCGCAACATGACAATCGCAAAACTTGGCGTCGTCACCGATATCTTTGGAATAATTGTTTTGTACTAAATCACAGTGGAAAGATTAGAGTTACCAACTTCATAGCGGCGAACTTCGAGCGAACAGTTAGGGCTGGCAAAAGGGCAGAGACAGGCGTCATCGAGTTTCATCGCTCAGAATTCGGACATTTTTAAATGACCTGATGATTTAACATTAAGAAAAAAAGTTTCTACTAATTATACTTTTAATAGTACCAGTTACTACAAATACTACAAATTAAAATGCTCATCATAATAAAACAAATGAAAAATATGATGTAATTTATTAAAATTGTTTTTTATGGTAGACAGACATTATTAACGACGTTTAATGATTATAAGATTATATATTTATATTGGTATTTATTAAAGTGACAATACCGTTCCACAGTCGTGAAAGGACGCTTCATTTGTAAAAGGACGACTGTCACCAATACATAAGTTAAAACCGTATATTTTTGACAAATACGATTTTATTTGACACTTTGAAAAGAAACCCTTTTGTGTGCGAAGAGGAATTTAGCTGTCGTGGTGAATAATAAAATGATTGTGTGTCACGCTAAGGGTAATTATTTTAATAACTAGAATTTTCCAAGATATACAATTATGTACCTATTTAATGAATTATACGTTTAGAGTATAGTTTGCATCACATTTCCATATTGCCTTGGCCGTGTTAGCTGACGAACATAGTAATAATTTCCCTCCATCTATCTATTCTCAAATCCATACTAATATTATAAATGCAGTGTGTGTCTGCTACCTCTTCACGTTTAAACCGGTAAACCTGATTTAGATGTTGAAAGCAGATTTAGATGAAATTTGGTATAGAGCTAGTTTGAGTCTCGATAAAGGATCGTTCTTTAAGAGCGGGAGGCGGGGGGGTTATTTTTGAGGGGAATCAATAACCGCTGCAGCGATGTAGATGAAAACTGGTATGTAGTAGATATTTGAAGAAGGACATACACGCGGGCGGAGCCGCAAGCAAAAACTAGTATACTATAGAAGGCAATCGAGTAGACGAGTAACCTGATAGTAAGTGGATACCCATTGACACCTGCTCCAGACCCACAAGTACTTTTTGAAGTGCTTTTCGTTTTGAAGTTGAAGTACTTTTCTTGAAGCATGCTACAATCTGTGTTTCTTTATTTATGTATACAAATATTATAAATGTGAATATTTGTATGAATGCATGGATGTTTGTTACTCAATCACACCACACGGCTGCACGAAGTTGGATAAAATTTTGTTAGGAGTAGGACATAAGCTACATATTACTTCGGAAAAAATAACGAGTGTGAGCGAAGCCGGGGGCTAAGTAAGTAATTTATAAGCGTTATATGAGTTGGGGCCTTTTTTTGTTTTTTTTTAGTTAGGTTAGGTAGACATTTGTGATGTTTGTGAGAATCCTGAAGTTGACACATTTTACCACCTTAGAAAGGGACCTGCAGGGTTTTGAGGCATTCGTCGGGATACAGGCCTGAAAGACAGCGCATAGTGTAGGTGGCGTAAGAATGAAATTGCGATTCCTTCCCCCGGCCACTGGCAAGACCGACAGACAGCCTAACCCCAACTGGGCAAATCAGATCCATGAGGATATTCCAACCCATTTACAAAAAAAAAAACATTGTGACGTATATTAGCAGGGTAATTCTCTGTACGCCAGCCCTAGAGCTCGGCCGATTGTCGGTCGGACACAAACTATTTACCAGACTAACTCCTTTGAACTATTCAGTTTGATGACAGACATTTGAAAGTTTTATGTTTTTAGAGCTTTAACGTTTTTGTGTCCCCTATGAACAGAGAATTGAATCAGCAGAGTGTTTAGAAGCGCACTAGGAAGAGATTATATCCGTTTGTTATCTATCTATCTATGCTGCTAAAACGAAGCTCAAGTGGTTTTCGTTTGCTTAAACGCGATAATCTCTGGAACTATCAGTCAGATTTTATTGATTATTTTTGTATTGGAAAGAGTATTTTACTGAGGAATAACATTATAGTTTATAAAACATCACTCAGCAATCTTGAGGCGCGGAGCAGTGACTATAAAAGCAGATAAAACAAAGGGAACACAATAGTAGTAGTTTGGGGAATTTTAAATATGTTAGGTTTTTATTTATATGATGTTGTTTTGAGGGGCTTGTTGGACGATTGGTTAACGTTACTGACCGCTGAGCCGCAGGTCGTGGGCTCGATTCGAAGAAATAAAAAACATAATGAAAACATTTTTGTTTATTATTAATTTATGTTTATATGGAGATTAAATTTTATCTAATAGTTGAATAACTATTTACAGAAGTATCTATCGCCTTTAAATAACGAAAATAAAGAAGACCGCGGAGTTATGTAACATATTGTATTAAACAATACCGTTCCATACCGATATATGTCGATTTTTCCCACCTTCGTTCATATATTCGGTGATTAAGTCATCTTGAGGCCTTCCGTGTAGTGTTTGGGTGACCGCAATTTGATAGACAGCTCTTTAGGCTTCCAGTAGCACGTTAAGCTATATAGCTGTCATGTTACCGCCATCTGCACTAATCTTGAGGGTGACGTGACTAGGATAGCTGATGACGAGAGACATCAAGTGACCTCAACTGAACACCTACATCCTGATAAGTATTTGATAACAGAAGTAGGTAGGCGAAGGATGGACAGAATTGAACGATATATTCGTTCAGAAGAAATAATGGTTATAAAAGTCTTTCTTAATAATAATAATTAAAACCGTCTTAAAAACATAACAAAAACACAATTTAATTAGTAATTAAATACTCTGTACAAATACGATACTGTCTACCTACTCGTATACATTTAAAATACTGTAAATCGTATCTAAGTTGTGATCAATTGATTGTCAAAAATTAAGTTTATAAAAAATTCGCCGACTACATAATAAATTTGGGATAGCTTAGTTGTATTTGTGTGTGTTCTTTATCCCTTCATTTGCTACTGTTAAAGAATATTAAAGGACAGTTATCAAATTTAAAAAAGGCCAACCTTAAGATCAACCAATTCGATTTGAAAAATAAAAAAATCGCCTAACACTCACACTCACAAAAAACAGACGAATTGAGAAACTATTCGCTTCTGAAGTCGGTTGAATACGATTATCTCTACTCAATCATGAATGGTCTATTTCTGAGCATAGTCTAAAAAACAGACATATTTATTGATAACATACCAATATTCATAATAATTGGGAATCAAACCCTTTAATTTTTGTTGGATGACCCATAACCCAAGAATTATCGTCCAACATATAACATCGTACAAAATACATTGTTATTGCGAACGCTCTTAACGATGCTATCAAAAGCCGATAAAACACCTTCGTAAATCCAAAATGTCTGCCGAATATTTATTTCAATTGTAAATTCATTTCGCGTACCCAAGATACAGACAGATAGTGTCCATCAAAGAGAAACGAAGCCTTTCTTTGCGATATTTTCAGATTTAAGATCAAAACATTAATTCCTTGAGATTTACCAAAGACTCAAATCCTGATTTATCGCTTTAATCATTATAATTTAGGATTTGTGAGTGAGCTAAGTTTTGTATGAAGTTTATCTTATCTTGCTTCTAGATTATTTTTATGATATAGGGAGCAAACAAGCATACCGCATATCAGTTGGAAAGTGACTACCGCCACAAATGAACGCCTTCATGGGTGCGTTGTCAGGCTTTGAGGTGGGAGTCTGGTCATATATACCGCAGGCGACAATTTGTTCCACAGATTGGTTAATGGTTGTGCAACTCAAAAGTTTCTCGAAAAGGATTTCATCTTTTAACTAAATGCGATTCTAAATAAATATTATTTATAAAAGATGATGTAGATACATTTTTGGGTTGAAAAACCGAATGATGAGAAAAACTATGTTATTACATTCCAACATCACCATAGGAATTTATAGCATTAGGAATTGATCTTTGTCTACCCTCAAAATGTTTGTCAAAACTATCAGTTACATATACGATGATTTCGAATTAAAAACCGCTGTCACATCAATAGTTGTTGCTTTATGAAAATAGACCTTGTCAACCTCAAAATAGAGTATTTTTAATAATAAAAAGAAGCATGAGATTTTTTGTTCCCTAAAATTGGTTGAAACGATAATAGTTAAGGAAGGTCCACGGGTCCGTTATTGTCTTTTTTGTCACCCCGGGGGGTGGTTTTTAGATGTTTTAGATAATGGTTTTTTAAACTTCTGTTGGAGTGAAATAAATACCGAAATTATCTGTTCCTTGCGTTGACAGTTTGGTTTTGTTTTGTTTCATTTAAAATTGGGAGACCGTTAATGTTTTTGACTTTATTGTGTAATGTCTTAGAATAATTAAGCGTGGAGGACCGATTTAGTATATGGCATGCTTGTAGTATGACATGATATTTAGAAAAGCAGTTTTACGGATCTCTCAGTCTCTTACGGATAAAAGAACTTTCTTCCATCTTTTAAGATCTTCTATACCACGTTTTAAGATATACTTACGAGTATTTTTGTTATCTAATAAATTAGATTTTAGATGTGTGTATTGAACATTACTGGAGGACATCTTTATTTTGGTTGAGATCACAAAGATGTTTTTCTTAATATATTATAACAAAGCTATCTCTGTCTGTTTTTTGAAAATAGTAAATATATTATAATTTCTTTGTCTTTTTTAAATGTAGTAATGCGAAAGTAACTCTTCCTGTCTGTCAGCTTTCATAGCTAAACCGCTGAACTGATTTTAATGAAATTTCGCATAGAGATACTTTGATTCTTGAGGAAGGACATATGCTCCTTTTTACAGTGATAACTGACATACACGCGGGCGGAGGGACAGGTAAAAACTAGTACAAGCATCATTTTAAAATTTAATACATATTCAAATTTATTGTGTTTTGTAATAGCAAAGAGTAAATTGATTAAAATCTCAGAAAATAATGTAGTAGGTATTTCAAACAGCCGAAGTTATCTCTAATATGTTTGTGAGGCTTTACGTAACTCTGACAACCGACATTTCAACGAAGCCTTGTAAATTGAGTGTATTTATCAAGAAAATTGTCTACGTCACCTGGCTTATACGTACTTACAAAGAAAATATATTTTTTCACAAGTCAATTGAGAATTTTTTTCAACTTCATATTTGCCAGACGAAGAAAAAAATACTAACATTGCTATATTTATAATTAAAAAGCCTTTCAACACTTAGGCTGTCTAAATTTAGAGGGTAGTCCCTTTATTCAACTGATTCACTGGTGTATAGTGAAGAGGAGGGGGGGAGTAAAAGGAGGGGGGGTGAAAGAAGGCCAAGGTGTAAGCATTTGATACGCCTCTGTTTACCCCTTCAGGAATATAGGCGTGATTGTATATGTATGGAAATGTGTTTATTGACTTTTGTTTTACTACCAAATTCATGTTATTTAAAAGTTATTAAACTGGTAAAATTACCGTTAGATTTACTTCAGTTTGGTATATTGTCATTTTGGGTGGCTACTGGCTGTTAAACGGCTTTCCCAGTGTAATCAACCATCGACAATGACTCCATTAAATTATTTTCGCCAAACTTTAAATTGTTGTTTGAATTTGATTTTGTGTTATTCGTATTATATTTTTTAATCGCAATATTAGTGTTTTGTATGAATAACGTTTGTTAGTGCAGCTAGTTTATAATAATAGTAACTATGTTAAGAATATGCAAAGGTACTTACTATATAGAGATTATTTTAATTACATAAGATTTATCACTCTAAGCACAGCTTGTAATATACATTCAAGATTAGCATAGAAACTTTTTTTAAATTTAATTTAAATTTATTTTTAGGTATTTCATTACTCACGGGGCGGGGGTCGTCTACTCGTCTGTAGATGACCCGAGGTATGTCGGGGCACCAGGGCCTTCCTTTCTAGGGTATACCTGGTTCCCCGGCAATTAGACCCGGCGAAGGCGTGCGGTTTTAGTCGGTTCGAGTCCGACATGCCACCGACAGGTGGTATCCGAGGGGATTTCAGCACGGAAAAAAAAAAAAAAAAAAAAAAAAAAAAAAAAGGTATTTCATTACTACTACGTGATCGCGGTAATTGCCGTACATAGACAAAATTATGAATTGGTATACCTCGATACATTTTCTGTTTGTATATGTATGTATATGTATTATACACACATACATATGTATTATATAAAAAAAGTGTTACAGTAACAGACAAAAATCTAAGAAACTCCTAATGTTGAAGTGAAAATATTATTTGATTTGCTGCTAACTATTTTACGTATCGTACAACCAAGTGACCGAACCAAACTTCGGGCAAACACAATCTCTTTGTTCCGCGTACAAACAGCCCACCTCATCAACAAATTCTGGTAGAAATTTCACGGACCAGTCGATTTCGAACTAAAGAGCAACAAAAGCGCCCCATATTTTTTTTACAAGAACAAAAAATCTTGAAACGTTAGGAATGAGACGGCAGATGGAGTTACTGCGAGGATAAAAGAAAGACATAACAACACCAGGTACGAAGGTCCACAGGCTAATTGAATATTGAGACAGTAATAATATTGAATGCATAAAATTGTGATTCGTCGCGGTACAGTATTGCGAAGAGCGATTCAATGGAGGCATTAAGTGAATTTTTCGGAGTTACGCTCTGTTTTGTTTGGGAAAAAAATTATCAAGGTGCAGGTCAATGAATTGCTCTATAAAATTTTAATATTTAACCGTCACCATAATAAATTAAAGCTTTCGTAATCTACTTTTAGTTGGGAGTCAAGGTTATAGATGAAATTATAATTGCAAAAACAAAACCATTCAGCTTATTACAAAAACATGAAAAAACAAAACGTTATATATAAATAAACAAATCCCGATTGCTAGTGTGGTGACAGATTAAGAATATATAGTGTCACCGCCCACATACATACATCCTGTGGGTGCACAGGACAACAGCACTGCAGAGAGAAGGAAATCTCGAAACAAATCCTATACCAGCCCGTCTTGGCAGTGTGGTATAATAGGCCGAAACCTCTTTTCTAAACAGAGGCCTATATCCAGAAGAGGACTATCAAAGGCTGTTGATGTAATGTAATTGCTAGTGTAATTATTCTTATATCCCTGTTTAACCACGGTCTTCTATAGCGAGCGAGAGAGAGATAAAAGAATTGAACATCTTATTACAATTAAATGACAAATAGTTTTAACAGTAGGTACTTACAGCATTATGATGTCATTAATTATTACAACAGGTACTGTAACTGTACTAAATACATATATTTGCTTATCTATCTGTATATGTCATCGGAGTCTAGAGTTCAAGATTAAATTGACATTTAGAATCCAATGGAGTAGATTTTATTTATTTATATATTTTACATGCGAAGCATATGTTTTCATGTGATATATTCTTTTTTTCGTTAGAATCATCTCAATCTCTACAAATTTTTTCTTCCCTCAATAACTATACTCGTAATACATAGTATTCTACGACATGATAACTTTTTTTATATTCTACACATCACGAAAACTAAACTTATCACCTAAAATAACAAACAAAATATAATTACCTTGTTCCACCACTATCGTTACTAGGTCCCTATATCTGTAAGCGTGAGGTGTAACGTCCATTCAACCGTGTCGGTCCATCAGCGAGTAGCCGCACACTACGCAACACGGACTCAGACATACCAGAGATACTGGTGTGAGTCAGCAGTCCTAACGATAAATTGAAAATTTATATTTACATTTACACAAAACTAATAAACCAGCTGAAACTGCTCGCAAATCAAGATTTTATTTCCCAGAGTATATTGAGTTTATAAACCTCGGAATACGAGGTTAATATACAAAATCGGTATTAATATTTTATTTTTTGGTCCAAATCGTTAATCTTGATATTACTTACTTTTTGCTTTACGAAGATAAATTATTTTTGTGTTCACTTGTGTTGCTAAGTGAAGGAAAACGTGAAACAAACATTATACAAACCCGTCTGGCCAGCGTGGTATAGTACGCCAAAACCTCCTTTCCAGCAGTGGACTATTAAAGGTTAATGATGATAGGTTAAGTAATACGTATCTAAATAATCCCATTAATATTATAAGCGCAAAAGTTAGGAAGGATTGTTTGTCGGTCTGGATCTTGTTAAAGGATCTGGATGAAATTTGGTTTAGAGATAGATTATGATCTGGAATAACATAGGCTTCTTTATTCTTATTTTCATCAAGATTTTATGTAAATTAACTTGTAAACATATTATACATTTATTGCAGCTGTACGTTAGCACGTGTGGGTTAATTCTTGCAGGTGAATATCACCTGCACCACTATTCTACCTACTTTCCCTACACGCACATTTGTATACCTATATGAAGAAAGTAGTTGGAAAAGTGCAGAAAAGTATTATGAGATTAGCAGGTCAATGAGACCCTATTTCTTAGCGTTTCATGGATTCACCGTGCGGCTGCCGGGTCCATCGCATGATAGATGGGGGCAATACATGCGACTTCGACAGCGCCTGGAAATTGAAAACTTAATCCGTCTATAACCATACTCCACAAGCAGGATTAGTAATTACTCAGTAATTTGGTGTGTCGTTCGTTGGATGGTGAAGTTTGTTTTTCGTTGTGTGTGAAAGTCGCCACAATCTATCAAGATAAAACTTAGATTCTAATTGAATTTAACTGCACGCGTATTGCAATCAGACACAGAACGAATGATCGTGCTAATCTTTGTGATGTGCGATAGGTATATGTCCATGGTATTTGTCAATTAAGGAACATTATGGAGTAAATTTTTGGAACGATAATTTAGTTGGCATTAAACAGAGACAGTTTTATATATTTACTATCTGGTATCTTAGTGAGTTCGTTTCCCGGAGCGGGCAAAATTTGAAAGGGTTATTCTGAGAGGAAAAATAGCCTAAGTTACTTCTTATATAAACAGCTACCTGGTAGTAAAATATTATCAAAATCGGTACAGCCGTCTAGAAGATTATCCGGCACAAACAGACAGACAAAAAGATTTAAACTGGTTTGTAGGCCAGTAGGCCAGTAGGTTGTAGGTATCGTGCAGATAACCGTGTGAGCATGAAAAAAACCTATTATTTTGACATTAAAACAGACACTTAAATTTTATTTATTTGTATAGATTGATTTGGTTAACTCACAGCATATATATGTAACATTTATGGTAAAATCTAGGTAATAGGGTTCTGATATGCATGCATACTAGCGTCCATAATATAATTATTGCGCCTTGATAATCCGATCATTAGCGTACCAAACTGCATTTTTCTTATAGCCGTGACAAGGCCGCTTTTTGCTGGGTTTTTGTTCTGTTACGCTTAATCGAATAAAATCTTTAACAGTATTAAAATGCCAACTTTTTTACTATAAGTACTAGTAACCCACTTTGTTCGAACACAAGTATTTTGTTTTTTAAACACTTTTTTGTTTTAGTCTCACTATTAACTAAGTAAATTTGTAAACAAATCACTGTTGAAATATGTACAGAGGTCAGAGGACAATACTATGATTCGACATCTTAAAGCTGATCAGATGATAGTGCCAGGAGGTGCCAGGAACTCTTCAGTCTCCTACATGTTTGGATTCATTTGATTCGTTTAGCCGAATCTAATGGATTGGGCTTGCTTAAGAAATACAGCGATGGTTTAATGATGAACCAAGAGGCGAATAGTGAAACTCTTTTTAACTTTTTAATTGGGTACTCCATTAAAGCGTCTTTTTAGTTTAACCGATATCGACATAGACTAGGTTTTTATTGATTTGTCATTGATGACAAACAGACGGCCACTAGGCTGTAAGCCTTTACCGTAGTTATGAAGGGGTGATAATGTCGTATAACAAACAGAAGATTAGGAAACAAAAGAAGTAATGTTATTTAACAAAGAAGATTTTCACTTTCATTTCTAAAATAACGTCCACAAAACTTAGTAAGTTCTAGAGACACTGTAAGAGTTTTTATTGTTTCACACGTTCCTGATTCTCAAAACAAGACCTAAAAGTTGCAGAAAGACATAAGAAGGCAGAGAGAGAAAAAGAGCTAGAAAAGGTAGCGTCTTATTTTTTTGCTTAGAAACTAAAAAATATTATTTATTTAAACGCAAAAAATATTTAAATAAGTATACCATATGTTTACATAACTCGTTGTAAGAGACTACAAATAAAACAGACATTTATAAATAAAACAAGACATATAAATTCGGTAATAGAATCAACCACGACTCAAAGATAGAAAACAGGTGCACTATCTAGGTCGACACCCATCTGGGATCTGGCAGAAAAAAAATAGTCTAACATCCTAACTAATATCATACAGCGAAAGTTTGTTTGTTTATTTTTTGTTGGGCATCTTATAGTAAGTGACTGCCACCGCCTCCTGGGTCCCCAACGTTTACCGTGGCAGAGCCATCATCAACAGTATTTAATAGTCCACTGTTGAACATAGGCCTCTCCTTAGAAAGGAGGTTTTGGCCTACTTGGCAGATGATGGCAGAGCCATGCTTCGGTACAAATAGGCCGGCTCGACTACCTTAGTGCTACCACGGCGCACGGTGGGCTGAAAATAGGCTTTCATAGACTTAGGCATTTCAATTTCCAGTGCCGTATTTTTTGCCGGATATCGTTTCTATTAGTTATTACTGTATATGTAAATGACACATGAGTCAATCAAGCCGAAAGCCAATTTTCAGCCCACGGTGCAGCGTCACAGAAACCGGTGTTAAGCATTTGCTTCGTTGCTTTTCACTCAGTGAGTGAAATTACCGCTGGTATTTATTTTCTGTTGGTTTTACTTTCATGCCTTAATTACTCAGCCAATCTTCATGAAACTTTGCATATACGTTGTCACTAGTATACAAATAAATATATATACAGGATTAGCTTTTGCCCGCGGATCCGCCCGCGGGTATGTCGGTTATCGCGGTAAAAAGTAAATGTCTTTCTTCAAGAATCAAACTATCTCAATTTCATCTAAATTTGTTCAGCGGTTATTGATTACCCATACAAACTTCCATCCTCCCTTTTCACCCCTTAAAGGATGATTTTTGGTATAAAAACTATCCTATGTCCTTTTTCGGGACTCAAACTATCTCTATACCAAATTTCATCTAAATCGGTTCAGCGGTTTAAACGTAAAGTGGTAACAGACAGACAGACAAACACACTTTTGCATTTATAATATTAGTATGGATATACAGAAATATCGTACTGTATGCAAGGTATGGTGAAGTGATTGATAAAATTTACATAAAGGCAGGTGAAGTCGCGGACAAAATGTAGTCATCCATAAAAATGTAAATAGGCCAATGTTGCCATTATTCAACATGGCACGAATAGTCCGAATACACTTAGGAATTTACCATTCTAACATATGTCACATAAATGGGTACCTAAAAACTATTTCTTTTACATAAGCCTCGATTTTTTACGATGTAACGTGTACAAAAAATATTCTGTTTTCTTATGATAGTGAATTTATGTGTGTGTTTCAATATTCTGTGGGCGGTTAAGTTTACTATAAAGCGATCAATCTATAATAAAATAATAATAACAATATAATATGATAATATAACCTCACACGTCTTACAACACACGGCAGTCTGATCCCTTTTTCTTATTTTTTTTGTTGACGGGTGGAAAATCCCTTCGGATCTCCTGCTCCTCGGGGACTCAGGTGATGATCGCAGTAGCCAGTCTGCCACCAGAGGTCCCCACTCTCTGGTTCCCCTTAAGCGCAGACCGCTGATGTTTTGTATGACAGAAACCACCCCCCAGAGTATCGTCTGCATAGCAGACGACGCTCAATCCTGGGGGAAGTCTGGTCCTCAGAACGGCATCGCGCCTCGTAAGCGCAGGTCTGGGGGTGACAGGTGAGGCCATCTCCGGCTCAGTGGGGCCGAGTGAGGTTCCCCTACTACAGGTTCCCGAGACGGCGTGCTGTTTTTGGTCGGTTGGAATCCAACGCTGCCGGTGGGTGGTGTCCGCACAGAAAAAAAAGATGGAAATCGAACTCACGAACACGGCTCCACAATTGTACCGTGGCTCCACAAATGTTTAGTAATCCTGACTCATATCAGTATATATATATATATAGCTATATAGTATATTATATAAATACTAGTATTTAAAAGTAGTTTGTTCAAACGATCATACTTTTACAAGTCCGATTAGAAAAGTTTTTTATCGTTTTATAGCCCGTTTACAGTGAAAGTTTTGGTGTGGAATAATAACCATGAAAATTTGATGCAGTTTCACGCGCATTACATTTTTAGCAAGAGCACAACAGCAGTGTATGAAAACGATGATATTTTGTAACTTATTCGCTTTTGAATAAGTAAAAAATTATACACCTGGGCTTGACAACCTTTCCCATTTAACTTACTTGAAATTTTCTCATTTTCTATTCTCAAATTATTGTCTCCCATATTTCGTGAATGAAACCAAGTTATTTGACGAAATGTAGGTGTTTAATACGTCCTACTCATACCTGTGGGGTTATAGGTGTTTCCTACATATGTAGTAAAGTCGATCCCCAGTCAAGTCACGGTCAAGTGACATACCTAGTGTTGTACCTAAGTGTTTAGAGGCAATGGAAATGGTTTACCATATTTGGTAATTTGGATCATTATTGGGAATTGAACCCGCGCGGGTTTATCGTTTATCTTTAGGATCAGTCTTTTCATATTCTGCTTGTAGGGTTATAATGAGAAAATTGTAAGTAAAGAAGACAGTAAGTAAGTAGTACAAGTAAGTAAGTATCACAGAGTTAATCTAAAATTTTACCGTACATTGTTATAAAAAAACATGTTAACCCTAAAATCGCATCGCAATTTGTGAGCAACATGGCGTGGCCGATTATACACGCGACGGGCATCTGGTGGGTTAGCACCTGCGCCCGCGCAATTCCACATTAAAAAAACATTAGGGGCGGTGTAGGGTTTGTGGTGTAATATTAAAATTTTATAGAAGTACATTCCAGATGTGTCTGATGTGTCTCATATGGAGAACATGACACTTTTAGTTTTGATTAAAAATTATGCTTGGGGACGTGATTACAAAAGTAAAATAAAGCAGTTTTGAGGCTGATGACATACCGTCAGAAGGTATTACTTTAAACCACAAACCTTTCTTCTACTTATTTTTATCTGCTCCACTAGTAACTATAGTCCATATGCGTTAATTGCCAATCAGGTTTCAAGAAATTATAGCTTCGTACAAAAGCTTGGAACCTGGGCCTCAATTCTACTATTTTAATATTGTATCAATAGACTGTCGATGGAATGTCGTCGGAATAGTTTTGCACTTTTCTTATTCTACTAATTATGTAAGACCAATGGCCTCATTGTCATTGATACAAATGTCGTCGATGTCTGTAACAGTTTGGTTAACGGTACATTTTAAATTTTTATGAAAATTATATTTTAAATTTTCCAGGTATGGCAATATTGTTGATATCACCATTGATGAGTAGTATTGACACTGTGAATTTATATTAGTAGAATACTGATATTTTAACCGATGTCAATGGCATCCCAATAGCGTGTCAATGGAATGACATTGGCTTGTCGTTAACAGAAAATAGCAGAATTGAGGCCCTGATTGGTCAGGGTGTCACATTCGTGAACCGATTTCAAATTTAAAAAAATATTAGAAAGTATATCGTTTAATCTCATTTAAACATTACAAAAAATACCACCCTTAATACGGAATGATGGAATATTAAGAAAAAAATACCATCCCTAAGGATGAAATATTAACGAATGAAGAATTTATTACTATTCATTACGACGGACGGAGCATTAAAGTCAGCGACACTTCAAAACTTAATTATTACATTATCAACTTAGTCAACAATAAAATCTCAGAACAAAGCATCTGCTTAATGGCGTATAAAAAATAGTCAAGAGTCGAATGCATAGAGATTCGTATCCCAGTAATATGAAAGCCGTAAAGACTATTGCGTAAAATCTATAATTACGTGTACAATTGAAGATAAAGGTGCGTGCACATGAGATGTTTTTACGACGCCATTTTCTGTCGTGTGGGACTGACTGAACACCAATTGCTGTAGGTGTATTCTCGGCACACACCCATAATGTTTATGTAATTGTATATTTCACTAAGGCTCGACTACGTAAAGACACAGTATACAGTACAGATACTTTTTATGACTTGCTGTGAATATTACCTTACCTGCAGAGTCTTCAACTAAGTTGAGTGTACTGCATTGTCTGGAATATTAAAGCATTTCTGCAGAGAGAAGATAAACTTGTCTATTTCCGACAGTGAAGCTTACTCTAACGTGTAATATAATCTTATAGGTAGGTAATGGTCTTCGAAGAAATTTTTAATCATCAGCGGGACTGACTCTTCACAATACAACCAATTATGTATCTTTGTTACTGTGTTATAAAGTGTCTAATAGCGTCAAAGGCGATCACCTTCTTGACGTTGACAACAAAACTTAATAAAAGGTTTTCGAGTTTGCAGTTTTTTTTATTCTCTTATCCTTCTTAATTTACAACATAATGTGTATTTAAAGTTTTGTCGCTACTTTTGGTTGTGGAAAGGTCGCTTTCTCCAGGGTATTTTAAAATTGGTTTATGAGTAACGAGCAGTAAAAGAAATTAGTGCCAAGTTATTTTTACATAGTTTTATAATGCTCTTTTTGTTTGCATATTCATATGATATCATAAAGATATATGAATTTAGATTTAATGAGAGTTACTAAATTCAACACTAAGTTTAGACAACATAACTAACGCTAGGTGCTTTCAGCTGACGTTAAAAAAAAATTTAAGCGTAATTATTTTTCTAATTGATTGCCTGAAAAATAATTTCTGTGACGTACATAATTCCGTATACGACATCTTTATATTGTCTATAGTTCGTTCCTTTATTTTATTCTTAGAGAGGAAGGCAAGACTGTACATCAGACAGGCAGCACCACGTAATATGATTATAACGTACATTGACATATTCCATGTGTGGTTATTTGTTCAGCTTTGTGGTATACACAATAAGGATAAATTTTCTAACGGTTTATTCAAAATGGAGCCTTCTGTACAGTACATTCAGCTTTTAATCAATCTGAATATTTTAATTTTGCGTTGTCTTCGCTTTCACTTTCTTTAAGCCGAGATGGCTTCACGGATGGCGTGGTTTAAGCGGTCATCTCACCGCTTCCTACTGCGCTGAGTGTTGT
The DNA here is from genome assembly GCA_902825455.1 of Arctia plantaginis. NCBI lineage: Eukaryota > Metazoa > Arthropoda > Insecta > Lepidoptera > Erebidae > Arctia > Arctia plantaginis. The sequence goes on from CADEBD010000292.1 coordinate 8,780,269, forward strand.
GGGTCGATCCTTTAACACTTTGTGTGATGTAGAAATTGTTCTGAGTCTGGTGGTCCTTTGTGTCCGTTTCATGAAAGTCCCCGCGACAAAGAATATATGTCTAGAGCGGGAGTTGTCTTTTAAAAGAAAAAATCGGTTGTCTGTAAAGTTGGTTTACTGACGATAGTTGAACGTGACAACGTCATAAGAAAATACTGATGGAATGGTTGCATTTTTCAAAAATGTATTATTGTATACGAGTAGTAGCTGTCCACGCGGACGCATCGCTCACTCAAATAGGAGAGAGACAGATGTCGAATGCTGCCGAACTCGGAGGCCGATTGTGCCTCTTTGTCACTCGTTCCGCGCTCTCGCTTGCACTACACGCCTTAAATGGAACGCCTCAGAGCGAGGTAACGCCGCATGAGTCATGTTTTTTCGTGCGTGCAGTCGGCTCCATCGAATTATAAGACGTTGTCACGTCAAAAAGAAACAGAAAAGTTAACAGTTATTATATTACAATTATAACATCAGTTGAAAATTACGGTGGCCGACATATTCTTGACAACAATGTAACTGCGATTGAAGATTTTTTTTACATATTGACCAATCATTTTATAGGAAGACTGCATTTGTTTTCATTACTGACTGTAATCGTACTTTAAAGTGTTAAGAAAGGTGGTATATTAAAAATATCATAGTAGTTCATTTGTGGGTGTATCAAGGAGGTTAAGCTTTTGTTACGTTGCAAAAAGGAATTTACCGTAAGATTATAGTGCAAAGCAAAGATTATGCGAACACAATAGTAGAACTATTGTGTTCTGTACAGGTCTCAAGAAAAGGCCATTATACGTATCACCTTTTAGATTCAAGACATGTTTTAAGAGTTTTTGTTTTTTGAACGAAGTTCCTTATCGCGCGTAACACGCTCTAAGCGGATGCGAGCAAGACTGAAAAATGTGTAACAAGACTTTTTTTCGACACTTCAGTTTTTTTCATATTTCATATTTCACGCTTAGGTATTCACTTTTACGATGGATACTGCTTTAGTACAAGGTAACCCGACTAATTACAAACTTGATTGTGACCCTTTTTCAAAGTAAGGGCGTCCTGCCGCGACGGTGTCAGTGTCAGGAGTGCGTCAGGGTGTGTGATGGATTGGGGTCATAGTGCACAAGCAATAGCTCACAAATATACACAGCGATTAGGACCGCATATCATTTTTTTTGACGAGGTGAAAAATCCCTTCGGATCTCCGGCTGCTCCGGGACGCAGAAGCCAAGAATGTGTGATGTTTATACTAAAAACTACCCCAAATGCCGGTCTTAAGCGCACCATGTTATTTCAGGTCCCCAGGACCGCATATCTGTAACTCAAACCGACTATTATCAAAAAGCACGAGCCATATAACACAACTGTTACATAAACAACCTCTTAATGTAACTTCAACACTTTACTCCAGCAAAATTCAAACATTTTTTAAATGATGTCCGTTAAAAATCGTCCGGAACAGGTGCAGCTTGAAATCCAGGTAATAACCGTGTCTGAATAAAATTGTACTAATGATTAATTGTCAGACTCCGACCGAGCGGTAGCCTTCGGTTTGCTAAGAAGAAAAATACTTTTGAATTAATCTTCTACAAATCTTCTACCTACATAGAATTAGTTTTATTCCTGTAAGAAAGTTTCAGAAATTATGTGGCTTTTTATCACCGTGATTTCTTAGGTAAAAAATAATCGCGACCGATTACTTTTATTTTCATAGTATTCTAGTTAAATAGTTTATGATTTGATTATGTATTATTGTCATATAAAATGACAAAAATATCTAGTCTTACACTTTATGGATAACTAAACTACATACATGAAAATGGACTAAACTAACTAAACTCAATTTGGTGATAGTCAAGGGTTACTTTTACTTAACACTAAGTCAAATAAACGAAGGTGGCAAGAAGTGTACAGACCACCTACTGGCATACTGCGTATACCTTAGTGCATGATTTCGTGGGAGCCGTCCAGTCTTGTAAAAAAAGTAGAGCGCTGTCATCACTCTATTATTATTATAATGATTATAATCATCACTGAGACTACCCTAGACTTATAAATAGCTAATGACATATTCTTAATTTAAAAACTGCCTTAAATTCCAAATCACCTGCCCATAAGGCTTTGAAGTAAGCTCAAAGCCCCACAGTACAGTAAGCATTTGCATCAGTCTTCATTAACAGGCTGGTTCGGTTATCGCGTTTGCTCAGGCGGCGCTCTGATTTAGGGATCCGCGACGAAGTTGTTTTGTCATGCGACTAAAAATGGTGTCCCCCGAGCCCGAGACATAAGATAGCCGAGATGTATTTTGGCATAGAGTAAATTTATTAGTCGGTAAAGTTTATAAATTGAATAATAAACATTGAAAGTGTTCTAGTCTTTGTTGTTGCTTGTATAGAAAATGAGGTGGGATCGTATTTTGTTTGTTTATGACACAAAAGAAGTTTACAGGTCGATAGTATCATTTATTTTAGTTATCTTGTATTGAATTTGAGTTTGAAAGCAACTACAGATCTTAAGGGTGAAAGAGTGGGATATTTAACAACCTGAAAATTGTATATTTATGTATTTTACTTTTACAGGCATTTCAGTGGATGTTTGTTAAATAATCACGGCCGACGTGCATCAAATTTGGCATGAAGTTAGATCTAATTTGTGATTAATCTGTCAGCTACTTTTTGTTGTCGACATTAACACAAAGGAAACCACTAAACTATAAAAAGATATACAAAAGAGCTAAAAAAGGGCTACAGAGCTCTACTTAGTCACTATTTCCCTTGATTTTGGTTGGGAAGTTTTTACTTTTAAACATACAAATTAAATTCGCATCAAAGAAAAATATGCACCATCTCATCTTGTGCGTGTTATCATCACTGTATTTGTGTAGGCATTTAATGGTTATTAAAAAAAAAAACTATATTTTAACAAGTCAGTGTACTTCACTAATTCGTTATAAAGATTCTTTACGACGCTTTTTATAGCATTTCGTCAATGATAGGAATTAGGTCAACTAATAAAAAAGGAAGTTAAAAATTCTGACCATTAACACACATCGGAATCGTTGATGGCGTAGTGTTAACTAACAGATGAACCATTACCAAATATACCTACTGTCTAACATTGAACATACGCAATGATGACGCTTTTTACATTCACCAATCGACTAATGATTGCAATGAATTATATAATGAGTCTTAAAAAAAGCAGTAACAGAAATACATAAAAAAAACCTATTCTGCCCTTCCATTTTTAAAATACAATAAGAACTTTTTTTCAAAATCAGTTGTACTTAAAGCATATATTTTGTATATTTATTGACTGGCAGCATTTATTGAATTTAAAGTACAGCGAACACCGACAAGTTTTTTAAGTTTTAACAGAGCGTATATACTTTTTTAGGATTCGATATTCAATTAAATAGTACTAACATTTTCAATTTTCGATCGACAGTATAATAAGTTTTTTTTTTAAGACGGGCCTGTTGGTCTAATGGTCAGTGGCCCTGACTGCTAATCGTCGTCGGTCGGAGGTCGTGGGTTCGATTCCCACCCAGGACAAATATTGGGTGATGAGCACGATCATTTGTTCTGTGTCTAGGTGCAATTTATCTTAAGTATGTTTATCAACAGTCTGGTTACCATAGTACAGGCTCTGCCTAGTTTGCGATCAGACGGCCGTGTGTGAAATGTGTGAAATATGTTATATTTTTGTATTTTTTTTTAATCGTGCACATACTTTCACATTGTGTTCACGCCCACTTTTGTTCTATCCAACAAAAACAACAAGAAATAAAACCCTGTCTATTACCTATACATTAAGTTCAAATCTTACTGCCATTTCCGAATAAAACGAAAGATGTAACAGAATCGTGACTGCACGTTCTTCTTTGTAGAAATGGATACTGTTACTAAATCGATTAAATTTTATTTTGTTAAAAGTTATTCATTCACTTCAAATGCTCACGGATCACAAGGGGTATTTATTTTTATTGTCACAAATTACCTCTACGAAGAATGACAGGCAGGCGAGCTTAACCCATAATTGAATTCTCTTACAGCAAACCTTAGTAGTGAAAAGAGAGTAAGAGAGATAAAGAGCAAAGGCAACAAGAGTGATAGACGTGTATACGTAAAATAATAGAAATAAATAAATATGTACTTACATGAATAAAATAACTAAATATAATGTATTCCTACAAAATACTACATAATACATATATTATTATTAATCTTTATTTGGAACAAGAAAACAATATATACACAAAAAACAATTTGTACATATTATCAAGACAAAGGAGAACATTTAAACAAATATTAATACGTACTAATTTACTAACATCTATGGCCTGCGTCAGGAACCTATTTCCTATGAAAGATTTAAGTATTTTGAGTGAGCGCACTCACCTGAGTGTGTACATATTTTTCTGCGACCTAATTGTGGTGAAGATATTTGACAGGCTAAAGGACCAAAGCTTTCCAACTGTACCAAAAAATTATCTTGATTATTTTGTTATTTTCTAAAAGCAAATCACGAACATCAAAATGAATTTCTATTGTCTAAATTTGTATTCAAAATACCGACATATGGGCAAACTAAATACTGGAGGGGTTGTTTCAACCCCTCTGCTAGTCTGCGAGGGTGGAAACCATTAATGATTTGCCGATTTTATTGTTTCCTCAATGATTTCAAGTCATTGCCAGGCGATCAATCAAACGTAATGAAAACCACAAGTCTCTATCCATTCAGACCTTGCAGATATTAAGTGGGTAGTTGAAGAATATTATTTTTGGGGGTATTAATGGAAATTTCAAACTGTCTCTCACCGCTTTAAATGGAACGATTTTACTGAGGATAGTTGAATCTTAAATGAAATACTTTCCGCGATATTTTAGTGAATAACATTTTGGAACAAAATTTTATTATTCTTTCTCTCGGTTGTACGTTTATATTTGGTGTAACTTAGAATAAAATTATGGCACAGTGAATATAATAAAAAACATTACACCTTAAAATATTTTCGTTATGATTGTTTTTTAAATTATTACGTCACGCATATTGTCATGTCAAAAGCTACTGTTAGTAGAGTCACATTCGTTTTTTAGGGTTGAATACATTAACTCTTTATTAAAGGGTTCATTGGCACGGTGAACTGTCGACACAATGAAGTCTGATTCCCTGTGACTTAATAAATAGTTATATTATAAGTTTTCTTTTCAATTTAAATAATACAACAACGTCGTAAATAATTCTTTGTATGTACCACTTTTAAGATTAATTTCGGAGACTGAAAAATGTAAAATTTGTCTTTTTTTATCAATCCCTTTTCTTCTCCTATCTACCTATCTTTGGTTGCTTTTCACAGGATGAGTAAAGTCACCCAGACCTAGCCTTCCCCTTGTTTTTGTGGGGATAGTAGAGCTTTAAGGTCGTAGCCGACCTAAACGACTCCGCTCCCAACCAACCAGTACAAAAAAAGCAGACCGTCTGCTTTTCTTTTTTGTTACTGCAAAATGCGTCTACAGATAACGATGTTAAGTTCATATTGAAATTCTCATACTTTGGTTAGGTGGGAGCGGAGTCGTTTAAGTCGGCTACGACCTTGACTCGGCTACGACCTTAAGTCGGCTACGACCTTAATTCGGTTACGACCTTAAGTCGGCTACGACCTCAAGTCGGCTACGACCTTAATAAGTGGCAAGGCACTTGTGACTCTTGAGTTGTAGGTGCCCATGGGCGGCGGTAGTTACTTACCATCAGGTAACCAGGTCTGTTCGTTTGCCTACAATCTCAGAAAAAAAAATAGATTTCGTTACCCCAGAGAATTTTAGTAGCCGTTTTTATTATTTATAAGATAAATATGAGTGGAACGAAGGCTATATTACAATAATAAAAAATATATGGTATAATTATGTTATATCTTAATGATTTCTATTTGATCTCAAAACACTTGTAGAGGTAGAGATTTCAAGATTTCTTTTGATTAAAGATACGGTCAATATTAGGATAGGCCTAAGTGGATCACTGATCCCGCAATATTATCTAGTTTCATTTCTTAACTAAATGATACTGGGCAAAGCTTTAGAGGGTCTTTTTGTAGGGCTTTTTTATGCTGTAGGTATATTTGATCGTGTTTGACTTCAAAACGCCAAGTGGATCGTATTCATGTAAAATAAATGTATTTGTGTGTGTTAAAATTTGTCATATGTATTCATGTGTGTGTCGTGATATTACATTACGTCACTGAATATTTAAAAAAAAAATATATCTAAATTAAAGAGTTTTACGATCATTCCAATTTTGAAATACATGCTTTTTAACCGACTTCAAAAAAGGAGGAGGTTCTCAATTCGACTGTTTTTTTTTAATGTTTGTTACCTCATAACTTTCGACTGGCTGAACCGATTTTGATGATTCTTATTTTATTGGGAAGCTGGTGCTTCCCGTGTGGTCCCATTTCAATTTGGTCTAGTTCTGACCATGGAATCCATGAGAAAACCATTGAAGTCGGTTTTTTTTGTTAAAATTTTCATCATCATCATCATCATCAACAGCCTTTACTAGTCCACTGCTGGACATAGGCCTCTCCTTAGGAAGGAGGTTTTGGAAATTTTACTTGTTTACAAACCATTGTCATGTGACGTAAAAAGAGACGTAAGACGTTGAAGTAAAACTATAGCGAGGATTATGAAACAACTGAAACAAATATTAAGAACAGAAGTTTATTCAAATGTCAGCCTAAGTGAAAGTGAAGTTAAAGAGTCGAAAGTAAACATATTCTAGTACGTACCTGTAATCCCTTTGGTAGACATGAAATTATAATAACATATATTTTAATACTGGTTTGAAACATGAAAATATTAAAGTATTAAGAGCTGCAAAGAAAGATAAAAGCATTACAGACTACACTTCAATCGTGAATTCGTTTGTAATTACCTAAAATAAAAATCCTATAGAATTTAAAATTTCTACTCGAGCGTGAAGAGGAAGAATCAGCTTTTTGTAAATCTTCTATTTATAGAACAGGCTAGATAGATATAAAACATACTGACTGTACGGATGGCGTAGTGGTGTTGTGGGTTCAAACCCCACATGGGACGACACTTTGTGTGATCTACAAATTGTTGTTCTGACTGTGGGTGTTATTTGTGTACCTTTCATGTATATTTGTAAAGTCCCCCGCGACACAGGTTATATTCCTAATGCGGGAGTTATCATTGAAAAATGAAAATATATAAAAAACTACTCTTTCCATCAAAAAACAAAGTGCAATCTATCTCGCGAAGCAATCTGTACATTATATCAACTTTTTACACTGCATTTTATGCCGTATCATAATGAGTTAAATCTCCTTTTTACTTTCATCCAACGATTTACTTAGGTTTATTATAAATCATTACGTATTGTTAATTGCTTACTGAATACAACTATATATTTAAAGAAACAGATGATGTTTCCACATATGTTATAAATAATTTAACATTATGATACATATCATTATCTGCCTACCCATTTTTTATCTTTTTTTGATGTACAAACAGATGAAATACCATGAGACAAAAAAAATCGCTAGCTCAGCGTAATTCTGCTAACACCAAATGATTTACCAAATACAAATTTTCTTAACAAAAACACAACACATCTCACACACGGCCGTCTGATCCAAAACTAGGCTGACGCTATACTATGGTAACCCGACTGCTTAAATATTACTATATTATACATAAATTACACCCAGATATGGAACAAATAATCGTGCTCATCACACAATCATTTGTCCTGGGTGGGAATCAAACCCACGACCCTGACTAAGCAGTCAGGGTCACTAACCACGAGACCAACAGGCCAGTCATTCGAAGTTCAAATTAACTTTGTCGATGAAGCGGTTGTCTACGAACAATTCGAAGGTTCTTTAACCAAATATTACACAGTATTTTACATAAGGAATGACGTACGTCAAATTTGTTGTATCTGATGAAAATAACTGTTCGACCGTGTAGAAAGTTTTGAAGGGATGCGTGGCAGCATCCAGCTGCGTACCTCAATAGCAAGTCCGCATGCTGCGTAGTATTGTATAACAACAAGATTACTCCCCAGTGAGAGGCCCGTTCACAACAATGCTTGGTGAATGAATATATATTATACGAAATAGTTCAACCAAATTGCTTTGATACTACTAATGACATATCTGTTAGTGAGAGTTAATAACTAGGAGAGTATTTTACAGTAGCTTTTTACGATCTCGTATGTTGAACAAATATGCCACTATGTTTTATTTATAACTTCGTAAATATTTAATTATATGAATAGATTATTTAATTCCAGACGAACACACAAGCTCTTATTTTGCATAAACTAGCAGTAAATATTATTTTATATACTGGTATAATTATAGCATGTATATATGTAGCATGTATATATGTAGGTATATGTACACAAAGCCACAAATAAAAATATAAAGGATAGACAATATTACTTCATTACAATTTCTTGGTAAATCAATTCCTTGTTTTGATTGGTATTTCTTAATTTATTTTAAACTAGCTGGTACCCGCGACATCGTTTGCGTGGAATTTGAAAAGCGCTACCTTAGTGGTGTAATACGGTACGCAGTCTATGTGGCTTCGGGTTCGATTTGATTCGGTTTAGGCTGTGCGTGGACGAATCAGTCAGTCATGGCAAGTAATTTTACATGTATAAATTAAATTTCTGAAATTATAAACATTAAAGAAAAAGCAATAGATTTTTAAAATGACTATTTAAATAAAATCTTTTTTATAATAATAAAGATATAACTAGATTTGTATATTAGGGAATACATTTATAAAATAAAGAACGAAAATATTAAATAGCTTAGTCTTTATATTAGGAGTATTACGAATATAAGGTACCTACTTATCTCTGACAAAAGCTCAAGGCTACAAAAACTACAAGCCTTGTTCTATTCAGCTTCTAACTTATTTCGCGATCTATATTCATTAAATAATAAATAAATGATGATGTGTTAAACACACGATTTCTCACAAAGGCGTATATTGTTTTCAGGGTTCTTGCCTTGATTTATCATAATTTATAGCGACCTGTACAGAATTGAATACACGAGCAAAAAATTTGTAATAAACTATGTAACTAGTTTTTTTAAATTAGCAACTTTTCCCAATAAGTTAACTGTTATAGTAATACTTTATATTCACTAATACTCTTAGTACTAAATGTTACATTAACAAAACAACTTCACGTCTTAGGTTTTATAATCACTTCAACTCTCTAAGGCCTCATTAAATCACTCAACATTTACAAGCGCACAGAAATAAAACCGAAAAACTTATGCTACAGGCCCAAAATAATGGTAACTGCAAAAAACTAGATTGAAATAATTACAATGAACGAAGTTTAATATAGTCTTAATTACAAAAGACTTGTCCTGAAAATATAAATTAAGCACGCATATTTTCAAGAACATCCATTCTCGGCAGCAAAATGGCAGCGGTCGCCTTTAACAATTTTCATCAACGCCACCCTCCTGAAAAGTCCTTAAGAGGAAATAGCCAAAGATAGTCCCCGGCTATTACCGACCAAAGTTCAAATTTGCCCCAAACTACACCCTCCCATCGCGACACTTGGTTATTTAACCTGAATGCTCTCTTTACTCGTAGTTTTGGGAGAGTGTCTTACTGCCTTTGGCTTAGTAAGTTCTTGATATATTCTAGCTCAGGTTTTAGTAAACCTGAGCTAGAATATTCCTTTAATACCTGTAAAAATAATCAACAGAGAAAAATCATTAAATTTTTATTAGGTAACTGTTTAGGTAGATAATAAAAATGAAATTATTTTTGTTCCAAAAAATCCCTTTTTTGGGCTGAAATTAATCCGCATTTATAAACCTATGTATGGTATGCGGTAGGTACAGCTTATACAGCACTGTAGTGCAACCGGATGAATGATATTCTTCGCTTACTAAAAAAGGCTCTAAAAAGCCTTAAAACGCAGCGAGTACATTCAGACTCAAACAATTTTTTTTACAAGGTTAAGGGGAGCTTCAGAGACTCAGACCAAGCGAAGCACATAAAACTAGACAGAACCAATATATACCATCATAGAAGCTTACATTAAACAGATAAAATAAATAGAATTCCATAAACAGATTCTTTAAAATTTTGAAAAAAATACCTAATCATAAAACATTGAAGATTGTGCAAGCACAGCCGTGGTTAAAAGATAATTGCATGATAAATATATCTATAAATGTATGTTTTAAGTATTACATACTAACGTATATTCAAAGGTGTATAGGTCATCATGACTGACTCGACGACCTTCAGGCTCACCTTTCCAAGATATCACTCACAGTATTGGCTAATTTTATAATTCAAATGTTAATATATGCATAATTAAGCAATTAAATATATTCATAGCAAAATACCTGTGAGAATTATTGATATTATCACATTTGATTGTGGTTTTAAATTTATTACGTTCTTAGATTTAATGACAATGTTGTAAAATCTTACTATCTGCGATCATCAATCAGCCATATTGCACGAAAACATTATTTGGCAAGTTAATATATCCAGATTTCAAGAAATGGTGATACTGTACTGTGTTTCCAGCACATATATTGTTAAGAGAGACAAATTACCAAGAGCTAGGTGTACTCCACTATTCTTCATTAGGTCCTGGCCCATTACTTGTGACCCAATCGATTCGGAGGATTGTAATCCAACCTCCATTCACAGCAAGCGCTTGCGTTGCACAACCAAGGGTTACACATCTTCCTAACGGCCTCTCTTTAAATGTTTGGGTATGAGTTTAAAAAACCTTAATGTCTAAGAAAGACAGTAGGGTGCTCACATACTTAATCAAACCCAAACTGGATAAGTAAATCTATAGACTCCACGAAAGCTTAAATTTTGTATTTAAAGTAGTTTCTTTTAGATATACTATCTATAGATAGCTATAATCTTAAACATTGCAGTAACGAACATAATGGTTTGATATCTATCTACAAACACAGCAATGAATTGAAACACCTTGTACTAAAATAATGGCCTTCAGCCTATCTAATAAGGTGTGGCATCTTTTGCTTGTTTAATACATGGGCATAAATGTGGCTTGTTAAAGCAACCTTATTTTGATTTATACGGCACTCCTTGTTTATAGAAACCAATGTGTTACAATGTTTCTATATTTCTTAATTAGTAGACGGTAAGAAAACCAAAAGAGAAATCAAAGATTCGAAAGGGTGTCTTTTGTTCTAATAGGAAGAAAGTTGACTAAAATAAAATAAAAAAACTGCAGGCTTTCTGCAGGTGTATATAGCTTAGAAAAAATGCAAATTTCTTCTGAAGTTTACTACTCCATTACACCAACATTAATTAGAAATACCTATGTTTCTAGACTGAAACCTAAGTTCAATATAGTTAAGTTACGGTGTAATTCAAGCATGAATAATTTGTTGCTACTTACTGGTGCCTAATTATTGCAAAGACTTGATATGTCTTGAGTTAGAAACTTAGTTGATAAGTGGCAGATAACAGTATTTTCGTCTTATTTAGGAATAGCCCAAAACTTCTAGTTCATTAGCACAATTAAAAAGTTAGACAGAATTACTTATAAGTACAGCTTTCAGGGATAACAAATTTAACAGAAAAAACTTAAGTTTAATAGGCATTTGGGTATGAGTAGAATGCATTCTACAAATGAATTTTCAACACGATATTGCTTGAAGTATGCAACAGGATGGTAGCCATTCCTATTTTCGTGAATAAATTATATTGTTAAATGGTTTTGCTAATTTATTTTCTTTTAGCTTCGACGTATGTTATAATTTATTATTTTATTTGAAAAAAAAAAAATTTAATATGTTATATTTATTGTTTTATTTGTTATATTTTAATTTAAAAAAAATGCTTCTTTGGATTAAGATTTTGTAAAAATTACTTCAAACTCTTAGATGTGAAATCATATTAAGTGAAATAAGTGAAATATGTAATAGTTAGAATATATAGATATACAGCCATAGGTAAACTATATCAGGATTTACAAGTCGACCAAGTAACTCGTCTGATAAACCAAACGAGGCTTAAGAACATAAACTTTAAGGGAAGCTCTTGACTTTGTTCAAATATTTGACTTGAAATGCTTTAAACGGACCATATTGAGTGAAGAATGAAATTCAAGACTCGCTTATTCAATTTAAATTATTCGGACATGAAAATGTTCGCTTAAGGCCTTATTGTTAAATTGTTGATACTATATGGAATTTTGAAGATTGGTGAGAACTCTATTTGCGGACGGACGCTGGTGAGTGATTTCTATAATAATGATACTGGTGCGCTTTGTTTAGCCATATTTGTTACATAATTATTATGAAGTTTTAACTGTGATGTTTTGATCGAGTTTATGGTAATTTGAGCCTTAGTGAATGTTTTGTTAACCGCTGATGCGTCATAATCATAGAGTATGAATCTGTGTGGTATCATAGCTGTTAAATGGATAAACCGATTTTATTTAAGTTCTTTTTGTTTGATCGAAAAGGTGACTAGATCGAGAATGTGGAGACGATCAACTCTTTTCTAATTATTAAAGAGATTATTGAGTTAGGAATTTTTATTTTAAGTTTTTACAAGATACTAGCTGACCCGGCAAACGTTGTATTGCAAAAGAAAAAAAAATTAGGGATGGGTCACCCTTACCATTTAAGGGTATGAAAAATAGATGTTGGCCGATTCTCAGACCTACCCGATGTGCACACAAAATTTCATGAGAATCGGTCAAGCCGTTTCGGAGGAGTACGGGAACGAACATTGTGACACGAGAATTTTATATATAAGACTAGCTGACCCGCGCAACTTCGTCTGCGTCTCTCAATAGTAATAATTTTCTCCGTTTTTGAAACATTATTCAATGGTGCTCCGCTCCTATTGGTCTTAGCGTGATGATATATAGCCTATAGCCTTCCTCGATAAATAGTCTATATAACACTGAAATAATTTTTCAAATCGGACCAGTAGTTCCTGAGATTAGCGCGTTCAAACAAACAAACAAACAAACAAACTCTGCAGTTTTATAATATTAGTATAGATAAACTAAGTCCAACAAAATTAAAATCAAGATTTTTAATGCAAGATGTTTATTTGGTTGGGTGGGTCAAATCTAGCTTCTGCATTTTAAATCAGTTACTCTCAACATTTTTTTTTATATTTACTGATACAATTTTATATTTACTGATACAATTTTAAAACAAGCATTTGTTTAGTGACATATCTATTTTCATAATAAGGCAAAACCGTTACTACGGAGTCAGTTCTTTATCCTATCATCCTACTTCTGTAACGTGAATAAGCTTACGTAAGCTAGGTTAATAGTTAAATTAAGTGAAGCTATGTAGATTTTCGATTTTTTCACTACAGTCAAGCAGCTGATAGTCTTTAAGCTTGTTTAAAATGTCCTCGGTACTCTTCGTGTTAGTGAAAATACCAATGCTCATAACTTTTAGTGTTCAACAAACAATTAGTAATAATTAACTTGATGAACACTGATAACTTTAACTAAGAAATATTGCAGGAGATAGTGTTTTATTGCGAGATTTAAGACATAATAACCCTTTTTATTGATGTAATCAAGATTGCAAAGCGTTTAAGGATATGTATAGTAATTTAATTTTCTCTAATTGTTTATACTAAAATAGTGTAAATAGGAAATTTTACATTTATTTATTTTAAAATTTCAGTAAATAATTCGGTCCCGGTTGCTATAGGAACCTCCCTGGCAATCGTTACGGGTAGTTGCAGCCCTAAAAAGATAGACAAAAGTCTTTTTACAGAATTTCGATATGGCTCAGCACTTGGGTTGTGAAGGTCTGATGGCAGTCGCTCCGAGCTAAAAACTGAAGTTCAGCCGTATCGTAGTTGACTTGAAGCCGACCCCTAATTACCCTAGTTACCCTATAGTTTGAAAAAAAAAGCAGATGCAAAGAGATATATTATTAACTTAAGAAAGAAATGTAGAAATGTACTAACGTATGTGTACTGTTTATAAAGACGAAATGTCTCATCCCAAAACAACAGCAGGGAATGTTGTGAATAATATGTCAATGAATTTAATGCCCGCATTATATCGATATTGATACTACGTTAGGAATCATTCTGACTAATCTCCTTAATATTTTATGGCAAGATGATTTTAAATAGATTAAGTTCTCGACATCCATTGTATTTACCCCATTTTTATAAAGAATATTAGTTCAATACGTTTGGGCTTACGACTTATAAATCGCTGCTTTTCGATCTTTGTGTTACATTTTTTTTCAAGTTCGAATTTATATTTACTCAACTGTAATTAATTTATTTGAAGATTTTTTCGTTCTGAATTTGCTAACTCAATGAATAGGAGTCTTTTATGTTTGATTGAGTTTTCGGATAACTAGAAATCCGCCAAGGCAACATTTAACATTTAAAAAATAATATATATAATATATTTCCATAAAAGATACATAAACTTTATATTGGTATTCTTAAAGTTGTCTCAAAAGTTTTTTAAATTGTATGATGTCTAAAGTTTGTTTGTGTAGATAACATCTAGTACAAAAACTGTGATTTCTAATTCTATATTGGTCTATGTTAAAAATATTGGTAGAAAATTATTGATTAATTTTATGATATATTTTTTGTAGAATTTATTCGAGAGAACACGTTTGACAGAAATTTCAATAAAGTTATTTTTAGAAGGTCCCATCTATTCTAGTTTTAAACTTTCTACTCAAATCATAGCTAAAAGTAATCGATTTAATTAACATTTTTCTAGTTAAAAAGTACACACATGAAATAAAAGAGTGTTGCGCAATGATTCTCACAAACCACCCACGTTCTCTGAACACTCAAATTTCTGCTAAACATAACTTCTTCTAATTAAATTTGTTCACAGTAAGTGTTTATGCCTCAGTTGTTTACACCGATATCTCAGGTAGACGAGTCGGATTTCGTTTCCAGGTAGATGTACATTATACTTAACTGTCATCCAATGCTGGTCGTTAAAAAATGCTTTGAAATCGTTGTTTGCCGAAGGTGTGTTCGATGGTTGATCAATGAATGCGTTTGAAAAAACTAAACACGTGTACTAAACACATTTAAGTTTGCTAACGAAATAATGGCAGATGAAATGAATTGTTTTTGAAAATGAAAATGATTGTACACACGGTAAATGAAATACCTGGGTAGTATTAGGAAGTAGCTGTGATTGTATTGAATTATTACCTTTTAGATAACTTTTAGATTATCGCGCTCTATCCATACTTATATTATTAACTAGCTGGTACCCGCGACTTCGTTCGCGTAGAATTTGAAAAGCGCTGCCTTAGTGGGCTCGATTCCCGTATTGGGCAAAATTTGTAAAGGGTTTTTCTGAGAGGAAAAATAGCCTAAGTTACTCATACTCATACTCAAGACAACTACCTGGTACTAAAATATTATCAAAATCGGTACAGCCGTTTAGAAGATTACCCGGAAAAAACAGACAGACAGACAAAAAAATGGTTTTTAGGCATAGGTATCGTGCAAATAACCGTGAGCGCATGAAAAAACCTATTATTTTGACATTACAAACAGACATTTCAATTTTATTTATTTGTATAGAAGGTGTGAAAGTGAGTTTGTTTGATTATTAAGCTTTCACGCCTAAACCACTAAACCGATTTTAAAAATTCTTTCACCGATGGAAAGCTACATTATCAGCGAGCAACATAGGCTACTGTTTACCGCGATAACCGACAAAGTAGGTAATATATAATTATGTATTACGTCAGCCTGTGACAACAGCTAATTAAACCTGCTTGAAATGTCAGGCAATTCAAAGGTATAGTATGTTCTACGGGAATTATAAATTAATAAACCAATTGAAATAATATTAATTTGCAAATATGTGAGTGAAGAAATGAGTTATTTACAATTAACACACATGTTAACGTATAGTACTCGTAATATATTTATCGGAATAAAACAAACCTGACCAGGAAACAAAATCTGACCAGGTATTTCGTATTCCAGTGTGTACAGTCCGCGATGAAAATGTCATAGAATGGAGACTTTAACTTGTTTGATCATGGTGTATGCACAGCGGTGAAGCTCAAGGCTTGATCTCATAGTACACATGCAAAAGATATCACTAAGGACTATGTTTGTAGTTCTGGATAGTTAAGCTCTTTTGTTTTGCAGAAGTATCGCTAATCTGATCGGACTATATATAATCCGATTTAAGAATACGGAATGTCACCACCCCTATTCATCCCGTGGCTTTTGTAAGAGCCGACTAAGGGAGATAACTACGCAGAACAACATGCACTGCAGAGAGAAGGATAACTTGACACAAACCCTTTTTTTTTTTTTTTTTTAACGTGTGGAAATCCCCTCGGACCGTCACCCCTTCGGGGTTTGCGGCCGGGTGGTGTGTCGGACTCGGACCGACTAAAACCACACGGTGTGCCACTCTGCGCGTGTAACAGGAGGGATCTGGGAACAGCTGTTGTTAAGACATCCGGACCCCTCCTAGCGCCAGCCCGCTCCTGGTGCGGGCTCCGTCTCAATGTTGTTCCTCTCTTTAGGCGACGTCCGGCACACACGGACGCCGCCCCCTCGCGGCTGGCCAAACTAATGCGGGTGGAGGGGAAACCCACCCCGTCCACCCGCGGCCACACTCAGGGCGGCATGAGGCTGCGATAGGCGGGCCTCCGCCGCCCGGTTCGCCGGCGGCGGATCGGGTCCGAGTGGAGGTCGTCCTCCCGGGCCCTCTCCGCCGCCTCCTTCGGCGAGCACTTCCGCCTCCAAATCCCACGGGGGAGTTCCGGCCAACGCGCATGCCACCTCCGTCGAAACGGTGCGGTAACCGCGTATGGCTCTGACCGCCATTACCCTCTGAGGGCGCCAGAGGCGTACCCTATTCTGGGCGGTCAGAGCCGCCGCCCACACCGGTGCACCGTACAGTGCCATTGACCGGACAACCCCCGTGTACAGCCGTCTTGTCGCGACGCTGGGTCCTATACCAACCCGTCTGGCCAGCGTGGTATAGTAGGCCAAAACCTCCTTTCTAAGGAGAGGCCTATGTCCAGCGTTGGACTATTATAGGCTGTTGATGATGATGATGATATATAATTATGTTGTAATACATACGCCGAAACAACCACCGAAATTAATCCCTCATGCTTTTCGAAATCATGAAATATGTAACGAAAAAAAGTATGAAGAATGATTCATTAATTGTAAATTTATAATTTGATAAAATAACGCATATGTGAACATGTGATAGCCCTCGTATTACACATGCCCTTAGACTACGATGATGTTTAAGGGTGTGCAATATTTTACCGGCATAGAAAACCTATTCTATTAACCTATTCTATTATTGTATAAGATCTATTTTAAACCGAAATGTCCTACACTGTAATATATTTATATTGGTCAAATAAATGATTATTATAAATGATTATTATTCTAAGCACTTAATTATTTTACAATAACGACTTTTATGTGAAAAAAAATCATAGGTCCAACCAATTTCTTGTCAAAAGATTGAAGTAGTAAATTTTACATATGTATTATATACACGAGGTAACACATAATATCAAATATATAAAAATAAATAAAAAATAAATGTCTTTAATACTTTAATAACTAAAGTGTTATTATGCCATATATATTTGACCTTCAAAACTCTTCATATACCCACATAAACATATTTTATTTATTAACTTTTGCACATTTCTCTAAAATATCTATACATTTACATACTTACAATGGAAAAAAAAAACGATAAAAGCTTAAAAGGTTCTATAAGGAAAATCCACCCCTAAAATCGAGGGTTAGAAGGGGACAATAAAAGGCACACACAGTCATAGGTTGGGTGGAGAAAATATGTAATTGTACCCGCTATACCTATACGTATAATTTCTGTTTAAAAGATCAAAAAGTTGCCCTTGGGATGAGAGATAGGAACCTGAACCCTTAGTGATAAAAGTACTCCACCTTCAGAGCCTCGTTATAAAATAGTAGCCTTTCCCGCAATTTCAGTCGTTTTTATGATCACTGCCAAACTCCTAAGGGTCATAGCGTGATCTTAAATAGTCTACGTAAGATGTCAACGACTAACTAAGCCATTGTATAAAAAAACATTGTAAAAATTATTAAGATTATTAAGGTTTTCTCAGAACTCAGACTTAGATGAACCAAAAGCGTTTTGATGTCTGACATTCTAAAAATACGATACAAGTAAGATTAAAGTTCTATGTTTCTTTTTTAAGTTTAGATGTTTTAAATTTCTTATATTAAGTAGACTAGTTGCCAGAATCTTATATTTATGAACTTATCTCATCATATATAATCACCTGAAGAATTATTCATATCGCGATACAGGATTAGCAATTTTCATTTAGGAGTGTCTCGTTAGATGGCGCTGTAGTACTTTTATTCCTGATTGTTTTCTTCAAAAGCTCAAGTAAAACATCTCATACATCGAAATTTGTTATTTAATACTACAACCGTGTTTTCACTCAGTCCGTATATTTCTAAATAGTCGTTGCAAATATTGTTCTTATTTATCATTGTGTATCCTGTTTAGAAGTATCGGTGGTACCCAAATATTGCCATAAATGAAAGGCTACGGTGTCTGTATGACATCAAAACTACTATGTACATTTGCTTGGCAAGTAGTCCTTAATATTAAATGTAACCGCTTAAATAAAAGCACAAAGTGAACAATACTACGCCATTATAACCCTTTTTATGTCAGCAATTAAACACAGGATCCCATCAACTTCAGCGAACCACAAATTACCTGAAACAAAATACAATAATCTGTTAGTAAATCACATATTTCTATAAACACTGCACTCTGCATTTAATGTTCAAACGCCCAGTTCATATTAATAGCTGTTGAGTTTCGTCTATTTAAGCTAAATTAAGTGGATATTGTTTATTCTTGAGTGCGTTCAAGAATAAAATACTTAAAATTACAGGCGATTTCTCAAAATTACTTTGATTAAAAGCAACTCTTACTCTGCTCAACTCTCTACTTATCTGTCTCTCTCTGTAGGATTGCGTTTTTTAAAGAGTAGGTTATAATTCTGAATACTTATTTACCAGAGTTTTACTCTTTTTTATGAATAAATGGCGTATCACATAAATCTTTACTAGCTAAAACTTAATCGATAGTCTAGATACAAACAGAGGATGCTATGCAGTGTGTTCTTCCATTTGCATCTAGGCTATAGACGGTCGATCACACTTGCGGTCATCGCGCGGTACTCCACTGAATTTTGTTCGCCAAGTCGCATGCCACGTACTTGTAGCTTTGTACTTAAACTTAGTAAGTGGATCTAGCTTGGTTCAAGAGAATCTACTCGTATAGCCAAATGAATCCATAGATAGGTGAAAGTCCACGCCGAAGTCACAAGTGACGGAAACGCATTCAAAAAACAATGGAAAAATAATAAGAACATAAAGTGCAAATACCACTATTAGTATAGTCAAAATTTAGACACCCGTACATGCTTACAATACAGCTGGCTGTGAGGTTCGGCTAGTGCGTGTCGAAACAAAAAGCGAGCTACAGTTTAACAAATTATCGCTTAAACTTTCCGCACCTTAAATGTTGCTGAATAATCTAACTAAATATGTATAAACTCTGACACTGACACTCAATTAATCTCTTTAATATGTTCTTTGGAAAACTATGAGCGAAAGGCTTTTCTTTAGTCTACCCTTTATTAACCAAATATGTGGTATAAAAAGAGTGGACTATTGTGTGGTACTCAGTCCTTAGACCTATGTAAATAATGGTACCAGGTACAATAGAAAAGTATTCGTTGGTTTTAGGGGAGAATACAGAAATATTTTGAAGGTTATTTCTGAAATTATGTATTCAAAACTTCCCCAGAGGAGGGGGAGGGGGTTAGGCTTCGGTAAAATTATTAACACCGGTTTTCTGGTCGTATCACTCCGGATGAGCCGGTCCATTGCCCATTTGTGCCGGAGCCTGGTTCTCCAACGGTTCTAAATGGATGAGTCCATTTAGTTATAAGTTAAAAATGTAACTTCTTTTCAATTGAACTTTTTTATTTATTTCTGTGATTAATACACTTAAGTGGTGATAATATATTTGAAAGTAGATGGCACGGTCTTCAAGATCCATACGGCTTTTGATTGTTCACGAACTAACTGCTCAATACTCGAACCATTCAGTTCTATGGTGCAACAATATATTTCATACCAACAACTAAACAACTTTAAAGTTGTTATGTATAAGTTGCTTAAAATTTAAATCGTTAACACAAATTTCTACAGTTTTACTCTGCGGGTAAGAATGGTCGGTGCCGTACATTAAAAAATAACGCGCGCATGCACATTAAGCTCGTAGAAATTTAATTGTATTTCATTGTCGAAGTGTATTTACGTACATTTAAGTGAATAAACAGTCGTGAGCTTTCTAAAAGATTAGTATAGGACCATAATGTTATTTGAAGAGTTGCTTCTGTATAGCTTAGTTTAAAATGAATTGAAATTATTCACTATCCATTGGTGAGAGTTTATTGTACATCATAACAAAGCAAAAGTTGATGGTGCAATCTTGTGAAATAGTAAAGGTAAGGAATTTTGGCGAGCCCACGTCATTAAATACTATTTACTTTTTTTTTAATAAAAGACAACTCCCGCATAAGGAACATATATTTCTGTGTTTCGGGGGACTTTATAAACATACATAAAACGGACACAAAGAACACTCAGACTCAGAACAACAATTTGTGGATCACACAAAGTGGTATTCTATGTAGGGATCGAACCCCAACACTCAACGCAGCCTACTTCCTAAAGCGGCGTGGCCACCGCTTAAACCACTACGCCATCCGTGCAGTCAAACTACCAAACTTCTACTGAAATACAGGGCTTATAAAAACGACTTATCTCGTGATCAGGACAATGCAGTAAATATATAATAATGTAGGATGTATATATATATCTTCTTGTTCCTTAAGAACTTCTTAATTCTATTTTTTTACACATTTATATCTAAAGCACCTAGTCACCTTTTTCGCCAAGATCCTAAGGTAGAAAGAGAAAAAAGGCCTTTGGCATTAAGTCTACCATTGGGCAATTTTCATTTGTGCATAAAGAATTAAATAAATAAATGAAATATAGAATAAAGACCGTCTGAATAAAATAAAGAGGTTAATTGAATAATTAAACGTGGTCTACGTTTCACAACAAAACTTCAGATACACGTTTTCACATAAACCTTCTACTGTTTAAAATATCTTATGCCCGCTAAATTGTAAATAATTTAATAATTCTCTAAAAGCTTGTGTTGTTATATATTTGTGTAATAGAAGGTAATGATGCTTTATGTTTGTTCTTATAATAACATTTTACTTAATAATAATAAGCTAGTATTGAAGCGTATTTTTGTAGTTCCTTCTGTTGACTGTAGCTGACTATTTAGTCACATTGGATGGACACGTTGTTTTTTTAAGTTAAGTACTTTTTCGCAATCCGACTATAAACCAGAAAAAAAAAATTCAGACTTTATGTGTAATGGAGATGAAACCTTAGAAAATATTTTTTCAAATTTTATTTAACTACTTTGTCGCCGTCATGACAAATTATGTTGAACTACAACTTTCTAGTGTCAACAGTCGATAAGTTAAGCGGTGTAATGACAATGCGAAACTATGAGATTTCTTCAATAGGATTACAGAAACTTTCAAATATATTTTTTCAAATATTGAAAAGAAAATTATTAAACAGGTTTTAAGAGTCGCTAATACGGATCATCATGAATGCTCACTACCAGAAAATACAATTAACCAGAATTCATATAATATATCTACCTAAAATTCTTTCCACAAATTTAATAAAACATTACGAGCGTTAGATGCTTAAATATTGCCCACATAGATAACAATAGACGTTGGTAAAAAAGAAAATGGCCCAGAACGACTTAGGAATGGACATAAAGTTCAAGCGGAATTTCTTTAGTATTACGATAAAATTTGTTAGGCATTTCTTTTAGGAGAAAGTCATAGTTAACGGTTGATGGTAAATAATTATACGAAAAGAATACTAAAATAATGACATATCTTTTAGTTTTTGATGGCTTCATAGCACGAGAACTGCTATTGCGCATTTAAGTTCACATTTATATTGAAAAATCTAATCAAGTATGGCCGCTGAATTTAGTTGATATACTTTAAAGTAAATGCAATAGGGTATTTTATTTTATAAATGTAATAATCAAATGCACAATAGTATGATAGTTGATGTTAATTTCAAATACCAAATTTAGATATTGAATTTTTTAGATATTAAGTTTTAGTAGCAGAAATCTAAAATTTGTCGGCAAGGTAGTAGTAGCTAAGAATTGATTTACGATAAGGCCGCATTACCAAAGTTATTAGTAATAAAGGCTCTCACAAGTTTATGTGAATGTTCATAGTTTTCTTTTGGTGGCATGGAATTTGGCAGAGATTTAGTTTCTAGGTACGATACGTAGGCAAAGAACAGATCTCGGGGCAAGGCCGTAATACGGAGATATCAGCGATCGCCGAAGTCTATTTAAGATTACTTAAATAAATTGATACAAATTTCACCAGGTCATACAGGTAAATTTTGGTGATCTCTCAGGATCAAATATTTGCGCCGTTAGTTCTCAGTCTAAACACTTATTGCTGTTTCAAAATCTATTGTTGGCCACAAAAAATGTTCAAACAGATAGGTATAAAGGAGAAAGCTCCCCAAATAGACCCAGTAGGTGTTAATAAATAGGAGTGGTTCAGGCGTCGTTTCTCAAAGCTCCTTTATTGCTAAGTGGGAATGAAGTGTATTAATTGTATCAATTTTGTATTTGACTAGAGAACGACTTTGTTGAACGAAGCTGCATTTATGTATGTGTCGTATGCATTGTTGTTCAAGATGCGATCCTTGTAATTCGGTATATGAACACGCTATAATGAAACTAAAGAAAACTAAAACTATGCAAATTAATTTCGAAAATTAATTTAAAACTACTTCTATGTATTTTTCTATATTCTATGTAGTTTGAATGACAATATTATAATTTTGTCCCTTTGAAATATTATATGATACTTAACCTAGTTTTAAACGCTGCATGATGTTCCTTTAGCGTGCGAGTAACCTTATATTGATTCGAGCTTCCTTTATTTTTAAGGTTTCGTTCCGATTAGTTACCTTAAACTTATCGGTATAATTATAATTCCTTTAAGTGGATTGTGAGTATTGCCACTTATACTAATTACTACGAACTCATTGACTAGCTATTGTATTGTGTGTTTAGTAAATCGGGTTTACTTTAATTGATTTTAAAAGGGTAATATTTTGTTTTTAACTTATGTAAGATGAATAAGTAAGTACTGTACTTTGGCTTTTTATAAAAAAAAACCTTTGTACGGATTAGCAAAGAACAAAGGCTTCGGGCTTACGGACCCCTGCACCTAGCTGTATTAAATTTACGGTACGGTACAACACCACATCATCACATCAACAGCCTTTAGTAGTTTGCTGCTGGACAATAGGCGTTCCTTAGAAAAGAGGTTTTGTCCTACTATATACCAGGCTGACCAGACGGGTTGGTTGGTTGGTTTGTGTCCTTCGTCCGTCTCCTAAGTTTTAATTCTCTTTGCAGTGCTGTTGTACTACGTGTTTTGCTCCCTTGCTGTCACCCATGGGATAAATAGGGATGGTGGCACTCCATATTCTTAATCCGTCACAACATACACACCCAACGGTACAACAGTATGCACCAAGTTTACTTCATAACCATAGACAAGATAAAGATGTAATTTTTCACTTAAATTTAAAAAAAAGTCTAGGTAATTATGCCCCTTAAGTTTATTTACCATTTATCTAAAAAAAAAGCTTTCCTTTTATTTAGTCATTATTGTTTATATTGTACTATTTTTAAGTGTAGTAGTGAAATTGTATAAAAGTTAATATAATATAATATAATTTTGTTGATATTAAGCTTACATTAATTTCAGAATTCTCTGGCTTCCCCCTTCTGTTTTCCCCTTTTTACATGGACAGTCAAAATTTTGGTATAATAAATAAAAATAGAAAGAAGGAAAACAATTTAAAATTTAAAAAAAAACAATTCATGCGCGGTTTGTGTGAGTGTGTACGTGTTTGTGTGTGGGTGTGTGTGTAAGTAAATGACCACAGGGAATGACAGAATAAAAGAGGGTTAGGGTGCTATCGATGTTGCTTAGAAATTAGTGATGATTTTTTTGACATAGATCCGTATTCGATGTCAAAGCTGCGGTAACCGATATAGTATGCTATGGTATTTGTCAACGATAACAGACTCGCGCTGATATTATTGACAAATATCATACCATATGCATCCAAACTCATTGTTATCGCGATATTTTAATAACTGCATAATAAAACTATTCAAAACTAGCTATTACTAGCGGATTTTTTTTATCTTACGTGAATAGCTTTCTATATGGATGATAATAATACTAAATCCTTTTCTGTACACGACAAAGTGAGCAAATATTTCATAAAGATCGGTTGAACTGTTAAGGCGTATTTATAATGTTAGTTAGTTAGTAGTAAAAGTAAAAAAACATCCGTGTGGTGACGGATTAAGAATACGAAATGTTACAACCCCTATTTATCCGGTGGGGGTCGTAAGAGCCGACTAAGGGAGGACAACAGGACTATGCAGGACAACAGCACTGCAAAAAGAATGAAAACTTGACACAAACCATAGGGTTTATGGAGGGGAGTGTTAAGCTGATTTGTCGTTGCTTTTCACCGAATGATTGAGGTTGCCAGAGCCCAAGTCCCCCCTCCTTCTGACTATAGGGGAGGGACTTAAAGGGCGAATTGCAGGAATTGTGTTGCAGGAGTCGATGGGCGGCGGTAGTCACTTACCATCAGGTGACCCCTCTGCTCATTTGCCCCACTATACATTTAAAAAAACTTACAGTGGAATCTCGTACCGATATCATTTCGAAACTAAGAATACTTAACACTTTAAAATACAATAAAGAATTTTCTCAACAAATTCGAATAAAATCCTGAACAGGAATAGTCCAAGAAGAGTTATGATTATGTCTATACAAATTAATGAAATTGAAATGCTTGTACAGAATATTATTTATGGCATGATGGTACATTACATGGTACTTATACCGAAGAAACAAATTTTAGACGGAATTCAGAAACAAGTGGACCGATTTCCATGGGATTTTCACTAGCAGATAGCTTTGTTTAATGAAGAAACTTTGGGTGACATTTATTTGGATGATAATAACAATTAGGTAACATAATTATTTTGGAAGCGAGGGAAGTCACGGCGGCCACGGCCAGTTGTAAATAAACTGGACAAATAACTACGCAATTTTCTTAAGTATTAAAATGCAGAACACGTAGCTGTTATACCTCCCTGGTATTCCCGCAAATAACTCGAGTTGCTCATTGCAAATATTCATGGCTGATTCATTGCATTAGCGCAAAACGAAATCCAACCGCAAAATAATAGGAAACAGGTAACACGTCATGTAAGCAATGTATGTAAATTAATTTGTTTAAGGTGAAAGGCCGTTTCGAAGGTGAAATTTCTTGGAATCAAATTGTATAGGGTAATACCGTCGGTGTATTAAGTGCAAAAGAAAAAGATTTTTGCTGAAATGTGGAGCATATGAGATTTTCGCCGGGCTTTTTGATTTATTGGTTAAAGATTCTTACTGCTAAGCCAAAGGGTTGTGGATTCGATTCCCATTCAAGACAAATTTTATGTGATGAGCACGATCAATTGTTCTGTGTTTGGGTGTAATTTATCTATAAATTTTTTGTATTTAGAAATATACAAGTATGTTTATCAGAATTTTTTTTTACATGCGGAAACCCCCTCAGGCTGACCTCTCACCGGGGTTTGCGAAGGAGCGGTGT
The DNA here is from genome assembly GCA_902825455.1 of Arctia plantaginis. Classification (NCBI taxonomy): domain Eukaryota; kingdom Metazoa; phylum Arthropoda; class Insecta; order Lepidoptera; family Erebidae; genus Arctia; species Arctia plantaginis. The sequence goes on from CADEBD010000292.1 coordinate 8,806,251, forward strand.
GTCGGAATCGAACCGACTAAAACCACACGTTGTGCCACACTGCGCCTGAAATAGGAGGTATCCGGGTACGGCTATTATTAGGACATCCGGAGCTTATCATAGCTCTCTCTAATTTGAGATCAGGTGATCGTGTGTGATGGGTGTAAGAAAAAAGGTAAATTGGTACTTTGAGAATTTTGATGATAGCAGGCAATTTTTATTTACATTTTTTGCTGCAAATTATATTTGATCTTTTATTAGATTTACACTTCTTTAAAATTTTGTGACACACAGTTATGTACAACAAATTCCATTTCAGCATTATCACGAACATGAACGATTAGATTAGTTGTTTATACCAGCTGGGGTTTTACTAACCATAACTTGTCAACATACTTAATATATTAAATTATAACCATGATATTATGTATGCAGCTAGACGAACCCACAGACAATCGTACCACATCTGCATATATGAATCGTTACCTGAATGAATACACTTAAGCCAGAAATACACGAGAAGCTTATAACAATCGGTATTTAGATTTGGATGAAGAGTTCTGTGAGATGGGTTCTGCTTTTTTTTAAGGATGCAATTAAGGATTTTTGATGTGTTATTAGTAAGATTACTGTGTCAATGTTATGGTTTTTTTTCTACTTTGTTTTAGAAGACAACACCCGCTCCAGGAATATATCCTGTGCACTTTAAAAACATACATAAAAACCGACACAAAGAACAACTAGACTCAGGACAACAATATATACATCACACAAAGTGTTGGCCCATGTGGGGATCAAACCCAAACACAACGTAGTGGGAAGCGGCGAGGTGACCGCTTAAATCACTACACCATTCGTTCAATACTCGTATGTGTATTTTTATTTAACATTACTGTTTCAAGTAACTGAGATACTGAACGCTATCTCAATAGCATATTTGGTTAGTAAAAGAATGTCAATGTTTAACAAAATATTGTTCAATAAAATAAAATTCTTTTACATTTTTATGACTTTTTTTTCATAATACCGTATAAATTAAAAATTAAAGTAAGACCTTCGACTACAATGCGCCTAAATGATGGTAAATTATAATGAACTGTATCTTCATTCCTTAATTTTTCACCCTTAGGTGGAATACTTTCTTTAATTTCAAAAAGGACCAACTTTGGATTCACGCTCAAGTCAAACATTTGTGTGCATGAACATTTAATGTTGAATTTGGTCTGGGTGTTTCTATGTATAATATGTATGTATTTACAAAAAAAGTATATAGGTATTTATATCAGTTGTCTAGTACCCATAGTATGCATAGTTTGGGACTATATAGCGTTGTGTAAATGTGGTACAATAGTACCATATCTTTGGCTATAACCAACACAATCAGAATACATCAATTTTGAAGACGGTTAAAAATGTAATAACGCATTCAAATCACGAGTCATCACATGCGAGCTCACCTTTTCAATATTTGTTACATTATTGAGATCACTGGACCATGCTTTTTTACCGTTAAACAAACATGATCAACACCAAAGAAGATAACTGATGTTATATTTATGAAAAATTCTTTGGCACCAGGGTGTTGCATTGGCATGTCTGACCCTCATCTCATCATCATCATCACTATTGCATTGATATTTCTGACCCTACGAGGTATAAATCTTTAATGTACGTATAGGTATGTATAATGTACTTACATACAGGAAGGACTTCCTTCCTAAGGCGCCTTTTTCAAAAATTGGTAGTAGTAATCATTGTGTCAGCCAACTGCTACTTCATTTACCAGAAAAATATGAAACAAAATCCTGTTACGCTCTGTTTTCTGACTAATTTACCGTTTAAACTGTTCTCATATTAAGTAAACTAACTCATTCGTGTGTTACCATCCTTACGTTGGCTATAACGAAGCTAGAATTTTGTTTGTTCGCAGTTAAATAGTAGTTTTGTATGTCTGTACTTAGATAGTATAGTGGGATATAATAGTCATATGAATTCGAGTACAAATCTGTATTTTTATACGATAATGCGATTGGATTGGGTCTGGCGGTAGGGTGGCCATGGGTTAAATGGAAGGGCCCGATATTCAATGTCAATTTGATGTCGGAATATCGATGTCGAACGTTTTAGTGAGGATATGAAAGGACATGGGACCTGTTTCTTTCCCATTTATTGCGAAATGGTGTATTACATAAATATTTCGAAGGATAGTTACAGATTGACGGATAAGGTTGCTAAAAATGTTGGCCTGATTAGAGGTTTTAAAAGAAAAGTACCTACTGTATAACGTCACACGAACAGACGGGTCACCTGATGGAAACTAACCATCGCCGCCCATGAACGTCTGCAACTTAGGAGTCACAAACGCGTTGCCGGACTTTTAGGAAAGGACTTTTTTTTCTTGAAGGTTTGAAGGTCGTATCGGTCCGGAAATACCGCAAACGATAAACCATTCCACAGATTGGTTGTGCGGGGCAAAAAGTGTCTCGAAAAGCGCACAGTAGTGGAGCGCCAACTATCCAGATGATGGGGATGAAAATTTTGCCGTGTGGAACGATGGCGGAAAGTGGCTTATAAAGGTGTTTTATAGTGTGTCCCTGTTAAATATACATAACATATTATAATTTGTTAAATAAATACATAGTTTGCATTCGCCATTTTATGACAACAGTAACCAGTTTTTTTGTATTGCATAAAAACCTAGATTCGTAAAATTAAGTATATTAATGATAATGCAAAGCCAAAGGCCAAAGAAAAAAGAATAGATAGATAGATAGATAGATAGATAGATAACTCTTTATTTGCACACTAAATTACAGAGTTTCAAGAAAGGAACACAACGATCAAATATCGAGTGTACAAAGGGCGGCCTTATTGCTAAATGCAATTTCTTCCAGGCAACCTTAGGATGGATCAAAAGTTGCAGAGAGACAGTAGTAGTTGAATATCTGCATTTGTGAACCTAGTCACAATAGTCTCTTAGTCTCTTCTTGGAAACATTTCTTTATGGTATATAGAGTATTTTCATTCAAATTATTTTTACTTTTTCTATTGTTTTTTTTTTATAGTGTAGAGGGGCAAACGAGCAGACGGTTCACCTGATGGTAAGTTTTTTTTTTATAATTTTGACTCACGAGTTCAGACTAAACTTAAACGTTTTGTCCCTTTCTAATGCTTATATTTAAAAAAGGTGAAGGACAATGTCCTAAAGACACTTATTTCATAGTAACCACATGAACAGCAAAATATGATAACATTAATATTATTGTCAGCTTTGTTGGATTAAATCTGTCATTCTCACCGTGAATCCTCTTGAATTATTCATTTATTTAGTCGAACATGTATCAGTCTAACGCTAAATATTTTGAGATATATTATTTAAATTGTTTATGAACAGGAATTGGCTGTCAATATTTGTTCGTTCATATTTCATGTGCTGAGAGTGATCGTTCATCCGGTCACCGGTCACATACACGGCAACAGATAGCAAATGGATAGAATATCTTTAATTCAGAAATCGTATGAAAAAAATGGAAACATTACTTTTTAATGGTATTGGGGTCAAACGAGTAAACGAGTCACCGGATGTTAAGTGACTACTGCTGCCCAAGGACCTCTTCAACTCCCTATTAAAAAAATAATACTATGTGATTTATCCATGGCTCAGAGGCTCATGGTTAAGTCGTCTGTGTCAGTTGGCATAGGAACATTTGTGGCAATCAAATTTTTCTACAGAACTTCCATATAATAATAATAATATTTTCGGACATCCTACACACAACGCCATCTAGTTTTAAACTAAGCAGAGCTTGTACTATGAAAGCTAGATTGACTGATAAAATACTAAATACTTTTTTTTTGGGAATACATGCAAATTCTACATAGAAAACACCCAAACTTCGAAACAAATATTTGTGGATCATACAAACATTTAGTCCGACTCGGGAATGGAACCCGAGACCTCAGCACAGCAGTCGCATACGCCACCACTGCACTACCGAGGCAGTCAAATATTGCCTATTGGGTTGTGGAGGTCTGATGTCATTCGCTCCACGTGAATTGCAGCCCTTTCAGGTCCCTCCCCCTCCTCAGAAACAGAGGGACACCGGTTTGGGCTCCGGTACATATCTCACTCGGTTGAAAAGCAACGGAGGAACTGCTGAACACCGGTTTTACTGTAAGGCCATTTAGGCCTTTGTATAGTCCTCATATTTCAATATACTTATTTCATAGTAACCACATGAACAGCAAAATATGATAACATTAATATTATTGTCAGCTTTGTTGGATTAAATCTGTCATTCTCACCGTGAATCCTCTTGAATTATTCATTTATTTAGTCGAACATGTATCAGTCTAACGCTAAATATTTTGAGATATATTATTTAAATTGTTTATGAACAGGAATTGGCTGTCAATATTTGTTCGTTCATATTTCATGTGCTGAGAGTGATCGTTCATCCGGTCACCGGTCACATACACGGCAACAGATAGCAAATGGATAGAATATCTTTAATTCAGAAATCGTATGAAAAAAATGGAAACATTACTTTTTAATGGTATTGGGGTCAAACGAGTAAACGAGTCACCGGATGTTAAGTGACTACTGCTGCCCAAGGACCTCTTCAACTCCCTATTAAAAAAATAATACTATGTGATTTATCCATGGCTCAGAGGCTCATGGTTAAGTCGTCTGTCTCAGTTGGCATAGGAACATTTGTGGCAATCAAATTTTTCTACAGAACTTCCATATAATAATAATAATATTTTCGGACATCCTACACACAACGCCATCTAGTTTTAAACTAAGCAGAGCTTGTACTATGAAAGCTAGATTGACTGATAAAATACTAAATACTTTTTTTTTTGGGAATACATGCAAATTCTACATAGAAAACACCCAAACTTCGAAACAAATATTTGTGGATCATACAAACATTTAGTCCGACTCGGGAATGGAACCCGAGACCTCAGCACAGCAGTCGCATACGCCACCACTGCACTACCGAGGCAGTCAAATATTGCCTATTGGGTTGTGGAGGTCTGATGTCATTCGCTCCACGTGAATTGCAGCCCTTTCAGGTCCCTCCCCCTCCTCAGAAACAGAGGGACACCGGTTTGGGCTCCGGTACATATCTCACTCGGTTGAAAAGCAACGGAGGAACTGCTGAACACCGGTTTTACTGTAAGGCCATTTAGGCCTTTGTATAGTCCTCATATTTCAAACTACAAATAATGTTATTTACTTTCCCCATGTAGTGACGTAACTCAAAAATTTCTTGACGAACGATTGATAAGTTTACTGGCTTTTACTGGTTTGTTAGGCTTTTAGCCTAACAAACAAAGGAACACATTTACATTTAAAATATTAGTTTAGATGACAGCTAACAGGTAGTCGATTCAGAGATATAGTAAAAAGAAATCGATTGTTCAAACAATGTATGTGAACGACGTTATCTGCCGACCCCGTTCAGACGTTAGTCACAACCTTATCGATGTTACTCACACTTATATGATTCATCGTACCTCGTGTTATTAACGCATTACCTGTGAAACAGAGAAAAGAGACTAGTCTACACAAGAATTTTATTTTAAGATGCAGAAATAACTGCAAATTCTGTTACAATTCGAATTATATATTTTAAAATGTCATTTGGTTTATATATTTACTGCCAGCATTCATGCAAATATTTTTACTCACTAAGTATGTTTCAGGGGGACTGGTTAAGTCGACCTAGACACTTTGGGGGGTTGTAGTTGTCATCATTGCTAACAGATTTCATTACGAAATACCATATCCCAAGCTGAACCATTTTTCCAAGATTTTGAACTTTTAAGATTTTTAAGAAGGGAGAAAATAATGCAAGTTGGGGCACACACAACGGGTAGGGCGAGGTAAGTTTGTAGATACCGCAAATCTGATACGGGAACAAGATTGAGACCGTAGTACCTCGGAGAGCCTGAGGACTCCCTGTCATCCATCGACTTTCAGTAGAAAGAAAAACAATGTACCTAAGCAAAAATTAATAATTTGCTCTTAAATAAATAAATCATATTATGTTCTTTCGTGTTTCATAAACATTGAGATACTGTTCAATAGATTTAGAGGACCATAAATTCTGCTGAAAAGCGACAAAAAATGGTAATTATATAGAATGATTACTATCATCATCATAATCAGCCTATCGCAGTCCACTGCTGGACATAGGCCTCTCCCATTGCACGCCACGATCCATTTTGGGCTTAATATTACTATATTTAGAGCAAATTAAACTTTCAATAAAACAAAATGGTAACATAAGTTTATGCTTTTAAACCGACTGCAAAAAAACGAAGTAACGGTATTTTCATTTTCATTGCTTGCATTCATCACACAACATTATCATTGCTTGTACAATGCGAAGACTTATAGCAGACCACTCTCAAAGACAAGACAAGAATTGAGCTAGTTCTTTGTAGTAATTATTATTGAAGATACCTAACAAAACTGAATTTTTCGTCAGTCCGTCAGTAAATAGTTCCTCAGAGCTTGAATTATGAACCGTCTCTTTTTTTTAAACATCAGATAATTAAGTCATGTTCCTATATCATTATTAGTTTTTCTTTCTTGTGCCTGTCTACGTGTTCGTAGTGGTATGTAGGAATCAAACGGACTAAAACCTTAAGGTGTTCCGCCCCATGTGATTCTATTGCAAGGGGTCTCGGATATACCTTAGAAATATTATTGGTTAGATAATCAGCTGCAAGAATTTTTTACTTAATAAATTTAAATTACGTCAAAACGATATTCTTAAGATCTTACTTAATTTAAAAAAAAAGTTAAGTAATTTATTCGTGCCTCGGAGAGCATGTTAAGCCGTCGGTTCCAGTTGCCATACAAACATCTTTGGCAATCGTTACGGATAGTTGGAACCCTAAAATGTCCGACAACAGTCTTTCTACAGAACTTCGATATCGCTTAGTACTTGGGTTGTGAGGGTTTGATGGCAGTCGCTCCACATGAAAAATCGAAGTTCAGCCGTATCGTAGCAGACTTAAAGCCGACCCCAACCTAGTTTGGGAAAAAGAACAGAAGACGGAAGGAAGAATATTATGTGATATAGTTAAATTATGTTAAATTCAGCAACACTCCTGCCTCTCACCTTTATCACTTCATATTGGATTAAAAATTTGGAGTAAGAAGACGTATGTCCGTTTACTCTAAATTCTTGTGTGTTCTTCTTAATTATCGAAAAACGTGTCGTGTGACACGTTACTTTATCATAACAAATGTGGATATTTATATCTTCGACGATATCTTTAACGGCGATAGTGTTACTGTACTCGAATATAAAACTCACTATTTTTCTTCTGCGTAATTCCATTCGATCCTGTACTCGGAGCTATTGCAAAAAATCCTGGGTTTTTATCCTGACAGCATAGTAAACAGACAACGGATGAGCTAGCAATCACTTAATGGTATCCGGAGAATAGCCGGATAGTTAAAGATGTAAACACATTGAAGAACTTTTAATGGCGAAATTCTTGCAGAGTTTAATATGTTTTGTGAAACAAGTTCAAAGTTATCAAAATGTTGGTTCCAAAGTCTCAAAATGTTGATAAGTTTCGATCAACCAGAAACTGCACAAGAGAGTTTTGTATTTCAACTGAAAATCAGCCAGAGACAAGATAGGTATGATAACTCTGTTATAGTAAGTGTTATAACAATATGCTTTGTCTATTCATTTATTTCTTTTTGGCAGTTGGTGGAGTCCGTAACTCTACCAGCGTTTGTAAATTTAAACTTTTAAATTTAAAATATCATAGATATTATAACACTGCAGATACGTACTTGTATAGATTTGAGTACAGATTTAATTACATGATTTTTGTTTTATACAATAAAAATATATTGAAAAGTATAATAAATTTTTAGTTATAATATTTTACACAATTACACATTGGCAATATTTTTTTTGCCTTTTTCGGTATTTTACGGTAAATCATTCTCTGTTGTTATTTTTTATTTAATTGGCAAAATATTTGGCAACTGCTCACTATTTATCTAACTATCAAAAAGAAAATACTGTAGTCTGGCAGTAAATAGGTTTTAGTATAGATAATTACTGTCACCAGCATTGTAGCAACGACTTAATTACAAAGAAAAATTAGTCGTATTTTATCATCATTACATTCATTAACTAAACTCTTTGGTCATTATTTTTATACGCTATTTTTTGTTACGATCATAATTCAGATGAATTGAAAGAAAATCTATAAATAATGTTAAATTTATGAATAACAAAAGAGTTCCACAATGTAAATCTGCCTTTACTGAATACAAGAGTAAAATATACAGAAAAATAAAACTAAACAATATTTACCGCTTGTGGTTGTTGTAAACGAAGTTATAATTTTTTTTATGAAACATGTATTTTTATGAGGTTATGACCAAACTGATCCAAAATGCCATTCGTTTGTTGAAAGGGCAGTGACCCCCTGTGTGGTCAGGCAGTGTGTGGGTGTGTGAATGACCATTGAGATTTGATATAATGACAACCCCGATAGTCAATTGCATATGTACCTGTCTATTGTATGACCGCGAAGTGGTGGCTCCACTCTCTCCAGACGTAAGGCAACTTGCGGTCGTGGTATGGACGTGTCACAAATCCGTACTGCACTAGCTTCTCATCACTATTTTACTTTACAAGAAGATCCCGGCAAAAACTTGTTGACACGAGAGTATTAACGCAATCACGTAACAGGTATTAAAATAATACAACGGATTGCCTGACGTTTCGACCACGTTGCACTGGTCATGGTCAGAGACCGAAAACTCAGTCATAATTAAATTTCATGGAACGCGAAAATTTAAAAGTTAGTTAGTTATTTATTTCAATATTTTGTCTTTATTGACTTACAGAGGTCGAACTGCAGTTAAATTATGCTACAAAAACTGTTTTTCATCACTAACATGGCGTCCTCGAATTTAGTATGAAATAGAAATTTGCGTATAACAGATAAAACTATCTATAGTCCGAAACTCATGGTCCATCGAGTCAAAGCATTGGTTGATAAAACTGTATAATATTAAGTGTACATGGTCCAACGCACTCTTGTGTCCTATAAAACAGACATATCCATTACATCTGAATACCCCATTTAACTAAGTGGCCCCATAGCCTGTATATAGACTGGACATAAATATTTTTATGTCCGCCTTATAGTTTTTGGATCACGATCTAGTCTGTACAGATATGATCAAGTCGTAAAATAAGGGTAATTTTGATTATATGTATGCCTTATATTGAAATGAGATAGCTGTTATGGACAGAGCTGGGATAAATAAAAGTTATTTGATATATTAAGGCATTTCTTTTGTACCTTTGCTGTTTTAGTTATTGCCGAGACGACACAGTATAGATGCATTATGATGAGTGCAATATTATTATTTATTTTATATTAATATACTTATACGATCTGGGCATCAGACGACAACCTACATGGCAATACCAATATACGTTCCACCTGTTGTTAAGTGGATACCATTTGGGTAAAACTGTTGGCAACATCTGGCATATCATACAGGCATTGACAAACCTGTCATCACTTCCTATAGAGATGTTTGGCGTTACTGACATTATTGCAAAAAGCAACTCAGAATTCTGTATGCTTTGCAATGCTTTCTCAAGGTTATCTTTTAACTGATTAGGTTTTCCAAAGGTTAGTAGAGAATAATCTCACCAAACACTTATAGGATAGAATTGAATAATCTTTATTGTACACCAATTACAATATGTTAGACAAATATTAAATTGTAAATTGTATTAAAATGGCCTTATTGCCAAAAGCAATCTCTTACAGGCAACCTTTGGATCTACAAATCGACAGTAGATGAGAAGAAACAATGAGTAGTCTAGGTGTATTGAAGCTACAGTAGTGTAAAAATAATTATATAAATTGTGTATAACTACGAGTATACATAAACACACATATCTAAATAATATTTACAATATAATGAATCATTTACAATCTATTGATTGCCCATAGCCACCCAGGCATCTAATCGAAGCAACCAATTTATACAACTACGATCTCCGGGCGTCGCTTGCGGTTTCACTCAGACGTAATGTCTACGGTCCGTAGTTATCATAACTAGTGAGGCGACCCTTTGTCCGATTGCACGTTCAGTTCCGTGGTACGGAACGCATTTATACTGTTTTGTTAAGCTATAACCAAGTCTTATGGGTATGTTTTTCAAGGTAGTTGGTTGTGAAAAATATATTTGAGGGACCGATAAAATACACACTAAAAAGCTTCTAGAGAGGTAATAACTGTAGTTTAAGTTTGTGTTTGTGATTGTTAGTATTTCAAATGAATTCAATGAATGAATGAATGAATTCAATCAGTGAATTTTCTTTGCATTGAGTAGTTATTACCTTATAATAAACGAACAAGCGGGCACACGTCCATGAAAAAATATAAAAAAAGTGATAAATAAATTGAAGTACCCACAGGGAGGAATTTATTTTAAAAAATACAATCTTATTATAAATGTGGTATAATTTATAATTGATTTTAATTTTATTATATTTCTATTTTCTAATTGATTTATATTTCTAAAAACAACATTTGAAATCCCGGTCTCATTCCCGATGGTGTTTCGGTAAGCACATCACTAGCTGTGACCCACCGCAAATGATCTAACGGCGTCTGAAGCATATTGAATGTGGGTTCAGTTACAAAGATAGTATATATATTGTACGTAAATAAATTAGTGATTGAATTGATATTTATAGAGTCTTCTGTTAAAGGTTAAGGATTAACTTCATGTAGGTTATTTTACTCATATAATTAGAAATTAAATTGACAAATTGACAAAACAAGCCTAAGTTTATAACTGTCAATTAGGTTTAATCTTTCTTATCTCTAAGCTTAAACCCAAAGATCATTCAGAGCTTAATTCACGTCACCGAAGTCGTATGCGTTTACGAAGACTGATTGTGACAAAACTTTTTGGTAATTCTAAGCCCATTTGCAGGGTTCGTTATCTCCAAACTGATCAGAAAGAAAATCTTATACGCAGTTCTATACTAACTATGACACTTTCGCTTTCCATGATAATTATACACGATGGTAATTTATATGAGAATTAATGCGAACAATGGGTATTGTATACGTTTCAATTGCTGATATTGCGATCAGGTTGAACTGGCCGGCTCAGGGTAGCACGTTCAAGACGGATAAGAAGATAATAAAATATTAAAAATAATACACATAATATAAAAGGGCATACTTTAGTGTGAGAATATACTAATGTTTTTTTGTCTTTAAAAAAAAACTTCTCTTGCCTTACCCAACTTAATAATATCATTATACTAGCTGACCCGGCAAACGTTGTTTTGCCATATACATTATTTCAAAAAAAAAAACAATAAATAAATAAATTAGGGATATAAATAATAGATGTCCGATTCTCAGACCTACCCGATATGCACACAAAATTTCACGAAAATCGGTCGAGCCGTTTCGGAGGAGTTCAACTTCTAACACCGTGACACGAGAATTTTATATAAAAGATATTGAATGTAATTTAGAGATAACTGCCATTAGTTATCTTTAATAAATTTTGCTATACATACATGCTATACAATACAATAAACTACGTCTCGTACGAACTTTTTATTAAAAAATAATTCCTGAACCGACTCAGAGAAACATGATTATTTTTATCTTATTTTCAAAGTAACGCATGATCTCGAAAGATGATGGTAGCTATTTACAACAGCAGAGGTATCCCAAGAGGTTTTTTACCTATCCACTTCCAATTTCGACTATCTATCGGGGAAAACCAGTATTGATTTATATATGGTTTTCACCGATTACTGCGCAAATGAGAATGTTTTCAAATAAAATAAATTCGGCTACATTGATTACAAGTTAAAACTCAACTGACTAAAATTGCATCGCCTACAAATGGATTCACGAAAGAAGTGTCATTTCTATTCGACATTCGTTTAATGTCTAAAAATTTTCACATTTTCCACTACATTTCACTAGTTCGCACATTTCCCAGGATTTCTAACCGGATTTCAATTTTGACGTAATATTCTCGTGTAAAATACGGTATCTCAATATCGAATTTGAGTCCCAATACCTAAGTACATTTGTAATTCCCCTCGCGGGGGGGGGCCGGGTATATCCGGGACCTTTCTATATTAAAAGGTTAGTCACATTCAATCCGTATCGAGTGTTACCTATATTTAAAAAAGAAGCATTTTGAAAATAGATTATTGAGTAGAATGGTGGTGATGGAGGAATGGAGGAATGGAGGGAGGGAGGAGGAGGGGCAAAATAATGATATTAAATATTTTTGTGTCTAACAAAATTAGTTATAATCTGTTTCTAAGCTAGAAGAAGCTAAGAGCTCAAAAACAGATTAATAAGATATTTCACAATATTTTATTAATCTGTTTTATGAAATATCGTAATAAAAGCACCTTTTCTCCTTTATAAAAACCCATTCATAGACATTAAACTGTCACCGATTAGAATTTAAAGTACGGAAAAAAAAATTGATTCCTAAAATAAACTTCTAAGTTTTTAAAATTTATAACTTCATTAAGAAATTAAACAATGAATACTAAATTCATTAGCCTTCGGTCTAAGCTTCGATTAGTAAGGAAAAATGGTGTGGGTTATACAAAGGGTGCTGTAATGCATGTTTTATTATCACTATTGTGTCATCTGCGGCGGAGCGCAGACGTTCAATAGAACGGCCGATTGAAGATGAGAATATTCATCGAACGTTCGATTGAGAAATTCTGGAACAAGTTTGAATGCTGCTGGGTGAATAGAATGTATTATATGGTTAGTATATTTATTTAGGCATTCATATTTAACTATTTATTGTTAAACTATTTCTCGCATCTTAATACCACACCTGTCTACGGTGATAAAAAGGTGTCAATCTAGATAGATTTACACCTGTTCAAGCGCCTATCAAAATACTACTGGCAGCACATGAAAGGAGCGAGTGTTGTTGGATCTTGATAGGCTTCTTATATTTTTAAAAACTGTATGTCATTTTTTATTACACGTTCACTTCTGTCATTAGAAACAAGTCCAGTTGTTTAATTTTCGTAATTATCCCAAATCTTCCCCCAAACATGGTCCTTCGAGCCGGATAATATTTTGAAAATCGTTTAAAGTTTATAAAACAATTTTGACTACTAATACCGTTCAAAACAGCATTTAACGAAATATCGGAACGAGTTTCCGGTAACACGTCTAGTCCTATGTGCTCATACTTCGAGGGCCAATTGCACATATCTGACCTTAGAAAGTCCGGACCCGACCACCACAGATTTGAGTTTTGCAGAGTTTTAATATCGATGCCACGCGATAGTAAATCTGCTGGGTTTTTATCGGTTGGGACGTGTCAACAAAATATCACTTAACGCGAGTGTTGGGCAACTGTAACGTCACGTTCGAGGAACTTTACACCATATTGACACAAATAGAGGCGATTTTGAATTCCCGTCCGCTAACACCGTTGTCGTCTGACCCTAATGATGACACACCTTTAACACCAGGACATTTCCTCATTGGTCGACCACTCACTTCGTTGCCACAACCTAACCTACAAGATCATTCTACGAATCAGTTATCTCGCTACCATAGAATTGAACAACTTCGCCAACACTTCTGGGCTAGATGGAGCAGAGAATATGTTACTGAACTCCAACAGAGGACCAAGTGGCCCTCCTGTAAGGACAGTTTAAGGTTAAATTCTTTGGTTGTAGTGAAGGAGGACAATCTTCCTCCCTTGAAGTGGAAGCTAGGAAGAATTGTTGCAGTACACCCTGGATCAGACGGAATTGTTCGAGTTGCTGACATCCGGACGTCCACTAGAATCATAAGGAGGGCCTTCAATAGGATCTGCCCGTTGCCAGTTTCTTCAGATGATGTAGTTGGTTGAAAGCATAGCCTTCAACGCCCGGGGGCATGTTCAAGCGCCTATCAAAATACTACTGGCAGCACATGAAAGGAGCGAGTGTTGTTGGATCTTGATAGGCTTCTTATATTTTTAAAAACTGTATGTCATTTTTTATTACACGTTCACTTCTGTCATTAGAAACAAGTCCAGTTGTTTAATTTTCGTAATTATCCCAAATCTTCCCCCAAACAACACCTTTTACACATACATAGACATCCAGATGTACGTCTATGTATGTGTCTATGTAACAGAGTAAAACTGGTTTTGATTTAGTTTATTTCATTTAAAAGAGTGTACTACTTTCTGAAAGACCGGCAACGCGCCTGTGACTCCTGAGTAACAAAATAAATAAATAAATTAATAAAATAAATCGAGATTGTTCTCATTTTGTTTTAAAAAATCTGTCTTAAATCTTATTAGGTATTCGAAGATATTTTCTTAACCTTATTTTTTTTTGTCGTATTGACGTGACAACGTCTTATAAATTGGTTTGCCGGGTGACACTTCAAGAAACTGCGTTACGCTCCGCTCACGTTATGCGCTCACAATGAGAGCGAGTGAGAGGCACGCGTCCCTTCCACTCGGGCATGGTTAGCCCGCCTAAGAGCGAGAGAGACAGACATAAAAAGTGAAAGGCACGCGTCCCTTTTTTAAATATAATTCTTTGTATAAATAAATGTTTTAAATTGTTACTATTATTTCATCCTTCTTCCTACTATACGAATGAATATTCACATTAAAATTATTTTACCACTCAAAGTCGTTGTCACGTAAAACTTTCGCCCGTATACCGACTTTACAGGCAACCAATTTTTTATCTTTTTAATTTATACTTGTGGGCTTTTATTAAATAAGCGTTTAGATACACGTAAAGAGTAAGATAAGAGTATTATAAAACGAGTATAATGTCTCCTATTGGTAATGTTTATTGTACAGATAAACAGCTGTTTACAATGACATTGGTCGTTTATTTATATGAGATTTATACGGGAATGTTGGTCTAGTGATTAGTGACCCTGATAGCAGTCAGGCCAGCCAGAAGTCGCGGGTTCGTTTTGCATCCAGAACAAATATTGTGTGATTAGACACGGTCACAGGCTAGGTGGAGTGGCGATTTGCGCAAGATTCCTGGCAGGAGCTGGATGCGAGAAGCCCTAAATTGATTTAAGTGGCGTGCAATGGGAGAGGCCTATGTCCAAAAGTGGACTTCGATAGGCTGATGATGATGAGACACGGTCATTTATTCTGTATCTGGGTGTAATTTATCTATAATATGTAGGTATGTATTTAAATATATCTAAGTATGTTTATCAGCAGTCTGGTTACCATAGTACAGGCTCTGCTTAGTTTGGGATCAGACGGCCGTGTATGAGATGTGTGTGTACATTAAACAAGCCTCTGTTGTTCTCCTGCTCCAATCCAATTAACTGCAGTAATGACAGTGGCGGCTAGACATATTAAATTTAAATATCGAATATACAATATATTTTCATAGAAAGCAAAACAATATTCTCATTTTCTTTTTTAGTATGGTAGTTGTTCGATTGATCCAGAAACCATTCCAAAATTAATAACGTATAGAGTTAGACTACGTCTATAAACAAAGCAACAGCAAGCGATGTATGGAAGCAACCGTGATTTGTACTCCATTCATTCCTGTATCGGGAGGAAAGTACAGATCTGGATCAGCGATTAAATACACATGTGTGTCGAAATCTGGCAGCTTCTGACGATATGTCATCCATAGCCGATAGGACATATAAAAGCTCCGACTCATTTAGTTGAGTGCTACAAAAATTTAACTAAAACAACTCGGTTATTTACTAGCGCGTCCCTGATGTGATGTGCGATGTTATTTATACATATAAAATTACTTGACTGACTGACTGACTGATTCATCAACGTAGACCCTAAGTCGCTGGGGCTAAACTTGTAAATTTGACAGCTTTTTATGTTGTAAGTACCCACTAAAAATGGGTTTTTGGAAATTTCGCCCCTACGTTAAACAACGGATTAACGGTTCTATGAAAGTTCGTCATTTTCAAAGTTAGAAACACGAAATAAGAAAAATCCAAGCCAAGCTGCATATAATAGTCAGTGATATTAAACTTGGATCAAAAATTATCGTAGAAGTTTAATGGTAAACGATTATTGGTGTCTATAACAACTGAAGAATAATTCTATTTCAAATGTGCTATGTGGAATCTGTCTTTAAATCTGTGTTTATTAGAAAACTAGAATTACCTTAAACTTTATAATACATTAATTTCAAACTTAGCCACAGTCTGCTTTTGGCAGGTGTACCTGATATTAATTTGATAATATAATCTTTGCGAATATTATTTGAACGAAGGACGTCTGAAAGCTATTACCATCACCATTTACTGACGGAGAAGTTTTATTTGAATAGTTATTAGATTTCATTGAAATAAATTTTTCGTTTTATTGTCATAGACGAGTGGTTATTGTATTGGGTGTGGTTCTAAAAGTGGACAGTCATTGTATTTGAATTATTCACGTGTCGCCAGAGGGGTTGCTAATCTGCGAATGTTTATAAACTCAACGGAAAGTTATACATATGGCAAACACAACGATCTATGATCATATAGTGTTCAATGTTTTATTGCTACTATGGCGACACATTCACTGTCTAGTGTTGCAAAACTAAAACACAAATCAGCGATGAGACGACAATTATGTTTTGTACAAAATTATGAACTTTAGTACTAATATTATTTTTAAAAATGTTAGCTTTCTGCACTTATTCTATATATTCTACGTATAAACTGTAAGTACTTCTAATTTCACATTCTAGTCGGTGCGTGTTGGCTTAAATATGCGTCCAAAAAATTCTCCGCACGTATTAAAATATAGGTATATGTATGTATTTAATTAAAATTCCTACAATGTAAGAATTTATGAGAGACGAGAAAATATAAATAGTATATATATCTATTTATCAGTCATCTCTTCTAATTGCGATCTTCAGTGAGTACTTTTAAAGTATATTTTCATGTTTTAATTTAAGTGCAATTCAGTTTTTTGCTAATTATTACATCGCAAACAATCATTCGAGATTTCAATTGACGTATGCCTAAGAAATCGTGCGAACCGGAACTGACGGTGACAGTGACACCATCACAGCATCTTTCATCTGTGTTTGGCACGAGTGACGCAGTTTTCTTATATATACATGTTTGTTATATACTGTATATTTTACAGTTAATACTACCCTACCATAAAATTCTTTATTTCTCTCACATTGTACGAAACTAATAAATCGACGATAGAAAAGCAATCCTTACTACGCAAGAAGCGTACGTAAATAATTTATTTATACTTAATGGCAATGGAAAATTTATTTTCTGTACTTTTCTCGCTTATTAAGATTTACCTTTCGAGCCTCGGTACAAATTTGGGTTTCACATGTCAATACTATATGCATAAATGTAATAATTTGTTTAGTTATAGTCTGCGGTATTTCCGGACCGATACGACGTTGAAACCTTCAAGAAAAGAGCGTACTCATTCCTCAAATGCCGGCAACTCCTGAGTTGTAGGCGTTCATGGGCGGCGGTAGTCACTTTCCATCAGGTAACCCGTCTGCCAGTTTGCCCACAAAAAAAAGGTCGTTAGTCGTTTGTCATCGAAATAAAGACTTTACCAACCGAATCCTTGAGCAAAATATCAATCTATAATTAAAACTTAAATCCGAATGAGAAATCCTCAACCTAACAAACTCAATCGTGACCAAAAAAGCAACCTATCCGTTTCTTCCATAATATTTTCATAACTTGTCACCGAAATATTTTATTCAAGTCGCGAGCCGATATTTGATCACGTCCGCCGATTAGGAGACAAAACAAACGCGGCCGATACACAGATGTTAAATAAATATAAAATTATAAATATTTTATTCATAAAGAGTCCTCGGCCAAACAATAAATGTTTAAAGTTCGTCCTCGACTTTTTATGGCGGTCCATTAAAATTTCCTACTAATGCCAAATAAAGCAAAGGGTGGGCTTTAGACAAAGGGCCATGAGATCTTGATGGGAATTCTCTGAGGATTTTATTTGAACGGAAAAACTGTGATTATTATACATATAATATTTTTTGGATTGTCTTCCACTTAAAGCTACTCGGAAGCGTTAATTTTATAAATGTTAGGATTGGTACCGCCCTATTAGTTTAGTATTTCTGACGGTAACCGTAGGCACTGGTAATCGATTACTATAAGAGGAGAGTTATTTGTTTTGCAATTAAGTCGTGAAACAATATCTCGTTTAAGGTTCACGGTGTCTCGTCTAGTGTTCAGCCTACTTTAAAAGGAAGAGGTTCTTAATTTAACAAGCATTTTTGTGTGCACGTTAACTTATATCTTTGCTGTATTTGTACCGATTTCAATAATTCTGTTTTTAATCAATTGGTCATTCCTACTTAAGGATCGTCGCAATTGAATAGGAAAAAACTAAATTTTGAACTTAAAGGACGATAATTTAACAGATGAAGAATACATATTACCATATTTTATTGTGATATGACAAAGTGTGTGTCTGTTTTACTTAATGATATATATGAACAAAACTTGTAAATTTACTTTGTTTTCCTTTTAAACTAATGACAGGGGGTTATTAAAAAGTAATAAACATTCAAACACGTCCATCAATGAGGGATGTGGGGGATATGAGGGGGCACAAAGTACTTTTAAAATACTGCAATTAAAAGTTTTAAAAATTAAAATTTACTAAAAGGAAAGTTTCCTTTTTATTATTTTGTCACGTATATATTAATCTTAACAAAAATAAACTTGTTTATTGATTACCAGGTAGTTAGATAGTAGCGCTGTAATCAAAAAAAAAAAACAAAAAGAAAATTACTGTGCATGGACCTATTCGTTAATGTGAAGTACTCCATAGATTTCGTTTCGCATGAAAATCAAAATTAGTTGAATCAGGGGAAATATGTACGAAGAAAATTTTAATAAGGTAAAAATGAAAAGATCATCTTCTTACCCCTTTCTCAAATTAATTGGAAAAATAAAATGATAACATCGCCGTCTTACCCCGTTCCCAAATTAATTGGAAAAATAAAATGATAACATCACCTTCTTACCCTTTTCCAAAATTGAGAAAATCAAATGATAACGTCTTCTTACCCTTTTTCCAAATTTAATTGGTGAAAACAAATGATAACATGCGTAATACATACAAACTAGCTGGTGGCCGTGACTTAGTTTGCGTGGCATTTGAGAAGCGCTGCCTTAGTGGGTTCGATTCCCTTACCGGGTAAGATTTTATAGGGTTTTTCTGAGAGAAAAAATAGCCCAATATAATTTACTCCTTATATAGACAGCTACCTGGTAGTTTTGAACCATTTTGCAGCCGTTTTGAAGATTAACCGGAACAAACAGATAGACAGACAAAAAATATTTAAACTGGTTTTTAGACATAGGTATCGTGCAAATAACCGTGTGAGCATGAAAAAACCTATTATTTTGACATTACAAACAGACACTTCAATTTTATTTATTTGTATAGAAGACAGAAAGTGTAGCATCTACTTAAGTGGAACATAGGCATAAGTCAGATATCCCTTTATTCATTCACTCAAAAGGAAAGATTCAGTTTAATGTTTGCCTCATAAAAGATTAAAGAATTAATTAATTAATATAACGATGCCGACGTTTTGATCTCGATAACGTTTCT
The DNA here is from genome assembly GCA_902825455.1 of Arctia plantaginis. NCBI lineage: Eukaryota > Metazoa > Arthropoda > Insecta > Lepidoptera > Erebidae > Arctia > Arctia plantaginis. The sequence continues at coordinate 8,825,911 of CADEBD010000292.1, forward strand.
GAATGTTGTTCTTTTAATTTTTGGGAAGTCACCCCATTGTTTAATTATATCTATTTAAATATTAATACGGAGATGATAGATGGGTAAATAAAAGGGCAGAGTGAGACAAAAAATTAGATGTGACAATATTAATAATGATAGAAAGCATGCCACTGCTACACAGACCGCAGAGAGCAGGAATGCTTTTTTAAAAACATGTAGTTTTTATTTAGTTATTTTAGTTAGATGCCAACTAATGATTATGTTAACTGTTTTTATATGAAATTTAGTTGCAAATCCTTATTTATTAGTTTAAAAAACTTGGAGGGCCACTCATTTTGGCTGATGAGTTGAGCTTACTAACTAACTTGAGTTAAATTTTAGTAGAAATCGGTAAAATTGAGTTCTCGGTTTTAAACCATGCTGGTAGCAAAGTACAACTGTACGCAAGCAATAACTTTCAATAATTAGAAGGACTTTTTTTTATACCACTAAGGTAGCAAAGCAACAACAGTTTTATTCAGAGAATCTTTAACAGAGGAAGGGAGCCTGGGAAAATACCTAGTAGAGGACCTACAGAATCGTCTGGTGTTACATGGTATAAAACGTGTAAATTAGTTTATGTATTATTCACCCTATCTATTATACGTAAAAATAAAAGAATTATTATTAGTATTGGGGAAAAGAAGAAAAATATATAAATAATTAAAAAAAAAATTGACAGCTAGGTATCTGGTTGGTAGTTGTTAAAACCCTTCGCACGTTCTGCCGGTTTTTTGAAGTTACATTAACGATGTTGTCAAGAAAAAAAATAAAGCAGATGTAAAATTAGAAATAACAGTAAAATTAAAAATAATTAAAAAATACGTACATTTGATTGTGAAAATAATATCAAAAGAGAGTAACTTAAAATTTTAGATACGCCAATTGTTTTCTCTACATCTTATGGTTAACTGATAGAGTAGGCTAATGAGTCCGTCTATTTATATGAAATGTAAATTTATAAAATAATAAGAAAAAAATAATTAATATACTAAACTACGTGATTTTCAGTTCATAAAATTAAGTTCTCCATATTTTTAACACAACACGATAATTCTAAGACTCATCTAAAATATTTTTTAGATTCAATTTTATATAAGAATATTTGAACATTTATTCATCAACTTTCAACAAACATCCAATTGCCTTCAAGGTAGGTAGTTAGTACAGTCCTTTATTCGCTTCTGTCTATCGAACTAACTTATCTACAGCATCTAACGTCATTAGACCTATAACAGGTTCAACTGAACCTAGTTCTTGTGACCGTGTCCTTTTTACAGAATCAATTCTATTAGTGTATATTATTGGAGGTAGAGCAAGCGACTATAACCCGGCAATCTCGTGCGCGACCGTCCCGCGGGGTGACAGACAGTGGCGGGGGCAGGGAGCGCGTCATTCTAGCACACGGCTACACACGAAGAGAAGCGTTTCCCTTCCCCGCTACCCGCTGACATCTTGAGTACCTCGTCCCCGCCACCGTCTGTCACCCCGCAGGACGGTCGCGCACGACGTTGATGGACTATAGACAACTAACTCAGGCTTTAAACTTGCTGTATCATTTGTTTTTTTTACATCTGAAGGGGTAAGAGGCAGCGGCATATTAAATGCTCATTTTTGCCAATTACAGTTTAGTCTCACTTTGATAAGGGACCAGAATTTTGAAGTCAACCAGGTGGGAATCGAACCCACAACCTCTGGCTTCCAACTGCTAAACTGAGAGTAACCAACCAATAGATCAACAGGCCAGATTAGGTAACCAACCAATAGATCAACAGGCCAGATTAGATGGTGAAATTAATACTATATGGAAAGAAAAGGTAGATAATAAGGTAAGACAATGATAAGATAAGAAAAGTGTTGATAATCGGCACGTAAACTGTGTCTCGAGTAGGTTTTCAAATCTTGTAAGTCGACTGGACTAATGCCGAAAAGTCCGAAGTCCCCTAATCGCTGCTTTCTACTAAGTTAAAAGACAAAATAACTGTTGAAGTTCTCTTACAAATTCTAAGTTATAATTATTAGTAATACTACATGTATTAAGGTAATCTCCTCGGGCCATGTTTGCATATATTTTAATTAAGTTAATATCATACATGCGTACGGCAACTTTACCAGAACATCAGCAATGTTGCCATCGGCAAATTTACTATTAGCAAATACAGAATGTCACCACAATAAATGAACGTTTTTAATTAACATACATTACACATTCACTTAGAGAACTCTAATTTCGTGTAGCATCCCTTTAATACCGGAACGTCATGGGATGTGAAATCAAAATCCTGCTCGTACATAATTAGTACGACCAACACCGGGGTGCGGGAAGGGTGAGTACACATTATACGAAGTTTTGTCGTAACCGTAACCGGAGGAAAATTAAGTTAGAATTACATAAAATCTTAATAACTTTGGTTGAATTTCTAGATTCTTGAGCTGCATATAATGATAGAACTTGTGGAAATAGCTTTCATATTGGCATTAAAATTAAAGAAATTATATTTCATAATAGAGGAAATCAAAGAATATAACACATAGAGTAAATGTATTGTCAAATTTACTCGTGGAAAAACAAAATTTCTCAAAATATTACCAATAAGTCTGGACCCAGACTACCCAGACTGCTGATAAACATACTTAAATATTTTGTTGCTGAATGCATACAATCATACAGAATAGATTAATAACACTCAGATACAGTACAAGTTACAGTGCTCATCACACAATTATGTGTCCTGAGTGGAAATCAAACCTTCGACCCCCGGCTTGGCAGACAGGGTCACTAACAACTAGACCAACAGGCCCGTTAAACGCAACGAAAATAAACAGCGTTTAAACACAGCTCACCTGTTTGGAACATGATCAACGCGAAACTAGTGCTCCCTATCCGTGACTCTGCATAAATTAAATACGTCCGAATTCTATCAAACAAGAACTACAGCAATTAGGACAGGAGCACACTTTAGAAAACAACAACAAAATTACAACCATACTCTTAAATGTCTGTGCAATAGAACTAAAAAGAACAAAAAAATATCTTATAATGATCAAATGTGAGCATTTAAACTGTCGGATGTTTTGTCCGGCGACTTAAAGTCATACCGTGTGAACAATTCCTTCTTCACTCACGGTACAGACGAAGGGGAGGTAATTGGGCACGTACCGAGTCATTTGCGATGACTATAGGACTAAATTGACCCCTCGGCCGCCTCTCGTGTCGCCTTCAAAAAAATAATACCCTTAATTTACCTATTATATTTGTTGTGACATTAATTTGGTTGGATTTCTGTGGTTAATGAGTGCCTTCATATTTTTCTTTTGTCCATTCGTCTGAGAGACTTTATTTTATGGCTCTAAGTTGTTATACTACAGTGTTGTTTTATATTTTGTTTGTGAGATGTCATAAGGTTCTGAATATTCTTGAAAATAGTCAGTGGTAGGTCCTACATCTTCCTTTTGTCAAATTTATTTGGGGTCGACGCTACTTGTTCCATTTTTCTCTATCGTTCTTTAAAAAACACCTTAATCCTTTTCAAGCCATATCATCTTTCAAGCAGTCGTTCATACTTTCACTGGTCGTCCTCTGTATTCTACTCTATAGTCTCCTCTACAGATGTATTGTCAGTGGTAAGTTCAGTTTACTTATTCATATAGCTAATACTCATCGCGGCTCTCATGTAAAATTGCTGTTCATGTACGAATAATTGAATATTCAAAGTCAAACTTACTTTTAACATGACATTTTGAACAGATGCAGACATTCTAAACTAAAGAAAAAAACTGAAAAAAAAACCTATTTTTTTAATAAAAAAAGACGGTTGACTAAAAAAGTTGACCCCCTTTTAACCTCACAACTAAAATGAGTAAAGTGTTAAGTTGTTTTGTGTACGCTTCTAAAACTAAAAAGTTCTGGAACTATTGAGCTCAAATTTTGACACGATATATTATACAAACCGCTTCAAAGATTATTTTTATCTATTTTTCGCGGAGTTTTTTTTTCTCATCAATGCAACCACAACACAACCACACAGCTGGGTTACAGCTAGTTATTAAAAAATATACAATTTCTTTCCCTCATAAACACAAACAAAAAATTCAAAATCGTCAGCAAAGTCAGATATGTTAACGATTCTCAAAGGTTTACTTTGACGATCGTTAACATATCTGATTTAAACATTTTTACCTACGCGACTATCGGAATTAATGAGCCAATCAGTCTCAGTTCTGTGACAGTCAAATGACTTGATCCGGTTACAAAAGCAGAATATTTGATTCTGATCACTACGTCATCCCCGTTGGGGGTGTGATTATTCGCCACCCTATCCTCCCCCTAGGGCGTTATGCTGATTCTGTTTCATGTTTGTCAGGTATGTCGTGTTTTTAGGGTGTTTTTGATTAGATTAAGCGTGTACCGGTTTGAAAATCAAGGGTTTAACTGAAGTGGCAAAAGCGGAAACACTTCTGCGGCGAGAGAATAAATTACGCTTTTTTGTTTTTTATTTCTTGACAGGGTTAATTATTTTCAAGCGAAGGCAAGCTTTCTTCCGAACAATCTCTGGTTTTGAGCTATCCTTGACTTAACTTACAGCTAGTAAATAGTTAAGTTCGTCTTTAACGCTGCACGGGAACTTTGTTGATAGAGTTACTAGAATCTTACTTCTCAATTAATTAATTCTAATTGAACACTTTAAAGACTTCGGATTAAATGGATTGTGTGATCATCAATAGTTGATTAAATCTTTATGAACGAAGTCTTTTGTTCTCAATACTAGTAATAATTTCAGACACCTCACACACGGCCGTCTGATAATAGGAAGTAATGGGGTTTTTAACTAAAGATATTGATAGAACATCACAAATTTACATTAAATGGATACTATTTTTACTAATATCTTTATTTCTACTGAATTTTCTACGATTTTTTTAACAGTTTTAGTCTCAGTAGGTTCACTTTTAAAAAACTTTTTTTATTCATACGTTTTCTTTGTAAGTTAAATGAGTGTAACATTGATTTATTTGTTTTAAAAATAACAAACACCTCTATTATTTGATATCCTATTCAGGAATGAAGTATATAGCAGGCTCTTCTTACAAGTTCTATAAAGTTCTTTCTCTTAGAAGTTCTCTTCCCAAAAGTTATGTTATTGTCAATCACTGCAGGTGAGGTTCCCAGAAAATATACCTAGCGATTAGTATTATTTATATAAATTAATACCTATATCCAGCATTACTATGTTGCAAGATTATGCATTAGTGACAAGTTTTTTGTTAAGATACTACGAGTATTATTTGATCTCCATCTTCTATAGTTTTGAAAATGTAAAAAAACTTTTTCCTTATTAAGTTTAAGGAACAATATAAAACCAACCAACCAACCAATATCCGTGTGGGATTAAGAATACGGAGTGTCACCACCCCTGCTCAACCCGTAGCTGTCGTGAGAAGCGACTAAAGGAGCAAACTACGCAGGGCAACAGCACTGCAAAGGGAAGGAAAACTTGAAACAAATCCTATACCAACCCGTCTGGTCAGCGTGGTATAGAAGGACGAAACCGCCTTTCTAAGGAGAGGCCTATGTCCATAATATGATGATGATAAAACCAAGCGTACATTTATGATTTAGGCATATTTTTTCGTGAGAAACTCGAAATAAAGTTGTGAAATGTACAGTCACAGACAAAATAACAATAGTCGGGCAAGTCCCAATTAATAAGATATGAATTTAAGAGACGGGCTGCAAAGCCTTAATAAATGTATTTGCATACTCACAAAGGGCCTCAGAATCACTTATTTTCATCTTTTCCTCAAATCAGATAGAATATTCATAATGTGAAACGTTAAAATTCAAAAATATGTATTTTCTTCTTAGATTAATAATAATGAAATATAAATTATTATCGCTACTATATGATGTATTTCAACGAAACTCTTAGTGAATTATTCCTGAACTATAAATGTACATTATGACATCTTATTACTTCAACACAATAGCATTATACAATAAAGTCCATTTTCGTTTTATCTTAGTCCATAAATAATTTGAGAACTTTCATTTTAAATCAAAGAGAGAGGTACTCTTATAAAGTAACGTCACCCTCATACGTATAAAACATAGTTTCGAAAACTGTTAATATTTTCATTCTTATTTGTTTACAAACATTAATATCGAAACTAGGAAGTTTAGGTTCTAACCTAGGTTTTATTATTTACTTTTTATCGACGTTAAATGCTGTCTGCTGTGTTAATATTTTATGATTCTTTTACACTTTTTCTCACCATAACTACACATGAAATCTAATATTATAATAATAATACATAATATTTTGGACATCTGACACAAAACGCCATCTAGTTTCAAACTTAGCAGAGCTTGTACTATGAAAACTAGATTGACTGATAGAATACTTAATTTTTTTTTTTTAAATACATACATATTATACATGAAAACACCCAAACTCCGAAACAAATATTTGCAGATCATACAAACATTTGGTCCATTCAGTCGCATACAGTGACGATTATGACTATTATCAGACTGCCGTGTGTGTTCACAGTTGATATGACCATCCAAAGTTTGTCTGTTAGGAATTGCTTTTAAACAATAAGCAATTGTACATGTTAATTAATTTGATGTTATCTTTAAAAAAATATTAAGTGATTTAGTTATAGATACTTAAACGTCCATATCAAATTATGATACACAGAGAACACAAAAAAATAGATACAAGAACACCAGATCAGAATTATATATATCATGGAAACCTGAAAGAAACCAAATTTTCGATTCTTACCAAGGAGTTTGTGACTAAAAATTGTTTACTATAAAAGATAAATCATAAAAAAATAGTCTTTATAAAGAATTATCATGAGGTCCCTTTGTCGAGGAACGAAGCGACCAGACACGTTGGTATCAAGATGGGCTTTAAACACATACGACCCTTTTGCTATAATAGTATTTATTTATTTTATTTATACTTTATGCACAAATGTGACACAGGCGGACTTAATGCCGTAGGCATTTTCTACCAGTCGACCTTAGGGCGATGCAGAGTTAAAAAAATGGTAGATGCACAGAAATTAGAAATGTGATTTAAAAGAAAAAAAAAAATAGTATAAATAGAATATCATATGCACATTGTGTGCATATATTATGTTTACATAATAATATACATTTATACATACATATAACTATATATATTATATATATATATATATACATATACATACATACACACAATAAATTTTAGAAGAGAGAGGTATCACGGTAGATCTGATAAGGAGTTTAAGAGATGTGAAGTGAAGTATTCGTTCTTTTTTCAAACGTGGATAGTAAAACACAATGCAACACCACTCTGCATATCTAAAATAATACATAATATACCATAAATAGCAAACCGTGACAAAGAAAAATGACGTTTCATTTCGTAAACAAATGAAACACATTTGTGTGAAAGTGTGCTATCCTTGTCACTAAAGAAAAAAATACCATAATTGCAGCGAATTAAGATGCCTTTCAAAAGTGAACACTAAATACATCCACATTAAATATATTTTCCATAAATTGTTTACACTCATTCATAAAGTCTCGCAGTGTACCAAAACAGTAAGACCACAAGAACAAAACACTATTGTTAAAGAGTGTACAATATTTTCTAAGAAGGGGATTCTTTTGTCTAGTAATTATAAGCTTTTAAAATGTCCCCCATTCTGACATCAACGACGAAAAGAACACAGATTTATTGCCTTATTTGAAAATCAAACGGCTTTATTCCTTGATTTATAGTTTTTTTTAAATGAATGGAACTTAATTTTATCGGTTGTCACACTTACGTTATTTGTTTTTTTTTTTCAATATGCCTATGTCGTAATTACGACAAGAATGTCAAAATAATGAATAGTCAATGAATGAATTATCTGTGAGACGTAAAATAAGGATAAATTGTTTTTGTGTATTGCCCAAACAAAATATGTATGAAAGTTATATAACAATAAGCAGCCGAAACAAGGACGCCTCAAAAACACTCAATATATCTGAGAAACCACAAAATTTCATTGCGAAATTTAATCTTATCACGCGTTAAATACCGTAAATATTTTTGAAGATCTCACATTTGAAGGCCGGGTGGGTAGGAAGTGGGAGTGTATCCGTGACAGGGTGTGCGAATATTTCTGTGAGCGATTGAACTTAAGAATATATTAAAGTAAGGTAAGCAAAAGTAGTAAAAATGCTTGAAAGGTACTAAGAGCAAAAAAAATACATACATATTCCTATGCATTTGATCGTGTGTGCGTAAGTAGGACAAAAATTATATTCTGTTTCGTAATAAGACGTAACAGGGAGCAATGCCCTTGCCGTCAACCAGGTACGTTAGATTAGACAGAAAATTGAGAGTTGAAAGGAAAGGGAGACAAAAAAGAAAGGAATATTGCTTACTAGCTATTGTCTGTGGTTTCGCTCGCGTGATTACTTCTTATTTCGTGTTGCTGACTTTAAATATGACGAACCTCGGTACAACCGTTTATCCCTTGTTTTACCTATTAGAATGGGTGAAATTAAAAAATACCTTTTTTTTGTGGGTGCTTACAACATAAAAGGCATCAGCTGCCAAAATTTCAAGTCTACTTCAAATTCAGTCAGGGCAAGTTATTTTCTATGGATAGATAATAGGTATGTAAGCAGGGCAGAGAGCTTTTTTTGGTGACAGGGTGGACAATCAATTAACATCTCCGGCTCCTTGAGGAGCCAGGAGTATGAATACTACCCCGAGAGCCAGCCTTGGCGCCCTACTCTAGATCGACGATCGACCCCTCCCCCCCCCCCCCAGATCGACGCCGCACCTAACTAGGCCCTATCAAGCAGATGAGGGTACTGTGCAAAACCTATGAGTCGATTTAGCTGTTGCCGGACAATCTGAACCAGTTATTTAGAAGGAAAATATATAATTACTACTATCGTTTAAACAGGATATATTAAGTCATAGCAATAGTACATACGAACGACGCAATATTATTAAAAAAAATAAAAGAATCATTAATTTAAAGTTTAAAACAGTAACTGATTTATATGTTCCAATCAATATAATAAATGATTATGTGTTAAAAACAAGATATATTTGTATAATTGAATCATCACAATAAATAATTATGTGTTATTTAATCGTATTTAATTAGCAGTTTTTAAATTATACAAACTATTTTTTCCACAACGCTTTTTGCACGAAATACTTTAGCGTCATTAATATTAAAAAAATGATTGCAAATAAACAAATTGATTACTTAACTTGATATTATAATCATTCGTTTGTAAAAAATATATTAATTTTGTTAATTCTTTTCTTTGCAACAGTACGATAGTGCTTCGCTCGGCTTAATGAGAGGCGATTATGTTTTTTTAATAAACATTATGCAAATACCGTCTTAGTGTAACCGTAGGGTTGTCAGAGATAGACGATTGATAAGTGTGAGTGATTTTGATTGTTGTTGAATTCACAGAATCTCCTGATAAGATTAAGTAGCCTAGTAAAATTTCTCATATATAACTGGACTAAAATATAGAGACTAAAAAAATAGCATTAGACACAATATTTTAATGCAAAAAAACTTTTCTGGACTTAAAAGTTGACTTGTAAAGGCAAAAGAGGATCCCCATCGAGGGGTGTCCTTCTGTCTGTCGCAGCTTGTGTTGAATAATAAATAGATGTGACACTCCCTAGCTTGGTGTCTACAGGAAGGAATACCCACTGTTTATACATCACTTCCTGTAGATTATCACATAGGTATATTTATTGAATCAGGGGTAATATGTCTTTTTATTTAAGTATAAAAGTGTGATATTGAATAACTAATATTGAGGAGTTATGATTCGGTTTTATGATTAACTTAGCACCAAATATATTGTTTACAACATTATATTTTGTGTTATCTTCGATATGCTTTATGTACTTTAAATATAGATGAAGTAAACAAGTAAAGTTACTAATAATAATTTTCTATACTTAATTTTATAAATTCAAAAGTACCTCTGTATGTCGATCTGTTACGCTACTTAAACCGCTACAATTTCGATAAATTTTAGTAAAGAGCTTAGAGAAAGAAACAAGACTTTGATTTATACCGTGTAAAAAACCTTGAGGGTGGTAAAATATGGGATCAAAGTACGCATGGCAGACAAATCATTTGTAAGCTTATTGCGATATCTTGTCTTAAGCGTTTGACAGCCCTAACTGTTCTTTCTAGGGTAATAGTGTTCAAGCGTAGCTTTGTATAGTTTCTATAAAACGATATTGTTTAACGTATGATAATTAAGACCGGAAGTGGAAAATTCTTTTTTAATTTTTTTTTTTTTTTATCCATTCATGTTGATAAGGCAACAACAATTACTGCTGGAGTTGTCGTGGAAGTGGATTGTAATCTTAGAAGTTAGTTGGCTAATCTCATAATATACCCACTGTATATATATAGTTTTAATAGCATAAAATAACAATTACTTAGATTAATAATTTTGAATACCCTGAGACAAGAAACTTTTTAATTATTTATGCCTACCAATTTCTTTACACTAATATCCAGTACTAAATGTAAATTTGTATTTCATAAGTAATTAATTAATGAAATAACACTTATCAAAGCTCTTTTGAACTACAGAGTACTTAATGTAATTCCGCTTCTATGAATTTAATTTTCTTATAACGAATTATCTTTAAATAAATCCTCTTTCTTAGATCTTATAACGTTTTATTAAATAAAGAGAGAGTGTGCCGAATCTGCTTGAACTAACAAAAGACTTACTAGAAATGTACTCAATCTAAAATGATAGTCTAAACTTTACAAAGTCTTAGCAGTTCCTAGAACTCGTTAAGGCCGTATTGAACTGTCCCAGAGGTAAGTTGATGTACTACTAACCAATGGGACAAATATTGTCCTACTGAAGATATACACAATAATTGTCCCTTACTGTTCTGAGCTCTTTGTGGCAGGACTTCGCTGTCTTTAAGTAAATAGCGAAACCGACAAACATTAAATCTTTCTTTTCGAACTCGTTTGCTTAATATACATATTGGTATCTAATAAACGATGTGAGAAATTGCTATATACCTATTATTTTCAAACTTATTACCTTTTTTTAAACAGAGTTATTAAGTTACATGTGGCCTCAAACCAGTTCGACTTTCTTAAATACAAGATCACAGAAAAATGTATCTATCTATGATCAATTTTATTAAAGATTCCAATCGCATTTGACATAAGCTTCTGCAGGTTAATTTCTGCCAACTAACAACTCTGTTAATTGATCCGATAATCAAATTAACGTCCTTTATTATGCTTTCAACAACTCAATATATGTTTAACGAAAGGTTTGACATACAAATAATGACTTTTTGTAGTAATCAATTTGTCAGAAATTTTACTGTTTTATAATTAAAGTATTGTTCTTACACTCAACACATTCACTTATCCTAGCACCTGATCTTAATTCAAATGAAATAGTCAGACTTCTAAATCTAATTAGAAAGGATATTTTTTCTCGTGTCAGCTACGAGCCGCGAGGCATCGTGAGGCGGTTCGAAGCAACGCGAAGTTATGTAAGAGTTGCTTTCATTGTGGACGACACCACATATTTCGAGGCAACACTTTTATTAAAGTCTAGAAACTTGTGTTCCCATTTCAAACAAAATTAATATGTAAGGGTAGGGACGGTGTCCGATGGGTACATAGCAATTGATATTTTTGTAATTACAAATTAAATTATTGCAAGAACTAATTAATAGTGTGTTGTATTTTATATAAGTTAAGGTCAAACAGATGACTAACCTCTATAGAAAGAAGAGAGAGACACTATCTCTCAACTTAATATTATAGGGCTGTCTGTTTGGTGACAGATTAAGAATACGGAGTGTCACTACCCTTATTCATCCCGTGGGCGTCGAAGGAACCGACTTAGGGAGCAAATTTTATAGGGTAACAGCACTGCAAAGAGAAGGAAAACTAAAAAGCAAACTCTTATTCCAAGTCTGGCCAGCGTGGTAAGGTAGGGCCAAACTTCCTTTCACTATTAAAGGCTGTTGATGTTATACCTGGGCTTTTAGGAACAGACCTGTAACGTACCATATGATTCCCTATCTGGCGTAATACTTTGTTAACTGTACTCAAGTGCCAACGGGCTTACACAGAGTCTAGAACAGGGTAATCGGTTTAGGTAACTTAATAAAATATTTGAATTTAAAATAGTTTGACACGTATATAATATCAGAGTCAATTTTTCAATAATTGCTGTGCGCCGGCGCGGCGGTTCGATTTCAAACCGCCAACTTTTTTATGAGTTCTTTATAATACGCTTGATATTTGGGAAGTCTCGAAACTCTTACGTCTGGTAGATTAGGATCTAATAATTCTCATATCAAGAGGCAACATATGCCCAGAATGGGCCAGTTTATACGAATAGGGCCTATATGATTGATCTTATTAGATCTATAAATCGTAATATAATAGCAGTTATGTTAATATGACGTTATATCTTTTTTCACCCGGCGATGTGACTTTACGATCGGATAGCACCCATTATAGGGTGTGAATTGTGAACTCTATGTAAACTAACATAATATTAAACACCCTTTCGTTTGTTGTACTGTAACGAAGTCTTAGTTCGTTAGGTAGATTGTATTTTAAGTAAAGTTTCAAATCGCTTTTAATCTGACCGTGTCTTTATGTTGACTTTCGCAACACATTTCAGATACAACTGTCGTCCTTATTATTTTACTGGAATCTACTTTCTCGCTTATTTTGAATACTGAAAGTTCTTCTGTAGTTTGTCCTAATCATCTTTACGTCTTATGCTATCTGTTAGATGACTTTATACCAGGGTTTCCCAAACTATTTTGGGCAAGAGACCCCTTTTTAAAAAGATAGATAACTCAGACCCCCATAGCCAAACTACTTTAAAATCCTATCTCTAGTTATTTTCCTATTGATACAAAATATTTATAAATTGAATAACTTTGTCGTGTGTTAAGTGAGTAAACTTAACATTTTCTCATAAAAAATGAACAAAATAAATACACGTATTAGTTAATCCTATAATAAATTGCTACATGTAATACAACTTATACAGTATTTTGAGAGCTTCAAAGAAGACCTTGTGTTAATTAATAGGGGTCGATTTTTAGACCTCATCGACGCCCCGTTTTCCTTCATGTTGACCCTTGGGAAACCGAATTCGACCCCATGGGTCGATATCGACCACTTTGGGAATCCCTGCTTTATAGTCTATGGGTGTTGGAGGATGAACAAGTAAAAGTTAGTCACTTAACAAGCAAAAGACTGCCTGTAAGATCGTAGATTACGATAAGGCCACCCGAGGAATGTACTACTGTTTCTAATGGATCTTTTCGTGATTGTATTTTATTCATGATAAGCAATAAAGAGTACTATATAGTTATTTATCTGCTTGGTTAAGGGTCCAATAACGAAAGAAGACCACAGATACGTTAGGATGGTGACATCAAAAGGACAGCAGGAAAGGAGAGGCTCCAGGTCGCACAAGGTCACGAGAGAAAAAGAGAGAGAGAGAGAGAGAGAGAGAGAGAGAGAGAGATAACCTGATTTTCGTACACAAAACTTTTTAAAAACAGCGGCTTAAATATTTTACCTATCTATCCACAATAAGGGCAAGGCTGATATGGACAGTATGCTGTTTCGTTTCTGCTCATTCTGGAGATTTGAGATTAGCGATAGGCATACTGCTGTTGCGTTGAGTGATTATAGGAACCAATTTTGGAATAAAAAACAAATTATTTATATCTTACTAGTTTCAGTCCTGGTTTCGCTCAAGTTCATTTCTTGTGAACGAAAAGTATTTTTATTATAGCATAGGGGACAATAGAGCAGACGGGTCACCTGATGGTAAGTGACTACCGCCGCCCAACGACACCTGCAACTTAGGAGTCACTAGTGGCCCTTTCAGTTGCCCCCCAGAAGCAAAGGCAGGCGAGGTTTCGGCTCAGGTATCCTCACTCACTCAGAGAAAAGCTAGAAAATAATAACTTAACACCGGTTTTCTGTGAGGGCGGCCCATTTGTGCCATAGCACTACTCTCCCAATAATAATTTTCTATTTTTGTTTATTTATTTAGCACAGCTTACAAAACATACACTAATACATAGTTTACAACCATGATTTAAAAAAAGGTGATGAGTGTCTCACTTACAAGTTGCCATGGCATGGGATCATGTAATAATACATAGAGAATATATAATACTACTGATTTTTTTTTTGGTTATTATTTTTTATAAAAGTTTGTGAAGTGAGTTTGGCTTCTATTTAAACAGAGTAAAGACCGATATCATTACAAGAGCAATCACGTCTATAATAGTTTGTAACTTTAAGGGGCTTCAATAAATTGAAATTACCGAGAAAAATCGCTTAACCTCTGCTCGTCTCGAGTTATGAATTCAGAGAATACTTGTTCATTTTATGCTTTAATCTAAGTTTACTAATGCTTGAAGTAAAAACTTAATATTTGCGTATAACCCTAAAAACCTGTGTTTAAAAATAATACTTTCACCCATCTCACACACGGCCCAAAAACTAGCCAGAACTTGTGCAATGGCAACCTGACTGCTGATGAACGTATTTATATATTTCAAAATACATACACATTACAGATAATATGTGTGTGCGTATAAACCCACACACAGAACAAATGATCGCACTCGTCACAAAATTATTTGTCTTGGGTTGGGAATCGAACTCACGAGCTTAGACGATCGCACGATTCAGTCAGGGTCTCTAACCACTGGACCAACAGGCTCATCGACTATCTTATAATTTATTTGTAATTAATATAACATGAATACTCCACGCGGATCTTAAATAAAAACAGCGTAAAGGTTTTATTAAAAATCTACCTTTAAAATTATTTTTCATGGAAGAGGAGGTAAACGAGCAGACGGGTCACCTGATGGAAAGTGACTACCGCCAGTCATTATCCGGTTGCCGGCCTTTGAGGAAGGAGTACGCTTTTTTTTTGAAGGTCTTATCGTACGAGTATTTTATTTATTACTCCTTATCAACTCGAGCAATACATTCAATATCATTACAGTTTACTGTTCATTGACAGTGACTTGACAATTAATTGGGTGTAATTTATCTATAATATGTATGTATTTAGAAATATATAAGTATGTTTATCAGCAGTCTGGTTACCATAGTACAAGCTCTGCCTATTTTGGGATCAGACGCCAACCATCCGGGTCTTGGGCAGTCCGCATCGATCTGCTGCTAGCCATTTTTAGCCTCAAGTCATCGGTCCATCGTGCCGCAGGTCATGTCATTCTCTGTTATCTAGAATATTTTCTAACCATGTTCAGCAAGGGTATCTGGAATAGTTTTGTTGTACACCTTACAAAAGCATTGAAAATGCCATCAATAGTGTCTTAAAAGGATTTATATTTTTTTACAATGAATTAAGTACTTACTTAGTATTATCCACTACATAACAAGCGTGTGCATTTTACAATCTGCAAGCAAAATAGACCTTACTGGCAAACGATAATAAATGGACATAAAAAAATTCTGGCTGTATGCATACATACATAATACATTCAGTCCGGGACATAATTTATGGGCCCGACGACAGACTTTTTGCCTTCGAAAAAAAAGGATTCGTTCAAAAGTGGATATCCTATTTTTTTTCGGAACGTTGGCAAAGATCTCAATGTTTTCAGATAACTGTTTGGTTTTGAAATTGCAATATCTTATTTAACGCTGTTTGATCGTTTTCTTTAAAGAAAACGCTGTTTTGTTGAAAAATATTTTCTACAAGTTACTTTTTAAAACAATTTTAATGTCTAGATAGAGTTAGTATCTACCACCGACGTGGAGTTCTCAATGGGACCACGCCCGCTCTGCCAAGAGCGACACCGGCGACACGATAGAGAAGAAGACAGTTTGTAAACATTGTGTTAATAGTTTGGGAAGTGGTTTCTGACTTAGATTACAGGTATAACACAGGTCACAGATGTTGCTTATCAAATAGACGTACTTACATATAAAATGTCCAGACTATTTGATTGATATGATTGTTATGTTGTATGTTTTTACTACATTTAACCTATTTAGGATAAAAAACATAATATTTTATTTTCTTAGTCGTACACCAATGACGAAAATGTCATGGTCTTGAATTGTCTGAGTCTGAGTTTTCTATGGTTTTCGTGAGACTGGTACGCTGGAAGAAAACTTAGATTGGGGTTAATCTCAATCTCAAAATTTCCTTGTTACTTCAATCTTTATGGAAGAGGGGGCAAACGAACAGAAAGGTCACCTGATGGAAAGCGACTACCGCCACCCATGCACGCCTGCAACTTAGGAGTCACAAGCGCGTACAATAATTATTATCCCTGCTAATAATTTTAATGTAAACTACTAATGTAAATAATAATAATGTTCTACCACATTCACACAGCGCCATCTAGTCCCAAACTAAGCAAACCTTGTACTTGTACTATGGCTACTAGATAACTGTTATCAATAAATATATACTTGTTTTTTGTAAATATATACTTATTATACATAGAAACACCCAGACCAAATAAAAAATTAAATGTTCATGCACACAAATGTTTGACTTGAGCGGGAATCGAACCCGCGACGATCAAGTACCTATTGCGGTGTGGGTGGAGGAGCAAATAAAAGTCGAAGCTCTTAGGTTAAGACTTGCTGTAATACTCCTCTACTAACCTGACTTACAGTAGGTTTATATACCTAATTACTACGTTGTTTACAACTAAAACTTCATATAAACAGTTCCTTTACATATCTGATGAAACTCATGATGGTATGTGATGTACGTGACGGATTTTATTACAGTACAATATCACGTAACCAGTTTTAACCAGTTAACCAGTTAACCTCTTAACCAGTTTTAACTTTTGGCATCAAGATACTTTTATTCTTGAGGAAGGATATAGTGCTCTTTGACATACACTCGGACCGCAGGCAAAAGCTAGTATACAATAAATAATAAATAAAATCGTTGATTCGTGGTTTGTAGAAGTTATTCATCACATCAACACAAAAGCGTTCTAACAGCTGTAGGCCAAAAAGACCTTATTGAATACATGTAATTTTATAGCGTATGTAGAGTTACGGCAATCCCACCTACAAACATACAAACTATGTTTATTGATTAAAGCTGATGTTTCTGTAATGCATATCTAGTTCATGTGTGTAATCATACAAATTCAAGTTACGTCAATTTAATTGAAGCTGATTTTAGTACAACTTAAGTAGTTGTTTTTTTAATAGATACATCGTGATCAGTACGTTATTAAGAGCATTAATCTCTCTTATTTCATGGCCAGGTACAAAATTACACATTACTCTGGACAAAATTAAATTACCTCACTACAATTAACCACAGTACCTAAACACTAAACCGACGCTACGAGTTCTCAAAGGGACGTGCTGAAATTATATAACCGAGGTGCGAGGTTCGATGCTCGGGCCGGGTTTAAATTAATTAAAGCAAACCAGTGCAAGGCTTTGACCGTAATAACATAATTCCGGGAGACGCCGCTTGTAGGTATTTAGTTCAGGTCTCTCGGGGTACATCCTCAGTGTTAACAGGACGATCCTGTACTTTTTTCTTTATGTTTTGTTATGTGTTGTGGTGTGTTTATGTTATGTGTAGTCAGTGCTTTTTGCACTCCAAACAAAGATTGTGCAAAATTTCTTAAGAAAATTTTGCGTTTAAGATGTAAAAGTGTAATTAACAAAGTAACAAAATCTTGTTCATTTGTATAGAGCAGCACGCCAGTGATAGTAATAGGATATTAATGTGAATATTCACAATAGTACTCCAGTTTGGACTTGTACTCAAAAATACGGTAGGAATAAATTTTAAACTGTGAACAAAAATATTTAAAATATGGTTATTCTGAAGTACGTTGCTTAATTAATGATGGAGCCAGCAAATGGATAAAGGATCCCAGTAAAGCGTATTTTATTTAGTACTTGATGACACAGGCCACTTCGTCTGCTTCTTTCGAAAGGAAAAAAAACATTGATACTCGGCTATTGGTCGTAGCATGAAATTATATAGCTTATATCGTTCCTCGATAAAAGGGCTATCCAACACTAATAGAAATGATCAATTCGAACCAGTAGTTCCTGAGATTAATCCGAACATAGAAACTCACAAAATTTGACTCATTATATTATCAGTATAGACTATTTAATAATATACGTCGTTTTTCAATTGAAACTCGTCATCACTGTTACGTCCTGTTTCATATCAGGACAGACGTCTTGCGGCCTCTCTTTAAGAATGTATTCTACCTTCGATAAGTCTTTATGTGAGAACAAACAAACATTTAACAAGTAAACAAACGATACTGAATCTTAAATAGTAACAAAATAAAGTTTAAATTAAAATTGTACTTCCTTGTCATCACTGGTTTTTCTATGATAAACAAACATAAACACCATTTAAATCTTCCGTCGTAAACCAAAAAAGTTTCTAATATATCAGCAATAGTTTGTATCGGTGCTTTTGTAACAAGACACCACATTGGACCCAAGACGTGTTGATTTAGGCCACGGCACCGTGAAATAAGCAAGTTTTTATGTTACACTTTTGGATTACACGCTTGACTAGGTTTTTGTGATAGTCTTTGTTTTGTAATCGTTCGAAGGTGTTGTTAGTATATAAATATAGTGTGGAACATCCTTTTAACTGTTTTCTAGAAACATAACTATCTTGCTTTTTCTGTCTATCGACTAAAGACTACAGTTTATGTTTGACTACAAGTCAAACATAAACTGTAGTCTTTATAATCCCCGAAGGGATGGGCAGATATATATATATATATATATGTCTGCCCATCTGCCCATATGGTGTGGTGACGGATTAAGAATTTGGATGTCACCACCCCTATTCATCCCGTGGGTGTCGTAAGAGCCGACTAAGGGAGCAAACCACGCAGGACAACAGCACTGCAAAGAGAAGGAAAACTTGAAACAAACTCTATATCAACCCGTCTGGCCAGCGTGGTATAGTAGGCCAAAACCTCCTGTCTAAGGAGAGGCCTATGTCCAGCAGTGGTGTTATAGGTTGTTGATAATATATGTACCTATATGTGTAATCAATGAAAATATACACAGTTCGCTACATACTTAAACATTATTCGTTTACTTATTGCCGAGTAACTGCTGACAAGCTTAATACCGCCATCGGGCACTTTAAGAATTAAATGGGAAAATTGAGAGTTCAATTTCAAAGGGAAATTGGGTAAGATAGAAAGGGATCAAATATTCAATTCAAGTCAACTCGCATATTTACTTATTATTTCAATAAAGACATATGGAGAATATGTCCTTGCGAATCATCTTGCAAAAAACCGCTAAACCTATCAAGCGTGAACTGCACCTGTCCCGTACGGCTTCGGTGTAGGGTTACAGGATCAAGCACTTCACGGTCTTCGAGGCCGTCTGCAGCGACAGACGGGTTAAGGCACTTGTGTGAGGTGTATTCGTTTATTTTGCAATAATTGAATGTTTAAAGTAGCAAGAACTCCCTTTTCACTGTCACGCGATGATGCGTAGATCGTTTTAAAAAAATTGAAATAATCACGACTAGTTATTACAGATGCGATAACGGTTCCTGCGCCTATCCTAAGGATCACAATTTTATGTTACATAGCTTACCTTTTTAAAGAATTGCGTTAGCAAATGTTTAAATAATATTGCTTAATTCGACTAGATAACAGTCTTCTGTACATGCGTATGTTATTGAACTCGACCAAAACCTGAGATTTTTAGTAAATATTTCATTTGTAACTTCAGTTTGATCCTGGGTAGCTTAGACTACCAATTGGACGCATTAGGTGTCGCTACAACTGGCTTCTAGAATTTTTATATTTTTTTTTGTACAAAGTGATACAGTCATATTTTAAGATTTAATCATTCTTTTGGACAGGTCAACTTCAATTACGCCTAAGTAGTAACTCAAGGTCTCTCCGCGTAGTAGATTATATTATAAAGGGAACGAGCAATGAAAATATAGGTATATATATATCATAACACAGTATTACACGTTTTAGTACAGTAGCTGAGACTTTATTCGACGCATTCTATTGCGAGACGAAACTGTAGTGATAGTTTACTTAAGTACTTAGAAACTTATTAATACGAAATCTGCATTAAGTTTCAATCAGATATAAAGTTCTAACTGTTGAACACGCAGCTTAGTGTCCGAGTTGCAACAGTTTTGGGAATAAAATATGCATGAAGATGAAGCACTTACTAAGTGGATTTGTATACTAATAGATTGGCAATTAAAAAATTATAAACAAAGTGGTTAATATGGCATTATTTATAACGTATGGACTGAATGCTAAATAATGAATGCTGAATGCTGAATGCTAAATAATGCATAATTTAAATGGGTTATATAGTAAAACAGACTGAGTTAATCGAATTGGCCGGACTTTATGAGTATTTACTAGAAACTACTGGGATGTAAACTTAAGGGGGGAACTGTTTAATGTCGTAGTGTTACAAACTCGAGCGTATATTGCTAGTAATAATAAATAAATAAATACTCTTTATTGTACACCAAATACATGATAAACAAATATAGAAACAGAAACAAAATAAATGGATGTGAATTGATGTACCAGACAACCTTCTCACATATTCAGGCACAGGTTCGGTTTCTTTTCTTTTTAAAATTTTCCTATTACACAGCATGTCAAGGAAATGATAGGATTACATCCGACCGAAGAAATAAAAACTTGTGACATGTAGAACTCAAGTTGATACGAAATGAGGTTTAATGTTCTATGAAGTGTACCATTATTTCTCATATGTTTTTATAATAAAAAGTACTATCAACTCATCGAATCATACATCATTTTATGCAGGTCTGTTTGGTAGAAAATCTATCCCCACTCATTGTAAACGGTAAATTCTCTCGTACTTTAACTCTCACAATACAGAATACGTATCCGGATAATTGAATCAGGAAGTCGATCGTGCATGACCGGCTCCAAAGACATTGTATATAAATTCCTATAGTTATACATAATACGCTTTGAAAATAGACACGTAGGTTTATTTCTGAAACGTCGCCTAACTCAGTTTGTCTTTTGCCATGGACTCATGCTCTTCTTAACGTAGTTTCTAGAAATATATTCCATAATGCACATTATATTATCGATAATCTTGGTCCCTTGGTGAGCCTTTGTGATAGCATCAGCGGTGAAGTCAGCAATTCTCGGGATCATAGGTAAGTAGTGGAACACTGGGGTGGTTTTTAGTGGCAGAGTCTGATAGACCCATTCGTATCCAAAAGGCAGAAGACATCAATGATTATCATGTTAAGAAAAAAACGAATCTTAATCGGAAGTAGTGACATAAGGGGTTGTTTTTAGGTAGTAGAATCTAATAGAACCCTTTACCCCCCAAGAGCAGATTAATGAGCGAACACCAATGCAGGAAAAATGTGGTACAAAATGCACTTGACAAAGGAAAACTTGAAGTGGGTATCGAACCCATAGCATTTTAAAAGTCGTAGCCCTTTCAGAACAAAGTATGAAAACTTCTCTGTCAACTATAGCGTTCTCTCCTCTTGATATAGTGCAATAAGGTAATTAAAGAATAAATGTTAGTATTATATTTCACTTCTATATTTAATATAGAAATCTGTATACACCTGTATAGGCGTCATATAATAATGAACCCAACTGAGGCGTTCACAAGCACTCACGTGGAACACAATAGATCATACCTATGTTTTCGATCAATCATGCGAAAACAACTACTATGATATACAACCACTAAAACAAAACTTGCATCCACAAATACTTAATAGACAATATCTAGTTGTTCTTCTAAGATACCGCAAGGCTTTCCACTCACGTCACGACTTATCTAGGCGACTTGCCTGCTTTAGTGAACATGTCATAACACGTTACACGGCCCACAAACGCACCGGCGTAAAACCGCATACGTCACTACGAGTAGTTGCGCACGAGTTCATTATGACATGCGTTTGCATTTACTAAACACAACATGAGCTTTAATGTAACTATTTATTTTTTATTTTGTATGATGACCCAGCTGTCAATTTGCAATCAATTTTTGCTCAATCAATGCTTCAAGAAAAATATTTTCATCAGGGTGAAAGGTACATGTCTTATTTGGACCTCTGACATTGTGTATGCGATATTTTCTTGAGTATTTTGTTGTTGATAATGATATGTTGAGAAGTGGCATAATAAACAAGCTCATATTTGCCTTTATGATATCAAGTTAGGAAGTAGAAATTGCATTCTTAATTTGCTACCATGTGATTTGTTTTTGAGGATGCCAGTCACGGATCTAGGAGGGGGGGGGGGGGGGGGAACCGGGGCACCGGGCGGCAATTTTAGGGGGCGTCAAAATCATAATATTGTATGATTTAAATTAAAAAAGTCGCGCCACAAAGCGCCTAGTATACGAAAGCCTGGTTGGCTCACCGTCGACTTGAAAAAAGCGCCACACAGGCCCACACTACAAGTGAACTTATATATTTATGAGCTTTTTTGAACTTTTTTAAGTAATTTCTCTCAAACGCTGGAGAGAGGGGCACCACTATCAAGTTTCTGCCTCGGTTCGAAAAAATCGTAGATTCGGGGCTGGAGGATTCATAGTAATATCGTGGAACAGCTACGTTTCGGCACATACGGACCATCTATAGAACTGATACTTCACAGATGTTGTTAAGTAGCTCTCTTGATGCTTTTCACCGAGTGAGTGAAAGATTTACCGGAACAGAAAGCCTCCATCTTCCCCTGATTCTAGGGAAGAGACTGAAAGGGCGGCAACGGACTTATGACTCTTGAGTTGCAAGTGTTCAATGCCGGTGGTAATCACATACCATCAGATAACCCATCGGCTCGTTTGCCCCCCCCCCCTATACTATAAAAAAATAAGAAAACATTCAATGTTATCACACCCACCATTACTGTGTGGTGACGGATTAAGAACACAGAGTGTCACCACCCCCATTCAACGTGGGTGTCGTAAGAGCCGACTAAGGGAAAACTACGCAGGACAACAGCACTGCAAAGAGAAGGTAAACAAACCCTTGGTTGGTTGGTATACCAACCCGTCTGTATAGTAGGCCAAAACCTCCTTTCTAAGGAGAGGCCTATGTCCAGTAGTGGACTGTTAAGGGCTGTTGATGATGATGATGATGACACCCACCAGTTTTAATAAGTCTAGAGCCTGAGTGACCATGTTCCAGTAAGAATAAAGAATGTTGTACTGCAATACCTCTATGCCCGTTTTACTTTCACGGGTTTTCAACTCACAGGAAGAACTATTTCTTAACGTTCCATAGTGACCGTGCAGGTGCTGGGTCCATCGCGCGATAGATGGGGGCAACACATGCGACTTCGACAGCGCCTGGGACTTGCGACCCAGCTATAAGTTAGGTATAAAGTGGTATGATCAGAATGGAACTGCTTAAAACCATACAGTTTTCCGTCACATGTGCTTATGCAACGTCTTGGTCTCCGAGAAGTACGATAATTGAAGATCAGTAGTGGTAGAATAAAAGGTGCTTATGATGTTAATGCAACTTATAAAATTTGTTTTTTCTTTTTTAATTGAAAGCGGTTTGATATAAATTAGTGTAATGCAATTTTAAATTTGGAACTAACG
Source organism: Arctia plantaginis (assembly GCA_902825455.1). Classification (NCBI taxonomy): domain Eukaryota; kingdom Metazoa; phylum Arthropoda; class Insecta; order Lepidoptera; family Erebidae; genus Arctia; species Arctia plantaginis. Next base: position 8,849,635 of record CADEBD010000292.1, read on the forward strand.
AGGCAGCGAACTTGGTTTCAACACATAAATTTATTAATGAGGACGGCAATCGGATATTGCATATCGTTAAAATCAAGAAAAAAATATATATTTCCTAAGAATTTCACTCTCGGTCACTCTTGCATGGAACGGCAGCAATTCGTTTCGTCGTTGATTGTCTTAATTACTGTTTAATTAATCCGATTTGTATCGTGTCACAGTGATTAGTATTTGGGTCTCCAAAACTGGTTGTCCAAAGTGATTACCCCTAAACTAATTTAGTTTACCTAGATTATCGACACTGACACTAAACTTTCATCATCCGAGTTTGATATAAACCAGATGAATAGGTAATTCCTTCAATCCACGTGACTAACTGCTGATGTGGCAAGGATGATATGTAGCAATATTTCTTTATCATAGGTGCAAAATTATTGCCAATGTGAATGCCTACCTACGATTAATTGACACCTCATACTACTAAATATTCATGATAACTAATTTTAGTGATTTGCGAAAACGCACTAAAATATCTCTAAGAATCAACAAAAAAATGTTACTGTATATTTTTACATTTGAATAGAGGCCAAATAAAGGATGGTCTTTATTGTTCTTTATGGTTTAAGTAGAATTGTCTTTTTATTTCCCAAATTGTATTTGGGATAAGCACAATGTTTTTCATTGCAAAGAGTTTTCGTTAAACTATCAAATTACTGTGAACGTTTCTGGAAATTATTGTACACAATTTGCATAGTTCTCAAATTATAATTTAAATTATCATATATTATATAAACTCAAGCGAGTAAGAATAAGCTCTTAAAATTAGAACTTACCTACTAAAAATGCGCCTCAACATTTGTCTAGGCTGAGCTAACACACAGTTCCATTATTCCTACCTTGGTCAAACAGACAAACATGGCGTCTGAAGGTCCAGGTAATCGATTTCAGCGACCTCATTCCGCCTATTGTCAAGCACTATTGGATTTGTTTTTTTTTAAACGAATAGCACTTACGAGATTAATCCCCACGCTGTAGAAGATAAATTGATAGAGGTGAAGTATGTAGACAGTTGTATAATGCAAGTTATTTGTTTTGTCACCAAAAAACTGTTACAAGTTAGTGAACCACGACAGCAATTTCATAAAAGCCTGGCTTCTTTCATACAGCAACGCTAAAATGCTGTTAAATTGTTTAAGTTAGCTTGATTAGCTATAAGTCCGCGTGTGCCGGACGTGTCGCCTAAATAGAGAGTGTACCCGAAGGTGGTGCCCGCGCCATTGTAAGCAGGCGCAAGGGGGGGTCCGGATGCCTTAATAACAGCAGTTCCCGAATCCCTTTTATTACAGGCGCATAGTGGCACACCGAGTGGTTTTAGACGGTCCGATTCCGACACACCATACCGCCGCAAAACCCCAGCTGGGTGACGGCCCGAGGGGGTTTCCACAGGTAAAAAAAGACCGAGAGGAGCGCAGCGTAGAGTATTGAACGTACATTTGTTGATACGTTAAACTGGTCTCTTCGGGGTAGTCAGCCTCACATTTTTCTCTTGTCCCATCTTTTTTTCAAATCTCAAGCCATCTATCTGTCGCTAACTTTCCTTTCGAATGTAATCGATTTGACAAAAAAATGGGAAAAGAGAAAAATGAAAATGGAGGAGGTAGCTAAGGTAATAAAAAAAAAATGGTATCGCAAGTCTGGATAGGGACTAGAGACTGGACTGAAGCTCGAAGAGGTCAAGATTACGAATTCGTATATCACCCCTAAGACAGAGCTATCAACTTCTAATCCTTTAATTTCCGAAATCCGTCCACTGCTGAACGAAGGCCTCCCGCAAGGAGCACCTCTATCCCGGTCTTGGGCAGTCCGGGAAATAGCTTTAACCGTTAACAACTTTGATCGCTACAATCGCCAAACTGACACGTTTAAAAATAACATAATAAATTCATTTATAGCTTTGTTTTCACGAAAACCTTGGACAAACATTCGTAATATACGAAGTTAATTTTTATGCTGATAGGGGAATAAAGGATATATAGCTCGTCTGGTTATCTTTGCGAAGTTGTAAAAGGTATGAGGAAAATGAGATGTTCTCGGCGTTGCTTGCTAACCTCCCACATTACGTAAGTGTGATTATATTTTGTTTAATTTAAAAAGACTATTATAACATTGGAAATACGAACACTATTCGAACGCAGCCTCCAAATCTAAATCCCTATTTACACATCTACTGCGCACACGAGTCGTCCATTTCATTCCAATAAAGCAATGATAAGTAAATAACAGCACAGTCAATCACGACGGTCGACCGCCAGAATGTCCAAGTTCTATAGAATTCCTGCATAGATGACGTGCGGCGGAGCGTGAACTATTGAACCTTATGGCACGTCAGACATCCTAAGACTGTCGATTTGTCGGTGAAGGCACACGGTACATTACAATTTCTCAGGTAATAAATTGAGGACGCTGATATGAAACTACATAATTAGTTTTACGGATTAAGTATATGAAGTATATTATATAATAAGAACATACATTTTATTTTTATGGGTTTTTTACAGCATAGGGTTTTCATGTGAAGTACGACTTGACACCACCACGCGTTGCCGAGAAAAGATGGTTTGATAGACCGATAGATAGACAACAAAGTGATCCTATAAAGAGTTTCGTTTTACCCGTTTAGGTATGAAATCCTAAAGATGTAATTATGTAGTAGGTACTTATGTAATATACCTATACATAGCTACGATAAAGTCAATAAACGTTTATATGTTAGACCAGTTCTGTTTAAAATTCGATTATTTTATTGAATATCGATATCTAAACGCGTGTTTGTTATCGATTTATAATAATTTATACGGAATAATAAAACCTCAGCAGGACATAAGATTTGCATAAAACTATGAGATATATTTTTTTACTATGTGACGTTTAATCTATTTAGAGAATACTTCTTGGTGTATTTTAAAGATCAATTTATTTTCTAGAAAATCATCTGCACAGGATTCTATACGTGTTGAGTTGATTCAAAATTATTTTTTTAATGAAAAAATATAAATATATTTAAACAAACCACTGTAAAGTCCCAGTGGGGCTCTTTCATCTTTCCGGAACTTACCTGAAAAAGAAACAAAAAATTTTTTAGCGTTTGGACACAATTTCATAACAACTATTTTGCTTAATATACATATGTAGAAACATACATATAATAAGTATTTAAGTACGTTTAGCTCCATAGGTTAAATGTCGTAGAAAATTATTATTGTGTGAAGGGAAATCCAGGAGCCCTCGTTAAAATAAACATGCCTACAACATTGTAGGCAGGTTTATTTTAACTATAAAGTATTTAGTTCTTATAAAATCTTCATTTGATGTGGTACTTATTTGCCACAAGTTTCTCATTGAACTCATTCTCATATTCTTATTTCGAGTCCTTATAACATTGACCATGTTTCAAAGCCACTGCTTCGCTATTGAATTAACTCAATTTCACACAAACAGAATAAAGTTTTTCTACCTCTATTTGGGTTAAACGTAACCGTTATGGAAACTAATCCTAGCTAACCCTTAAGCTCTGTGTCGGGTAGTTAAGACCGGCCATGCGTATTTGTCTAACCCGCCGTTGCGTGCAAAATTCTATCTTTGAAACACAAGTGGAGGTTTAGTCCGAGGATTTGTGCATCGGAATATTCCCGAAATTCGAGTCTGATAGATTAGTATTCCGAGTTGTAAATTTACTTGTACATAGTTGTCTGGAGTTGACTGGAGAGTCAATTGTATGCAATATCTTCAGAAATACATCATTTCCTGAAAATAATTTATAGAACAGAAAATATTTTGTTTATTATGTAAGACGTAGAGTAAATTAAACAACAGTGTACGGACCGCAGTAGTCAGCCTATCTTCTGATTATAATTTAGTCCTATTAGATTCAAATCTATAAGTAATATTATAAGTGATGGTTTTAATCTAAGAAAGGCCTAAAAAGTCTCCTAAAAATATTAATACCCACATAGTATTTCGGGGAAGGGGGGAAGGGGTTTATTGTGTTACGATTTTTTTTTCTAGTAAGATGAGAAATAAGTATTGTTTTCATAAAATACCTTGTTTTATTTTGTTATTTTACATAATTAACCAAACTCAACCAAAGGAAGAATTTAAACATGGCTTTCATAATATTTTATACTTACCGACAATGAAAAATCAAAGACTTCGTGACTTCCTTGATCGATACATTTCATAAACAATTTCCGACCCTATCCGCTTTAAAAAAAAGGCAGATGTGTTTGTACGTCAATATCAACATAAAACTAATAGGTATTAAACTTATACATTTAAAATTTAAATTAAAATCATATCCCGCTAGTAACTACCTACTACTTCTAGGCGTACATTACATAAACTATTAACAAAACGATTCATAAACAAATAGTTTATCGGCATAGAGATATGTAGAAGATGGTCCATGTTATTAACCCGTAGCAGCCGGTGGGGGGTATCCGAGGCCGGCCTACTATCCAACCCATTATCATCCGTTACCATTTTATTACCATTTTTACCATTTGTCGGGTCACAAAAGTTGTATATTAAGTTTTCCTTTACTAAAATCATTTGTTTGTTTTGAAATACTGTTTTATGTTCATCATCAGTATGGTAAGGCCGTTGACGTAACATATAATCTTATTTTTATAGTTACATTTGTAGATAAATGGTTTATATTTTTATGCTTTATCAATGTCATTAATGTTTATTTTTGTGTTCTATCTTAAGAATGTTTGACATGAGATTTAAGTAAACTATTTATGGTAATAATAAAATTACTAAACATCTAGTAGTAATCTTTACAAGTTTTATTTTAAAACGATTTCAATGGTCAATTTAACTTTTTAGTATCACTTCAGTTTTGACTTTAATTATTATTTTATTAAGAATTTTAACTTTTGTAAACTATTAAAACCACTCGTCTAGATAATTAATGTACACGAGACATCGACGTCGGCCATCATTGTTTTACTGGCAAACAGCATAACTTGAACTGTCATTGTGTACACTTTCTGTATCATAAAAGATTAACATATATGTATAACTAGATACGTGCAGCACTATGTGACGGTTTACAAGCAATTGTTAAATTCGTAACACATATTTAGCATTACCCATATTTTACCTCTTTTCTAAATAAGCTTTAAAACTTAAATAAATATTACGCTCCTCTGTACGTAAAATTTTCTTTAAATACTTCTAAATTAAATTTTAATTTTCTTTAATGAAGCATGTTAATATATGTTTTTTAGCTTATTGCACTGACAATAAAAAATACTTCATCAACAAAAATTATAATATTTGAGAATAACCAATTTTGATACAATTTTTGTTTTAAACAAACAATAAGACCTTTGAACAAAGTTGAAAACTTGTATAGTTTCAAACAGTGATAAAAGAGAACAAAACTAAAGTTTTTAAATACATTTAAAACAACGCGTAAGTCTGATTAATTCAAGCATAATACAAAATGTCATCGCTGGAAACCCATTGAAGTTTTTAATTTATTGTTTATTAATTCATAAAGTTATAGGTGTTCGTATTTGATCCTTTTGTGAATTTCATTCTGCCATTTGCAAATGAATATATTTGCATTCGATTGTAATAAATTTGTATGTGCCAAAGAAACTATGCCTTCAACTTTTCCTATCTTTATTACGTTTAAGTCTGTTAGATGGGCAATAATATCTTTATTTGTATAAAAGATTTATTACTCTGATCAGCAACTTTGACTTCGCACATAAATTAAAAGTTACGATACAAACAATTTTAATACACCCGAGAGCAAGATTCTCGATCTACATAAACACTGGACTACTACATAAAAAAATCCATAAAGAAAAGTAAACATTTAAAAACAAGCACAGAAATATCATATTTGTCTATAGCTTCACAATTGTCTCAAACTTTATTATTCCGTGTTACTGCCACGTGCTGCCATTATTGCGGTTAAGAAGTTTGATAAGCACTATACTTCAAGTTTTTTAAACCAGGTTGAAGAATATTCTTTCATTGCTTTTTGAAAATTTTAAGCTCTCGAAGCGTGATCGAAGTAGGGTTTCATTGTCTCGTGCATTGTCTGAGCTCGTCCCTGGCATGCTCAATCGGGTCGAGGTCCGGGCTCTTCATAAAGCTAATGTTCAGTTCTTAAAAGTAGCCATTCAAATCCGACCCTGATTCATAGCTCTCGAGTGTACTGTTGAAAAACACATATATTAAAGCATTTGAAGTACTCTGACCTCAGGTTTCACGATGAAAACAAATGAAAATAAAAAGATCAAAACTTGAATGTTGATCAAAGAGTTTCGAGGATAAAACATTTGAAATTCAAATTTTCAAATAAATTATGACAAATTACTTTATGTTCTGATGAGTGAAATAACAAAGTGACAATTAAGATGAAAGCAAAATGTCAAAATTAGAAATGTTTAATTATATTATCTTACATTCATTGCTCTTTTGAACATCCATGTCGGCTCTTAACAAGGGGACTTTTTAAACTAAAACAAATGTGTTTACACGTAAATAAATATGAAAAATTAAACACAAATATATATATTTTAGGTTTGAATTCTTAAAATTTATGTTCTGACACTTCCTTTGACATGAATAATTTCTTTATTTAAGGATTCAAAAGCTGGAAATTTATGTATACTAATGTATATAACATACCTTAAATTTACCCATATGTGTATTACCTACACCTATTGATTTGTAAATAAGAATGATTAAAAAAAGATATAGGGCAAAATTGTAACCAGTAGGTGTCAATGATGAGTCATAAATGGGACTTAAACATGACATATGGCAAAATAGGCGTGTTATTATTTCCCCTGGGGATTAATAAGTGTGATATTTATCCCCATAATCATTTATAATTGAATGATAAGTACATACTTAGAGAGCCGACAGCGAATGAAGCTTAAAAATATATTGAAAAGAATTTAATGGCCTTGATGACGTAACACATTATTGTATGTAGTTTGTATTTGTATCTTGCATATATAATTAGAGTATATATTCGTAAAACAACAGTATCAGCATCGGTGGTTCAGTGGTAGAATGCTCGCCTGCCAGGTGGGAGCCCGGGTTCGATTCCCGGCCGATGCAATCTTTTTAATATTCAAAACAAATACTGTTATTTTTAATTAAATATTTACGTTTTAGTTTTTAATTTTTTTTAACATGAAATACCTGTATTTTATAATTATTTTATTATACCTTGAACAAATAAAACCTGTAAGTACATTAGAGTTAAGTTCATACCTGCATTATAGTAGAAATCTTCTATTGTTCACGTTACAAAGTAATTCATATTCTGCGATTTAGTCATCAAAGTCTAAAACTAATTCAAAGTGTTAAATTCACCTTTGTGACTTTGCTTGACATTAACTCATTATAGGCATAATATAACCGAACAACAGAGCAAGCACAATGTAGGTTTTTACTCTGTAAATAGTTTAATAGCATAAAATTATGGAGGGTGTAACAAACACGCGAATTCTCGTTACCTCCTGGAGGAAATACAAGGGCTGTCACAATCCCAAATGTATTATTTATTTTATTTTTATTTAATAACTTTATGCACAAAATGTTCAATGGCGGACTTAATGCCATAGGCATTCTCTAACAGTCTACCAGGTGTGGAAATGAATGAGAACGTGCACTACACTTTGGTTGAGAATCTTAAAATGAACATAAAAAGAACTAAATATTAAGATATACTGTCTCGCAGAAAGAGAAGAAAAGAATTGAGAAAAAAGAGTCAAATAATAAAGGTTCATACAATATCATCATACAAGAATACATCCAAACATAGATACATATACATAGATACATATACATTTATATATAAATATAATTATTGTGTTGATTCTGCTATATGCTGGGTAAGGGGAGCTCACCTACACCTTGATTTTTGTATTACTATCAGTCAGGCCGAATAGTAAGATATTGGAACTATTGTGAATAAAGAAATAAAACTGTGCCAGGTAACCAATGTACCATTATTGACTGTAAGTTTGACGTCTTTCAAATCAACAGTGTGGGATGTATAGGTATATTAGAATGATTACATTTCCTACATTTTTAAATATAACGTGTTGAAGATATATTGAATCGCAGTCTGGGAGTCTGTATAATAATAATATTTTAAAATAACTTCACACATCTTACACACGGCTGTCTGGTTTTGAATTAGTCAAAACAGACACAGAACTAATGATAAAGCTTTATTTGTCTAGGGCGGGTATCGAACTCACGACCTGTAGCTTAGCAGTCAACAGCTACCAACAGGATATACAATTAAGGAATGTAATAAGTAGCAAGGCCAAAATCGACACGACACCTAGTTTACTGTAATATTAATACAAGATTAAAATAAGGAAGAAAGTGGCCGTAACGGTGCAGTTATGGCAACCCTACATTAGCTGCGTTTACCTAACAATTTTCACAAATCGCTAATTACACGGTACACCTAATTCCTACAAAGGGTGACGACTTATTCTTTAACTATTCACAAAGAAAAATAAACCTAAACTCCAAAAGGATAAAGCTTAAATTCCTTTCCAAATAACAAACGGCAATACTTTAGAAAAAATCAAAACGAATGTGTTCTAAGGGATGTTCAGATGCATCTGTATGTGACATTCTAAACAGCAATAACGACTGTGTACAGCTCAAGCGAATATCAACCTCATGTTATCACCTCAAGGTTGACTATATTCTGTATAGCCAAAGGTATTTAGGGAAGATATATGAGGGAATAACTCGCCTTTGGGACACGATTCCCTATTGAGACCCTGTTTGGTATATCCGCCCTTTTTTCATCGCCAGATGTCTAAAAGCACGGTCGGCCATTGTATACGGACTCGAATCGCTGCCCAATTATATTGTTAATTTTGAAAATATTACGCTTTGAAATACAAAACTGGAGGTACATTCATAATAAGCTATTATTTGAAATGAAAAGTTTTGCGAGCGTGTCGAGTTTCAGTATTAATGTAAGGTGTTAAATTAGCACAAAAGATATAAGGATTTTTATGTGAGCTTTGAATATTCACGCTTAAGGACAAAGGGGTTCCCGTAAATGCTTGTTAATAATCATCCATGTGCCTGAGAGTCGTTTGGATTCTAACACTTGAACTCATGTATTGGCATTTTTTATAAATGAATCTCACGCTGGCTGAAAGCAGGTTAGGGATAAGAAGACAGGGTTTCATTAAATCTAAATTATAGCTCAATTGTAGCACACTCCGTTTATGCTTATATTTTGTATCACAAAAAATTGTAACATGTTTTGGAGTTCCTGTTTCTGTTTTTTGTTTAATAAGTAAATAATTATACCTATTATAAATGTATGCACCCACATACTATAAACTGCATTTATGTGACCTTTGGTTAGAGATGCAAGTCAATACCTTGCTAAATAGACACCTTGGCAAAATAATTTCACTTTGAAGTATGATATATATTAAATTACTAGGAGCTTTAATCTAGAAAGAGCAATAAAACGAAGTAAAACCAAGGAGGCAAGGATCTTGAATTTCAAAAATTGTTTTAAAGGCTGGTCATAATTGATCATGGCTTTGTTTTTTAGTACAAAAAGGTGAACAGCGATATGCAGCTATAACAGAGACTGCTTCTTTTATTGAAACTTAATTTCATAGTTGTGCAATTTAGTGCTCTAAATGTTGTGACATTATAAAAGAACTTTTGATGTTTCTGAGAGTTGCAGATGCTTTACTACAAAACCGATTCTTTAACAGCATGGTCAAAAATACCGAGATCAGCAGCATTTCATTTATACATAAAAGGATAATAATATGCTAACACATTTATAATCTACAATAAAAACTTTTATAAACATGCTATAAGTGTGGAATAACCTCTATAAACGCGCCTGTCTTTGTCCTTTGGAAAAGAAAATGAATAAAAATAGGCCATTAAAAGTTCGCATGACAATTTTGGTATTACAAGGACAGTTTTCAAGGTTTACTGTATACTTTTTGCCACCATAAAAATACTTAGAATGTATTACGATATAAATCTCATGTAACATCTAAAGAAAAAGGGCACACAAATCGATAAAAAATCAATTGAGTACAGTTCAAGGGCCTGTAATTCAATAGCTTTAAGATTAAAGGCTCTTGTCGGAGGCCTTTCGGCCCTCCTCTTTGCGGTAACTCAGTTTACATCGTTTGATACTCATGGTACCGATTCCAAATGGTCTTATGACGCAACTTGCGTTTTATTCTCAAGATCCTTAATAGTGGTTCATTATTTAAAGCTTTTTAAGTAGATAGAGTACAGGACAGGTTTGAGATTAGAAGACATTTGGAAAATAGAATAATGCACATTCCCACATATCATTATAACACAGAGCAGTACACAGCGAATCAATATATCGAAGAAAACATCGTTTCAAAAACGTATTTTGACTGCAAGGACAAGCAAACATTTAGTTTTTTTACTGCAATTCATTAAATATTTGATAACTAAGCATTGTAAGCATTAAAAACGTCACAATCAGAGAAAAATTACAGTAAATTGGCTCCGTCATCCGAATGACACTAATTATATAGGACCCTTTAAAATAGTTCATATGGTTGACGATAAATAAATAGATACCTTTTTATCTTTTTCGACCGAATAAAAAAATAAACACAGGTTTTTATCTACAACTAATATACTTTTTTATTTATTTAGTAAAATAATAAAGTATAAATAACAATATTACACTTGAAACTTTTCTTATATATAAAATTCTCGTATCACAATGTTCGTTCCCGTACTCCTCCGAAACGGCTTGACCGATTCTCATGAAATTTTGTGTACACATCGGGTAGGTCTGAGAATCGGCCAAAATCAATTTTTCATACCCGTAAATGGTAAGGGTGACCCATCTCTAATTTTTTTTGTTTTGCAATACAACGTTAGCCGGGTCAGCTAGTAAGAGTCTAAAACTCTCAAAGAATTAAAAAAATTGTTCAATACAGTAAATGATGATCAAAGAAAGTCATAGTAATACTCGTAATCCTGTCATTTCTGCTAACAAAGCAATCAGTAGGATGTCACATTTGCCCTGTAAGGCTCATTGACTCCCAAACCTAACTGAATGTCACCGTACATTGCCAGAAGTACTTACTATTTCGTATTTTGATTCAATTAAAATTGCTATACATTTACTTGAACGTTTTTGAAATTAGGTCAATGCGTACCGGAGCAAGGTTTCCTTTACACTACGTAGATTAATCAAAATTAACTAAATTCATTAGGTAATGTTGCTATTGACAATATTCAAGTTTATTATGATTATTATTCTTAGCTACCGTTTTGGTCCAGTGATGTTCAATGGCCTTTATGTTTGTATCCAATATAGAAGTTCAAAGTTTCATTCAGGAGTCAGACTGAGGGCTTTACACTACACATTATATTTTTTTAGTTCATTTCCTAAATATTTTGTTATGGAATTCAGTTTTTGGAAGTTTCAAGCCTAGTTACATGGCGTTTGTTGCACATTAACTAGTTTTTAAAGTAATTGTAAAAATAACACAAGATTGATTTTGGTTAGAAATCTGTATAATTAAATCGTGTCGTATAAAATGCATGTGTGTTATATCGCCATTATCGAATTTTAATACAATAATACTGACAGATACGAGTATTTACTGTTGTATAAATTGAAACGTTCAAAAACTTGCACCTTGTTACTTAACGTCAATTTGCCAGGTGACAAAAAACAGCATTGACATAAAGAAACAAGACCGAATAAGAAAACAAAAAGATAAAAAAAAAGATATAAAATACGTCTTTCGTGTCTATTTACACGAAAGACGTATTGAGTTCGCCATTATTATTGCGAAGATTGTTAATGATGTTTGTAGTGAAACAAAAGTGACAAATGTCATTTTTTTTTTTTAATAATTACAATTTTACTGCAAGACAAGACATACACCCATATCATATGACAAACCACATCCACGCACATATTTCCCAATGGTTATTTTAAAACATTTCGTCAAAAATATCGCATGAAAAGGCGCAAACTTAAAACCGACCACCAAAAAAAATGTAAAGGAAAAACCGATGTTCAGAATATTTCATGACCGGTTATATTCACGCCCACTCGCTAGGGGTCCTGACAGTGAAAAGGGGTAGCTGCGAATGAATTACAGAATTTTCTTTATTTTTCGGCGCGCCTCACTGTAACGCGTGTCCTACATTTTAGTATGAGATACGAAACATAACGAAACGCGATGTTGTTCTGATTCGGATTGACGATATTTATGTCATGTCGTGATATTTGCTAATAATTAGAAGTAGGGCGGTTGATGTCCCTGTCCTAGTTATCTTTTCAATCACGGTCCGAATTTACAGGTGGATGATCCCCATCACATAATCATTATCACATCAACAGCCTTGAATAGTCCCCTGCTGGATTTGGGCCTCTCCTTAGAAAGGAAGTTTTGGCCACGCTGGCCAGTCGGGTTTGTGTGTATTCCTTCTCTTTGATGTTGTCCTGCGTAGTTTGTTCCCTTAGTCGGCTCTTACGACACCCACGGGATGAATAGTGGTGGTGACCCCCCCCCCCCCTCCCCTCCCCCGGATGACCCCGATGTTACTGCTCGTATTCCATCGGTGAGACTAGTTCCCTCACGCTGTCATCAGGTGATCCGTCGTTTTCACCCCATTTCATGAAAAAGCCAAAAAAATAATTAAACTAAATTAATCGTACCTATTTTTAGCAATGTTATTTAATTTTTAAACGAGGAACCGTCTTAAGTAGTATCATATTCATTTTGATTCAAAAGTGACCTTTTAGTAGCGCGGGTTTTATCCCTAACGTAGCGACTCAAATAAAAGGCGAGTTTCAACTACACTCTGTCCCTCTTAAAGCAAATAAGTTACTACGTTACACTATTAAGTGTTAAAAATGTAAAAAGTCCTCATAAAACTTCAACTATCTCGGAATGAGTTCTTATAAAAAAAGTACTTTACCCAATGATACTGCACTTCTGAAAGTAAAATTGCTTTACTTCTTTTATTTACCGCCAACACATATTTTATAAGCCCTCTTATCCGAGGTACCGCCGGCCGCCATTTTACTCTCAGATATAATAGCAAGAAAAATATATGAGTGAGGTAAGGAAGAAAATTTGTTCTACACTTTTTATTTTATTATAAGTAGTGTGAGGGACTTCTGTCACTTGATGCTTGTATGCATGACTTTTCTTTGTATTTTGTCTTAGTGATAGCATTGCTGTACCTTTGTATGTTTCTGTATTAAGTGAAAATGAAAGTGTATGTGTGTAGTGTATGTTGTGCGATTTATTCCTTTCAATTTAATCGATTTACAGATACAAGGGCCAGCAACGTGTTTGTGACTCCCGAGTTGCAGGCATTTATGGGCGAAGGTAGTTGCTTCCCATCACGTGACACGCCTGCTCCGTTGCCCCCTCTTTCATAAAAAATATGTATTTTTTAAATATGAGTGTACTTTATGAAAAGTAAATGTCTGATTCCAAACTAAGCAGAGCCTGTGCTATGGGGACCAGCGGGCTGATAAACATACTTCAATATTTCTAAATACATATATATTATAGATAAATTACACCAAGACACCGAACAAATTATCATTTTCACCACACAATATTTGTCAGTCAGAGTCGAAGTCAAAAACTATTTCGAAAAACAAAAGTATCAAAATCAATCACCACAATCATAGGTGCTCATAATTTATCATTTCCACATACAACAGATAATCTGTATCTGAAGAAGTATTTGAGATTTGGGTAACCTCGTCCATGCAGTTCATTTGTTGCAATAAAAGTGCAAATTATGCGCATCATTACGTATATTTTGCATCGATTACTGTATGTTACAACCGCATCGAAATGATTATAGGGTTGTCATTTTATTTTTTAAATTAATCAAATTAATACTACATTCTTTAGAGATCTAGGCGATAGATAGAGCTTTTAACCACCTTAAAGCAGACGGCTCTTGCTGCGTCTTCTGCGGTATAGGAGAGTAGCTCTCTCCCATTCCCTTTCTACCGCTTCTTCGATAATCATCACTACCTCGCAGGTAATGTGGCGTGGCAATCCCATGCACTCCTGATCCAAACCAATGACACACATGATTGTGTCACCAACGATAGGCAATCGATACTAACTTAAGGCCGGCAACGCGCTTGTGGTTTCTGAGTTAGAGGCGATGGTAGTCACTTTCTATCGGGTAAACTGTCTGCCATATATCATTAAAAATAAAGTTACTTTCTTTGTCCTTTATTCCATTTTGTTCTATAACAGTATCAACAAATGAAATATATACCTATTTTTTCAATTTAGTTGATTAAATTGATGGTAGAAACCCGGCTGGAAGTTCGTTGTTCCCAATAAAACTTGACTTGACCTATAACAAAATTCGAACCCTACTTTTTGCTTTTCCTAAATTAATGAATTCATCAATCACGGCTAAAACAGTGAGGGAGGTCTTCCGTAAACCTAATACTACGTATTCAGCGGTTTTTTGTTAGCGGCCCGAAGACACAGTTGCTATTTATCACCAGAAAACCATCGCATGTCAGAAGTAATGTAAAAAAATGTGACTTAAATCTTTTTAAAATTTTATTATTTTACATTTATTAAATTACAACTTTACTGAATTTTATAAATATAAGTTCAACCCGAAGTTACAAATTATACACTAACATAATATCGGTAATTTCCTTATGTCAAAGAGTAAAGCAAACCGTGACCCACAGTGTTATCTTCAAGTAACAATAGTCTGTTTCCAAAACAATAACCATGATAGAAATAAATCAACATTAAGTGCCAACCCTCACGCCCCAGTGCTGCCAAAAACCGCAGCAGACGCGTAATCGTGACGAATTACTACCAATGATTCGTAATAACCCAAGTTTTGTTAAATGCATGTTATTTCGGGACTTTATCTCTGGGATACACATAGCCTTAAACGTCGGAACAGAGTTCAAAGAACAATAAAATTCAAGGCACTGCTTTGCATTGGTTATCTGTATCCATTACTGACAAAATTAGTTTAATGAATGAACCTCAAATGTAATTACAAGAATATGTTCACATTTTCTTTGAATTTTGTTCACATTTACTTTGAACTTTCTTTCGATTCATATTATTGGTGGTTTTATCTACAAATGTGGATTTTATGTTGACCGACAAAAGATTCATATTTATTTATCTAGCATATGACAGTTAGGAAATAAAAGTATTTGTAAGGCATATTTTGCCGACTTTCGTATTTCAAGATGTTTAGACAATCTGGTACTCAGTGGTTGTTGATATGGTAGGTAAACACTCAGGTATCAGAAGAATTTACAGTTCTAATCTTCATACACTTTTGGTATTCATTAACATACACTTATTTATCTAATATATAAAATTCTCGTGTCACGGTGTGCGTGATTGAACTCCTCCGAAACGGCTAGGTCGGGTAGGTCTGAGAATCGGCCAACATCTATTTTTCATACCATTTTTTTTTTTGATAAAAAAAATTGAAATAATGTATATGGCAAAACAACGTTTGCCGGGTTAGCTAGTAATATATAATGATAAGTTAGCAATCGCATAACCCTGAATGGTAATTCTACAAGCAAATTACCGATCCAACCAAGGTTGCTGTCAAGTACACGATGTCTCGATATTCTCTACTGAAGCGTCAAACTATTAAACAAAGGGCCTAAATCTCATTACAACACAAACAATAGTCAATCTGACAATGAACGCACAAAATCATAATGACCTAGTCCCAAATCTGGTCGACTCCTGACGATGATGGAGTGTTTAGTATGCGCAAGTTAGTAGCAACACCTACAAACAGTGTTTTTAACTTGTCAATATTACTACCTGTTTGATGAATCGGTAAAATGTGCATTGCACTGCGCAATTCGTAATAAAAACTTAGCCGAACGAAACATTTTACTCTTGATTACCTGTAATGGGAGATACTGTAATTAAGCTTAAGTCTAAAATTAAAATTTTCGTAACAACTTAATGTCATTTTCAATATAGAATTATTTTATATTAAAATTTGCAGCTCGAATTGAAATCAATTTCATTCTATTTTCATTTCAAAGTTAATTAAGTTTCAGTTTTTTATTATTATTATTTTTTTTTTTTTTTTTTTTCTTTAAAAACAACTATTTTATATCTTTAATTAAATTTAATTATATCTACTTAACTCTTTCCTTTATGTTAAACATTTCTTGATATATCCCTACTGTTATTTATTGGAACTCACGATGAGTATTGACCAGAAATACTCATAACTTTTTACGTTCAACATGTTAAATTTTGAAATTGGAATTCAGCTTATACGTTTGCATAACAAACAAAGCGAGCAATTAAAGCGCTTTAACGAACGATGAGTACCTACTCTCGAGGACATTGTGATCATGATATTTGCGTTCTTCTACTACTACTACTACTACTTATTTATTGTTAATAAAATGTACGACATCTGAAATATTCAGATTACATAATCTAGCCAACTGAATGTTTAACCTATACGTTTAAATAACAGTCAGAGCAAATTATCCTATTAGAAGCCTAGTATTAGTCAGTAAAACTAAACGAGGCATCATTGGACCGTCATGACGGCCAGTCATTGGCATCGGAGCCAAAATACGGACCGCAAGCACACCGCAGCGGCGACGCAGTGGCCACGCAGCTTTGCTACAAATATGACTAGCATTGAGAGTAAATTGGAACATCTCTGTAATTTTATAACCCAATCACTGTGCTTCAACAGTTGTCGTTCTAATTTGAGTTGATTTGTACTCATGTTATAGATATGGTGCTTCTGAATATCTCTTAACATGAATTGACATAACTATAACGTATATTAATAAAGTTGCTAAAACAATTTGCTTTCGATACTAATAAAAATAAAACGTAAATCAATATACATAGTTTAGTTAAACTAAAAAACACGTTTTAATGGCGAAATAAAGAGTAAAATAACTCCTATTATCCATTGTCCAGCTCCATCAGTAGCCCTCGCTACTAAGCCCAACCGGTTGGACCCGTGGAAACTAATTATATCAGCCTGAACTCTGAGGGTTTATTAGAAGGGATTGAAGAGTTTTGAAGAGCCACTACTGGCACTATCATCATCAGCTAGGAAATGTCAAATTTTAGTATCAATATTAATATTATTAATGCGAAAGTGTGTTTGTCTGTCTGTCTGTCTGTCTGTTACCTCTTCACGCGATGATACCACGGCCTGAGAGAAAGCCGCTGTTAAGCAATTCTTTCGAGTGTGAGGTGACCAGAGGCCCAAACCTCCCCCCCCCCCACCCCCTACACCTGGGGCGGTGGACGCAAAGGTAGTTAATAATAATAAAGGCAAGGCTAAGGCTAATAAGGTTCTAAAATGTAAGAGTTCGCTTTGTTTGTTAAGGCAGTTCTCCTTGATACGGCCTTTTGAGTCCTAACCACCGGTGTCTTTGTCACTGTACCCGACTGTACTGTCTACTATTTTTATAAATATTTTTTTTAACTTTTTTAATATATTTAAAAATATAATCAATATGTAATGTAATAATGAGAATAATAATAACTTGTCACATCACACACTCTGCTATGGTAACCAGACTTCTGATAACTATACTTAAATAGTTCTAAATACATACATATCATAGATAAATTTACACCCAAACACAGAACACATGATCGTGCTCATCACACAATATTTGTCCTGGGTGGGAATCGAACCCACGACCTCCGGCTTAGCAGTTAGTGTCACTAACCACTAGACCAACAGGAAGTTACTTACCATCAGATGAACCATCTGCTTATTTGCCTCCTATTCCTTATAAAATACTAACAACTAAGTAACTAACTAAGTAAACAAATCTAGTAAAGTATGGAGGTGAATAACTGGTTTACTGGTCTTGTGGAAACTTATTTAAATATCCTCGGAAGAGGTGGACAGAAATAAATTACTCAACTACATTTTGCTAGCTGTATTTGGTCCCGTGTGGCGCGACATTATCACTGGTAAGTCATAAATGGATAGAAACTCGTTATTTATTTCATTAAATATGTAAATTATTTTTTATATAATATTTAATATAATCCACCAAAACCAAGTAAAAACTAAAGACAGTCATAAGCCATCCAAATCTGACTCGGAGTGGGTGTTATCCCTAATTTTAATAGGTACAAATTCCATTACGCTTCAATGAATAAGATCAAAGGATTATCATATTATATTCAATGGTTTTCAAACCACAAATACAATAATATTATACGCAATGAAATAATATTTAGGTACAGTTAGGAATACCTATCTCTGGATTAAGTCTTTTTGAATTAAAATTATAACACAAAATTAGTTGTTACTTCATTGTTTCGTAACAAGTTGTGACTTCTTTGGTACTTTACTAATACAATTAATACAATCAACATAAATATAACTAGATATAATAAAAAATTGGTGTTGCACAATATTCGGCAGAAGTAAAAAATCTGGGTGTTTTATCGACTGTAACTTGTCATAGACTTTTAAACTGACACTGACTAAAAAGCGTTTTGGATCATATCAATCCCTCAAACGTCTTTTTTTTTTCTTTTCAGACTAGTACTTCTTTCTCAATTTCCTCCTCAGTGTCTTTCCCCTTCTGGACTACGCTGATGTCTCTTTTGTCGACGCTACCGAAGAACTCTGCGATGAGTTAGAACGGTTGCAAAATATATGCATCCGCTTCATATTTGGCTTAAAAAATTACGATCATATTTTGGAATTTTAGGCAAAAACTGAATTGGCTACCTATTCGGCGGCGTCGAGATGTACACGTCCTCTCCGTTCTTTTTAAGCATAGAATTTTGTTGTTTTTTTGTTTCAAACAATCATGTTTGATAATATAATTATATGGCCGTCCTATAAGCTATAAAAAGTGTTATTTTTCGAAGTAAAAATATTTTGATATTTTCCATAGACAAAAAATTTAATGTCCAATTTCTTACCTTTAAATCAAAATTGTCGCACAGGAGTTATACTCTTCCACTGAAAACGTTTTCGTTTCGATATAAGTAAATAAAATAAGATGTCCGTTTTTTCGGTCAAAACCCATAATGTGCAACGTACCCAACCAACCACTTGTTTTTGAAGTCACAGCAGACGATTATTCTTCTTGTATGAATACTTCATTCTCGTATGAATATAAAAAATGTAGGCTGATTAGCTGGACGGCATTTTGGGCTTGTCATATAGCAAACACGTTACTTCTAAGTCATCTAATTACAGCCCTCGGGGGCCGTTGAAAGATAAGTAACGTTACACAAGGGATAGTATGCAAATTAGGTACTGAGCCCACCGAACCGCCTGTTATTGCGTCATCATAGTGGTGCGTCACCCTAAATCGATAGTTGTGTCCTGTGAAGTTTTGTGAGTGCAATAAAAATGGTCACCATTTTGTTACATAATCAAATCAAGGAATGCAGTAATTAAAGAAGAGCCAGTTACAGGCCTTTATAAGAAGAGGTATGTCCCACGATAGAATACTACATGAAGTCCTGAGGAGTAATCCAAGTACTTAAATACTTCCACCACAAACAAGGTTTAGAGGGTGGGGAAAGGGGGTAAAAAATGTGATCCTCCTATTGCTGTTATAAGTATTTATACAGTTATTGTTTTGTTTATACGATATAAATAAAACAATATCTTTCAAAGATTTTTAACAATTAATTTATATGTACTGGTCCTCTGCAGTATTTTGCAGCAGTTCTTTAAATGTTTTATGTAATGAGGAAATAGGAAATACTTATATTTCATTGAAAAGTGTTACAAAGAATTGTGTTACAATGTTTCTTCAGATAAAATGGCGTTGGTTTCACATTGACTTACTGTTTTTTAAAACGAGCTAGTCTGGGTAATAAAATCAATAATTGACTTTGCCTCTGTGGTTTTCCTTGTTTAGTTATGTATTATTTTTGCAAAACGTTTTAAAAAGTAATTGAATCATTATTTCAACTACGCTTTCAAACCAGAGACGAAAATCATTCAGCGCGGTCTTTATAAAACTCCAATTCTATTTTATACGCACAAATAAAGTGCTTTTGGAGTGGATTAATTAAAAAGTCCAATAAAATCGGGGCTTCGAGATTTAGGGCCCAAGTTAATTCAGGTCTGGGTACCGTTCAATCCAATCCTGTTTCTGACTAAATTGGTTTGTGCTCAAAACCTGTTTCGTACGCATGTCGTGGTAGAAAACAATTGTACTAATGGTTCTACGAAGGTTTTTTTTCAATTTGCATTTAATTTATAATCTTTTTGGGTTAAAAAATTAGATTGAAAGTATTTTTATTAGAGTTAATGTTCGGTTGTAGACATCGGTACCAGTAATGCTTTAAATGAAGAATTTAAGAACACAAAACATGTGCCACGTCAAACTGCTTCAAATTCTGACATTTCTTTACAAACTTTCACACTTACATTACCATTTTTGACGTGACTTAGCCAGGAGAGATTCTAGTCTCCGTGTGATTATGTTTTAAGACAGGGTATCTATTTTAATATTCTAAGCGCCCTTCTAAATTGGCAGTCTCCAAGTTGCATAGTATACCATATAGCCTGTGCATAGTAGTCTGTCAATATAACTACTTCGGCCTGTCCCAATTACAGACGCCGTCAGAAATAAAACACAACAAAGACGCAACAGTCAAATTATTTGTATTTACACATTTATTCCTTCATTTAAATACTCTTCCTCATTCCTGTTTTAAAGAAATATCATTTTGACAGTTTAGAGCTTGATGATATAGTCAATTATATAAATTACCCTATGTCGCCATGAAATCCAAACCCTTGAAGCAGTGGCGGTGGCTAAGATGACCACATAAAAATTGCACTTTCTACGGACTGTATACGGGCTCCTAAAAAATGAGGACACACTGTGTATCTTATTAGAAGCAACAAATTTCGAACTTATATAAAATTCCAATCAGCGCATCGCATTCATGTGTACAAATCCAGAGCCCATTGTTTACGAGCATGATGCAATATATTAGGTGCAGTTAAATCCCCTTAGGCAAGGTCAACAAAAGGGCTGCCTTCTGGCCCCCTTTCGGCTCCCTTTCTAATCTTACAACAGGCACTCAACTATTATACATGTTTGCGCAGTACCTAAATCAACTAAGGCTCTGTTTATTTTTCATTATGACATGTATGTCTTGTTGCATTAAACTTGTATTATTTTATTACAATTCGAAAGATGTGGGCGGGGCTCAGTTGTGAGCACATTTTGCGGTTTTAGGCACCCCCGGGGTATTATGGTTTATGGAAAAATGAAGGTTCAATTATAGTCAGCTGTTGTATTATAATTTAATTATATAGTACCCATAAAATAGCACTTACAAATACACATACAATACATCCAAAAAGGGCGATATGATTGCTAATATTTATTCTAATATTAGTTTAAATTCCAATTGCTTTTATTTTACAAGTAGAAGGCATCCATGCAGCTCAACAGTAATAGAGTTTACAAATTATTTGTTTAGTAGGAAGCCTAGGGGTCTTGAGTGAGACGCAGTAAATGAAAACTCCACCACAGAAAAACAGAACTCAATTCATTGACTGCGCGTATGGCGTAGTATTTTAAGCGGTCACCTCGCCGCTTCCTACTTTGCTGAGTGTTGTGGGTTCGATCTCCACATTGCACAACACTTTATGTAATCCACAAACTATTGTTCTGAATCTGGGTGTTCTTTGTGTCGATTTCATGTATGTTTGTAAAGTTCCCCGCGACACAGGATTTATTCCGGGTGCGGGAGTAGTCTTAAAAAAAAAGAGAAAAAAACCTATTGAATATTTTAAAATACAAAATTCAGATTCAATCATTGGGTAAACAGCTACATTTTTAATTTCTAGAATTAAAAGTAGAAAAGTTCGTTACCTATTTCTACTTTCTAAAATAGGCTTTAGTCTAGGATCAGGGTTAGGGAAAGTACAAACAATTATTATATTATCTCATAATCACAATAACTTGCAGACTGCGAATGGAACTCAATTTTTTAAATTTTGTGTACAAATTTTGTTAAATGTTGAGGCTAAAACATTGTCGAAAACAATGTTTCCCTTAAAAACTGTCATCAACATAAACATATTATATAAAGAGTGTACAAGTTTAGCGAGTGACAAGGGCGAGCCCTCAGTGTTATCATTTATTACGTTTTAAGGTTCTGTGGTGCCATGACAAATGAACTTAACCTGTGAACCCTTTATGATTGGCACTATTAATATTATTTCTTAAAGTATACTAATATACATATTTGATGTGTGTAAGTATTTATTCATTTGTTCTGTGTCTGGGTGTAATTTATCTAAAATATGTATATATTTAACAATATATAAATATGTTTATCAGCAGTCTGGTTTCCATAGTACAGGCTCTGCCTAGTTTGGGATCAGATAGCCCTGTGTGATATATATTATTATTATTATATTATTTAGCAGCTCTCACTATAACAACAAAAATATCAAATCATGGAATATATATTATACCGCATTACCTGGACCTAACCCAAACAGAGCTTGTTCTATAAATCATCAATCGATGACACAAATCAAATATGCTATAACTATTATGAAACTTACATCTTCCAAAAAAGAGCGAATTCTCACCTGTAAGGCCAGTAACCCACTTGTTACTTTTGAGATACAGAGGACCTAGTGTGAGTCTATTTCACATCAACTCGATCTTGACGACAAGCGCGTTCGGCGTTACGATTGGTGAAGATTTCAGTGCGTACCAATCGCAAAGCCGAACGCATACACCGTGACGATCAAGTTGATATGAAATAGACTCACACTCGTCACCAGGCTGCTGCAGATGACTCGCCTGCTCATTTTACCCTTTATCATAAAAAAACACACGTTTTTTGAACACTTTGTTTTGTTTAAATATTAATGTTTATTTCAGGATAAGTGTAATAAACAGTAAATAATATTACCTACACAAATATTAATTGTTACGTCAACCTGTCAGGTCAAATTAAAATGACGGCCAGTGGTTTCCTTTCTCTATGTTGGGTATAAATTAAATTTGTCAAGATTGATATTTGAAATTTGGTGAAAGATAAAATAAGGGATGATTAATACAATCAATTTTTAATCATGATTTTGTTCCGAGATGGGTGGTTTATGTGTAATTTGCACTCACTATTACGACGGATAAGCGGTTCTGAATTAATAAAATTAATTTTTGGGGTAATGTGTTGATATAGATAAAGATGTGTATTTTTTTATACAGAAAATAAAACTAACGAAAATTTTCTTTGGTACTAATTACGATATGTATTTTATTGATTGTGATGTATACTATCTACTATAAATAATTCACTGTAACTGTTACACGGCAACATTTTTTTGGTAATAAGAGTGAACCTATGACAATGTGTTTGAATTATTTGAAGATTATCGGTTTAGTAGTTAAGTCATGTAAACGTTACCAAGAAACAGACTCACAAATTTATAACGTTATTAGTTGTATAATGATATAAAACTTAAAATCCAGGTAAACTCTAAAATATTTTATACAATATGTAATTCAGTCTTAATTTAAATATTAGATTATAGTATCCGATATTCAATCCCACAGTGCTTGAACCCTTAAGCTGATCACTTAACACTAACCAGAGGAAGGATTATATTAATTCAAATATATTAAAAGATAAGTTAGATATTTGCTGTATTCGTATAATAGATAATTTGATTGTATGTTTAATAAGTATAAGTTTAGAACAAACCTATTTTTGTAAATGGCCAAAATAAAAACGCAGGAAAAACACTACAGGGCGAGGGTTTCATTCCCATTTAACCTTACACACGGCCTTCAGATCCCATACTAGGCTCAAAAAATTAGTACACCGTACCGTATCTTCACTAACTACTAATACACACCACACTAACATTTCCGAGGCTATACTGTCTATGAGTCACTTACGAAACCACTCTAGTCTTACCAGTTCTTTACTTAAGTATTCCTAGTAACCTCGTCTAGTCTTAACGCTTATAAGTTAGTTAATTTTTGACTCTAAGTATAAAGCCGAGTTTAAGTATTAAGTAAAATATCCAAAGGAATAGAAGATGTAATATCTTATGTTCCTTAGGGATACAATTTTACATAATAATGTGATTCAAAGGAATATTCTCATATCCTACGCATAAGATTAACTTTTGTCTTGAAATTTGCAAAGTAAAGCTGAATCTAAAATGACAGAACAGCGGAAAAAAGATACAAGTAAGTTCGAACACCACATCAAAACATAGCGAGGATGAAACCGTAACGACTTAGTTATTCGATGTCATGTTATAACGGAAAAAAGTCGCAAAAAATTGTCGCAAAGCTGGAGGCAATAACTGGTCGAACTGTACCCACGTGAGTTAGTTGCCAAGAGTAGGTAATGTATGGATAAGCCTTCATTTGACCTTTAACCCGGGTTAGTCCGTTCCGGTCCGTTTTTATCAGATAATCAACATTCGTATTTATAACATTAAGTGAGATTTATTGTTTTGTCGGTTGTAGGTTAAATGTCCTATAACAATGCAAGTAACGTCATAAAAGCCATATTTTATTTTACATAAAACGACAATATTTTTATAGAAATAGTGTAATATTCTAATAATGTAATCCTATTTTTTCCAAAGCGCGGAAATATTTGAATGGTTTGATATTTGCCATAGAAACCTATTTCTTGGGTAGCTTAAGAGCGAAAACGTCTTTTTGTGGTCTTAAAGGTATAAATAAACACACTACTCGCTTAAGATTTTTTACGCACTCACACTAAGTAATCTTATTCAAAAGTAAGAAACGACAACTGAAAAACACAAAAGTATTAGATATAAATATATTTACTTAATGTTTAAACAAACTTCCATTCCAGTTGCAACGTATCTACGTTCCAGTGAAACGCGTAAAGTTTTGATAGCAGATGCTCCCGCGCCAATATTTGACGACGGCCCGGCACACTTTTATTTAGTTTTCATTTTCCACGCGAAGGAACATCATGCCATTGAATAAATAGTTGGTAGAAGGGCAGTTGGTCACGTTATATAAAGAGCATTGAACCAGAATTATATGCTATTTTATTATATTACCGAAACATTTTCATTCAAATTAAAAATTGTAACTAAAGCCAGCAAGCTGTGCCAAATTCTGATTATAAACTTATATTATTTTTTTGTTAATCTGACTGAAAACTTAATTAAGGTGTTCATGTTTGGCGTTGGCTTAGTCAACCGAGCAAGAGTTTCAATTTGAATGCATTATAATATCGTGGCTTGGAATATTTAGTTGAATATACATTCACTTAGCAAATTATAGCTGGATTACTGTAAAACTTCTGTATCGTGATTTCACTATACGCCGATAACAGTTTTTTCGCGATATAAAATGTTATTTTTATAGCAGGATGTCACTTTATTGAATAGGGCCTCTTGTAAGACTCCTCTTTATTTTTTAGACCTCAAGTAACATACAATATTGTAATGACAGCGATTGCCACGCTTAATTGACCTTTACAGAACAGTGCCCGCGGAGGTCTTATCCATAAGTTTCCAGTATTATGTTGACATGGATTTTTGGATGTGTTCAAAAGTATATCCCGTTGAATTTAGTACATATTATAATTTATGAAAATACGATATTGATAAAATAATTATTTGAGTTAAAAATATTTATTAATTTTAAGTGTCCAACTGTTGAATATTAAGTGTCCTCCCACTATACGCTCAATTTGCACACGCACCAGTATAATAAAGTTGGCCTGTTTTGATCTAGACATATAAAGTCTCTAAGTCTATAGACATTTTCACTAGGTACTAGAAGATCATTCGTGAAATGATCCCGAGCAAATACAGTTTGATACCGCCACAAAGAAGGCAAAAATGCAATGTTTTGAGAAAAGATTGCATTGCAGTCTTAAATTCTACGAATTTCAAATGCACCTTAAGGCAGTCGAACCACATTCCTATGTAAACAAAACATATAATTCAAACGGTAGTTAAACCTAACATGTGTTTAAATTTGACATTATTTGTTAAGGTCAGAAACAGCTGCGTCACGGTTTGTGATCTCACTGATAGTTAAAGCATATAACGTTAGTTAAAAAACTACAATTTGCGGTTAGAATTTTATTTAAAAGGTCGGATCGGACATTTGAATGAGAAAAAAAATTTTTTTTTTACTTTTCAAGCGCCATTTTTGAAATAGAAGGCGAGCGTGGGAGCTACGTGATTAGTTTGGATGTGTTTCTACGGAGTGTAAACCAAACGATTTACGCTATATTAATTTGAAATTTGTAACCTTAAAATCGGTAGCATTAATTATTTAATGGGCAATAACGCTTTTATTTCTTTTATAATTAGGAAGTTGCAATGCAACCTGTAATAGATAAGATAGATAGATAATAATTAATTTGTAACAGTAATTAAACATACCAGGTACTAATAAGCTGCGTTATGGGAGTATTAAGTTTCATGGTGGCGTTTTATGCTAGCAGTGTGTATCCTGTCCAAATGGCGACTCTTCTAGCCCAGGAGTTTAGGGTGGCCTCCGAGTCCTACTCTGTAAGAGAGGTTACCGGCACCTCTCCCTATTTCTTCTCTCTTCTTCTTCTACGGACTTGTGACTTGAATTGTATGTGTTCGTTTGCCCCTTATTTTCTACATTCCTAATGATAGGACTGACAGATAGCCATAATACTCAGTCAGGCCGTACAATCTTTATACGTACATCGAATGAACGATATATTCAGCTCACACGGTAGGGTTTACAGCGGTGTTTCGTGTTCTGTCCGTACAGTGGAAGACAATTAATGACAGCCATCAGCCATAAGCGTCACAACAACTACGATCGTCGTCATTAAGGCTTTAAAAAGCGCTCTTGCGTGATTAGGCACAAGTTAAATCACGCGTACGATCAAATGGGTTGACTTTCGGCTATCAATATTAAACTTTATTTATTGTAAGTAAGGCATATAATGACGTGCTTCATTTATTATTTACTAGCTTTTGCCCGCGGCACCGCCCGCGTGTTATCGGTTATCCTTATTTGTAAAAGTAGCATATGTTACTCGCTGATAATGTAGCTTTCCATTGGTGAAAGAAGTTTTTAAATCGGTTAAGTGTTTTACAAACAAGCAAACAAACTAACTTTCACGTTTATAAATTAAGTATTGATAAATGTAATGATTTTTATTGCTTAAACTTAATTATAATATACTTAGATCATTAACATACTGTTATATATTTAGTAGATAAAAGCATTCGCAAATAAGCGAAACATACAGCAACGGACTGCGTTCAATTGATCCGATTTAGATAAATTGGGATACCATTTATGTAAACAAATTGGATCCGACTTAATACAATGGGTCACTCGCCTTCAAATTAAATACCTGATATTATTCACGTGGACGTGTTAAAAGGTTAATAAGGTTCATTTGTTTTCAGAGAAAAAAGGAGAATCGAACTCCAAGGCACTCAAAGTAAGCTTAAAATAGGTCAGAGACATTTCTGTTAACATACTAATAGGTAGTATAGCTTAGGTGTTAAATCATTCAGACTATCTCAGACTAATGCTACACATGAGGGTTTTTGAATGCACAGATGGCGTAGTGATTTAAGGTCACCTCGCCTTTTGCTACTGCGCTAAGTGTAGTGGGTTCGATCCCCACATGGGAAGAATTAGTGTGATCCACAAAATGTGGCTCAGAGTCTGGGTGTTCTTTGTGACCGTTTCATGTGTGTTTGTAAAAGCGACACAGGATATATTTCTAGTGTTGTTGTCATTTTTTTCACTAAAAAAATGCAAGGCACAGGGTGTGTCCACCTAATTTAATTTAATGTTTTTTTTTATTATTCACTTCAAATACCGAACCGGTTGCCGTCGTGACTTAGATGTTATTCCACTTTTGAGGATAACAAAAACCGCTGGAGTGCAAGTCCCCGTTAATACAGACGAGTTTACAGTTTTGTATTTCGTACGAATTGAATAAATTTTTGAATCCATTCGTGCCCCGAATCATCGAAAAAAAGCATTTATAATCGACAGGTTATTATCTCAGCAATATTACATATAAAATACCTTTTTTTCGTTTAAAAACTCCTTATCATATGACATAATAACATTTTGAGTGCGTTCTAGAAGTCATCATCTTCTTTTTAAACTACAAGGGTACTTCCTGGAGTAGATCTCAACGAAAACGAAAAGGAAAATAAACTTTCATCGTTAACTAATAAAGACGATTATCTAGTACGTGAGGCTTTATTTTAAAACGATTAACATTGATCGACAACGATCGCGTTTAAATACTGGAGGTACATAAATTATGTTTGATTACGCGGCATTCGTGACACTAATTCTAACCACGATAAGTATAATTGGCCAATCAACGGGCATATTGTTTAACTAAAATACCTTTTGAACACGGCAGTTATCTAGTACCATATTTGCGTGATACTTTGTGGTACTATTATACATAATAAACTTTGACAAGGGTGCAACGTTTTTTAAAACGCCATGTATAATGATATGATATGAAAACTGCTGTTCATAAATGTGTGTTCAATTTGTATTTAATAACAGAGCAAACAATTGGTTGGCATTTTTTTAGCCTGAGTATTTATGACACACATTTGTTATATACCTATTGGTACTAATTAAAGTAAGTATAATAATCATGAGTCGTTGGTTGTCTTTTTATTTATTTCGACTTAAATCAGACCCACGCCGTACTTTGCAAATACGCGACGGGCTCGGTCGGCCGGTCCAAATTCAAAGTAGAGCCGCGCGTCATCCTGGTCATAAGTTAGTTCAAAAATCACTCACGCGTTTTTACCTATATTACCTATATTATCGAGTTAGTTAGTATCTACACTACGATTATTTTAAAAATTAATAGTATTAAAAAAATAGAGTAACACGCATATATTAATTTAATTACTGCATAGCCATAAAGTTTTACAAAGTCATCAAATATTTATGAAATAGATGAATATGTTTTGAAAACTATGCAATCAAGAGGGAGAGGGTAAAATATTAAGAGGCCCTATTCCATGCAATTTAAATATGAAATATGAAACTCTATTTAAGAATACTGACCTGTTTTTAAAGTGTAATAAGTCCAAAACTTCAATAAGTTAGTTCAAATAAAGACTCGCCCATACAATTCTATTTGTTTTGTGTATTGTGGTCACATTCATCATCATATGTTAAGCACATATGACATTATAATTAATATGCATTACACTCAACTGTGCGAATTAATTATTATTAGTGTAAAATTATTAGAAAAAGGACAAACCTAAAATGTGTGTCATTTTTTTAAACTGAGTTTCATAATCCAATGTTATTATTTTGTTCTTTTTTATGATATGTGGTATGCCATAGGCGAAGGGTCACCTTTAGTAAACAAACATAAAAATTCGGACCTGACCGAAACAGAATTGTCTAATCATGTCGGTTGATTAGTCATTACCATATCTTATACTAGCTTTTGCCCACGGCTCCGCCCGCGTGTACTTCGATTCTCTTGGTAAAAATTAGTCTATAGCACTCAGGTATAATATACCTATATATATTCTGACAGTGCGAGAATTTTTCAAATCGGATCAGTAGTACTGGATATTACCCTGAACACACAAACTCACAAACTTTACCTCTTTATAATAATAGTATAGATTGAGTAAAGTACAAACCTTTAAAAGTGTAGTCATATGTAAAATTTTCACCACTACAATAAGTAATAGATCATTCGGAACCGAGGGGGACTTTGATACACATCAGTAACTTTTTAAACACTATTATTAGACATCAGTTTTAACGACCACTTAGTATTTCTCTAGGCCAGTTGATGTTTTTGTCCAAGTAGCAACTTTAGAGATGGTATATAGAGTCGATGTGAAGTCAACACGGTCAGTGGATCTCCGAAAGAACGCGAAAATTATAAAGAAAAGAAAAGCGCTAAAACAACATAAAGCTTAAAGTTATCATACCCAAGTTGCTCCCCTTCAGAAAACATACCGAGGAGGTTAACTGTTATCTTCTTCTGTGTAGTTTGAGCAAACTATTCATCAACAACCAATGAATAGTCCACTGCTGGACATAGGCATCTCCTTAGAAATAATGTAGACGACCGGATGGCGTAGTGGTTTGTGTAACGGACTGCTATTCCAAAGGTCGCGGGTCGATTCCCGTTCAAGTCAAACATTTGTGTGCATGAAAATCTAATGTTTGATTTGGTCGGGGTGTTTCTGTGTATAATATGTATGTATTTACAAAAAAACGGTATTTTTGTATTTATATCAGTTATCTAGTACCCATTGTACAAGCTCTGCTTAGTTTGGGACTAGATGGTGTTGTGTGAATGTGGTAGAGTATTATTATTATTTTTATTAGAAAGGAGGTTTTGGCCTACTATACCACGCTGGCCAGACGGGTTGATATAGGGTCTGTGTCAACTTTTAAAGCTCTTTGCACTGCTGTTGTGATGTGTAAGTTTGCTCCCGTAGTCAGCTTTTACGACACCCAGAGGATGAACAGGGGTAGTGACACTCCATATTCTTAATCCATCACCACACGGATAAGTTGTTTTGAGCGTTCTAGATGGTTTAAATTTACATTATTCATAAGATATATTTCAAAACTTTTGTTTTTATTTTTAAATCGATATAATATTTTAATGATAATTAATGCAAATTATAAATAAGTATATCTTGTTCACCGGAAACTGTTAGATATGGAATTCTACTAATAATGTTTTTTGAGTATATTGACCTTAGTAGGATAGAGTCTGTTATTATTACATTTACACCAAATAATCTTTTAACGAATAATTCATTCATACACTTTACTTTCATCAGAAAATGTTCCTTTAACAGCGTACCATACCCTGTATATATTTTTAATGTCGGCTAAGGTATGAAGACATAAATAAGCATAAATATCTAAATACTAGTTAGCGTCAACTTCAAAATGGTATATCGACATGTAGACTATAATAATGTGCCACCTGGGCTCATTCGCACGTTGAAATAATAAGTGGTACCTGGATGTCACCCTAGAAGGCCTAGGTCCGACTGCTAGAGGATAAAGTTAGGTCAATGACTAGAGACTTAGATTATAAGCCCGCATGCGAACGCGATTACATATTCATCGCTCGCCACACTCACTCCTTAAGTTTATTATAAAATATGCTAAAAGACAACAAAACGTTCTAAACATGATGAAGAAGCACTAATTTAAATGCGTTCAAATGATGTCACAACATATTTTCATCAGATATTTATTATTTGTCTTAGGCAGACATTTATTTTTTTAAAGTTTATAATACAATACATAAATATACGTATCCATTAAAATAAGTGTATCAAAATTAGTCTAATGCAAAGATACGGTTGGCTAAAATTGTCTATAAGATTATTTGAGGATTTTTATTTGAAAGTTAGTAAAAATCCTTCTGCTATGGTTAAAAATGTATGTATGAGTAGGTAAGTACAGATATTATTTATATATTATTTGCATATTAGACAAATCAATTATAAAAATACTAAGGACATGACATGTTTGAAATACGGTTTACATTGGTTTAGCTTGCTCTCAGGAATATTTTATTTTCAATGTACAATTTTGATAATCATTTGTGAAAATCGCTTACACTAACACCAGAACTTATATAAACGACACCAACAGTTGCAAGTTTTCCCAAACACCATCTAATTAAGGTAATAATTTAGTAACACTATCCTTAGAACTTTAGAACAATTAATTTAAAAAGTTTTTAATATTAAAAAAAAAATAGAAGGCTTAAAAGAACAAGGAGAATTAACTTTCATATCATTATGGGATACTAGCAATCTAATAATGTCTACATAGAAAAACGAAGGAATCTGAGAGGGCAGCATCATCATCTGCCTACCCTTATCCCACTTTTATTTGGGGTCGCCGCAGTAAGTATGATTCTTCGATTCTACTTTATCAGTCGTCTACTCACTGTTTACTACCTTCCTAGCCATATTCTCTCACACAGTTCATCCACCTTTTCTTTTGTCTTCCTCTGCTCTTGTACCCTTCAACTTCCATACCATTTTCCTCATCCCTCAGCTTGACGTGTCTATACCAAAATAACCTATTACTTCTTAACTTGTTACCCAGTGGCAGTTACTTTCAGCCTCTCTCGTATATACTCACTAGCTGACCCGCGCAACTTCGTCTGCGTCTCAATAGTAATAAATTTTCTCCGTTTTTGAAACATTCTTCATTGGTGCTCCGCTCCTATTGCTCTTAGCGTGATGATATAGCCTATAGCCTTCCTCGATAAATGGGCTATCTAACACTGGAAGAATTTATCAAATCGGACCAGTAGTTCTTGAGATTAGCGCGTTCAAACAAACAAACAAACAAACTCTTCAGCTTTATAATATTAGTATAGATTCCTGACCTTGTCCATCCGATATACACCACACATCATCAAATAGTTATCAAATGAAATATCTTCAAGGTTCACCATGGGTTCAAATCAAAAGAAAAATACCAAATAGGCATCAAAAATAGTTCTTATTAATTTTGGTACGAACATGTCATATGGCATTAAACGTATCAAATAAATCCCCATGCTGTGCGGAGAGATAGAGCCTGGAATACTCACAGTACAAAATAAGTAACTGTTTATTGCATCATGTATCAAAATAATAAATAGGAACAAATGCACCTGTATTACGGTAACCAGATTGCTAATAAACAAACTACGAATTAATAATTACATAAACATATTAAGAATAAATAAACACCCAGACAGAACAAATTGCCGTTTTTATCAGACAATTATTGGTCATGCATAGGTATTGAACCGACGACCGTTGACTCAGCAGGCAGGCACTAGAACAATAAGCCATTTAATCAAATCAATGTAACCAATATTCAGTGGTCATCTAAACTCACCTTTACGTTAGTTATTTCAATCCAATACACTACGCAAATATAAAAGACCCGCGCATGTTCTGCTGAGTCTCTCAAAAGGAATAATTTTTTCCCGTTTTTGCAAAAAAAATATTGATGCTCATCACCTACTGGTCGTAGCGTTATGTTATATAGAATACAGACTTCCTTGATAAATAGGCTATCACACAAATAATTTTTCAAATTCGAACCAGTAATTATTCAGCGTTCAACCAAACGAACAAATTCTTCAGGTTTATAATATTAAGCATAGATAAGAAATTCTAGAAGCATAGATAAGAATTTCTTCACAATGTATCGTACAGCTGAATATGACATAACATTAACAGTCCGCCTGCAGGTTCGTTCGCACGCCTTTAATAATAGATATTGAAGCCGTCAGCTTCGCTCGATACCATGAATTAATCATTGCCGTTTAACTAAATAGACACGTCACAGTTATCAGACTGTAAATGGTGCTTGAGATCTGCCACTGGGTAATCGTTGTTGGGTAATGGAATAGAAATGTTATATTGCGGTCAGATTTGGAAAAAAATTCATTCGTGTAATGTTAATTGAACTAAAGTTACATCCAATAGTTTGAAATCATGATAAAAGTACATTAAAATGATCTTTTTATTAAGCTGTGTAGAGGAAACATCGTGGATGAAAACGGTTGTTAAAATAATTCATAAATAACAATGAAGATCCCCTGAGGGGTTGGACATTTCGAAATTTACTGCTAATTCTGAACTGCGCCAACGCAGAAGAATGCATTCACAATTAGAGGAAAGAAGAAGAGCCACTTGAAAGAGGCGAAAATATGATTGAAGTTTAAAGATCAACACGTTGAAAGACCTATATTTTATTTTGTATTTTGTGTGTAATAAATGCTCAGAGGGTCAAAATATATTTCAAAATTAAAGACCTCTATAGTTCTTAAAGCTGTGCATTTGTAACTTTAAATTTTAACACGACAGCGCAATCCTAGCTTGTACGTACTTTTTGAATATGCAGAGATACTAACCTCGTACTAGGAATCACATTAACCGTGTTATGTACGGTTTGTAAAACAAACATCTCGTACGTTACTGAAATACTTCAGTGTACGGTCTACAAAAAGAAACCTTTTGAATTAAGA
Organism: Arctia plantaginis; assembly: GCA_902825455.1. Classification (NCBI taxonomy): domain Eukaryota; kingdom Metazoa; phylum Arthropoda; class Insecta; order Lepidoptera; family Erebidae; genus Arctia; species Arctia plantaginis. The sequence continues at coordinate 8,883,777 of CADEBD010000292.1, forward strand.
AGTTACTTTAAACAAACATTTCTACATACGTACAATATACGGTGCTTAGTCTTGGTCAATTATAGATTAGCAAAAATCCTATCTTGGAGTTTGACAGCGAGAGATGCAGTCTACTGGGTATAAAGAGAATAGAGTCCCGAACAGAATCTGTGCTCCAAAACGTTCTAAAGACGGAAGGCGCCGTCTGGGCCGGCTCGTGGCGTAATGACCTTGACATACCGTTGGGGTGGTCTGTGTAAATTAGCGATTGCGAGAAAAAAATATTGAATACAAAACAATAGTGAAGTTATAAATTAATTTTAATACATTTAAATTATGACTACACGGGAAAATGGTAACCCTATCAGTTTTTTATGCGGAGTATTGATTATATACACAATTATTTATCGTATTACACTACGTTTTACGCTTATCATTTTAGTAATTTCAGTTAGTTTCTTTAGAGCAATGTTTCACAGATATAAAAAATGTCACATGCAATTTGAAATACCACGAAATCATCCAGCGCCATCTAGGGGAAACAGGCCAAACTAAATGGAACCCTTTTAAAAATTAAAGAATTCTACATCGCTATATTAATGTAGAGGTGTAGATTTTTTTTTGTCACATTATTATTAATTGTCCGTGTGGTGACGGATTAAGAATACAGAGTGTCACCACCCCTATTCATCCCGTGGGTGTCGTAAGAGGCGACTAAGGGAGAAAACTACACAGAACAACAGCACTGCAGAGAGAAGGAAAACTTGACACAAGTCCTATACCAACCCGTCTGGCCAGCGTGGTTATAGTAGGCCAAAACCTCCTTTCTAAGGAGAGGCTTATGGCCAGCAGTGGACTATTAAAGGCTGCTGATGGATGATGATGGATTAATTAATTACTCCCTCACATATCACATTATTCTTCTTTCACGATACAAACGTTAAAGAGATGCCAACATACTAATTGAATTTTTATTGAAATAAAGTTTCTTTAAAATACAAATATTAATTTATAGGTTAACTATTAATTTACATAACAAAGAATACTTGTAATATTTTTTTTGTGTTGGCTATAAAGTTATAAAACTCTATGACAGACATAAATAAATTAGATGGCTAGAGGTCACTGACCCGTTCTCTCAAGATTTTAGCATTATCGTAAATAGGCTACATAGCTTATAATCTTCCTTTATAAATATTCTATCTGTAAAAAAAATATTTTTCAAATCTGACTAGTAGGTTTCAGAGATAAGTGCGTATAAATTAAAAATATTCAGTTTTATTATTTTGATACAGAAAGGGATTTTGACTAAGTTTTTTTACAATACATAGCCGCTAAGACCATAGTTTGTACCATCTATTGTAAATTATATTCTACAAAGATCCAATAAAGAAAATTTTAGTATAGTGTATCATAGTATGCAGCAGTCTTGACCTAGTTCCCCGCTGCTGATTCTCTTTCGTGAATATCTGACACGTTCATAGGCGATTCAGTGTTATGAACCGTTCGTGCGAGATATTGGATTGAACAGAAAAACATGACTCTGGTGAGAGAAAAATTAAATTATATGAGACACTCCCAAATTGTTAGGAATTGAAGTAATTTGTTTGAACATCTCCGCGGATGATATGATCTCATTTTATAGGAGCGGAGTGAATTTGAGGATCTTTACCGTTTGTCGTCAGCAAGTCTTTCAATTTTATTATGATTTTATATTGCCCGCTTTGGTACTATCGTTCTTTGAATGAATGATTAGTCGTATTGTTTTGTTAGGTACAATTACATTATAGGGCCGGATTATAGTGTCTGTAAATCAACAGGCCGATCAGATTTTTATGTGTAATAACAATCATTTCATTATCCTAAAATAAATGTTATAAAGTTATAAATATTCATAAATTAAGCATATACCTGGATTGCAAATCAAATAACGTAGATCAAATAATTTGCAAGATGCACGCACCCGCTAAGTCATAGGACACGATAATGAAAATTAATGTTCTTTGAATTTGTGGACAGAAGAAATATGGCGGCAGCTAAAAATATCATCATATGTACGTTTGCTGAACCTTCTGAGATATCTTCAGTATTAAGTAGGTATTTCATCAGTTCAAATCAATATAGATTTGACCTTCCCAAAGCTGTGACTAATAACGGACGTCATAACCACTACTTATCGAGGACTGGACTTAATGTGTACAGTACACCCAAAATCATAATCCTAAATAACCAACAGTGTCCCATATATTCGCCTATATTTGCTAACCGTACATGAGAGCCATTAGGCCGGTAATTGTGCTCGGCGTTTGGCTTTGAGCCTAATTCAGCGGCATGCTTATGTTGCCCCGGATAACATGGATACCTGATAAGTATACTTAGGAATCCATCTCTGCCTAGTCCCACACATATGTCTGAAACTTCTAAGGAATTTGCGTCAGCTACGTGTTCTATATTCTTGAAAAAGGTTTTGTTGAGTGGCACACACCGAAATAGGCTCGAACCGGGTCTGACATTGTGAGTTATTTTCACAGTTAGCATTACAAGTTTTAAGTATTGTATTCATGGGTTGCCTTGTTAAGATTAATTCTAAAATAATAAAAGGGCCAATTGTCCGTGTGGTGACGGATTTAGAATACGGAATGTCACCGCCCCTATTCATCCCGTGGGTGTCGTAAGAGTCGACTAAGGGAGCAAACTACGCAACAGCACTGCAAAAAGAAGGAAAACTTGAAACAAACATTGTACAGTAGAACAAACCCTCCTTTCTAAGGAGAGGCCTATGTCCAGCAGTGAAATAGTAAAGGCTGTTGATGATGATAATGATGAAAAGGGCTAGGGATAAAGCATCTCTATTTTTACTCATCTCAAATATAATCACTAGCAGAAGATGTTTTAGACTTGTATTTCTATGTGCATAATACTGCCTTTTTTATTTTTCCCATTGAAACTATTCGAAGCTGAATTTGTCCAAACCTTTGGCGGTAGATATACATATAGTAACATGGCACATGAGTCATAAATTACTTTTTTTGTTGAGATGAACTGGATATTGCTAATTTTACACCTACAAGGGGCTAGAAACTTCATTGTTTTGAAATAATTAATTGACAATGCACGTTCTTTCTTTCTTTTTATATATGGGACTAAACAATTAAGGGTACCAGAGTGCTTAAAAATTCTAAACCACATTAAAATCGACAAAGTACCTTTAAATAACAAAGTGTTTTCTGTTTCCTAGGTTTCGTATACGTACTATTTTTTATCGCATCTAGTAATAACCGTAATATAATGATGGAGACTGCACGGATGGCGTAGTGGTTTAGGCTGTCGCCACGCCCCTTACTACTACGCTGAGTGTTGTGTGTCCGATCCCCACATGGGAGGACACTTTGTGTGATCCACAAATTGTTGTTTTGAGTCTGGGTGGCCTTTGTGTCCGTTTCATGTATGTTTGTAAAGTCCCCCGCGACACAGGATTTGTTCCTAGTGCGAAGGTTGCTTTTTAAAAAAATGAACAAAAGTTTAAAAGGTCCTCGACTTCATCAACTACCTTCATACAAATCCTTAAGATCAATGGTTGCCGTTCATTATATCCGTATTATTTTAGTAATTATTAAATAATAACCATCAAAATAGTTTCCCTTCGTATCATTAATTTTAATTCCAAAGCAGGATCTTGTACCTGGTTTCCAAGACTATTAAAACTCCAAATTATGTCAATTATCGGTTTGCCTTCGGAATTGATTGGTTTTCATTATACGAATACCGAAAATGAAGGGATTTTTTTATTTCATGAAGTACAGGGATAATTTGATGGAATCTTTTAATAAATGAACCAGTACTTTTTAGTTACTGAATTTCAATGCAAGCCAACGGTTCGTGGTGTCCGCTCTAAAGTCTTATCGTAATCATTGAAGCGTTTTTTAAATTAAATTGATTAAAATAGGTATTAGGTATTATATTTACAACAATAATGTTTGAAGTGCTAGATCATTTCGCATAATATTGATAGGTTTTATCTTAAATAATCAGTCTGTTGATACCTATATCCAACTTAATGCGCTATAGTTAATATCCAAAGGCAGAAATTCTAATGATTTTGAAATTATATAGTTGTGACATTAAAAGTAAGCAGCTTCTTTATCGTTCGTCGTTGCTGTAAATGCTTGTGTACAGGATTACAGACTATTTCATATCGTAATATAATAGGTTAAAAGCTGTCGTTTTGTCACAGTTTCTATGGTTGAGTACATAAAGTTCTGAAAGCTACACTGCACACCCGAATAACAACAACGTAAATCCCCTCATATTTATATTTTTTTATTTTGTTCACTCTCTACATGTCTTTTAAGGATTCAAAAAAAATGAAACCAGTTATAATACGATACAGATGAGTTTAATGAGAGACAGGGTTTTAAAAACATGTTGGACAACAAAAAGGAATAAACAGTGTACTCGTATGTAGTTAAATTTCTTTCCTATAATACCTTAGTACATATTCTCCCCCGCAGCAATAAACAAAAGACGCCACCGCATTCCATTTTCAATCAACCTTTTGACTTCGCAGATCACGCTGCCAACGCACTACTTTTTCAATGCCACGACTCCGGCAGTCTTTACCATCGGGCAGTACAATGGAGTAAACATCCAAAAGGAAAGAATCTGCCTCGAATTGATGAAAAGATTGGACACGGCCTGGGACGAGTGCCCTTTGTTAAGAATACGCTTTAAGATTCTTCGCAGTGCTTCAGTTGGGGCTGCTGAGCCGCCTTGACTTGTCCTCTTTATTGTGACAAGTATTAAATGTTGTTTGATCTTAAATTTTGCGTTTTTTTTTCAAATTATAGATGCTCCATTGCATTTAAGTACTAGAATTTGTATTACATAAGTTTTAATGGCAAATATTCTAATACTTACCCATTTAAGCATGATTATAGTCAGTTAGGTAGCGTTGGATACGAAATTATCTTATATATAAAAGTATTTGTCATACGACTAATTAAATGTGAAAAATCTATTATCAATGTTGACTGATCCCTATAAGCAAGCCGACATGCCTTTCGACCGAATAATAAAAATTACTTATTAGAATATATTTTACGATCAGTGAAAAAGCTTAAATCTGTCAAGATGTAGAGAAGACCATGAACTGGCGGAAGGTGTCTTTCTCGCACTTACCTGGTCCACTTTAAAAGTAAATTAATTTTTAGCATCAGCTAAATATCTGCTTGTTATGTGTGCAGAGTTTAATAGAAAATAATTTACCAGGTTTTGCAGTAAAATTCTGGTAGCTAAAAAACAAAAGATACACACACTCATTGTTCTAACTTAGCAGACATTCTCCAGTAGGGAAACACATCAAGACTTGTTTAACTGACAAAGATAATTTCGTGAGAAACACACACAAAAAGTGCGTTTTCCAGTTCTAATTTCGCCAATTCAATTGCGAAGACTATTACCTAATTTAACGTTTAGGATATGAATCAAATAATTTTGAACTCTATAAAAACATCATAGGCACCTCTATATATTCGTATTTCTCAACAAGAACCGTCTGGAGAGAGCAATCGGGGCGCATGTGGGTCGACCCGGCCTCCATCGACTTCTGTACTATTAAGTACTGACATCACACTCTAGCATGGTGTATGTATGCATACAACACCCGCCTTGTTGTAAACTATGTGTGAGATAATTTTCTTGTACTTAAATATAATTTAAACTCCGGGATATCTTCGTTATTTTTGAACGGATTTCAATGAAAATGTTCTAAATGAATCTGTTTTTCTCAAGGTTAAGATAATGAAAAAACTATCTTTAAAGAAGGAAATATATATATGGTAGTAGTTTATAAATAGTTTAGTAACATTATCTAAATCTAAACATAGCATGAATAATTGCTTACAATATTTGAAAGAGGTTTGCTATACAAATTATGAGACTTTCGACTTCTAAAATATTTGTATATTCATTACTAATTGCGTTTACGATTACTTTTTTACAACAATGATTTCATTCGAATGATTCGACTGCACATATGGCGCAGTGGTTTAAGTGGTCGCCACGCCGCTTCCTACTGCGCCGAGTGTTGTGGGTTCAAACCCCACATGGGACGACACTTTGTGTGATCCACAAATTGTTGTTCTGAGTCTGGGTGTTCTTTGTGTCCGTTTCATGTATGTTTGTAAAGTCCCCAGCGACACAGGGTATATTCCTAATGCGGGAGTTGTCTTTAAAAAAAAAAAAAAAAAAAAAAATACAATAAACAAATAGATATAGTTTGAAACTAGATGGCGTTGTGTGTCAGATGTCCGAAAATGACAGATAGATAACGGTTGATCAATACAATTTTTTGCATATAATTATACACCTAGAAAATCATTCTTATTTATGCATTCAAATTTATGCAATATAATCATAATCGGAGTAAAGACCTAATATTATTCACTTACTTATCTAGTGTTAGTGTTACCAGTCTCTAATATATTCGGAGGCTAATTGAATATCAGATTGGCAACCCCAAAACCAATTTCGTTGTATCGTCAACATTGCGCTGCGAAATGAAGATTTACTATTTGCTTGTGTAATAACACTGCGAACGATAACAAATGAATATTAGATTCAATATCAGTTTAACCAAACAAAAACGTATTAAAAATATGGAGTGAAAATTTATAAGCTAACAATTTAAACGATTTTTATTAATTATTAGATTCGTCTAATAGTGTAGTGGTTAGGGTCCTAACTGCTGAGCAAGAAGTCGTGGGTTCGATGTTACCTAAGACAAATATTTATCTGTTTTACGCCTTGATTGTAACTTATATATAAGTATACAGATTATAAATCTGTATTTTTTAAAATACATAAGTGTAGTAAATATCTATATCACCGGAGATACTTAGTTTTTATACATATGGTGTATGTGTGTGTGTAACGTGTTAAGTAATTCGATTCCGATTTAAATTTTGTCGTATGAAAAGCGACCTTAAGGTTCTTAGCTCTAAATCAAGAAAATCTGATCAGTAAAGAGTAATTCAACATATCGGTACATAAATATTTTCACTTTCTCTCTTTCTTTAAACGTCGTACAAGGGAGACGATGCCGAAGCTTCTTAAATCAGTGTATCGCCACAGAGGCGTATGAGCGCTGATTAAAGTTTGTAGTCCTACCTGATTGCGTTTCTGGAACACTTGCCAATTTCTTTCTTACAAGAAATAGCTCTCGGGCGTTAGAAAACTAGGAAAGATTTTCCTTTCGTATTTTTCATTATTATTTACCATTTCAAGGTGCATTTTAGCTTGTAACTATTTGAATCTATGATTAAATAAGTATTGATGTGGTAAAGTGTCCGTGTGGTAACGGATTAAGAATACCGAGTGTCACCACCCCTCTTTTCTAAGGAGAGGCCTATGTCCAGCAGTGGACTGGTTAAGTCTGTTATGGATGATGATACATATAACAATAGATATAAAAAAACTGAAAGAATGACCAATAGCGGTAGGTAGGTATCTCTTAATATTAAAGAAGCAGTATTATATATAATTAGAGCTAGTTGATTTAATTCAAAACTAAAAATTTAAATCCTAAAAAATACGAATCTTACGCATTATTGTGCCTAATGATAATGAAATATTGCATAATAAAAACGGAATAATCACACAAAATGTAGGGATTGGCGCGCTTTTTATTCAATTTAGAATGGATATCGATTGGATATGCTCAGATTATAACCGGTTGTCAAGCTGTGCTGTTCAGTCGGCATGCAAAATTGTTGATAACACCTGTGTGCAAGTGCTCCAAAAAATAATAATTAAAAGATCGGAAAAATAAACAACAGTTGGCAGTTTCTTTCAAATCATCACGTAATATGACAAGACTCAATGTAACTAAAACAAAATGATACATATCCAGCTAATGATAATATTAACATCTACAGCTTTTCAAAGTTCTGCGATTGGCGAAAAGGCATTCAGAGCTTGCAGATACTACGGGCAGCTGATGCTGGAATGTCACAATGTATTGTTCCCGAGATCAAGAGTTCGTGTCCCAGTGGATGTTCTGTTATATCCTCATATGGCTCTAATAGGTTTTCGAAACAGTGATCAAGATACACCAGTCTGGAAATGTGGTGGGAGTTTGATCAGTCACTCGTGGGTGTTGACCGCAGCCCACTGCATTGAAGACAGAGAATTTGGTAAAGCTCAGATCATAAGGATTGGAATAGCGACCTTCGAATTTGACGAGTTAGATGAACTGATTCAAGAAAGACCTGTTGCGCAAATTGTTTCACATCCGGGTTATAAACCGCCATCGAAATATCATGACATAGCCCTAATGAAAGTGGAACCTCTATTTATCATAAATCGAGACGTAAGAATTGCTTGCCTACATTTGGGGGAGAATATCAGTCATTTGAATATGACAGTAACTGGTTTTGGGAAGACTTCATCCAGTGCGTTCCAGGGGAGTAAGACTATGATGACGGTGAATGTGGATCCAATTGACAGGGTGACTTGTAATAAGTCTATGAAATTCCTGATTAAAAAGAAGCTTTTAGCTGATGGGATCACTGAAAATCAATTGTGTGCTGGTGACTATAGTAATGGCGGCCGGGATACCTGTCAAGGTGACTCAGGTGGCCCGATACAGGTAATAGAAGACAAAATAGACTGCATACGTACTTTTCCATTTTACAAAATAGTGGGGGTTACTTCTTTCGGGAGAGACTGTGGCCGAAAGATGGCACCAGGTGTATACACAAGGGTTGCGAGATATGTTGGTTGGATTGAAAGTGTTGTGTGGCCGTATCCACCATAGCCTGTGGAAAATTGTCATTTTCTGTAGAAATGCATATTATTAGTTAAACATAAATAGCAAGTAAGAAGGTGATTTGATCTGACTTCTCTATCTTCTTTGAATTGGAAACAATAAATAGCTCTGTAATAATATTCACAGTTTAAATTTTAGTTTACAACTTATGGCACATGTAGTTTTCGATCTGCTAAATTCGATAATGGTCTTATAGAATTAAATATCTAATGTAATATTTAATGTTAATGTTATGTTACTAATTTAATATTTAAATAACTGTTATATTTGAAGCCAAATAATAGTTGTGTTCCTTACAATAGCTTTACTTATTAGCTTTTCATAAGACGCGCATGACTTGAAACTCCATTTGTTTGATAAAGTTATAATCATAAGGATAAAATATAGCTCTTCATTCTAGATATCTCACTACTCTCGCAAAACGTGACTGTATATCTTCATCGGGATGACGCGACGTGATGACGAATCCATGGAATATCTTATTTTTAAAGTTTTACTATACTTTTAGTTTTTTTTCCAAACATTATTTATCTAGGACCCTCCGTGCGCAAAAATAACGAAACTGTTGTATCCTTTATTTAGTGTTACTTTTGGGCAGGATTATAAACTCAAAAAAGAAAGACTTCAGGTGTTTCGTACTTTTAAAGTATTTAGGTAATAACTACTTTACCGTGAGTGTAGAAGTGAAGAGAAAGCACATTTATATTTATATTATACGAGTATAGTATCAATAAAACTTTAATGACTGTTTCGTTATTGTTACATCAACATTTACAAACCGGCGATTTTAATACTTATAGTTTTCTCAAACTCTCACAATTAAGACGAATCTAACTACACATCCCAAGCTAAAATCCATCACACCGTTTAGACTAAACAGCGTTTCTAAGAAATATACATGTGTACTTACATATCTACACTCAAAATATTTAACCCTCCTCTTGGCGCAGTACGGTAAAAACGGTATTTTTTTTAAAGACATCTCCCGCACTAGAATTATAATCCTGTGTTGCGAGGGACTTTACAGACATAGATGAAACGGACACAAGAAAAGCCAGACCCTGGACTACAATTATTTTTTATGGATCACACAAAGTGAGGTCGCATGTGGGAATCGAACCCACAACACTTACGCGCAGTGGCAGGCGGCGAGGTGGCCGTTTAAACCACTAAACCACTCTTTTTTTAATTCTAATATAAAAATGTTTTGTGTTTTGTATATTATTTGTTTGTATGTGTAGGTTTGGTTTTCGAGATAAGGCACAGTAAACAGTGTAGCATATTACATAAAAATCGAATAAGCCCTGATAGAATTGTTTGTTATCGTTTTGGTTGTAGTGTTTACTTAGGTGTCTCACACTGTAAGGCACCAAGCCACGCACCAAACCTCCTGTAAGAATAAATAATCCATCACTAATAACATTTTTACTCAATAACAAATTTTGAAATTAGTTTCTTTACAAACCGATTAAAAGTATTATTAAGAGAAGACGAACCTTTTTACTGATAAAATAACTTTGAACATACCTGTATTTAAAACCAACCGAGATTACAACATCTGATAAACAAGAGTGAAACTGACAGCTCCTTACCGCCATTATTCACAAAATATTTCGCTCCAGGGCGATCGTACTTACCTGAAACAAAAATAAGTTTTTTTCATGAAAAGAAAAATGTTCTGTGTGTGAATGTTACAGTAACGGCGGCTGAGAGGGGTGAAGGGAGGGGTGTATACGCCACGTTTGGGAGCCGTCTAACACAGGAGCAGTGATGACTCCGGTGAGTGATATTAAAACACTCCTTTTTACGTTAAGTGAAGTTTGAGTCAATAAAGGAATGGTGCCTTATGGTGGTAGACGACCGTATTATTGGCGGTATGTGCTGTGGTAGTGGTGAAAACTCTTTGATTTTTTATCTTTTACATGTTGAACCAATTCGACTTCTAATGTTTACAAAATCGTTTGCGAAAAAATGGGTCAAAGTCGTCGGATTTATTCAAAACCAAAAAATACATGTAAATAAGATTTCAAATTTATGTTTACGTAAGGCAGAAGTTTAATAGGACACTTAAATGTTGCTATTTATATTTGGTCCGTCTCACATAAAAGGCAGAAGTCAACAGAGCATTTTGAAAATAAAAAATGGGAAAATTAAGAAGTAAGTTGAAAGAAAAATGAATATAAGAAGGGAAGGCAAGTTAAGAAAAGAAACGGTCAGGGTCGCATACCTATAACACCAACTACGAACATGTTTTGAGATTAAGAAAAAAAAAAGGAAATTATTAAGTTTCTGTGCAATGTGTTCCTTAATCAGTATTTGTTTTTTTTTATGAATTCCTATTAAAAATTAGGGCTTGGATAAGTACCGGTGTAATACTTAAAGTTTTTTGTTTTTTTTTTGTTTGTTGTGTTGACAACTCATAGCGTCACAGTTCACGGGCCATAGGTACGACAGCACCGGTAACCCATCCGTAACCGTAAAAACCATCTATTACACAATACCGAAACCAATCGCAGTTAAAAGCTATGAAATTAAATTTGGCAGCGGCCTTTATTTCTTAACTGTTTGATGAATTAGAAACAGTTACTCGATAGTTAAAAAACCGACATTTTGATAAAAAAAACTGTTCCCATGATTATATACACTGGCGCGCTGTTAATTTATCAATTAAATGAAAATAAAGGAAAGTGTTGTACGTTATGAAATAGCGCCATGGCTGTTTTGTATATTTATTAAATATAAGCGACAAAACCAAAACCTCCTTTCTCAGGAGAGGCCTATGTCCAGCAGTGGACTAGTATAGGCTGTTGATGTGATGATGTGATAAGCGACAACTTCCACATATAACGATGAACATACTACGGTACCCTCTAAGGTAGACGCAACGTACTATGGATTAATTACTGGAGGAGGATTCTGCATCGCTCATTGAAAGTTTTGTTATGTATGTATACAACTTCTAACACCAACCGAGGTATGATCACCTCGACTGGTCGAAAAATCTTGTTTATGAGGGACATAGCGCCCGTTCCTCCACAGGCAAAACAAAATTGCTGATGATTTAAGTTTAAAATCGTTTTTATTGATTTTAGAATTGAAAATATTTATATTCGGTATAAGCTATAATATTTTATGTTATGTTATTCATTTTTATCATTTTCTGTGCGTGAGTTATTCTGTTTGTAACTTTCACAACGTGAATTTCATGTCATCCATTTAACCGAATATTATAAAAAAAAATATCCTAAGATCTAGAAAATAACAGAATGAAGCTATCTAAAATCTAGAATAGAGAACTAAATCTACTATCGAGTAACTGTACTCGAATGTTACCAAAATAACTTTATAGCAAGCAAAGCTGCGGGCATCAGTTACTTACTTATATACATGTATTTTTATTGTACGAATTAAAAAGGTCTCATAATTTGTTAGAGTTAAGAGAGTTCAGTTAAAGAGATTACTAAGAGTTTTTAACACACGGCACGACCACCGACCTCTCAGATTTACCTCTACAAAATAAGCCATTTAACTTGGAATTAAGTTGAGAAGTCATCTTATTACACAAAAAAAAACACAATTTACAAGTTACATGAAAATGCGTAATATTCATTTAAACTTTTATATTCGGGCCCGTTTTGAAGATGGATTTTCTACGGATGTCGTGACTGTGCATAGCAGGAGAATTCGCAAAAGAAAAGTTTTAACACACATTTCTTTTTTGTTTATTTAACGCATAAAACACAATACAATCAATTAAAACATAAATCACCAATACATTGTTTAAATCTGGATCCTTTCTTAGTTAGATATTCTATTGTTTTAAGATTTCTAATATATAAATTAAGGCTAATCGTGTTTTCGACTCTCACAAACAGTTTTTTGATTATAAGGTGTGATAAATTTTAGAAAAATATGTGGAAACTGTTTCATTGTATAGTGTTACAAACATTTATACAATAATAGTCTAACTATTATTGTGGAACGCGATAGTTTAGAAGTAATAAACTTTTAAACTACTATTATTATACTAACTTTTACTGTAAAATTAATAGATTTTATTAATTTATTCTATACTGCCTGCAAATACATTGCATGAGGTGGACTTAATGGTATAGACATTTTGTTCCAGTCAGCCTTTGAGTGATGTAGGTGCAGCATGTGTATGTATGTGGCAGGCGTATAACTAGAGCAGATAAAATAAATTATTTTAAGTTGTTATCATTTAAGATGTTATACCACATAGATACATTAGGTATACATATATATATAATTAAAACGTATAATTATATCACAAATATGACAAATCTTGTTACAAATTATGGTCGAACTTTAATCACCGACGTCTGATTATTCTATGTATCATGAAAAAAACCTTGTGGAAATTATTAAAGATAAAAATGGTTGATCCGGGTTGTTGTCGACGCATGCGTCTTAAACCAGAGAAGTGAAGTCTCTAATCATATTTAAAAAAATATGGTATTTCAGAAGAATATATACTCTTAAATCAATAATTATTTATTTACCGTAAACCTCTTCTAGAATTAATTACAATGAAAATGACACATTTCATGATACAATATAATAGTATTTTACGGTAAATTGAATTATTAACGGTGATGGTAATTTTTTTATTACTTTTACTGATATTAAACGGTAGCGTGTCGGCAATAGTGTACGGTAGAAGAAAGCTGTGACTAGCCCTAACAGTCTGAGAATTATAATAACTCGTGGCTTTGCTCCTTACTTATATAGATTTAAAACAAACCCTATACCAAACCGTCTGGCCAGAGTAGTATAGTAGCTCAAAGCCTTTTTCCTTTTTTTTAAATGAAATAGGGGTTAAACGAAGAGACGGGTCACCTGATGGAAAGCGACTACCGCCTCCCATGAACGCTTGCTGGACATAGGCCTATCCTTAGACAGGAGGGGCCTATGTCGAGCAGTGGACTAGTAAAGGCTGTTGATGATCATGTGCTCTTCTTTACCACATATACATTCTTCAGATTATTATTAGTTATGCCAGCTTTTATCGCTTGAGAATCGTGCTCCGGCACACATGGAGCAGAATCGATCGGAGTGACACCACGGCCTGACAGAAAACCGGTGTTAAGATGTTCCTTCGTTGCTTTTCACCGAGTGAATGAGATGATTGGAGTCCGAACCCCCCTCTTCCCTCTGATTTTGAGGGAAGGGGAGGGTTTGTGACTCTTGAGTGACAGGTGTCCATGGGCTGGTGGTAGTGAATTACCATCAGGTGACCCGTCTGCTCGTTTGCTCCCTACACCATAAAAAAGCTTAATATTGACTTTATTTAGTACATACGCACATTTAATATTTATAAATTTGATATTGTTTTTTTAAACTAATACTCGTCGTTTCTGTTGGAATTTTACGATGATTAAAACTACAGTTATAAACACTTGGGGCATTCCAAAACAGTTTCCGTATACAGATAAAACTTTAAGTGTAGCGTCAATATACATTAAATCTAAGTGACAACCAAGAATAGTCAATTTCATGGTCGTTACAAACTTGGAGTTTACGTAAAGTGTACGTACATTAGACCGATAACCGTAAATCCGTCAGTATTTCTAACAATTTTGGGTCAATTTTTATAATTGCTTTAGAAGTTAAAAATATACAGACTGATTATAGTAAGTGGACACGAAACATGTATGTAGTTGTGTTTTGCCTACAAAGTGAAAAACCTTTTATGTAACATTGGAGAAGTGACTAAGGCTACATTGATTGTGATCACGTGAAGGCTGAGGAATGTGGAGTTATTATTTCTTAGTCATCTAGTCCGTTATTATCAGTGCGTGTTACAATTAAACATGATTTGACTGAGTTTTAAAGATAATTGTAAAATTTACAAAAGTTCTACATTGTTTAAATATTTATATTCAATATAGATTGGATCTAACTGATGACTGGAAAGATTGGATGGTCAGTGTGGTGGCGGATTCAGAATACAGAATTACATTTATATTCACCCCGTTTGTGTACTAAGCGGCGACTAAGGGAGCAAACTCTGCAGGATAACAGCACTGCAAAGAGAAGGAAAACTATACCAACCCGTCTACCCAGCATGGTATAGTAGACCAAACCCTCTTTTTTTTTAAGAAGATATATCCAGCAATGGAATATTAGAGGCTGTTGATGATGATGAAAGATTGGATAAGGTGATTAAAGATTGGAGGTCGTGGGTTCGATTTCCACCCAGGACAAATGTTGTGTGATGAGCACGATGATTTGTTCTATTTCTGGGTGTAATTTATATATAATATGTATGTATTTAGAAATATATAAGTTTAGCCTAGTTTAATCAGACGGCCGTGTGTGACATGTGTAAAGTTGTTATTATTATTATTGAAGTAAAACTTCTTTACACACGCTTGACTTGGGGAGTAAGCTGGTACGAAAAATGTAATCGGGCGAGGTGAACGGAAGTTGAGAGGGAGATATAAGTTATTGAAGATAGTAAGAGAGAGAGTTACGTTTAGTATATTACTGTAGGGGCAAGAGAGAGAGGTGCGAGAACACATTTTCTTTCTCTCATTTCTTTAAAGAAGTTTTACTTCAGTCGTGTGATCTAAAGCACACTCGTTTTTTATGAAGTGAGCCTCAGTTTGTTAAAAAATATAAACATTATAAACATATACAAGTTATGTAAAACAAGAAATTTCTCCAAGAATTACCGCTTAAACCTTATCTTTTGTAGTAAATAAATTCATTTTAAACTGTTTTCTCGGTGCTTTCTTTCCGAGGAAGTCCTTTCTCAATTAAGTTTTTGCTAAGTACTGAAATACTATATTTGAAAGCTTCCGTTTTCTTATAAAGACCTCAAAGATAGCAAAGGAAGTTTAAATTTTTATTTGATACAAATGCGTTTTTTCCATGAGTCTGTTTACTGATTTTTCTCACAAAGCTTAACCATTTGTAAACAGGCGGTTTAACATTTGTAAAAAACATTTTTTGGCAATAACACAACACTTTTAAAAATTTTGCAGGTTGAATTACCACCGATGCCAAAAACGGCACAATTTTGCAAACTTTCTGCAGCTGTTCATGGCCATAAAAAAATTGCCTAAAGTCACATGAAGCGTGGCCCTGGTCTTCATAAATATTCTGGAGTAATAGTTCGGTAGCACAACATCGATCAAGCTTAGTAACGAGTACGCTTGATTAATGACTGAATAAAAAGCCACACTAAGTTTTAAAACAGCGTCTCACACCCTGATCCCTTCTTCCAGTCAAAACCTTTAACTCATCTACTTCGCAAGCGCTAGGTCACTTTTTAAAACAAAAACACAGTTACATCTAAACAGAGCCAGCTATAGACCGCGGTTTCACTCGCGTGATTATTTTTTTGTTACGTCATACCTTTTTATACCAATTCAGGAGTTAATTTTCCAAAAATCTCTTCTTAGTAGATGCTTACCTTAAGGTGTGTAATAATAATACTCGCAAACATTAACGTTTGCGGGTTAGTAACGAGTTCACGTATCGAAGATCCAAGTATTTATTTTTGACTGCACATACAATAAGATTTGCCCGATACTCGTGTTTATAAATATATTAATTAAGGTATTTAATACCTCTAACTAATACACATTACCCTGCATTATACTTACAACATAAAAAGCATGTGCTCACAAAATATCAAGTTTCTAGCCCCAGTGATTTAGGCATTGCTTTGATGAATCGGTTAGTCAATCAGGGCAAGTCATTTTTAAAGGCACAGATGAAATCTTTAGATCAAGAAAAATATAGTGTTTAGTTATAAATAGGAATATCTCAAAAGCGACACCACCAGCTTAATAGAATTTCGAAGATCAAGTGCTAATGAAATAACTCGGTTTAATCACCCGGCTATTGTCCGCTTTCTCCCGCCGCGATTTGGGTCCAACTAAGGGTTATCGAACGGTTTTTTGTTGACAGGTAATTGTTTAAGTTTCGATTTAATAAACTTCATGAGCTATTGCGCGACTCCTAAAAAAACTAATTAAAATTGACTCTGAAGAGTAACGTATACTATACTACTAGCGTACTCCTGCTGAACGTTAACAGAAGTGACAGTACTCAGAAGTTAAACCAGATGAATCGAACTGTTCTGCATAATATAATAACTATTATGTCGTATTTATGTCGTGCGATATTATGTATGAAACAACTTACTATATGTTTGAATATGGAAAATAAAATGGGGCACTTATATTAGTACATACAAGACGAGGATATAATACTATACACAATTGTTCATTTTTTATTTTGAATTTATTTGTGGACCAGATAGGGACACCGAGATCACTTAAAAACTTAGAAAATCTTCGCATTAGATTTAATCATTACAGTGCGCTGCTGAATCAGTGCATACATAAAAGCACAAGCACAAGTCCGTATTAAAATAATTGTACAACAGAACTGCGAAAAAAGTCCACGAAGTCATTTTCATTGACAGTTCTTATTTACATTTAATTCAATTGTTAACAATCCCTGCATGAGTCGAGTTAAATGAGTACCTCTCACAGTATACTCGTATAATACATTTACTCATCTGCGGGATATTGTGAAGTGTCAAATTAAACTTTTTCAATCATCTCGGAGGTTCTCTCCGCAGACAGTTGCCGAACACAGAAATTCATTATTTTATAGACCTCCGGTTACTTTTATAGTTAGATAGCTTTTTTATACTTTTGTTACGGATAAAAGCGTTCTTTTTGTAATCGTACTGTTGCCAACAAAAACATTCCTCGGTACTTTTAGCTATGTACTTAGCTTCTGAACGGAGTCCTCGTAAAAGTTGATTTACTTCTTACTTTATTCAATATCAATACCTTAAAGTTTTTGTGATGTTATGACCATAAGTAACATCACAAGAACTCAAGCAAGTTGTAAATAATTTTATATGCAAAGGCGTGCGGCCTTTAGACAGGCTTTATGTACTAGCTGTAGTGTTCAATATTCACTAGGTCAGCATAATTTCTTTCATTACCGACTGTCATTCTTTTTAAATTATATTTTTCAATGGCAACCAGAGTTTTATCCATACGCTTCTCCAGCTGTGGGCCTCTCTACAATAGGAATTGTTTGAATAAGCCTTAAATTTTGGTAGGATCACGTTGGAACGACGCCAAACAAACAAGACAAGTTAAACAAGCGAACCTGAGCGATCACCAAGAAGTAGAACAGGCCCCGATCACCCTATTTATCACAGCTAATGCACGTTGCATTAAGAAATGACCAAGGATATAAGTATAAGTATAAGTATAAGGAACCGTTCTGACCTATTTGCTCTCTGACTTACCTGGACTAGATAAAAGTTCCTAACTAGAGAAAGATCGATCGAAGACCTCGATTTAATACTAATCTAAAATATAAAAATCTCGTGTCACGGTGTGCGTGGTTGAACTCCTCCGAAACGGCTCGACCGATTTTTGTGAAATTTTATGTGCATATCGTGTAGGTGTAAGAATCGGCCAATATCTATTTTTCAGACCCCAATTTTTTTTATGGCAAAAGCCTTTAGCACTTGGTTGTGAAAGTGTTTGAAGTTTGTGAACTCTAAATTGGTTCTAATGTTCGGCGAAACTAAGTTAAGGTGAAGTTCAACGCTGACAAGCTAAATCTGTAAGTAATATAAGTTTATCTTTGGTCAAACATTAATTAAACTAAATCGCAAAGTAATAAAATCTAAAGCTCAAAACTTTATTACATACCTACTCAAAACTGTTCAGTTTTTGTTATTACAAATATGAATAAAATACGAATGATATTTGGATTATTCATATTTTAAATCAATTTCCAGAGAGAAATTCAAACTCGATTTCGGTTCACGGATAATTTCCCTGTAACAACTGCGCGTCAAAAATAACATATAACTAAAAACAACGTTTGTTTTTGTTCAAACCTCGCAGATCGTTCAATTTTCGTTCTGATCCAGGACTGAGATAAAACTAATATGAGGCATTATTTCCAAGACTCAAAGAGTTCGAAATCCGTCCGGTCTTTTATTTTTATAACCTCAAAGTGCACTGGGATTCTGCTCTCATAATATAATCGAAATTGAACCATATAAATTGGTTTTTAAATTTGGTAGAACGACTGTGGTCTCGAAATAGCAGCTTTTAAATTTTATTACAGTTATAAAATAAACTACAAGTACTGCCATATTAAATTAATGTTTTTATTATTCACATTTACACAAAAAGATAATCTTACGACAGATATTATTAGATAGGTACAGAAATATGACTTCGCCATCTTCGCGTGTTAACTCAGGAAAATAAGCTTGCGAAGCACATTTCTACCAATGCTGTTAGAGAATACGATCACAGTTTATACACAAAACACTTATATCTATGTCTTGTGTAGGTACATTGACAACTGGCACATGTCGTACGGTAGTTGTATGGAAAGAATTCTCCTCTCTAGTCTTCAAAATTTGAACCATAAATTAGATTACTTCGCTCAATAGTGTGAAGTAAATATAGAAGCGAAAAAATTGCAATGTCCTCCACTTGACGCGTGCGTAATCGTTTGAGTGGCTTCCCTTGTAACCCTAACATGAATAAATCGAGCCACCGGGACTATAATGTACCCTAAGTTACGCGATTTTTTTAGCCACGTTTGTTGTGGAAAATATCGTGAAATGCTTTTTATACCGCCGCTGTTCACATTTTTGTTTCCATTTTCAATTCACATGAATAAATACAGATATTTCTGCCGCTATCTAAATATCTAGAAAAATCCGATTCAATGAAAGAGAAAAAATGACTTAGAAGCGAACGTTTGTGTTTTTAAACAATATTTTTACTTTGATAAATAATAACGATCTGTTAAGCAACGATTAAATAAATAAGGTTTTGTTTTTAATTTTGTGTAGTGACTTAGGTTAATTTTCATGTAGTATTTCATACATATATAAGTGGCTAATTGGTAACCGAGTAGGTTAACATGTTGCAAAGCAATCCTAGCCAGGTCAATCTATGGATGGGTGACCATTCACATCAAGACCCCTCCGTGCCTCGGAGAGCTTGTCAAGCCATCGGTCCGTCCGGTTACTATACGAACATGTGTGGCAATCGCTACGTGTAGTTGAAGCTCTTAAAGTCCAACAACAGTTTTTTATATAGAACTTCGATACTACCTAGAACTGCGAAGGTCTGATAGCAGTACCTCAGCGTAAAAAAATCGAAGTTCAGCCGGTTTGGAGTACACTTAAAGCCGACTCCAACCTAGTTTAGGAAAAAAGCTCGGAGAAAGAAATACATATATGTATACGCAGACAGAGGAAATGACCATATTTGCCGACAGTAATATTAGCCTTACTAAATAAAACGCAAGCCTACTGCCATCAAAATGACATTCTAGGAATCAAATTTATTTATCGGGTTTCTAAACATAGCTTCATAACATGAAAACTTTCAAATGCATTAATCTTTGTATATTAAAACCAGAGGAATTTAAAAGGATTATATTTATATGTGCAAAATTTGAGCTCGTTGCTTGACCACATAGTCCACTTAAACTGTTACCACAATACAATGATGATTTTAAATTGAATCGAAACAGTTATTTTTATTCGAATATCCAATTAAAGCATTGTATTAATCCTCTTATTGATTGGAGGATTACAAGCCGTTAGTGTGATGACGCCCGGCGTTGTTCCCGGATACAGTCAATTTTAAACTTTAATTGAATGATGTTATTTTATGTGTTATGTTACATGGGTTAATCGATATTAATAGTTTAATATACATAAATACACCCACCCTTGCTATACTAGAAAGAAATGGCCTTGAGAATAGATATTTTTTTTTGTTTTAGGGTAAGCAATCGCGTAATTAGGTCAACCCAGGCCGCTGCAAGTTCAGAATCGCAAATACGTTCTTGTGAAGCACACAACCGGAGGTTGAAAAACTCACCCGGCTGCAGACAGTCCAAACTAGTGCTAAAGTCTCACTACGACTTACTTGCAGACTGATCAGACTAGACATCCGAATAGTTGTAAGACCTATAACAGGTCACTTAGCCTGAACCGACAACTATTCAATATTAATGCGACAGACAGCTCTCTTTGCACAGGATGTCTAAAAGTAGAAGAAATGAAATAAAAAAAAATGAAATGAAATAGTATTCCAAGTTAATGACCATATACAAATGGCGACCTTATCG
The DNA here is from genome assembly GCA_902825455.1 of Arctia plantaginis. NCBI lineage: Eukaryota > Metazoa > Arthropoda > Insecta > Lepidoptera > Erebidae > Arctia > Arctia plantaginis. The sequence continues at coordinate 8,904,760 of CADEBD010000292.1, forward strand.
CTAAAAAGCCATCTCTTACAGGTAACCTTTGGATGGACAAATAGACTGTAAATAGGTAATTTCATGGGCAGATTAGGTAAAAAAAAAGTGTTAAGGAGACAAAAAACAAAAAAATATATTTATACAGCACAACAGCATTCCTTTGACAGTTATAAAACAAAGTAGTGTTAATTATATACAGCAGTCAGTCCTAGCAATACCTACTTATATAAATACAAGTTAATTAAGGAATCTGTAATACATACATACATACACAAATACATAAACTCTACAATTCAGTTCTAAACATGTTAAATAAAGAAAATACCTTTTGCCTGTTCATAAGTATATAATAAAATAGTAGTAATAAAAAAAATAAAATAATAATAATACTAGTAATAAAATAGTATAGTTATAGAGTATATAAAATAGTATAGTTTTAAATTATCAATCCACAAAATTAAATTGTTTGCTAAATGCAAACTTTGTTCATTTGATGCAATATTGAATCAAACTCGTTGCAACAGACAGACAACCGCTACAATTATCCTATTAGATGTTTAATTCAAATGGATTATTTTTAATTCGATAATTGACTAATGTTGTTGGGATGTTCCTGTTATGTGCTGAGTCTATGATTTTTTGTTCTTTATATCAGTATAACATTTAAAAATAAAAAAAACCGCCGACACAAAAAAAAAATCTGACGAGTTGGCTATCCCACAGTCAACTTAATGCAGCAGCAAGTTCCAGGTTACCATGTCGTGGAAATACCATCAAAGTAACAGTATTCCAAATTTCAGATCAATCGGACCTTTTTTTTCACGCGGGGAATGCCTTTCGCACCATAAACTCCGTTGGGGAAACGTAGGGCGTTTGTGGGACACCCGGAGAACCGGTCTACCCACTAAACCCCACGGCGGCCTACCTCGGCAGTCGGGAGGAGCTCCAGGAACGCATCGGCGACTTCTGGAGTCCTCCCTGCCGTACCTCATGTCTGAGGCACATCCCGGAGTGATCGTAGTCACCCTGGGGCAGGACGCTACCGCTACACCTTCTTCACCTTTGAACTACACAAATACATGCATTGGCGGACTTAATGCCTAAGGCATTCTCTGCCAGTCCATCGATTGGGCGATGAAGAGAAAGAATGAGGTAGGTGCACTGACTTTATATTCCCAAGTAGGGTCTCGTCAGGCAGACGGCCAATAAGAAATAAAGCAGCCAATACCCTTTGCAATTAAGATCATTACTTAGTTCATTACTAACACTAATTAGTTGTAAAGTCAAAATCGAGAGATTTTCAGGTTCTTTGTAATGATTAGATATTTACTTCTAAAATTCTGATAAGTAGAAACATGAACTCGCCCACCACTAGTTTGCAAAAACTCGTACGTGACTTTGGTAAAAGTTTTTAAAAGCGAACACGTTGGGAACAAGTTTAGGAGATTATAGGCACAATCCACGTTAAACAACAAGAGACTACATAGACCCTTTTAAAACAATATAATTCCATTAGCCGTACCATCTAAAATCCGTGCAGTTGCATAAAGCGGAACTAAAACTAGTGTATTAGTAATTGATATTATAATAACCCGGCAAAAAAAACGTTACATATTGATGCGCACGCGACTCATTGTATAAATTAAATGAATTGTTATCCGAGCGATCGCTTTGACTCCATTACAGGGAATGTTCGTTAGTCTAGTATCTGGTTAGGGTTGCCACGTGTAAAAACATTTGAAACTTCGTGCGGATGTCTTCTCTGATATCCCACCGGACGAAAGGTGGGATGATTATGTCGGACACATACCGACTCAAAGCCGCACGCCGATTTGTGGCAGACATAATCTAGTTCGTTGAGACTGTACTTGAGATGGTAAGTTAAATTATACATAAGTTTATGATTAATTAGTTTATTTAATATAGAGTTTAGTTGAACTATGAATTATTAATGTATTTCCAAATATCAGGAAAAGATTTCATTAAACTCCAAGCCTAGGATTTAAAGTGACGAAGATGATAATTAGTCCAAACTCTTTGTCTATTTTACTTCACTTTGTAGTTGGTTAAAGAACTTTCAATAGCTACCAAATTTTGTATTTAACTTATATCCATGGATACATTTTAAATTTACAAAAAAATCCATATGAATACTGAATATTTTAAATAAAATTGTTTTGTGTGAATACCCTATTTATTGCAAACTGTTATCCATTTAAACTGAGAGTTCGAAATACAGCATATACCGTTTTAAATAGACTTTCAGCGATTATCTATAAACAGATTTTAAAAACCATGCTATTCACAAAAATTGTTGTTTTTGATGTTGCAAACAAGCAATTGATGTTACGTTTAAATGACAATATAGGTAGACAAGCACACATTATTCTAGTGTTCTGTGTGCTCGTAGGTACACATAATCTTCTTTTAGAATGTTCTGATCCCTAAAAATTACCCTCAACTTGATGATTAAGAACACATTAAAAGAATTTAGAGATATTGTGCTTTAATTTTTCGCTTCGCTCGTGGAAAGTTAGTTTACTATCCCATTATTACCTCGATAAAAGGTACTCTTCCAACCTTTGCCGTATTACTGGCAATGTGTACGCAAAATTTCATAATGGTCATGTGTTTGTCAGTGTTTTGTTTTAAATCAGAACTGTTGTGACACTCGAGTACAAAAGAGCGGTATAACATTCGATACATAATGGCAAACATCGCAACAATCATCACTCTTTCTATCGATACCAACAACCAAGTATTCAATTGTTTCGAAACCAATGGAACAGAGTCGTCAATAGGCCTCGTGTCTTAAACAAATGTATTTCAGTCGGTGGTTCAAGTAACAATAAATGTTTAAGACAGTCAAATGTGTCGCTTAACTTCAGACTCGGATAAATCCACTCTACCTTCTTAGAAGATAGCTAAGAAAAAGTGATAAATATCTCAATTCAATGATTTAAACGGCAGTATTCCATTATTATAACAACCGTATTGAAGAAAACAGGTGAATAGGTATTTCAAACTTATCGAATTTTCGCTCTTTCCTCTTTCTTACGTCCGACTTTTGTATCGGGCCCTTTGAGGGCTTTGTTTGGTGGCACAATTTTAATGTGATTATCCCTTGGAACTCGCTAGTTATTAAAAATAAGCAATAAAAAGTGGAGGAGTACTGTGCTATTGTCGCAGAGGTTAAGTAAACTGACGGCCATTTTGAACAAAAGCAATTCGGCGATTGGCTCGGATGGACTTAACTATAATTGAAAAAAACTGTCTCATGAATCTATCTGACATTGATAAAATATGTTGAATTTAAAGAAAGTTGTTTCAAAACTTTTTTTTTACCCTTTCTTTTGATACCAAAATCTTGAAAATTCTCAGAACTGGATTTATCCGACTTTGAAGTTAAGCGACTCAAATGCGTTTGCATAGCTTTTGCTGTCCTGATTTTACAACTGTTGAGATATTTTGAAATCGCCTCATAAATATTAGATAGAGATATGACTCACGAAAGAGTACCTAAGAAAATTAAAAGTTTTTTCTTCGAGATATGAAATTCACGACCATCAGTCTAAAAGTCGCTCATGCGTGGCAGTTTATCAAGCAAATGAATAACAGAACAAGCAGAACTTTGCATAATTACTAATGTTAATTATGCAAAGTTCTGCTTGTTCTGTTATTCATTTGTTTGTACAATAAGAGTAGAGAAAATGATTTAGAAAAGAGACACGTGGTATAAATTGGAATTATTCTACACGTGTATTATTCGGATACATTTTACACGTGTAACTGCCGTATTTCTCACAATATTTTTTCAAGGTGATGAATTCGTAATCGTTCAAGGTAATTCAACAAGCTTAGACTTGGAAGATTGAAACCTATAATTGAAATTCTAATATTAGCTTAGCAAATGCAATATTATAAATAAGAAACTAAGTATTTTCAGTTTGTTAGTTATGGGCTCGAAATTTAAAACAATTTATCTTCTCTGTTTCAAATATACACCCGTCAATCACAACCCTGCATCACCCAAAGGTCGACTGGAAGAAAATTCATATGGCATTCTGAAATGTATTTGCAGGAAGTATAAAATAAAATATATTTAATGCAGAAGTACAGTCAAAATTACAATAATAATGACCTTGTCTAGAAAAACTCTTTCCATTGGCAAAAAAATTACTTTATTTTTAAACACAAATATTTTTGTTTTTCATTAGATGAGGTGTTTAAGTACTTAAGGCTAGTTGTGAGTGACCCTGACTGCTAAGCAAGAGGTCGGTCGGACGGCCTTCTGTGAGATGTGTGAAGTTTTTATTATTGAAGTGAAACTTCTTTAAAATCGATGTGATTTGAAACTTGGTGAAATAAAAATGCGTCACGATAAAGAGACAAACACATAAATGTATAGGATTAAGTTGGCGAGAGAATGAGATAGAATACATTACACATTATTTTTAATATAATATTTTGACAATGTGAATATTTTTATCTTTTTATTTAATACTAGCCTGTGTCCGCGACTTCAATCGCGTGAAATTTGAAAAACGCTGCCTTATTCGGTTCGATTCCCGGCCGGGCAAAATTTAATAGGGTTTTTCTAAGATGAAAAAAAAAATCGGACGTTTCACTTCTGCCGTGTGTGACACACACAGACACACTTTTTTTATTATGTTATTATAAAGGAAAAGGTGGGATGTTTCTATACCCAATTAAGTATAAGAAGGTTCGACAATTTTTTTTTTTAATGTTAGACGAGCAGACGGGTCACCTGATGAAAAGTGACCATCGCCGCCCATGAACGTGTGCAATTTGTGGTTAGACATTGAAAAGTTGATTATAATATTTATCCATATACCATATATTCGACTTTTTGCTGTTTCGACAAGACGTTTGCTTTTTGAGTCTGGTTAGAGTACAACACAAAAAATAGTTGTATTACTTGTACGTAATAAATGCTCCTCTTTATTAAACTAATCTTTTTCAGCTCCTGTCCAAACAACTGATAATATTCAGCCGAGAATCTTGCTCTATGAATAACTTGATCAGTGCTGTTTTAGTATTTAGTTAAATTTGCATATTTCGCCCTCTAAGAAGTCCTCTGTTGTTTTAGGGTAGTTGAACTTTTGACAGCAAATCCACAAGAGCGATAATGTCACCTAAAAGTTTCTTGTTATTCGCCTACTTGTTAAGTGAATCTCGTCAAGTTACGAGAGTCAAGTTATTATTTTTGTGGCAAATCAGTATCTTTCTCGTTTGGTTGTAGGCGTGTAGACACTGGCAATAACGGGAGCGACCTAATAATAGCGAATAGCTAACCTAACCGACCTTAAAAAGGTAAAAGATCGTAGGTAAGAACGCGTCTTAATATATCTCTTGTATATGAAATGGTAGTAAGCAGCAAGGTTTCAAAATGCACTATGATAAATCAAGTACTAGCTATCATGCCAATAATTATTAACAATATAAATATAAATATACGTATAAGACCAATATAAATATACGTTTACATTGGCAGAGTCAGAACGAATCAAAGACATAGTGTTTTATCTAATGTAAGAAATTATATTTCTTATTTTCTATCTATTTGTCTTCAGTAATGTGACATCAGAATATAAACTATTTTTCAAGTCATAAATCTAGCGCTAGATTTCAGCTAGTCAGCTTTAAATGCAATTAGCGTTCTATAATGGATCTAGCGTCTAAAACTAACATTATAATCCCTTAGGGCAGCAAGGAGATTGAAATTGGAATGCTCACGATGCAATTTAATACAATTTAGGCGGCAAAGATCCATCACTGCTTATGTCATTTTGAATTTCGTCGACTCGTTTAGAGTTTGTGGTGAAAATATTTCGTTATATTGAAATAGTAGTTTTATAGTTATTTAACATAATTATATTTACGTACGAAATAAACGAATGGAGGGGACATCTGATGGTTCTTAGACACAAAGGTTGTATTGATCGGGATATACCGCAGGTGACAATATATTCACTGTTTGGCAGGTAAAACGTTTCTTGAAAAGCTCACATAGGTTAGGCTATTTTTCTTTTTTCTTTCTTTTCTTTAATCTTACTCTTGAAAAATAATCGACCTTATTATCTTAAATCTAGACTTTCAATGTTATTTTGAAATAAATAGTTACTATTACGTTGGTTGAAACTTTAAATGACGCTTGAAATAGATATCAAAATACAAATTTCAAATAATTATAAGTTGTTGTGGATTCAAAACAATTACTGACTGTTAAGAAAAACTTTCAGAATGTTGAGAAAACAACGGCGCTTCATTTCTCTCGCAACAGTTCTTTAACTAAACAATTGCTCAATAAACAAAAACATAACAAAGTAAAGCCACGTTGAAGTCAAAACACAAAAGAGATAGGTGCGATAAAAATCAACGGAGATAAAACGTCCAAATTATATTTTGGCAATGGTTCGAACCATTCCCGAGAACTCACAGATTTCAATGAGAATTGGCAGCCGTGTAACGTCGCCTGCACATATTGGGGCCAAACGTTGGGCCAAGAAAAATTGTATCTGAATAAAGTACAAGTTACGTGTTTATATTTGTTTTGTTGAAGAACGAAATATATTGTTTGTTTTGTTCTCACTCGGTTTCATACTCGTATCAACATAGTGAATTGAGGATACGTGTTCTAAGGATAATGCAAGCGCCGCACGGGCGTTCTTTGCAAAGGGTTGGACCATGACTAAGATTATAATAAGGGTAACAATAGAAGAATAAGTCGTCTGTCTACATAGAATTACTAAACTGTGTAGGTATGTTTTAGGCCAGAGACTTAGATTTGTCACTAAAGAAAATAAATATTTTTACAAGAGTAATTACATTACATCGACAGCGTAAGTAAAGATTGTAATGAATTATGTTATTAGCTAAATTAGTAACGGTGAAATCCGTTTTTTTTTGTTTGGCGGCATGTAAAATTCGGATATAAATCTCGCTCCCGGAATACAGTTATTCAAATCTTACGGAGGTTAAACGCCAGTAACACAAAAACAACAGTTTTATGAAAATATATAGAAAATTTACAGCACCAATTGTGACGGCAGTGCTATAAAACTAGGAATACTTAATAAAAACAAATCTAAGCTAGCCTTCGGGACGAAACCCGGCTTGCGTTGGAAAAAGTGCTAACTTGTAAGAATGAGTAAGTTAGGGCTGTCTATCACAGAATTATTGCGACTTATAAATTACATCAATAATACTTGACATTATGTTAGGTAACTTAAGTATGTCTATTGCTATTTGTTTATTTATAAAAAAAAAGAAAATAGGCTGATTAATGAAATAAAATTAATTAAAAGGCTATTCATTCCGTGGGTGTCGTAAGAGGCGACTAAAGGAAGCAAACTACGCAGGACAACAGCACTGCAGAGAAAAGGAACACTTGAAAGAAACCCTTTTTTTTTTTTTTTTTAACGTGTGGAAATCCCCTCGGACCGTCACCCCACCGGGGTTTGCGGCGGGGTGGTGTGTCGGACTCGAACCGACTAAAACCACACGGTGTGCCCTCTTTGCGCTTCCAGTTTAGGAGGGGTCCAGGTAGTTATCGCCTTCTGGACCCCTCCTAGCGCCGGCCCGCTCCTATTGCGGGCCCCGTCTCAAAATTTTCCTCTCTTTAAGGCGACGTCCGGCACACGCGGACGCCGCCCCCTCGCGGCTGGCCAAACTAATGCGGGTGGAGGGGAAACCCACCCCGTTCACCCGCGGCCACACTCAGGGCGGCATGAGGCGCAGGTAAGCGCGCCTCCGCCGCCCGGTTCGCCGGCGGCGGATCGGGTCCGAGTGGAGGTCGTCCTCCCGGGCCTTCTCCGCCGCCTCCTTCTGCGAGATTACCTCCTCGCAGAAGGTTGCGACCGCTGTAAAACAACTGTCGCTACCGGCCATGGAGCGAATTACGGCCGGTAGCGAGAGATCTGCTCCGATGACTGCAGTGAGGGCCCGGCGCTGAGTCGTCCATGCGGGGCAGACCGCCAGCGTGTGCTGGGCCGAGTCCTCACTGCAGTCGCAGTTGTGGCAGGCGGGACTCAGTTCCCTCCTAGCGACCGAGTGCAGGTACTTTCCGAAGCAACCGTGCCCGGAAAGCACCTGCGTCAGCCGGAAGGAAAGGGTCCCGTGCTGCCGCCCTGCCCATTCGGCGATGACCGGCTGGAGAGCCTCCACGGCGGCGAAGCCAGCGCGTGGAGTCTCCAGCCGGAACGACCATCTGACCATGGTGGCTCGGCGAGCGGCTTCGCGCCACTCGCGCACGTCCTCGGGCGGAGCGCGAAATCCGCTCTCCGCCCGGAAGTCAGCCATTCGCCGATAAACTTCGGCGAGCACTTCCGCCTCCAAATCCCACGGGGGTGTTCCGGCCAAGGCGCAAGCCGCCTCGGTGGACACCGTGCGGTATCCGCGTATGGCTCTGACCGCCAATATCCTCTGGGGGCGCCAGAGGCGCGCCCTATTCGGGGTCAGAGCCGCCACCCACACCGGTGCACCATAAAGCGCCATGGACCGGACAACCCCCGCGTACAGCCGCCTCGTGGGAACACTGGCCCCGCCCAAATTGGGCAAAAGTCGCCCTAGGGCGGAGGCAGTGTCCACCAGCTTCGGACCAATCTGTCGGAAGTGCTCGTCGAAGAGCCACCTACCGTCTAGGACCAGACCCAGGTACCTCATCTGGGCACGGACCGGTACGAGGACCAAGCCGACCTCGATTGAGGCGCCGGCGGGTGGACCACGACGGGGCCCATGAAATAATAGGGCCTCCGTCTTATCCAGGGCCACCCGTAATCCCAACGCCTCAATGCGCCCGACCACCTGGGAAACTCCCGTGGCGGCCAGGCGCGCCGCCTCCTGGAAGTTAGCCCCCCGGGCCGTGAGTAAGGTGTCATCCGCGTAGCAGATTACACCCAGCCCGGGTGGGAGACGCCCAGTCGTACCCGATGTTCCACAGGAGAGGTCCTAGGACAGACCCCTGCGGAACACCGCACATGTCGTGCGGTGTCAAGACGCCGACCGAAGACCGAAATGGCGTCTCAAGACGCCATTTCGGTCCTCGTACATGACGGTTCGCTCCTCAAGATAATCTGCCACCAGCCGCCTCAGGTACTCTGGCACTCCGTGGTAGCGGAGCGCTTCCCTGATGCAGCTGAATGGCAGACTATTGAAGGCGTTGGCGATGTCAAAGGACACCGCCAACACCACTCCGCCGCAGCTCACGGCCTCCTCGGTCACGGCCCTAAGGCACATTACGGCATCGATTGTCGAACGCCCCGCTCGGAAACCGAATTGGGTGTCCGACAGATCGGGGCCAACCTCGCAAAGGTGCCGGACGATGCGGGCTGAGAGCACCCTCTCAAAAAGTTTACCCGCCTCGTCCAGCAACACGATAGGCCTATAGGCCGCGACCGATTCGGCAGGCCGTCCCGGCTCTGCAGCAGGACCAGCTTCCCGCATTTCCAGCGCTCAGGGAAGCGTCCGGACGCCAGGCTAGCGTCCAACACCCCCCTGAGGTGGTCCGACATGTAGTCGAGGGCTCGGGCCATCACTCGGGCTGGAACCCCGTCCGGCCCGGGGGCAGTGTTCTTGGATCTAATCCGTAGAACAGCCGCCCCCAACTTCGATTCCCTGACGGGCGGAACATCAGCCTCGCTGCCCCCGTCGTCTCCGGCTGATGCAGCCATCGACGGGACTTGAAAGAAACCCTATACCAACCCGTCTGGCCAGCGTGGTATAGTAGGCCAAAACCTTCTTTCTAAGGAGAGGCCTATGTTCAGCAGTGGACTAGTAAAGGCTGTTGATGTGATGTGATGAACAAGAATGATTGTTAGAGAAGAAAAAATGTTAAGTAATGTTTTTAAAAACATATTTAATTTGAAGAGTTGAAAAAAGAAGAAACTACAATCTGACTTTATTGACATAAGCAAGAGGTCCCAATTTTGACTGCGGTAAGTAGCACAAGCGGCTCATATATTTATTGTTTGTGTATAAAATCAGTACAGCAGAGTATAAAACCAAACAAAATGAAAAAGAAAAACAAATTGTTATAATATTACCTCAGTCGGTATTTGACGATACACGTCGTAATCTAAGAATTTCTGTGTATTTATTTTATTATGTAGTTTTCAATGAACTTGGTTCACAATCCCTACATGTAAGTACATTATAAAACAAATGCCTTCCATTTCAAATTCAAAATTTGTTTTTGTGCGACAACCCTACATTTTAATATGAATTGGATACGAGTAAGTTACGTCGCTGGCAGCGATCGTTGTTCCTTCCTTTCGCTTTACATAACTACTGTACAAATGATACTGACTTGATAAAACATATGTAAACAAACATTGGGTGACAAAATTAAACAAAGTCCGTTGGTACAAATCCAGACAGATTGGACAATTAAATTGGTCCAGTAATTTGTGACTCCTTCCCAGGGTCAATTGTGTGATGAGCTTCATCATTTGTTTATTTGGATGTATGATAAGATGTATGTTTTTCAATTAAACTTCAGTACTTTTACAGAAAAAGAGGCTGCCGCATTAAGGTGACAACTTAACAAACTTGCCATAGTTTGGTAAACCATCTCTCTCGCCAAGAGATATGATATTAAACACACAGTGTGCCAATCGCTTTAACTCCAACATAATTACCTTGTTACACTATTCGTATTCACAAGAAATAAAGAGGCTCTCGACTTATAAAATTTTTACATATATTCAAGGGTATACTTTTAACTGAAAGTTCGCGGCTTTTAAGAAAATAGTACATTCAGTAGTGAATGACAGTTTTGTTTTATAAAAAAATCTTTTTACTTTGATTTTGTATCCATTAGCAATTTTGATATTCACTTTGAAAGTGACCCATTTATTTAGATTAAAATTTAAAAGAACGTCAAGCTCGTTCGTTCGTTCAGAAATCGTAAATTTTAAAGGTAACCTTTACTTTGTAAGAAAAATATAAATTTAGCTAATAAATAATTTGTGTATGAAATAAACTACATAATGTCATGTACAATGTAATAAAGTTTGAATTTACTTACGAATTTACTTTGAAAGGTCGTTTTTGAGGTACATTATAATTCCAAAAGCTATGTAAATGTTTAACTCCGATGGGGTTATCTGATTATTTAAAGAGTGTCTTGTGGTACAAGAAAGTGGTAAGTGAAAGCGAGACTTCAATTTGTACAATCATCTTATGTCTTCCAAGGCCACCCTGATGTCGCCAGTCACTTTGAGGAGAGCGGTGGTAGTGCTATAGCCAGGCCTGGATTGGAATGGGCTTAACAAGTCGTTTCTGTATATAAAATCAGATAGCTGCTTATGTACACAGGCTTCAAGAATTTTGGAGAGGAAGGGAAGAATTGATATGGGTCTAAAGTGATTAGGAATTGTGGGATTTGCAATTTTAGGTAGAGGAATGATGTAAACTTTACGCCAAAATGAGTGGTGAAGACTATGGTAGAAGACTTTTTAAAGCCATTCATCATTTTTATCGAAAACAATGTAAGGAATAGTAATTTGTATAGTAGTTATGTATAAGAACACGTTTGTTCAAGCTCTTGGACTTTTTTGAGCTCATATACGTATGAATATTCCCTATTTCATATACTTATAAAAAAGAAAACTTACGTTGTACTAGTAGTCTTAAAAATCATCTAAAACTTTACAAGATTTTATCACTAAAACATCATTTGACAATTACTACAATTTAAAATGCTCTACAGAAACTTCCCCAAAAACAACTTTTTAAAACTAAGCGTTGCTTTCAAAGCTTTATTGTACATTTCTTTATAGAATTGCGGAAATAATCCGTTTGCTTGAACACGCGAGCATATATGTTAATGTAAGGGTACAGAATTTAGGTACGCGCTAACAAATTGTCGTGCCACAGATTAACCAAAATCGAAATTAGGCAAATAGGACTAGTACCGCATCGATGAATTAGGACGCGCCTCACACCGCAATGGTGTCACGAATATGATTAATTTGGAAACGGTGACGAAACTATCCGGCATAACTATCTTAGTCAATATTGTCATAAAATACTTATATTTTGAAGGTTTTTTTTTTAATTAGCATAATAGCTGTAAGAGATTGCCTCTGAGCGATAAGACCGACACTTGTACTTACCTAGTTTAAGATAATTATTGTATATTTATTTCTGGTATACAATAAAACGATATATAATTATTATATATCGTATTATTTATTATTATTATTATAACAAATTGAAACGTAGTTATTTGTCACATTTCGCAGTTATTCTCCCATAATTCGTTGAGTTTTTCCTACATCTTTAAACTGCATAATGTGTGTATATTCCTCCGTTATTAAAATATTGTTAATTAAAACTCAGCCATTATTTTTTGCCTTTCTTTTCAATATATTTAGGTAGTCCCATTTTTTTAATCTAAGTGCCCTATCGACTGCAATAAGCTGTGCCCTCTACTCGTTCGGGGATTCGTTTAAGTAAACCTCTGTCTATTCCTTTGGGGGATTTAAGCATGAGTGCATCTTGTATGTTAACGTAACACTTCGGTGTGAATGTCAATGCCCGTACTCGTCAATAGGAGAATTTACTAACTGAATTGCATTTCCAAATCAAACCTACATACCACTGACATGCGGATTGCTTTAGCTAATTACTGCAATCTACAGCGATCGAATCGGATGTACTCTTCGGTTCTAACTTTCAGAAGCAACGATCGGCACGAGTATTCCCTTTATACATCCGCTGTACACGTTAATTTC